>CM055118.1:963887817-964487817 GCA_029206835.1 Rana muscosa | reverse complement strand
TTTCCCTTACAGCAAAGTGGAAGATGCTTTATTAGAGTTTTTATTTATTTTTCTAATTTTAGGTTTCACTGAATGGACATGTGTCTTTTCTTTTACCCTTACTAATTATGCTAGACAGTTGCTTTCTCAAATTTCATTAGATGACTTACATTTATTAGACCAGGCCTCAGAAAAACCAACTCGCCTGCTCGCATTTTGCGACTGGATTTTGAGGGCTGGGGAGGAAGGGCTGCCTGGGAACTGGGGGGGGCTAGCACCGCCGGCAGCCTGTGTGGAATGGGAATCCTTCTCCCAGTGATCGCGGAGGGGAAGAGAGAGCCGCCCGGATGTTTAGAGCGCAGCACGGGGAACAGTCACAGTGATAAGTTTCCTTTTTTAATTGCTGTGTTCCCCGCCGCTCGCTTTAAGATACAGCCCCGCCTCCCGGTCCCGGGACTTTGGTTGAGAGATCACCTGTCCAATCCTGGTGACGGGTGATCTGTCAAAGTCCCCCGGCCAGGGGGCGGGGCTCGATATAATGTTGCGCTTTCGGGAACACGGCAATTAAAATGAAAACTTTTATCCTGTGTTCCCCGCGCTGCGCTCTGATCACCTGGATGGTTCTCCTGGTCCTATCCTCCCCTGCACAGGTAGGCTGCATAGTGAACACAGGCTGAATAGTAAACACGGGCTGCATGGTGGACACGGGCTGCATGGTGGACACGGGCTGCATGGTGCACACGGGCTGCATGGTGCACACGGGCTGCATGGTGCACACGGGCTGCATGGTGCACACGGGCTGCATGGTGCACACGGGCTGCATGGTGGACACGGGCTGCATGGTGGACACGGGCTGCATGGTGGACACGGGCTGCATGGTGGACACGGGCTGCATGGTGGACACGGGCTGCATGGTGCACACGGGCTGCATGGTGGACACGGGCTGCACACGGGCTGCATGGTGGACACGGGCTGCATGGTGGGCACAAGGCTGCACACGGTGGGCACAAGGCTGCACACGGTGGGCACAAGGGTGGGCACAGGCAGCCTGCATTGGTGGGCACGAATACAGTTGTTAATATTTTTTTTAGAACTTAATTCTGCCTAAAACATTTAAGTGTCATTTCATGAGATAATTTATGAGGGCGTGTTTAGGGGCGGAATTAGGGGCGGGGCGGGCTGGGTGGGGCAACTGGTGGCGAGTAACCCTTGAGGCCTGGCTAGTAGCTCAGGACTTGAAATATTGATCCCTGTATTAGACTATTGGCAAGTTAGTTTTGCTGTGAAAACCTTGAAACTGATGATTCAAAGTTCTAAAACAAATGTTGTTTCTTCTGTATAGATTCCAAAGGGTTTCGGCAAGTACCTTTACAAATCAGTAATTCCTCTGCTGTGCCCTTAGTACACCCAAAATCTTGGAGTGCACTGTGTAATAATACCTCATCTTGGTATTGTGGCATCTGGGAGGCTGAGCCGGAGCTAAATTTAAGATCTCATTACACTGTGGCTTCCCAGACAAACATAAAAAGGCATTGTTGACTAACAAAGGTACTCGTAGTTATCTTATGATACATTTTAAATAAAAACGTACTCTTTCGTCCATGGACCGACACAGCTTCTCTATTGACAAAGTGGGTATTATCCATTAATTAGGAGTGACTAGGCAGAAAACTTGTAAAAAGTGTTGCATCACACCTTCTACAGTACCGCCCAGGGGGCGGACCCTCTGGGTATATCCCCTCAGTCTGCGTCTCGCAGATCAGTTTTTTTCTGTCTAGCAAGGAGTAGGACATGGCTCCCTTCGGGCCCATTGGTCGGGGGGAAAAAGATATATTTTTTTGCTACATTTTTTGTTTCCTGCGATCTTCGATCAACTGCCGACTGGGTGACAGGCTGGATCCTCGATCCTTGTAGTCTCCCCAGTTTCGGCCATCGAGCGTGTGCCGACCCTAGCTACGCGCTGGGTTTTCCACGACATGCCCGTTGCTCCACGGGTGGCCGGTGAGCCTACGCTCCAGGGCCTGCATCGGACCGCTCAGCTTCAGCTGACCTTACGCCCGAGTCGCAGCAGCCTGGCCGGTGAGCGTCACGCTCCAGGGCATACATATGATCGTCCCTTTTGGGTCCAATCACAGCATGCCTGGCCAGCAGTCACCTTCCGTGCGCGGACGATGATCTGTTTGGAATGTCTTCCAGCATAAGAGATGCAGGATAGGTAAGTAAACTCCCCTGCCTCGGCTGGGTGATTTAGCTGGACATTCCTGGAGAGATCACGTAAGTGGTTGTGGCCCCTTTCTTCCCTCTCTCCCTGCCTTTCCCTCCTCCCTGGGCTTCTAGCTAAAGGTTGCTGGGTGCTGGGGGGCACCTAAGGGGTTCCACTGGAGCGGGGCTGGCTGTAACTAACATTTAAAAGAAATGTCATTTCTGCTTACCTGTGTGTGTGTGTGCTTCCTCCTCCATGCTGTCGGCGGCCATTTTGGGGTGGTCCATGCCGGGTTCGGCCTCTAGTGACTGCTCGGCGGCCATCTTCCTGTGGTTTTGGCGCCATTTTCTTGTAGTCCACACCCACTGGCCCCTATCAACTGATCGGCGGCCATGTTTGTCCACCCTGTATGTATATATTGCCGTTCGGCTGCCATTTTTTTGTGGGCTACGGTTGCTTGGCCTCTATCTTCGGCTCGGTGGCCATTTTCTTAGAGCCCACATTATCTTCCATACAGATGTTTTTGGCAGCCATTTTGCGAGAGTCTCCGGCCTCTAGGGTGTATTACACTGGCGCGAAAATTCACACAGGAAGTGCTGATAAAAGAAGCAGACTGACACAGCAGCAGTGGGACATCATCACAGGCGCAGCACACGGCAGCATAGCAGTACCGGTCCAGGGTGGTGAGTCCTCTGGGTAACCAAGCATCTCTGCAGCGCAGGAGGGTGGCCTATTGATATCTTGCCTGGAGCCCTGTGGGTGTCAGCGTGTGGTCAGCATGGCATCTGAGCCAGATGTCTTCTCCCCTGAAACACCAGATTTAGCAGCTGGTGCCCCTGAGGTGTCTATGAACGCTATGTCGGCAATCCTAGAGGCGTTTGCTGCCAGGGTGGAAGCAGCACATGGGAATACAGGGGGTAGTAAATGCCCCCGTCCCCTGCAATCTTCCGGGGATAATTCTGATGCAGAACCAGCTATGGCTCATGGCCCAGATTCGGACGCATCAGAGACTGCAGACCGTGACCGATCGGACAGTGAGGGTGACTCCAAGTCCAGGTCAGTACGCGAGAAGGCTTTGGTATCCGACCTTATTACTGCAGTGCGGGATACGCTAAAGTTGGAAAATACTGCAGAAGGAGCAGAAACTCCAGTCCCCTTTGGGTTTCGTAAACCTACCCGCACTGCTAAGGTGTTCCCTTGTGTGTCTTATTTTGACAAACTCTTATACAAGGAATGGGAGAACCCACTGAGGGTCTTTACAGCCCCAAAGAGGTTTGCGGTACGGTACCCCTTTGAGGAGAGTTTTCTGAAGAAATGGACCTCTCCCCCTATAGTGGACCCTCCGGTGTCCAGACTTAATAGAGCCACCACTGTTCCAGTAGAAGGGGCTCCTGTTTTCAAGGACCCTGTGGATAAGAAGGCTGAAGCACTTGCTCACTACCTATACTCAGTGGTAGGCTCGGCAGTACGCCCGGCATTGGCGGGGGCCCTAGTGTCTCAGACACTTACTGAATGGGCAAAATTGCTACTCCAGGGGTTAAAGGAGCGAGATGCTCCTCCTATTGAGATAACTTTGGCCGACCAGTTGGTCCAGGGCCTTAAGTTTGTCTGTAAGTCAGACATGGATACTATTCCCCTGCTGTCAAAAGCTTTGGTTTATGTAGTAGCAATATGCCGCCTGATCTGGCTAAAGGGCTGGTCTGCGGACCAGACTTCCAAGAAAGCCCTGTTGGATCTGCCTTTTAAGGGCGACAGACTTTTTGGGGCTTCTCTGGATGACATCATCAAGGATGCCACAGGAGGTAAAAGCACTTTGCTTCCCCAAACTAGCAAGGGTAAGGGGCCACGCCAAGGGCAAGGGCCCTCCTTTACTGCACGCAAGCGTTTTTTTCGTCCCCCCTAGGGCGACAGGGAAAAGACCCCAGGCCGATAAAGCGTCTGCCCATGGACAAAAGCGTCCTTGGTCCCGCAGACCCAACAAGCCTACGGACAAATCTGCGTCCGCATGAAGGTCCGCCCCCACTCGGCTCTCGGGTGGGGGGACGTCTTCGCAAATTCGCGACTCAGTGGACAGCTCTAGTCTCCGACAGGTGGGTTTGCGAAGTAATCTCCTCAGGCTAAAAGATAGAATTTCTCTCTTGTCCACCGGACAGATTCATCACCTCCAATCTCCAGCTACTACCGACCCGTCGGGAGGCCCTGTATGGGGCGGTCCAGGGTCTACTGGAACGCAGGGTAGTTATTCCATTTCCAGAACAGGAACGGGGTCAGGGTTTTTACTCAAATCTGTTCATTGTGCCGAAGAAGGAGGGGGTTCGTCCAATCTTGGATCTCAGAGCCCTCAATTGCTTTGTGAAAGTACAAAGATTTCGGATGGAGTTGGTTCGATCTGTAGTCACGGCTCTCCATCCGGGGGACTTTTTGGCCTCCTTGGACATCAAGGACGCATACCTGCATGTCCCCATATACTCCAGACACCAGAGGTTTCTGCGATTTGCTATCGGGAAGAACCACTACCAGTTTGTGGCCCTCCCGTTTGGCCTTGCCTCAGCACCCAGGACGTTCACCAAGGTGCTCGCTCCGATTCTGGCACTTCTAAGACAGCGGGGTATCGCTATCATGGGCTACTTGGACGACCTTCTACTGAAGGCCCCTTCAAGCTCAGAATTAGAGGTAAGCGTGTCTATTACCTGTCAGACTCTTCGAGACTGTGGTTGGATACTAAACACGCAAAGGTCAGTATGGTGCCCACTCAACGCCTAGTGTACCTGGGGTTGATTCTGGATTCCTCAGAGGCAAAGGTATTCCTCCCTGTGGAGAAGTTGCAGACCCTCCGGGCTGCAGTACGGCAGCTGACTTCCAGGAATTGGTCGTCACTCCGTTTTTGCATGCGAGTGTTGGGCCTCATGGTAGCCTCCTTCGAGGCGGTCCCATATGCTCAATACCACACTCGAGTGTTACAGAAGGAAGTTCTGTCCAGATGGAACAGATGCCCTTCATCTCTGGATTATCAAATCCGAGTGAGCCACCTAGTCAGGAGATCCCTGGTATGGTGGCTGACAGCACCGGCTCTTATGGCCGGGAAATCATTTCTTCCGGTTTACTGGATAGTGATCACGACGGATGCCAGCCTTACAGGTTGGGGGGGAGTCTGGGGTGTTCAGTCGGCGCAAGGTCGCTGGACCCCAGAAGAAGCCCTCCTGCCGATCAATGTCCTGGAAATCCGGGCCATCAGGCTGTGCCTCCTCAAATGGTCTAAGAGGCTGCAAGGGCGTCCAGTCAGGATCCAGTCAGACAACGCCACAGCAGTGGCATATGTCAATCATCAAGGAGGAACAAGAAGCTCAGCTGCAGCATCGGAGGTCGCTCGCATCCTGAAGTGGGCAGAGAGGAGCGTACCCAGCACTGTCGGCCGTGTACATTCCGGGTGTGGAAAACTGGCAGGCGGACTACCTGAGCCGCCAGATGCTGGACCAGGGAGAATGGTCCTTACACCCGGAGGTGTTCCAACTCCTCTGCCAAAGATGGGGCACACCAGACGTAGATCTTCTGGCTTCCCGACTCAACTGGAAGGTATTGAGGTTTGTGGCCCGGTCAAGAGACCCATGGGCAGATGCAACGGACGCGTTGGTGGCATCGTGGGGTCAGTATCGGCTAATCTATGCCTTCCCTCCCTTAAGGCTTCTTCCTCTTCTGCTCCGCAGAGTGGAGGCAGAGGGAATTCCAATTATCCTAATCGCTCCAGATTGGCCTCAGCGTCCTTGGTACGCCGATCTAGTACGTCTGGTAGCAGACGTCCCCTGGCGCCTACCACTATGGAAGGACCTGCTATCGCAAGGTCCCATACTCCATCCTGCTTTACAGTCATTGGCTTTTGAGAACCAGGTACTGAGAAACCGAAGCCTGTCAGATTCAGTAATCTCTACGATGAGAAGTGCTCTAGGAAGGTTTATCACCGCACTTGGAAGGCCTATATCTCCATGTGTGAGGAAATGAAATGGCATCCACGTACCTATTTGGTTTCCAGAATCCTGCTGTTTTTACAGCATGGGGTGGACCAAAGGCTTGCCTTAAGTACGATTAAGGGACAGATATCTGCCCTGGCTGTCTTTTTTCAGCGACCCCTGGCGGCTCACTCTCTCGTGAGTACTTTTGTGCAGGGGGTTCGACATGTGGCCCCTCCGGTCCGTCTCCCGCTACCTCCGTGGGACTTGAACCTGGTCCTCTCGGTGCTTCAGAAGGCACCGTTTGAGAATATTAGAGATATTCCCCTGTTGACACTTTCTCAGAAAGTGGTCTTTTTGGTTGCTGTTACGTCAGTTAGACAAGTCTCTGAGCTGGCAGCCTTGTCCTGCAAGGCTCCCTATTTGGTTTTCCACAAGGATAAGGTGGTGCTGCGGTCGCAGCCTTCCTTTCTTCCGAAGGTCGTTTCGGCTTTTCATCTCAACGAAGACATTGTACTTCCATCCTTGTGTCCTCATCCGTTGATTCCTAAGGAGTCGGCGTTGCATCCCTTGGACGTTGTCCGAGCTTTAAGAGTATACCTATCTGCTACTTCCCTGTTCCGGAAGTCAGAGTCACTGTTTGTTTCGGTGGCTGGTCCCAAGAAGGGCCAAGCAGTCTCGTCGGCCACCATCTCTAGGTGGATCAGACAGATAGTAATCCAGGCTTACACCTTAAAGGGTCAAGCGCCCCCCTTTCCTGTCACCGCGCATTCGACCAGGGCAATAGGTGCCTCTTGGGCTTTCCGTCTTCAAGCGTCTGTTTCCCAGTTATGTAAAGCGGCGACTTGGTCGTCCGCTCACACTTTCACAAAATTCTACAAAGTTGATGTACTGTAGGTGCATCTTCAGATGCCTCTTTCGGCCGCAAGGTTTTGCAAGCGGCTGTTTAGAGTTGCAACTCCTCCGTTGGAGGAGTGCTGTTTTGTGTTTGGGGTGAAGTTTATTTTCTATGCTGTTACCACCCCTCGTTTTTTCTCTGACACTGCTTTGGGACGTCCCACTTTGTCAATAGAGAAGCTGTGTCGGTCCATGGACGAAAGAGTAAATAGGATTTTTTACTCACTGTAAAATCCTTTTCTCTGAGTCCATGGACCGACTCAGCACCCACCCCTCCTTTTTAAGTTTGTACTGCTTTTTGACGAACTGATCTGCGAGATGCAGACTGAGGGGATATACCCAGAGGGTCCGCCCCCTGGGCGGTACTGTAGAAGGTGTGATGCAACACTTTTTACAAGTTTTCTGCCTAGTCACTCCTAATTAACGGATAATACCCACTTTGTCAATAGAGAAGCTGTGTCGGTCCATGGACTCAGAGAAAGGGATTTTACGGTGAGTAAAAAATCCTATTTTACTTTATAACAGGGTGTTTTGTCACGTTTTTGGGGTTGTGTTTGATATGAGAGATCACACAAATACTTAAAAGTATAGCATTTATTAAAAGTAATGACAGATAAGTATTCTTGATATTTTCTTTATCTTTAACTAAAAATGCTGTTTCCACGGACACCAAACCAGACGCTTGCATGTTACATAATACTGCTCTGGAGACGGGACTAGCCTATTCCAGTTTGGGTTGTGGTAGATACAGGCTCGTATGCGTGTAAATGACAAATCAAAGTTGTTTGGACAGTGATATCCCCTTTTAAGGGGGATAGTGGGCTCGGTCATCCTGCATTCCTCAAGCTTTATATCAGGAAGGTACAACTATACATATGACCTTATATGGCTCCTTGACCACGATTAGGAGACTTAGAATTCATTAGTGAGCCACAATATGGACCAACAATAATATGGAAATATGAAATATGCAAATTCCCCAACACAGGTGCCTCCAGATTCTCCATACAAAGGGCCAGTGTTCTGTCCTTTTAGACTTTGGGGGGCTGGATTGTGGCCAGTGGGGGTAAAAAAAAAGTCCTAGGCTCTGCATCAGTAAGAGTAAACAATGCCTCAGGCAGTGTTCAAGTTCAGTGGCGGCCGGTGGTAATTTTTTGGAAGGGGGGCAAACAGTTGCAGCACCCAAAACCCCATCCCGGAGGGGTCGGTTGGGTCTGGAGCACCTACCCCATCTATGGTGGGCAACGCTTCCCCTGCGCAGCGGCTTCCCATTCCCCTGCTCTCCACGGGCATCATGGCGGCGGCTTCCGTTTCCTCCCTCCTCCTTGACGGCAAATTGGGACTCTTCTCTTTTTGGCCAATCGGAAAACTGGTCTCAGACCCGCTTCTGATTGGCCTTATTGAGGATCAGTCTTTCAATAGCAAGTATTCATTCGCTGTTGTTACACCTGAGTGGGCTCCTAGCGCAATGCTTTGTGACTCAAGCCCATCCTATTTTGAAGCCTATAGGAGCCTCTGGCTCTAATCGGGTGCTTCAAAGAAACAAAAACCTGCCACTGTAATTCATGCGCACAACGTCTTTAAAAGGGCCGTGGATGGGCGGATAGAGGGAGCGGTGCCCGGGTGCCCCTAATGGACCGGCCGCCACTGTTTCAGTTGCATAAGGCCTGTGATTAGTAGGAAGAGGAATAGTGTGCCTTCATTGGTATTACTGGGAGGAATAGTTCCCCGTCGGTGTCGGCAGACGTAATAGTGCCACATCATTGCTATCAGTGGGAGGAATAATGCCTCATTGTTGATGTCATCTGGGGGAATTATGCCCCTCGTTGGTGTCAGTGCCTTAAAGCGAAGTTCCACCCAAAAATTGAACTTCCGCTTATCCGGTTCCTCCCCCCCTCCGGTGTCACATTTGGCATCTTTCAGGGGGGAGGGGGGAACAGATACCTGTCTAATACAGGTATTTGTGGCCACTTCTGGCGAAAGATCGCCGCAAAATCTGCGGCGATCGATATGATGTCTGGCCCCTCCTCCATCCCCCCCCCTGCCGTCTTATGGTAGACACATAGGTCCCAGAAGACAGCAGGGACCAGTCAGAACACGCAGCGCGACTCGTGCATGCGCAGTAGGGAACCAGGCTGTGAAGCCGCAAGGCTTCACTTCCTTATTATAAACAACAAAAGAATAGGTATATAGATGGCTCATCCAATATATAGTATATCGGGGATCTAAATTGATGTATACAAAATATATTCCACTGAAATTATTTAGACATGGGCTAACAATAACCAGTACGTGAAATATCTAAATTATATAAGATACACCTGATCAACAGTGTCTCTGAATTATTGTAAGCATATGAAGAAAAGGGAAGAAAAGAATTTAGGGACTGGGAGGTCCTCAAAAAACAATAACCAAAGAATTCTTCGGTGAGGCACTGTTGAATATATATACTTTATTAGTGAGCCGTAATTAGATAATACTATTTATAAAAATGTGGAAAGACACAACATTGTGAACACCTAATTTAAAAATTGACTAGTCTAAGAACTATGGACATGGGTGGCCACCCGACCGGCCATACACACCACATTCAACCATGCACAACCAATTTCACTTGCAATATTTGCAGTTCCGGTATATACTTATTTTGAAATGCTCATTTATTTGATTTGTAAGTCCAAAGACAGGTTCAACGAGCGTATAAGATCAGTGGATAAAGTTAATTAAACCGATCAGAAAATAACATTCATGAATTGATTGCTGATAGACAGTACGACTAGATTTCACGCTTCATAGACCGGTAGGGGTAGCAAGAAACAATCCTGACTTTTCAGCATAGGATAACCCTCAGAGCCGAGCCTCACTCTCCAAGCTCAGGTGTTATAGCTCGTTTAGGGGATCTTGAAAATAGTCACTCACCCGTTCAAGCATATGTCCTTCTGGTTATCATACAGCAGGTATTGTAAAACACTCACCGGTGCCTGGCGTGTTTAGTCGGTACTATTACAATAGGATTCCATGGATATCCTTCTGATTCCAATTGGGTCAATCCCATCGGTTAACTTTGTATCCAAGCAGTAGATCCGAGGGAACTTGTAACGGATTCCAAGTATATCCTGAATAGTATGGTGTTAGGATCAGCCTTCAGGTATAGCAATATCCGGACAGGAGGTGGTGGATGGTCATTTGATTAAATATTAGGTGGTTGGTCGTATGGGTCGGGCACCCATGTTCAGAAAACTACAGCTGGTGTTGCGGCAGTGCTTACATGTTTCGCTTTTAGAAAAGCTTCATCGGAACTATGATATTTGTGAACCAAAGGCCAAGCAATGGACAATGAGGAATTTATATATTGTTGGGCAGTAAACATTTGAAACAAGAAATTAGCATCTCTGCCTTACTGTGGCTACCCATGATACACAATCTGAAATTATGGGACTCAATACGGTACTCGGGCAAACTTATGTCCCCATTCATGCCGCTACTTCCCCTCCTTGATAATCCCATGTTCCCGCCTGGCTCAGAACAACCCCACGCATTTTCTCACTGGTTCGTCACTTTCTTCGTAGCCGCGCCTTCCCCATGTGGTCCTCGATTCAAGAGACCCACGAAGCTCCACCTGCCGAACTCTATCGCTACATTCAGCTGCGTCACTGGATAACCTCCTTTCCGTATCAAATAACTGCCTTTGAGCACACCTGCCAGCATTGCCCAGGTGCTCGCGGCACCATCTCTATGATCTACTCCTTACTAACTTCCGGCAGCTCTTCCACTACCCTTTCCTATACTTAAATGGGAACGTGACCTGTCCCCCATAGATCTTGCAGACTGGAATAAGGTCTGGTACAGCATAGCAAAATGCTCTTTTAACACTGCCACATTGGAGGCAGCCTATAAGGTCCTTCTGCGTTGGTACTGGGTCCCAGCCCGTATCGCCAAGTCAAACCCATCATGCAATGACAGGTGCTTTCGGGGTATTGGTCAACGAGGAGATGAACTGCACACGTGGTGGTCTTGCCCCCGTCTTGTAAGATTTTGGTCAAGGGTCTTTGGCCTGCTATCTTCCCTATTTCATGTTCCCTTCCGTAGGGACCCCAAATTTGCATTACTCCATTGCCCAATCCCGGGCCTTTTCTCTCATCAGCAGAAACTAACCACATACTTATTTATCACTGCCAAACGAACAATAGCGAGGGCTTGGAAAAAACCTTCTGTCTCGTTTCCGGAGGTCAAGAATACCTTAACGTCCCTTTATGATCCATGAAAAAATGTCAAGCATCCTCCACGACTCCCATGCAACATTCCTCAAGGTATGGGTCCCGTGGTGGTCCTATACACTCCCTAACCTACACCCGACTAGTCTAGGACTCTACATTTTATTTGACCCCATCTCCAGCCTGAGGGACCCTCCTTTCTCTTTCCCACTCCTTTTTTGTTTCTGGGCTTCTTGCTTGCTGCTCTGTTCTACACCCCCTCATCCCCCGTGGTGTACGCGTTTTTCTTTTTTTTTTTTTTTTTTTTTTGTTTTTGTTTTTTTTTTTTGGGGTCTTTTTGTGTGTCTTTGTGCCCCCCCCCCCTTTAAAAAAAATGTTTTTCTTTTTTTTTCGTTATTTCTATTTTTTTTCCCCCGTTTTGCGGTCAACTCCACTCCACCTTGTCTGCCTTGGCTCCTGGGTCTCAAGGCTCAGGCATAACGCACTGACCCCCGTCCCTGGCCGGTGGGTCGGTGTTAGTATATAATACGTACCCTTATAATATATATTTTATCATGTACTTTAACTTGTACTTCTTTATGTTTCATGTCCATATCCCCTGCGTGGGAATTTGTCTGCTTTCCCTTTTTTCATATCTCAATAAAAAACATTGTACCAGAAACAAGAAATTTGTATATAAGGGGTCCATATAGTGAACTTGGTGTTGAGTTATTCACTTTACGGTCAACACAAAGGACAAGGGGGCACTCTTTACGTCTAGAGGAAAAGAGATTTCATCTCCAAATACGGAAAGGTTTCTTCACAGTAAGAGCTGTGAAAATGTGGAATAGACTGCCCGCAGAGGTGGTTCTGGCCAGCTCAGTAGATTGCTTTAAGAAAGGCCTGGATTCTTTCCTAAATGTACATAATATAGCTGGGTACTGACATTTATAGGTAAAGTTGATCCGGGGAAAATATATATATATATATATATATATATATATATATATATATATATATATATATATATATATATATATATATATATATATATATATATATATATATATTTTTTTATGGTTGAACTGGATGGACTTGTGTCTTTTTCAACCTGACTAACTATCAGTATGTGAGTTCCCCCAGTGGTGGGTGGTTTTCCATTAGCTGCCGATCTAGTACTGAGTGTTCAAATCACAGTTTAAAGCGGATGTTCCGCGGCCATTAATTTTTTTTTTTTTCTGTCATTCATTTATTTAGTCCATCTTAAAAGATTACTCACTGTCCTGGTGTTTCTGAACATCCGCTGTCCGATTACGTATCGAATTCTATAATAATCAGTGGAAGGACTTTTCCATTTTGCTTGTGGGCATGTGAAGCCCACAACCAGTCATTTCCTTGATGCGGTGAATGCTCATCTCCCAGCATTCACCGCTCGATGCCGCGCATGCTCAGTCTTGACGGAAAGCACAGCTCAGTACGGGAGAGGCAACCGCGTCACTTCTGCTTTAGAAAATCCTGCGATAACTCGCAGCAATTCTCTGCAATGAATCATGGGAGCAATGACAAAAGCTCCCAGGAGACAGTGCGGGTATAGTAAATGACGCGCTACCCGCAGAATAAACAGACAGAAAGCAGAGACAAAGATGAAGATGACACAAGTACCGTGCAAAAAAAAAAACCTTCCCTTTATAACTTCATTCGTGACTGCTATATGATTAAGCTAAAGATTAAAAATAGGGTGGAGCTCCGCTTTAAACTTTCAATTTGTGTCCCTACCATCTGTTAGGCCCCTTTCATACTGGGGCGGGCAGGTGCGGTGGCGGTATAGCAGCGCAATTTTCAGCGCTGCTATACCGTCGTTCTTACCGCGGTATGCGGCTGCTAGGGGGGTGAATTTAACCCCCGCTAGCGGCCGAAAAAGGGTTAATACCGCCCGCCGCGGTTTGCGGGCGGTATTACCGTGGTGTCCCATTGATTTCAATGGGCAGCCGCGGTAAAGGAGCGGTGAACACACCGCTCCTTCACCGCTGTAAAGAAGCGGCTAGCAGGACTTTTGGAGCGGTCCTGCTAGCGCATCGCTTCAGTGTGAAAGCCTTCGGGCTTTCACATTGAAGGCTACAGGCACAAATTTTTCATGCGGTATAATAGTGCTAATATTAGCGCTAAACCGCATGAAAAACGCCCCAGTGTGAAAGGGGCCTTACTGTTAATTTTAAGCCCTGATGAAGGAGACAAATGTACGCTTCCAGAAATGCATTTGCTGTAGCAGATTCCACATGTTTGGATTAAAACATTATTTCAGACTCTAAAATCTTGGCATGGTGCTTCGATTTTCACACTCAAACATAATTTCGAAGTACGAGGCCACTGTTCCAGTTCCTAAGTTCACAGGAGCAGCCCACCCATCACCTAGATGCCCCATTGAGATACCACCAGTACACTTTATTTAAATACATCAATCCGTCCCCAAGCACTTCTACCTAAGGTTCCAGCACCAACAATCTACCATTTTAAGATTACAATGTTCTGGCAGGGTGGATTCCATAATTCACCTCATTTGTGTGAATGGAGGAATCTGTATAATATCTTTCATAATAGTTGGATAATTACACATTTTTATCAAATAAAACCACTTGCTTATCGGGTATTAATTCACTGACCATATTCCCTTGGTTCATTGGTTGGAGCCACAGTTAGTGACTGCACTATTGGGGCTCATTCACACATGAGGTTGGGGGTTGGTAAAACCTCACGGTTTAGCCAGTGTTTTACCTCCCTACAACTGCTACCCCCTATAGCTGCAGAGGCAGTAGCTGGGGGTATACAATGTTCTAATTCACACCTGCGGCTGGAATTTCAGTGAATTAGAGCGCTTGTGCAGGGTCCAAGTGTTAAAGCAGACTGTGAGATATGCCTCCCTGCCACCTGTCAAATGCTTTCTGAAGAGCCATCCTAAGATTGTGGCGACACCTGTTAGTCACAGATGTCCCAGACCCGTGAGTTCAATCGGTGGTTTCAAAGAGATACAAAACGGAGTTTAAACTCTACCCCTTCTACCCTGCTTTCTGCTCTTAAATCAACCAAAGACTGTTCAAGGACAGTCAGATTTGCAATATGCCCCAAACCATTCCTTGTCCCTGGGAGTAGTTGTGCCAGTACCCACACAACACAGGTTCAAAGGATTTTTTTCAAACCTATTCATGGTACCAAAGCCCAATGGGGGTATTTGTCTTATTCTGGACTTTAAATCCCTTAAAAACAAATACTTTCAAAGTCAAAAGTTTTGTACGTAATCCTCGCGGTTGGTATTTGAGTAAGAGGAAAGCATGGTATCTGTAGACGTCCAAGTTGCCTAGCTGCATATTCCCATTTATCCACCTCATTAACTCTTTCTGCACTTTGCTGCAGCATTTACTTCAAGTTTGTTGCACTGCCCTTTGACCTGTCCTCTGCTCTCAGAATATTCACAAAGGTCTAAACAAGATTGGATAATATGGCGCACTCAGGTTCAAACTCTGTACAAATAAGAAGGGATTGGGTGGAGAGGCCAAGGGAATAGCAACAATTCTTTTTGGGGATTTAGTCCATGTAAAGTTCAAAATAATAAGAAGTAAATGACTGTTCAGAGAAGGCCGCCGATTCAAAAAGTTTTAGAAGGAAAAAGAAAACGCTGAAATATAAAAGGGAACAGAGAACAGCGCCATCTAAGTGCAGTAAATATGCAGTTTAATAAGAAAAACGTAATTAAGTACACTCAGAAGATTGTGGTGATGACAGGCATAATGGGTTTCATCCGCTCCGACTTCCGGGTGAAGGAAGAGTCTGATGTCACTGATGTCACTGGTGTCCATGATCAGGTCTGTCCTCCGGCCACACTGCTGGTGCACGGTGCTTTCCGGATGGGTAGGACTGCGATCGGTGGTACACTTCGGATGACGTCACTTCCGGGTCGGGTCGGGTCAGCGGGGCGGTGCTCGCGTTCTGAGTATGCGTACTCCTTGCTCAGGCTTGGATGATGGCCATATTGTGTGATGGAAATTTATACACGGGTACGCTATGTTTACATAAGGGTCACCTTAGTGACAGTACAACAATCGCATTACAAAACATTAAAAACAAACATCGATAGTAATGCTGGGGAACATAGTAACCTAATTTATACTGTCTATATTATTGGAGTAGCTTATGTTATAGTTATCATAATTACTCCTGACGGCTGGTAGAGTCAGACTGACAAGGTATATCTATGCAAATTATGTAGACAATATATTTAAAATATATTAAAATGAATGAAGAAGGGGAGTGGCCTGGAGAGCAATGGAGTAGGTTGCATCTATAGAGAGCTCTGCTTGCCCATACTACCATCCTGCCTGTATCCTGCTCATTTGATGCCATCCTATGCACCCGGGGACCTGCTCTGCCTCATCTGCTATCCCTGGAGCCTGCCGGATCGTTAGAACGCCACCCGAGGCCGGCATGGAAAGACTCTCCGGTCCCGCATCTTCCTTAGGAAAGGTCGCGGCTTCGGCCTAGTTCTTGGAGCAGCGGCCATCTTGGTACACCCGGCGGCGGCCTCCAGCACACTCTCCTGGCTCCCCAGACAGCTAAGTACTCCATCCCCTCGTGGAACAGCGACCGGACGGCCTGGGGACGCCACCGCGGCACATTCACACCCTGCCTTTGCCTCAGGACGGGCTGCGGCTTCGGCCTACTCCCCAGAGCGGCTGCCATCTTGCTCCACCCGACGGCGGGCTTGTTGAGCTTTCCTGGCCTCTTTGACTGTCCTGGGGTACATCACCTCCTGGAATGGCCTCTGGTCTGCCTGAGGCCACTACCGCAATACATCCACGTCCTGCATCTGCTTTGGGGACGGTCCGTGGCTCTGACCTAGCTTCTGGAACAGCGGCCATCTTGCTCCACTCGGCGACGGCCTAGTCATCCACATTCCGGAGCAGGGAGAGACCATGTCTCCGCCGAAAAAGGCCTCCTGAGGCGGTGGACAAGCTGGCAAAATACCGCCATCAGAATCGAGAACCGCAGGCCAAAGATGGCGACGGCAGCGATCCATCAGGGCGCAGATACAGCCAAGGTCCTGGATGCCATTGTGTCGCTGCAGGAGACACTCACCGGCAAAATAGATGAGGTCAAGACTGACATCTCCCTCTTGCGCCAGGACCTATCTAAGGTAAAAGACAGTCACCGAGGCCGAGACACGCACCGGGGCAGCAGAGGACATCCTGCACCCCCTAAGCCACACCACGGAGGACCTGCAGCGCCAGATCCGCCAGCTGCACACTCACCAGGATGATATGGAGAACCTGATTTGAGACGCTGCAACCTCCGGTTCATTGGTCTACCTGAAAAGGCTGAAGGTACCAACCCTGCTGTATACTTGGAATCCCTCCTGATTCAACATTTTGGAAGAGAGGCTTTTTCAGTTATGTTCACAGTGGAACGGGCACACCGCATCCCAGCTAAAACCTCCACCTGCGGGAGCCCCCCCCCCCCCAGGACCTTTATCGCCAAGTTTCTTAATTTCAGAGCCAGAGATAAAAATCCTTCGGTTGACTAGAGAGAAAGGCAACATCGCCCTGGGCAACGGCCATGTCGCAGTGTTCCCTGACTTCTCTAATGAAGTCCAAAGAAAGCGTGCACAGTTCCAAGATGTTAAGCGGCGGCTCAGGGTGGTACACCTTAAATATGCCATGTTGTTCCCGGCCAGATTGAGAGTGGAGGAGGATGGCAGAGCCCTATTTTTTGAGGACCCGAAGGCGGCAGCACACTGGCTGGATCAACGAGGTTGCCCGGATGGATAAACGGTTACACGGCCTGTTACTGTGAGTACTGTTGCCATTGCCAGATGATGGCAGGCTCCACTCATCTTCTAAGTGTCCCCTCTGCTGTGGGGGGGTAGTTTCATCTCACCATTTTTTGTTTATTCGCACACCAAGTTCCCCCATATGCCTCTTTCCCCTTTTTCATGACCCACGCATTACCTGATATGTGTTTGGAGGCCCCCCCTATTGGGGGTGGGGGGTCCGACCCTCAAGCTCCTCTGGGGGAGAAGGGATTCAGCTTGTTGATACTCCTGGACACTTGGCCCTTGGTCTGGAGCTGCTTGGACCACCGAGATTAACACCCTATGCTTCTTACTACCCCCACAGCACTCTCATGGAGAACTTTAGTACACGAAGATGACTATGTATCCTTGCAGCGTGAGTCTCACTCGGAAAGAGAAAGACGCATATAGGACATGCTTAGTGCCCTACTCTTGTGCTACACATTGAATAATCGCCCCCGTTATGTTTGTAACCCCTAATTTTTCCTCATTATTTTGTACCTTTCTATTCACTATTTTCTAAGTACTGTACCTCCAGCTAATGTTGTATATTCATATAAAGGTTGCAAGAGACTGCATGCTTCCACCAAGTTGGGGAGGTGAGAAGCTGGGAGGGAAGGAAAATGCCGGATCCCTTGATCAGAGCATTGGGAATGTTGGCACCGTTGTGCACTTGTTATTTATTTGAAACAATTTTAAACGAGCACCTACCATTTATGCACCATGTATGTTTAGTTATGTGACTGGTAGAAACAAATCAGCATGTGTTTTACTTGATGAACCTGAGACCCTACGTTGTTGGAGATGATACCCTGCAGATCCGTGCACACAGACTATACCGCTAAGCAGTATGGCAGATGTTAAATTCCTACTATGGAATGTGCGGGGAATGTGGGATAAAATCAAACGTACGGCTGTATTGGACTATCTCAAGGGTCAGAAGGAAGATATCATCGCCTTGGTAGAAACGCATGTCACGGGTCATTTACAGGCAGCCTTGAAACGCCCCTGGGTTCGTTGGGCATACCATAGCACTCATGCCAACATGTCTAGGAGGGGGGTTACAGTGTTAGTTGCAAAATCTACGCCGTTTGAACTGGTGTCAGTGGTGTCGGATCGGCAGGGTAGATACCTCTTTATGCATGCCATAGTGGGGGGTGCCCCTATATTGATTCTAGCTAGCTACATCCCTCCTCCTTACAGGTCAGATGTGGTGACAGAGGGCCTTGCTTACGTGGCACAGCACCCATCGCTACCTGTGGTGTGGATGGGGGACTTCAACAATACGATGACCCCGACACTAGACCGCCCAGTACAAGCTGACCCTGGACCAGGCGAGCCATTACACACTAGACTATGTCGTACACTGACGGAGTTTGCCCTTATTGACGTCTGGAGACATAATAATCCCACGACCAGAGCATACCCATGTCATTCAACAAGCCACAACACCATGTCCAGGATTGATTTTATTCTTGTTTCCAGGGCCCTATTGCCTAGGGTTATGGGTTCAGGGTTTGCCCCCAGGATCCTGTCAGACCACTCCCGGTGCTGGCTGACGGTGTCTCTTCGAGTTGCCTCCCCAGCACGACTGTGGAGACTTAATCCCCATTGGTTGTCGGTCCTGACAGACCATGATTCCATAGCAAGAGAATTGCTCTTCTTTTTTGATAGACTGCAGAGGCCCTCTACCCTCAACTCACACTGGGATGACTTTAAAGCGTATGCCCGCAGGCTATTATCCACCAGAATAAATAGGTGTAAACGTGATTCTACTGCTATACTCCATTTAACCTCTGACAAACTTCGAGACTTAGAAGCCACATATACTGCCAGCCCGACCCCTGAAAACCTTAACAGAGTCAAACTCCAGTCCCGTATGGTTACGCAACTGCACACAGAGAAAGATAAACAGCGGGTTTTTTTCTGCAGGCAGAGAGTATATGAGCAGGGGGAGAGAGCGGGGAAACTGCTGGCCTATCTGGCTCATTTGGATGATAGGCCTCCGGTTGTGGTTTCGCTTAGTGACCCTGATGGGTATTACTGACCCGAGCCAAGTTTCAGCTAAATTTCAACAATTCTATAGTACCCTCTATAAATCTCAGGGTACGTACACACATGGGGAACTGCAGTCCTATTTGGCCACCATTCAGTTTTCTCGGCTTTACCAAGAGCAGGTCAAACTATTAGATGCGCCCATTACGGCACATGAAATTGCTGAGGCGATCGCTCAATTGGCCAAATCTAAAGCACCAGAACTGGATGGACTCCCTTTGGAATTTATGCTACCTACTCCGATATACTTGTTCCCAAACTAAAGACCCCGTATCAATCTATCTTTCATACGAACGTACTCCCTGAATCTATGCAGGAAGCCCAAATTATAGTACTCCCCAAACCTGGTAATGACCCCCACTACCCTGAATCTTATCGGACTATTTCTTTACTGCAGGTGGATATTAAAATCTTAGCTAAAATATTAGCATCTAGGTTAAATGCTGCCATATTGTCACTTATCCACATGGACCAAATGGGGTTCATGCCGGGGAAGAACACTGCTATGAACATTAGACGACTATACATGAATATTCAGGCGCGGCATGATAACTCAGGAACCAGGGTGGTGGTGGCGCTGCATACGGCCAAAGCCTTTGATTCATTGGGAATGTCTACATAACTATGGCTTTGGACCGCATTTCATAAAACTCCTATATCAGACTCCCAAGTCGAGAATCTTTGTCAATGCATGGCTCTCAGAGCGGTTTCCTCTGGAGAGGGGTACTCGTCAGGGATGTCCCCTCTCCCCGTTGCTATATGCCTTGGCCACTGAACCACTGGCTATCGCCATCAGAGCACACCCTGATATTCAGGGTTTGCGTCGGGGTAACACAGTTGATAGGCCTATACGCGGATGACACTAACCTATACCTGGCGGACCAGGGGCCGTCATTGCAAACTGCGCCACGAATTATTGAACAAATGGGTGGCTATTCGGGACTGCGCATTAATTGGGACAAGTCCCAAATTCTCCCCATAGATGTCTCTCCCCCCCCCCCTATGCTGACCCCTCCGCTTCCACTCTCCAGAGTGTCCAGGATTAGATACCTAGGAGTTGAGGTTACCAGGAGTTTGACAGACTATACACCCCTGAATGTGGCACCGCTTTTTGACATGCTCAAACTCAAAACGCAGACGTGGGCTAGATTACCCTTAAGGATGATGGGGTGCATAAATATTATAAAAATTATTATTTTGCCCAAAATTCTGTACATGGTGTGGCATGCCCCTCTATACATTCCCTTAAAAATCTTCAAACAAATGTAAGCTATTCTGAATTCATTAGTTTGGGGGAATGGTAGACACAAACTAGCTTGGCACATTTTAAAGAACCCAACAGATATGGGAGGTGTTTCCCTCCCAGACCTCCATGAATATTACTACTTGGCTTCACAGCACTCTTATCTATACCACTTCAATACCTCGGAACTCCAATGCTATAGGTCTTTAGTATGCGATAAACACGGGCACCTGACGCACACGCCCCTTCAGGCTATCCTCCGTGGGAAACAAACACAGAAGCAGGCCTTAAGGCATAACTCAGTTAATGCATCACCAACGGATTTGGAAAATATCCCTTAAAAAACAGAATGTTGGGAAATTTTATTCTCATACCCCAATGTGGCTTAACAGCCATATGCAAAAACTAGCGGGGATTCCCGTCTCGGTGGTCTGGGCCAGACACGGAATAATATACTTGCACCAAGTCCTATCGAACCCTGGGCTCAAACAGTTTTAGACACTTGGAGAGGAATTTTAGCTCCCACAGCACTTAGCTTTCAAATACCTGCAGCTCCGGCATGCACTCCGAACCCAGCTTCCATCTCTGGAGGTAGAGACGGAACCCCCACCGGTGCTAGATATTGTTTTGGGGAGTGACCCCTCCTAGCTTATTTTGCACCTGTACTACACCATCAGACATCGGGGTACAGTAGCCATTTCTCAGAAGGCCAAGCCGGCCTGGGAACAGGACAAATAGAAGACGCAGACTGGGACGAAATACTTGAGGGAACCAAGACTACGTCCCCTAAACTGTCAGACTGACGTGGCTTTACATTGTTCACAGAGCCTACCTAACACCACTGAGAATGGCCAAATTCCATCACACATCCAATCCGACCTGTCGTATGTGTCAGTCCACGCTTGGCACATTTTACCATCTCATTTGGAGCTGTCCAAATATTCAGACTTACTGGACACAGGTTGTCCGCTTTCTGCATGACAATATGGGATCCCCTGTGGTACTTGACCCTAAGTTGTGTATTCTGGGGCTATTGCCTGACGTAGAGGTGGATAAATATCACACAATTTTCCTATTTGAAACATTATTTTTAGCACATAAAGTGATCGCCCAGAGATGGATGCAGGATTTGCTCCCCACTATACAGATGTGGAAAAAGGCTGTTAATGACACTTTGCCATTCAAAAAGCTGATTTACACACACAGGGGTTCCACACAAAAGTATTCCAAGATATGGGACAAATGGCTAGAGGATGGAGAAACGTGTCTGATTCTGCCTTACCCGGAGGTTGTTCTACATTAAAATGCTCCTTTGTCCTTGTCCAAACATACCGAAAAAAATACCAGATGCAGCGCAGCCCTCACACACACCACCATCACAACAAAGATAAACAAGAAAGTTCTTTAAAAAAGTTCCCTTATCTTAGGCGCTGCAGCTCCCTCTTAAATCCACTGGGTGGCGAACTTGCATCTGAAAACATATGAGACGAGAGAGAAGAGCGCACGCGCCATAGTGTAACACTGTTTATTTGTGGAAGCTTGAAAATTTAAAATGAGGAAGATTGCACTCACAAACAGGAACTTGTTCGTTCACATTTACAAATGGCTCTCAGTTCCGACCTCCTCTTAGGATGTTGTTGCCATCCAAACCGCTGCTTCCTGTCTTGTTAGTCAGCTGTACACTCTCAGCTCCTGGTCTATTGCAGTCTATTGGCTGCGGTGGAGGAGTGGCGATTAATGAGACACATATAATACCATCAGAGGGAAAGGGGGTGTTACCTGATGAAGGAGGAAACTCCGAAACATGTCGTCATAGCAACAGTAAACAATCGGAGGGAGCAGCACGCACAGCTTGGCTCCCCCTTCTTAGCTGCGATTGACGTCACGCTTGGCCGGCTGGTCCGTACGATAGTGTGTGTCAGTGGGGAACACAGCGGGGAATACAGGGTAGCTCATCCGGAACGCTTATCCCTACAGCGTTGCTGTCGCCCCACAAGCCAATCGCCCTGCATAGGCCATGAGAGGAGGTCGGAACTGAGAGACATTTGTATATGTGAACAAACAAGTTCCTGTTTGTGAGTGCAATCTTCCTCATTTTTAATTTTCAAGCTTCCACAAATAAACAGTGTTACACTATGGCGCGTGCGCTCTTCTCTCTCTTCTCATATGTTTTCAGATGCAAGTTTGCCACCCAGTGGATTTAAGAGGGAGCTGCAGCGCCTAAGATAAGGGAACTATTTCAAAGAACTTTCTTGTTTATCTTTGTTGTGATGGTGGTGTGTGTGAGGGCTGCGCTGCATCTGGTATTTTTTTCTGTATGTTTGGACTGATCACTTTGGGCACCAAGCAGCTGCGACTCATCACCCTTACCATTCACGTTTTTTTAACCAGTTCTTTAGTGGTTCTAAAGAATTCTTAATCAATTTGTTACTCATGTCATAAATGTTGAATATTGTTATTGTTCTACATCTATTAATTCCCTTTTTTTTTTTTTTATCTTACTACCGTATTTATCGGCGTATAACACACACTTTTTTCCCCTTAAAATCAGGGGAAAATCGTGGGTGCGTGTTATACGCCGATACCCACTGATCCCGGCGATCTCCGCTGACTGAGCGGAGCGCAGCGATCGCCGCCGAGATACACATAGCCGAGTGTACTCGGCTATACTCGGCTTTTCTCGGCTCTGCTCACAGTCACGCCCAGTCCCGCCATTGGACCTGTGATATGTCCATCATAGGGCGGGACTCGGCGTGACTGGGAGCGAAGCCGAGAAAAGCCGAGTATAGCCGAGTACACTCGGCTATGTGTATCTCGGCTCCGCCCAGTCCCTGCGTTATCGGCGGCGTTCGCCCCGCTCCGCCCAGTCTCTGCGGCGATCTCGGCGGCGCCAATTTTGAAAACTGGGGCAAGGCTGCACTGGACACTGGGCAAAGGCTGCACTTAGCAAAGGCTGCACTGGACACTGGGCAAAGCTGCACTGGACACTGGGCAAAGGCTGCACTGGACAAAGCTGCACTGGACACTGGGCAAAGGCTGCACTGGGCAAAGGCTGCACTGGACACTGGGTAAAGCTGCACTGGGCACTGGGCAAAGCTACACTGGGCAAAGGCTGCACTGGACACTGGGTAAAGCTGCACTGGACACTGGGCAAAGCTACACTGGGCAAAGGCTGCACTGGACACTGGGCAAAGCTACATTGGGCAAAGGCTGCACTGGACACTTGGTAAAGCTGCACTGGGCAAAGGCTGCACTGGACACTGGGCAAAGGCTGCACTGGACACTGCTGGCAAGGCTGCACTGACAAGGCTGCAACGGACACTGGTAAGGCTGCATTTAAATGTAAGTTTTTTTTTTTTTCCTTAAACTTCCCTCCTAAAAGTTTTTTTCCCTAAAATTCCCTCCTAAACTTGGGGTGCGTGTTATACGCCGATAAATACGGTAATTATTATTAATGCTCATATCTAACAATGTGACACCTTTAGTCACACACACACACACACACACATATATATATATATATATATATATATATATATATATATACCCATAGTATCTATTATTCTCATGCCAGTACTATCTAGCACTTATTAATTTAATATCTAACAGTAGTATACTTTATTATATATAATTGTATAAAACACTACTAAAATTGTGGCAGAATCATAAATTTTTCAACATGATGAAGTTATAAATAGGGATAAAAAATCTATGGAAATTTTCAAGGATTTGTTTGCTAATGCTAACCTGAAAGCTGTAATTAATGATCCTGATACAAAAGTAGTGATAACTACAAGTCTAAATCAGGCTAGTCTTCCAGATGCAGCCCTAGAAAAGGAATTTTGGGGTATGTGTAAAAAAACAGAGGATATGTTTAATTATCATATCACACAATGGTGGGACATATAAAATTTCTAAAACAATATCTGAGTGAAGGTCTTGCCCCAAGAGGGCTGCATAACAAAAAAAGATGCGGCTTCCTAGAACCAGACCTACAAAGTACGTGGGATAACGTCTCTACCCTATGTACTGCACAGTGGATGGAGATCCTATGTTTGCAGAGAGACAGAATGCTGCTTGCCAGTCAAGATAAACTGAGTGCACTAGTAGCTTCCTTTGAGAAGTATCATCAGGTGCCAAGCTACCAAAGATGTAGGGATCTTCTGAATGTCAAGAGAGCAAATTTTGAGGATAATCTTATTACAAATAAAAGAAATAAATTTGCCAGAGACATAGCAGACTATGAGAAAGGTACAATCTTTCAATGGGGGAAAGGTCGTGACAAAACTCAAGTAGATGAGGACTTGCAGGGACATGTGGACACCATGCAAGCCCCATCAACCCCCTATAACTTTAACTGATCCCAATTGCAAATAGAGAGAGGGAGGGGTCCATATAAAGAACCCAAAAAAAACCATGTGAAATATAAGACCCCTACCCACTCCACACAGAGACCAGGAAACCACAGCAACTACCCCAGAGGAAGGGATACTAATATACACAATAGTGATAACACTCATAATAAGAGTAGTAAAAGTCCCTCTATAGTCTCGAGGCCAGTACCCCAGGGGAATAACAGCTCCCTAGGTGCTATACCAAAAACATCATCATATAGACATAGAAATGATAATTGGGTTTATCACAAAGATAAAGGAGGAAGAAGAACACCGAAAGTCAAACAGGTGAACAAAAACAAGTTTAACTCCAATGCCAAAACAGTGGGTACCTATGAAAATCAGAAAACAAAAGTAAGACCAGTACAAAATGTGAACAATATGGGTGTGGCTCCTCCAAAGCCGATTATCCCTGATCAAGAAACTAAGGATGATAGGCACTCTATCAATATCCCAACCTCTAATTCATATGAGGTATTAACAACTATATGTCAGCAGGATGATATTACAGATATTACTATTCTCACAGAACGAAATACAAACTGCAGCCATCTTATTCCACTACCATTAAATGCAACAAATGGTATAACAGAATTAACTGGAGATGATGGGAATTTTTTAGTACTTCCCCCTCCTCTGTCGAAAAAAAGAAAAATAGAAGAAGAAGAGGAACTAGAGGAGGGGCTGGAGGGAGGAGAAAAAAACAAGAGTATCAAAGAGGAAAGATGGGGAACTAAAATCAACGGTGAAAATTTTCAATCTATCATCTCATTTATTGATGGAAAGTGAAATCAGTCTGTTGCAGAAAGGCTTAAACTTTGCTCCCAGCAGAAATGCCAATCTCTTTGAATTATTTAAAGATCTGCATAAATATATTCGTGATATCACGGTTAAACGTTACTATAGTTTAAAAGCCAGTGAGAATACAGACATTACTCCATCAAATTTAATGCAAAATGGACATATATCTTCACCAGAAGAGAAAGAGAAGAATGAAGATCCCAGTATGTATGATGATACAGAGGAAGAGGCTATTAATATTCTGGAAGAACTCTACTTGGAAGGAAGACCAGATATGGAAATTCCCATTTCTACACCACTTTCAAATAGGATCATACACTCCACTTTCCGCCCAAAGTCAACTTTCTATCCACATATTAAAAATGAATTCATAAAAACTTTTTATGCCATGGTATATGCAGACTTCAGAAAAGTCTGTGAGTCTCCTCAAGGAAAAGTGAATATGCACAACCTGTCTAGACAAGAAAAAGAGGCTCTATTTGCATTTAAAAATAACCATGATGATGCAGGCCCTGCCCCCTACAATTCAGTGCTGGAAAAAGGCGGTTAACGATGCTCTCCCATATAAAAAACTGATTTATGTACATAGAGGGTGTCCGCTAAAGTATGAGAAGGTCTGGGACAGATGGATGGCGGATGGTGAAACGTGTACTTGATATGTCGATTTTTTATTTTTGTTGTGTACCGGCTCTACTTTCACTGCTGTTATTATCTTTGTCACACAGATGCTTCACTGTGTTCATGTATGTACTATTATTTTGGCCATACTGGCTTATGTTGATTTATGTACCGTGCATACTCTTCAATAAAGTTGATTTCCAATAAAATAAAAAAAAATACCCATGATGTAGTGATTAGAATAGCGGATAAAGGAGGAGGTATAGTCACCCAGGATAGAGCAGAATACTTAAAAGAGGCATACAGGCTCCTCTCTGATAACTCTACATACAAAATATTAGAAACTGACCCCCTTTCTACATATAAATTGGAACTAATAGATCTGATGAATCAAGCCTTTACCAAAGGGCTAATACAAAAGTCAGAAAAACAATTTTTCTTAATGAACTACTGTAAGACACCATACTTTTACCATACGCCAAAAGTTCATAAAAATCTAGAATGCCCACCGGGCAGGCCAATAGTGGCTAGTATGGATAGTATCACCAGCCGAGTTTCACAATATGTGGATGCGTTCCTTGTAACCTCTCTCCCGGCCTATATTAAGGACTAGTGGTGCAACGGATCGGTGACGATCCGTGATCCGAATGGGTCACCCCGTTCGGATCGGCACACACCGCGATCCGCGGCCTCGGCCTTAGGAAAGGGCGCGGCTTCGGCCTAGCTCCGGAGCCGTGGCCATCTTGGTACACCCGGGGGCGGCGGCCGCCTTGTGACGTCATCACCCCTCGCTGCTCGTGGATTTGAACTGGCCGGCGGGAGAGACTGGTAAGTGGGGGAGATGCCCATTACTGGGGGAGATTGTGGATATTACATACAGGGGGAAGATTGTGGATATTACATACAGGGGGAAGATTGTGGATATTACATACAGGGGAAGATTGTGGATATTACATACAGGGGAAGATTGTGGATATTACATACAGGGGAAGATTGTGGATATTACATACAGGGGAAGATTGTGGATATTACATACAGGGGAAGATTGTGGATATTACATACTGGGGGAGATTGTGGATATTACATACTGGGGGAAGATTGTGGATATTACTGGGGGAAGATTGTGGATATTACTGGGGGAGATTGTGGATATTACAGTGGGGGGGGATGACGTGGATATTAGTAATTTTTTTTTTTTTTGCCGATCCGAAAATGATCCGATCCGTGGCTCTGATCCGAGGATCGATCCGATCCGTGAGTTTTTTGATCCGTTGCACCCCTCTTAAGGACTCTACCGATGTTCTTGATACCCTGCAACATTATAGATGGGAGCCAGGATACCTATGGGTATCTCTGGATGTTAGCTCACTATACACGTCAATCCCCCATGATGGGGGATTGCGTGCAGTTGAGCATTTTCTGTCTACAGCTGACTATATGAATCCCAAACAATCAGAATTCACCTGTCAATGTACCCGTTTTGCTTTGGAGAGAAATTATTTCTCCTTCCAGGGCAAGTACTACAGACAAGTGTCAGGCACTGCCATGGGTGCACATTTTGCGCCATGCTATGCCAATCTATTTATGGGATATTGGGAAAAACTACAGATCTGGAATCAAAACCCGTTTGCTAAACATCTAGTGTATTATGGGAGGTACATTGATGATGTCCTTATAATCTGGGATGGACCTCCTGATACTGTTGAAAAAATTGTTTTATATTGCAACAATAACAACTTTGGAATCCACTTCACTCATGTAGTGGATGCTGAAACTCTTGTTTTCCTGGACCTAGAGTTGGGTAGTGATGGAGATGGTAACATCATCTCCAAAACCCACTTTAAGAAAAGCTGACAATTCGTATCTACATGAAAGGAGTTGCCACCATCCAAAGTGGAAAGAAAATGTACCTTATAGTCAGTTCTGCAGACTACGTAGAAATTGTACTAGTACCAAGGACTATGACGACCAAGCAGCTATATTGTCTATAAAATTTATAGAAAAGGGATATGAACCCCAACATATCCAAAGAGCTAATGACCGTTATAGAGGAGGCATCCAGATAGAAACGATGTCCACATCGAATAAAAATAAAAACCAATATGATGCACTCTTCATAACTACATATGATCAACATTGGGCTATTAAAAAAGCTGTCCAAAAACATTGGCCTATTTTAGGACAAGATAAAGCACTTGGGAAAGTTCTCCCTAGCAGGCCTAAAGTAGTTTTTCGATGAGCAACTGTTAAAAGCATTATTGCTCCTAGTCGTTTAAAAGAAAAAAAATAATAACGCAAGGATGCAGACTATCCCTCAAATGTTTAACTTTATAGGAAGCTATAGATGCAAAGTTACTAGAGGTAAAGCATGTAGATTCATTATCCATGGTCGGAAATCCTTTAATAGTCGAGAAGGGAACACATACAGCATTAGACAATTTATATGCTGCAGCACCCAGTTTGTTGTCTATGGGCTCAGGTGCCCATGTGGATACCTCTATGTGGGCAGGACGGTGCGTACCATGAGAATCCGTTTTGGAGAGCACCGTAGACTCATAGAAAAGAAAAACGAGAAGCATAGTGTACCACGCCATTTCAAATCCAAACATGGGGGTAGCACTGAGGGCCTAGAACTGTTTGGGATAGAATCTATATCTGTCTATTCCAGAAGGTGAAAGATTTGCCCGCCTTTGTAGACGAGAATCCTATTGGATATTCACCCTCAATAGTATGTCACCGGATGGGTTAAATGAAGAACTAGAGATAGGAACACTTTTATAAAAACTGCATTAATACCTTCTCTTTCCCTCTTGTTTATCCTTTCGTCCCCCCTCCCTCCCCGCCCCCCTTTTATTCTCTCCCCCATAATTTTTTGCCAATTCCATTATTATACATGTGGTAAATGTTGTATACAAATTCTATTTGCTATATGAATAATATAACTAAACATATACCGTTCTTTAATTTATAAAGTCCTAATATTTTTTATTTTTTTATTTTTTTATATATTCTATATTATATTTTATATTTTTTACTAAAATTCCTGTTATTTTCTTTACACAATAACAATATATATACATTTATATAAACAATATTTTTTAGACACATATTTTTATAAGAAATGATATTACTATATCTATGTAAAAAAATTTTTTTTTAAATACTCAAATACGGTATATATAACATTTTAAATTTGAAATACACAAAGTAATAATAATTACATATAGACATTTATGACAATCATGTATTCCACATACAAGCTGTATATACACCAATAAGATATGTAGGATACTATGTACCAGATAATAACCACCAATAACAATATATTCTTTATATATATATATATATATATTTATTATTTTTTTATATATTAATTCTATTTCCAATGTAGTTCCCGCTATAACGCTGTAAATATTGTAGATAGCATTACAAACTATGAATATAAGTATAATTTTTATATACTCATAGTGGATATGTGTTTTTGACTAGAAACATCTAGTTATTTATATTATATTTTATGTTTTAAGTGTTAATTGTACTCTTATCCATAGAGGTATAAAGTGTAATAGTAGGGACTATAAAATCACTCTTAGGATGTTGTTGCCATCCAAACCCCTGCTTCCTGTCTTGTTAGTCAGCTGTACACTCTCAGCTCCTGGTCTATTGCAGTCTATTGGCTGCGGTGGAGGAGTGGCGATTAATGAGACACATATAATACCATCAGAGGGAAAGGGGGTGTTACCTGATGAAGGAGGAAACTCCGAAACATGTCGTCATAGCAACAGTAAACAATCAGAGGAAGCAGCACGCACAGCTTGGCTCCCCCTTCTTAGCTGCGATTGACGTCACGCTTGGCCGGCTGGTCCGTACGATAGTGTGTGTCAGTGGGGAACACAGTGGGGAATACAGGGTAGCTCCTCCAGAACGCTTATCCCTACAGCATTGCTGTCGCCCCACAAGCCAATCGCCCTGCATAGGCCAGGAGAGGAGGTCGGAACTGAGAGCCATTTGTATATGTGAACGAACAAGTTCCTGTTTGTGAGTGCAATCTTCCTCATTTTTAATTTTCAAGCTTCCACAAATAAACAGTGTTACACTATGGCGCGTGCGCTCTTCTCTCTCTTCTCATGTTTTCCTTTGTCCATGTGAATGTATGACTAGCGGTATTTAGGTAAACAAAATGATCACGCATTTGACCATATGAAACTGTACTTTGACAAATGTGCTTGACTGTCTTGTAATCTGCTTTAAATTAATAAAGTTGGACTTTCCAAGTAAAAAAAAAAAAAATGAATGGAGAAAATATCCATAAGTTAGATGGTTGAATAAAAAAACTACATGAATAAAAACTAAAAACTAAAACGAGTACAATCAATGTAAATATCAACTGGTGCACGTGTATGTGTTGATCTATTCAATGCCAGATGAATCGCCAGATCAGAGTGTGCGATGATAAATATGAAAGGAAAAACTTAAATATATTATGATGATAGGTGGGTTTAGAGGTAAATACGTACATACATATATGTGTATGTACACATGTATTGGGACAACGTAAAAGGAATTATACCATGTGTGGGGATGTATAGAAGGATAAGATGGAAATTAACATAATCTAACATCCAAGCGTATAATGACGCTTATGTGTATGTGAGTATATACTTTAGAATGCTTTCATGAGGATTGTGTAAAAATTAGCTGAAAAATAGCTAAAAGTTAGCTATGGGAGAATAAATAAGAAAGATATGTATTTTAAATTCTGAATATTAAATTTTCCAAGAGATTGCCAAAAATTGCTAAAAAGTTGCAAAAAGATCGCAAAAACATCGCCAAAAATCGCTTAAAAATAAAAAATCTATCATAGTAGAGAATTTATTTTGATGCTTTCATTCAGGCCTCCAGGCGATAAAGTGTCGAGAGTAAATCCAATAATTTTCTCTCTCACAAAGTCTTTTGTAGTGTTCGGCAGTGAGCAGTGTTTTGGGAATGGCCTCCAGAATCCAGACTCGCAGACCTATAGAGGATTGTTGGTGGAATTGTAGGAAGTGTCTAGGGACACTATGTTTCTCTTTACCTTGTTCCACAAGATTCTGATGTTCCCCAAATATTTTTGAAAGTGTTCGGGTCGTGCGGCCTACATATAGCAGACATGGACAGGTTAAACAATACACTACGTATTCAGCGGAGCATGTAAACAAAATTTGATAGTTTGTATGGTTTGCCTTTGCAGAAAAAGTCCTGTCTGTGTGACATGAGCACATGTGAGACATAGTGGCTTTTTACATTGATACATGCCTTTTGATGTTAAAAAAAAGTTAAGGAGGTACTCATAGTAGGGCGAAGTGACTTAATCTTAGTGGGGGCTATTTTTGCTTTAATATTTTTGGCACGTCTATATGTCACCAAAGGACGATCACTGACTGGTTTTCAGATGATGATCCTCTCTTAGTATAGGCCAATGTCTTACGAGGATCTTTTCCATTTTCTTAAGTTTGTTGTGGAACTGTGTGACAAATCGGATGGGTTGAGAGCTGTCAATTTGTTTGGTTTCTTTGTTAATCCTTTGGTCTTTATGGAAATAGTGTTGGAAGGCTTCTTCTACAATTGCATCCGGATAACCATTTTTTTTAACTTGGTCTTGAGCAGATGACCATGAGTATTGTAATCCTGGGTTTGGGTACAGTTATGTTTGAGCCTACAGAACTGGCTTCTAGGTATATTGTTTATCCAATGGGGATGGTGACAACTTTTATAATGTAGGTAGGCATTTCTTGAGGTGGGCTTAGTGTAATTCGGAGTACAGATGGTGTTGTTTTGATGAAATAATTTCTCGTCCAAGAAGGCTAGCTTATTGCTGTCGGATACAGAAGTAAAGGAGAGTCCCATATTATTTGTCTTGCAGTATTGTACAAAAGCCGGAAAGACTGATTCAGGACCATGTCATCGATATAGCCTCCATAGTAGACTAGATGGGAAGCATAAGGGTTGTTATGTTGAATATGGTGATGTTCCCACTGGCCCATAGTCAGGTTTGCGTAACTGGGGGCAAAATTTGCCCCCATAGCTGTACCCTGTGTCTGAATATAGAAGCTGCCAGTAGACTCTAAATAATTATGTGTTGGACAATATTCTAGGATTTCTAACAGAAAATGAGTCTGTCGTGAATTGAGTAATGGATCTTGGTTGACGTAATAGTCTACAGCTTGTAGGCCGACTGTATGTGGGATGGAAGTATATAATGAAACTACGTCCAATAAGAACCAGCGGTACGTCGGTTCCCAGGAATAGTGCTGCAACATGTCCATTAGATGTATGCTGTCTTTTATATATGAAGGGAGATTTCTGACTATCGGTTGTAGGAAATGGTCTAGATCAGTGGTTCTCAACCTGGGGTCGGGACCCCCTCGGGGGTCGAATGATGATTTGCCAGGAGTCACCGAATCCCAGGCTGTTCCTGAAGGCCTATTTGCAGATGCCCAGTTCACGGCATGGATGGGGGGGTGGAGACTAGAGGTCAGCTGACTGGTGAGGAATGTGAAGTGGGAGGGGCTGGAGGAGACCCTGATTTCAGCATAGGGGTCACTGCTGCGAGACCCCACGAAGTTAGAGACACCGTGAGTAATTCTGCCTGTGATTATATTTGCCATTAAAGACCTCACTACAATTTTCAGATCAGCAGATGACTTTAATCAAGAACACCTAAGTTGGCTGATCAGAACTCTCCCCAGCACTGCTACTCTTCCCATTTCCTCTCTCTCTCTCTCTCTCTCTCCCCCCCTCAACAAGCAGTAAGGCTGCATTCACACCTGAGCGTTTTGTAGCCCTAAGCCTGAAGCTACAAAACGCTAGAGGGGAAAATTATCCATTATTCTCTATGGAGATGGTTCACATCTCCACTCAAAAACGCCTGAAGCCGAACGCCTGAAGCTCAAACAAGTTCCGGACCCTTTTTTGTCGCGCGAATCGGGCAGATTTGGGCGTTTTAGGAGTCATAGAATGTAATGGAAACGCCCGATTCAAGCGTGACAACGAGCGTTTCTACGGGCGCAAATTCGCGCGACAAAACGACGGTAAAAACGCTCGAAGCTCTACGCTCAGGTGTGAATGCAGTGTAAGAGGTAATAAAAAGAAAGAATACATTGAAGGGAGAGGAAAAGGGGGGAGTAACAAAGAAAAAGGGAGAGAAATAATAAGAGAAAGAACAAGAAAGATGGCTAGAGAGAGAGAGAGAGAGAGAGATGGGGGGAAAAAAAAAAGAAATTTAGGATAGAGAGAGAGATAAAAGGGAAAGAAAGGAGAACAAAGAGAGAGTGGTACATCCTAAAATGTGGAGTGGAAGGTATGCAGGGAGTGCTAAATGTACGTGGGTTAAATTACTTGCCTTGCCTTGGGTGCTGACAACCCACGCTACGAAAATATTTTTACTATCAGGGGTCCCCACAACTTGGGAAATTTTATCAAGGGGTCACGGCACTAGAAAGGTTGAGAACCACTGGTCTAGATAGAGAAATAGCTGGTGACGCTCTCCATGGCTGCAACAATTGGCCTGCCCGGGGGATTTATGGGGTCTTTATGTATCTTGGGTAGGTGGTAAAAGTAGGGCCTTTTGTAATAGTCATGTTTGAGAAAGGCAACTTCCGATTTAGTCACAATACCTTCCCCTGCTGCTCTTAGAATCAGTTTGTGGACTTCAAGTGTGAAATTAGGCAATGGGTCAGTGGACAATTTTTTTATATGTGGATGTATCCGATAGGAGCCTGTCTGTCTGATTCGGCCTGATAATCTGTACGGCTTTTTACCAGATAAAGGAGGGGGCATTGTGGTACAGAGCCGTACAGATTATCAGGCCGAATCAGACAGGCTCCTATCGGATACATCCACATATAAAAAAATATCCACATCAAAGGCATGTATCAATGTAAAAAGCTACTATGTCTCACAGGTGCTCATGTGACACACAGACAGAAGGACTTTTTCTGCAAAGGCAAACAATATGTTCTACCAGACTTTTTTACATGCTCCACTGAATACATAGTGTATTGTTTAAACTGTCCATGTGGTCTGCTAGATGTAGGCCGCATGACCCGAGCACTTCGAAAAAGATTTGGGGAACATCGTAATCTTGTAGAACAAGGTAAAGACAAACGTAGTGTCCCTAGACACTTCCTACAATTCCACCAACAATCCTCTCTGAAGCCTCGTACACACGACCGATTTTCTCGTCCAAAACCGGCAAGAAAAGTGCCGCGAGAGCTTTTTGATCGAGAAAAACGTTTGTGTGTATGGTTTTACGACGAGAAAATTGCCGTGAATCTCGACGAGAAAATAGAGAACCTGCTCTCTATTTTCTCGTCAGGATTCCAGATTTCCTTGTCGTGTTTCTCGTCGGCCTCTTTTGTGACGAGAAAATGGTTCGTGTGTATGCTTTAACGAGTCTTTCAAAAGCGTGCATGCTCAGAAGCAAGTATGAGACGGGAGCGCATCTTCTGGTAAAACAAGTCTTCGTAATAGAGATAGCACATTCGTCACGCTTGAAATTATTGCATCGTTTAAATGTTGTGCATTGAAATCTTCTTTAGAATGTTACATTAATCAAAACGAAAGAACTTCTTTTGCTGCTGATATTCACACAGTTATGACTATCTTTTTTTAACCTTTTTCATGCTGCTCTTAAGAAGATTTATGTGTATTATATCGTGCAAGTTTTTATGAATATTTTACATTTTTATATTTTTCAAACTGATGTTAATTTTAATTTCGCAATGTTTTGATAGTGATCTCCCATTGAATATTTTAATATATAGTTGTAAAATGTAACACCCTCTTTTTGGGAAATCAGATTATTTTATTTTTTAGGGGGGTTGTTATCTGTCCCTTTTTTTGTCAGTCAAATGTCTCTGCTTACTCCAAAGCTAAATTTAAATTTTTTACAAATACACATAGTCAAGTATGAACTTAAACAAAAATAACATTTATTCATGTTTCAAATAAAATAAAGAGAAGGCAGCGCTGGAGAACCTGCTGCCATTTGTGCATCCCAGGGACCCCAGACCACACATCAACCCTGTGTGGACACTAAAATTGGGAGCTTGAGAAGGCCAACATTTCTGAGCACAATCTGATGCTGGCCTCCCAGAGGTCAGGAACAGCAGCAGGTGAGATATATGTCCCAAGTGTGTGGTACTACAACAGGCTGCCTTCTGTCCGACCACAATGAAGCAAGGCCATCACTTCCTCGTCTTCCTGGCAACCTTCCCTGCAACCTTTCCTGAAGCCTTCCCTGCAGCCTTCCTTCTTCGTTTGGCTGGAGGCTGGGCCACTGGAGGGGTACTCCTGTCAGGAGGAGGAGGAGGTGGAGGAGAAGGGGGTGGGGCAGAAGAAGAAGGTGGAGGTGGAGGAGAAGGGGGTGGGGCAGAAGAACAAGGTGGAGAAGGAGGTGGAGAAGGTTGTGGATCAGAAGAAGGTGGAGGAGAAGGGGGTGGGGCAGAAGAAGGAGGTGGAGGAGAAGGGGGTGGGGCAGAAGAAGAAGGTGGAGGTGGAGGAGAAGGGGGTGGGGCAGAAGAAGGTGGAGGTGGAGGAGGTTGAGGTTGGGACAGTTGTGCCACCTCACAAATTGCAGTATTGGGGGTAATTTTTCCCATCACCCCCTTGTTGAGCAAGGTGATGAGCAGGGGCTCGCATAGGAGGCGTTGCTCCATGCTCATCACCTTGAACTTTGCCTCCACTAGGCCGGCAATGGCCTCTTCAGGGGATGTGGGCTCTTTGAGGGTGGCATGGGCCTCTTTAATAAGGGCCATTGCTGCCTCACTGGTGGTCCTGTCCCTCCTGCCTCTTTTGGGAAATCGGATGGGAGGCACCTGGGATCTGGTGCTTCTCCTTTGCCCTGCCACCTCCTGGCTGCCACTGGGCCCTGCCACCTCCTGGCTGCCACTGGGCCCTGCCACCTCCTGCCTTCCACTGGGCCCTGCCACCTCCTGGCTGCCACTGGGCCCTTCCTCCTCCTGCCTGACAGTTTCCAGACCCTCCTCCTGGCTGATTTCATCCTGTGTATGAAAAAGGGACATAGTTTAATATGTTGCTTTAATCTTTGCCTCCAAATTTATAATCATGATTGAACCAATTAGAATGTAAATCCTGAAATCAGTTTCTAAAATTTACAACTACATCAGATTGACTATTTAGCACCCAATTAAGTGCAGACTAATGTCTAGAGATCTTGATTTCACTTGTGGAACTCTAAATAGTTTGTTTGTCATCTTGACATATTTGGCAAACATTAATTTTATCCCAATACATTTTCATTTAATACTATACCTGGCTCCAGATGGCCAAATCAGGATCATCCAGGATGGCTGCCTCCTCTTGCTCCAGAGAAGGCTCAGGTTGGCTGCAGGGAAGTCTGGGGGGAAGAGTGGAGAGTGATGGCCTTGCCTCAATTTGGTCATCCAGGAAGGACATCCTGCTGTAGTACCACCAATTCGGGACATACACATCATCTGCTGCTGCTCCTGACCTCTGAGAAGCCAGGACCTTAGAGCGTTCAGTCCTGTAGGTGCCTCTCAAGCTCCCAATTTTAGTGTCCACCTGTTTTGCTGTGGCTGTGGGCACCTTGGTATGCACAAATGGGAGCAGGGTCTCCAGCGCTGCTTTTCTCACCCCTCTTTTTTTGTGGATGGGGTTTTTCGTCTCCCACAGAGCGGGCAGCTCCCTTACCCGGTCTATAAATTCCGCAAGGAATTCCTTGTCACTTATAAAGACATTCATTTTGGGTCTGCAAGTAAAATAAATAATATATAACTAATGTGAGGCACACAGTCTAACCTCCTTAACATCGTAGTCAACATATATATTCTACAACATTCTCAAGACAGTATAGGCCAACTATTTGTCCAAGTCACAAAATCACATACCTTCGTTCGCACGTCCGTAACTTGAACTCCTCTCTCCGCACACCGAACGTAGTATAGTCACATGTGTGTTTGCTATATATACACCACGCATGCGTCAAACTACGAACACGTCGCCCGCCCATGACGTTCTAACTAACATCTTTTCCCCGCCCCTTCTCTTTCGGCACGCAGACAGATATGGTGGAGTTACAGCAGGTGTCTGATAATTCCGCAACTAACGAGGAGGAGACAAGCCCGGAGACCGAGGAAACGTCACGATCAAGGAATAGATTCAAGGCATCTAATATGTCTTTTGCGGAGATGGCGGAGATGGTGGACATCTTGCTCAAGTCTGATTATGACGCAAAGCATGGGCCGTATAGCAAACCAAATAGAAGGAAGGCCAAAATCCTCACTAAAGTCGTGAAGAGTCTGAAGACGAATTTCGGGGTGAAACGCTCAAATGAGCAGCTCAGAAAGAGGTGGTCAGACCTCAAACTGAGGGAGCCAGAGCAGTTAAGGAGCATTAAGAGAATGCTAGCAAAAAGTAAGTAAAATGTACACTTTTCTGCTATTAATGTTTTTCTCAACTTACATGTTGCTCCTTTTTGTGATTTTATCATATTGGACTCCCTTCCATAATTTAATAATTTGAACTTGGTTTGGCACAGTAATCGTTCATTACGTTACAGACACTTAGTTCGGCCACTATCCGCTGTTTTGGCTTATTTTATAGCCACAAAAGTAATTAGACATCTGCGTGTTTTTTTAACATTTGTGTTCAAAATTTTTAGGCTAGATGATGTGTTTGTAAAGAGAATGAAATGCAAACTTTAGTCAGTGTAAAGGAGAGGACACTCAGCAGCTGGTACCACATCTGTACTTTGGAGCACTATAGTGTGGGCCACCAGACCCGCCTTTTTTGGGTGTCCCACACAGGTGCATTAGTGATTTTTTGTGGTGCCTCCATGTCTAAAAACTGACAGCCAAAGGTGAATACTAAACATATTATTGGTCAGAAATAATGCTTTCATCTTTAACTTCCGCCCAAACACACACTTGTACCCCACTTCCAAACAATTTAGCCTGTTTTTATTTTTCATAGAGAATTTCAGTGTGATAAATAGACCTTTTGTTTGATTCTCATAGGGGAGAGAAGACTGGGAGGAGAACACTCCAGGGAGCACAGGAACCCCACAGCTTCACAACAACCCCAAACTCCCAAAGACCCACAACCGAAGGATGTTGAGGAAGTTGAGGTGGAGGAAGGAGAAGTGCAGGAAGGAGAGGTGGATGACGTTGTGGAACTGGTCACCACAACAGGTCAGTATCTGTCACCACAGCTTCAGGTAAGAGATGTAGGCCTGCAGAGTTATAATACCTTTTTATTTTGTTTTTAGGGGATGTAAATGTTGTGGTGAAGGATAGTGCACGTTTCTCTGCTGACAGTGCCCTCCGAATAATACAGCAAGTAATGGAATGTAGCACGGAACTGGACAGAATAAAACAAATAATTCATGTGATGGATCAAACATTTAAAGACATTCTCGATGTTTTGGGGAGAATCGAATAAATCAACCAAACCCCCATTTTTTTTTCAGGAATGACTGTTCCTCAACCTTTTATACTGTTTTTGACAATGCAACCAGCCAAAAATTGAATATGCACACAGTGTGTCAACATGTGCTATCTGCCATCAGGGGATATCCATGTACGTCTTTTGGGGGTGCAACCCCTTCCTCGTATCTAAAGTAGGTGAACTGAGGAAGGGGTTGCACCCCCAAAACACGTCCATTGATCACCCCTGATGGCAGATAGCACATGTTGACAATAGGGATCAGGAGTCTCAAATCCCTAGTGGAAATTAATACAAAATGTGTGCATATTCAATTTTTGGCTGGGCAAGGGGGTGGCAAGACCCCATATTAGGACGGGCACATAGAGACATAGTTTGTGTAAGTGAATGTGTCAGATTGCTCAGAGGTATCCAATGTTGTAATTTTTGGAATGCAACTGTTTTTGTATTTTCCTAAGAAAATAATTGGCGGTTTGTGGCCAGGAAAAAAAAAAGGAAACGTGTGTGAATGTGCACAGAGTAAAATGTTTGAACAGAAACAACGTGTAGCTTCTTTTTTCAATACGCTCTAACCTGATTTGTGTTTTTTTTTTTAAGGTTACATAGTGAAATGGTTGTTATTTACTAAAGGAAAATACACTTGGCACTACAAATGCACTAAGACAAACTAGGAGACAGGAAACAAACCTAAGTTAAAATTAGAAATCAGATTTTTATTTTAATCATTCTCCAGGAATCTTTAGCCATAGCCTGGCATAGGAATTGCCCCCCTACCCATGAAATATTCCATATATTTGTCCCGAACCTCACGGGCATTTTGGGGGGGGGAAGCCAGGACGGGCAGATTCCAGGCCGGCAGGGGATTAGCAGGTGAAAGTCCAGCCTCAGGCAATACTGAGGCCATATATGAATTTGATTTTCTGCTGAGAAAATTGTGTAGCACACAGCAGCATAAAACTACATAGTTTATTTTGTAGTCCGCCAAGTGGATGGAAGTCATAAAAATGCGGAACCGGCTGGCCAGGGGCCGAAGAGTCGTTGAAAATGCCTTTGGCATAATGGTAATTGAACACCCTCTTCTCTGGGGTCAGGGTCCTGTGAGGAAATGGCCTCATAAGATGCGGTCCGAGTCCAAAGGCTTCATCAGCCAAGAAAACAAAGGGGAGTCCTTCAATATTCCCTGCATCCGGTGGCAATGCAAGGTCGTCACTCTGGAGACGGAGGGCAAACTCCGTCTGGATGAAGGATCCCCCATCGGACATCTGGCCATTCTTCCCTACATCAACATAGAGGAATTCATACCGTGCTGACACCACCGCCATCAGCACAATGCTATGAAACCCCTTGTAATTGAAATAGTAGGACCCAGAACGGGGTGGTGGCACGATGCGGACGTGCTTCCCGTCTATGGCACCACCGCAGTTGGGGAAGTCCCACCGCGTGGCAAACTCCGATGCCACAGTCTGCCATTCCTGTGGCGTGGAAGGAAGCTGGGGAGTCAAACAAGATGAAAGAAAATTAGAAATTAAAAATATTACATTACAAGGAGATTATAATAAAAAACATTAGAGGCCAACATCAATCAAATTCTACGTTTATTAAGGTGTTTTCAATAAGTATAATGGAAGGCTCATGTTTCATATTCATCACCCCCTCTGATGGTCCATAAATACATGATTTTGGGGGGGGGGGGATGTGTTTGGCCACAGGATAGCAGTGCAGTGGCGGTGCCTCCAGAGTGGGTGCTGGAACACTGCCCCCTCTCTCCTGTGCCCGTCACTCAGAACAATACATAGGTTTTTGCCTTGCATTAACCTATGTATTGTCAATGCCGCCCACTATTCAGGTGTATGGCCCCCTGTTAAGCGAGCAACATATGAATAACTGCAGCATTTATGGGGTGAAAATTGCATATCAGAAACAGGGAGGCAAATAGGCTTGCACATTACAGCCTGAGGGATGTAATTGGCTTCATAAAAGTTAAATAGGGGACGCAGGGGGGGGGGAGCATTCCTTGGGTAAACACTGACAGGCTGCTCTGCCAATCATGTTCACCAAGTCTGTTTAATGGTAACATGATTGGCTGATGAAACATCAAGGGAAGGAGAAGACATCAAGGACAGAAGAAGGATGGCGCTGACCACAAGAAGGTATGTGCAGGGCTGGGGACAAAATGGCTGTATTGGAGGGGACAAAATGGCTGCATTGGAGGGGACAACTGGGGGCGTTTAATAGGCACCTTTGCAAAAATGGAGGAAGTTTATTTCGTAAATTGGGGTTGGACCCCCAAACATTTGTTGCAACAGGCGCCCCTGCTGGAAAGGTTAGTGAAGGGAAATATGCATGGAGGAGAAAAAAGGGGCAATCTAAAGCTTCCAGCATGCATGGGGACAAAGGGGACATTCTCAGCATATTACAATCATGGTAATTAGGGAAGGATGAAAGAAATACAATACATTAGCATACATGAAATACATAAAATGTGATGTTAAGGGAGCAAACTTACCCTAATATAGTCCTCCTGCAGGACTTGTATAATGGCAGAACAGGTGTCTGGGATTATGAGGCCCAGAGCCTGGGGGGAGATGCCTGTCGTGAACTTCAAGTCCTGAAGACTTCTCCCTGTCGCCAGATAACGTAACGTGGCGATGAGCCTCTGCTCAGCACTGATGGCTTCCCGCATAACGGTGTCCTGCCTGGTAATATAGGGGGACACCAAAGCCAACAGTTCCTGAAAAACGGGGTCAGACATCCGCAGAAAATTCCTGTAGTCCTCAGGATTATTCTCGACTATCTCCCGCAGCAGAGGCATGTGGCAGAATTGGTCCCGCTGGAGCAACCAATTCTTGGTCCATGAACTCCTCCTCACACCATTCATGGACTAGTCTTGGTCCAAAACAAGCAGACCAACACCAAGCGCACGCACAGCACGAACTCGACGACGAGAACGTCCAGGCGACATGGCTAGGAAACGGTCGTCTTATCAGAACGTACAGAACAGAACGCACTTTAGAACAGCAAGGCCTATGAATAACGAACTGAAAATCAGAAACGAACGGGCAAGAACGCACTGTAAAACAGATACGACCTGCCTAGACGCCCTGAAAGTCAAGATACGAACCCACAAGCACAAACTGAACCTCAGAAAACGAACTGAAAAGCACGAAGACTGAAAAGCGCGAATCGTCTCTTCCCAAACTTTTACTTCACACGCGGTAACACGAGATCAGCAAAAGCAGCCCTAGGGGTGGCGCCAAGAAAATCGATCTTTCCCTTTATAGTGCCGTCATACGTGCTGGACGTGAGCGCGGAGAACAACGAGGAAATTGAGAAATGTCAGTGTGTACGCATGGAAAGTTTGACGAGAAACTCGTCAAGGTTAACAAGAATCTCGTCGAAAAAAACGACGTGATTTTAACGACGAGAAACTCGGTCGTGTGTACGAGGCTTAGGTCTGCGAGTCTGGATTCTGGAGGCCATTCCCAAAACACTGCCCACTGCCGAACGCTACAAAAGACTTTGTGAGAGAGAAAATTATTGGATTTACTCTCTTGACACTTTATCGCCTGGAGGCCTGAATTAAAGCATCAAAATAAATACTCTGATATGATAGATTTTTTTTTTGTGCAATTTTTGTGCAATTTCTAGGCAAATTTAATATTCAGAATTTAAAATACATATCTTTCTCATTTAATCTCCCATAGCTAACTTTTAGCTATTTTTCAGCTAACTTTGGCACAATCCTCATGAAAGCTTTCTATAGTATATACGCACATACACATAAGCGTCATTATACGCTTGGATGTTAGATTATGTTAATTTCCATCTTATCCTTCTATACATCCCCACACATGGTATAATTCCTTATACGTTGTCCCAATACATGTGTGTGTATATACACATATATGTATGTACGTATTTACCTCTAAACCCACCTATCATCGTAATATATTGAAGTTTTTCCTTTCATATTTATCATCGCACACTCTGATCTGGTGATTCATATGGCATTGAATAGATCAACACATATACGTGCACCATTTGATATTTACATTGATTGTACTAGATTTTTAGTTTTTATTCATGTCGTTTTTTTTATTCAACCATCTAACTTTTTAATAGATTTTAAATATATCGTCTGCATAATTTCCATAGATACACCCCATTACATAATTTGCATAGATATACCTTGTCAGTCTGACTCTACCGGTCGTCAGGAGTAATTATAATAACTATAACATAAGCTACTCCAATAATATAGACAGTATAAATTAGGTTACTATGTTCCCCAGGTTGAGAACCACGGATTTAGTAAACTTTCTGAAAGAATCCTCTCCCTTCCAACTGTTGGCAAATGTTCACAGGACAATTCAAATGCTCCAGGGTTTTGATTGGGTGATCAATTTAAAAACATCTGCTCTCCAGCATTCTCTTTACCTGGAATACTTGGGTCTGGTCCTGGACATATCCAAAGCAAAGATGTTCCCTTCCTAAAATAAATTTCTTTCTCTCAGAGCCCACACTCGAAGATTGAGGTCAAAGAAATATTCCACACTGAGATTCTCCATTTTCCCAATTTCATTCAAGACCTCACCCAACACAACATCTTGCTGACCTGGGACAAGCATGCTCCTTCTCTAAACCTACCCATGCTCCTCTCCAGCCAAGCAAGGAATACCCTAACTTGGTGGGTCTCCAGGCCATTTTTAACAGTGAAGTCTTTCTTTCCTTATTACTGGAAAGTTTTTACAACAGATACCAGTCTTTCCGGTTGGAGAGGAGTGTTCCAGTCCCTCATGGTCCAGGGAATGTGGTCATCTGTGGAAGCCAAGCTTCCCATTAACATCATGGGACTCAGAGCAGTTTGGATAGCTCTGCAACACTGGAACCCCCTTCTACAAGAACACCCAATCAATTTGAAGTGTGACAATGCCACGCTGTGGCTTACATCAGCTACCAAGGGGGCATCCGGAGTCTTGCAGCTTTTGGAGGAAGAAACCAGATAATCTCATAAACAGAAACTCACTGTCCAGCAATCTCTGCAGTCCACATTACAAGAGTAGACCACTGGAAAGTGGGTTACTGCAGGGCTTGACAAATTTGCTTAGAATCTAGGAGCCAGCTAAAAAAGTTAGGAGCCAGTTTTTTAAATCAGCTGTCCAACGCCAAGAACTGGATGTCCGGTGCGTCAGGCAATAAGAATTGCTCGGGCCTGGTGCCAAGCGAAAAAAGACCAAATAGTAAAAAGAATAAGGTGGCACTGATGAGGCTGCTCTGATGGGCACTGATAGGTGGCGCTGATGAGCACTGATAGGCTGCACCGATTAGATGGCACTGATAGGCGGCACTGACAGGCGATACTGATGAGGCTGCACTGATTAGATGGCACTGATGGGTACTGATCAGGCCGTGCTAATGGGCACTGATGAGGTGGCACTGAGGTGGAACTGACAGCACTGAAAGGCGACACTGATGAGGCTGCGCTGATAAGCATTGATAGGTTGCACTGATTAGGTGGCACTTATGGGCACTGATAGGCTGCACTGATGGGCAATGTTAGGCGACGTTGATGAGGCTGCACTAATAAGCACCGATAGGCTGTGCTGATGGGCACTGACAGGTGGCCCTCACTGATGAGCACTGATAGGCGACGCTGATGGGGCTGTACTGATGGGGCTGTACTGATGGGGTAGCACTGATAGGCGGCACTGATGAGGTGGCTCTGACAGTGGCGTCACTAGGGTTGATGTCCCCTGGTGCGGAAAAAAATTGTGCCCCCCCCCTTAGTACAGACACCCCTCCACTAACTACAGACCCCTCTCCCACAGTATAGATCCCCCTCACTAAGAGCAGACCCCCCTTCCTCAGTACAGATACCCCCATCAGTGTAGAATCCCCCCTCTTGGTGCAGACACCCCCATCATTATAGAATCCCCCTTAGTACATACCCAAGAAGAATAAACACCCCCTTAGTGCAGACCCCCCATCACTATAGAATCCCCCCTTAGTACAGACCCCCGCAGTATACACCCCCCCTTAGTACAGACCCCCGCAGTATACACCCCCCCCCTTAGTACAGACCCCAGAAGTATAGACACCCCCTTAGTGCAGACCTCCCTTAGTAGAATCCCCCCTTAGTACAGACCACTGCAGTATAGACACCCCACTTGGTGCAGACCCCCATCAGCATAGGCACCCCTTCCCCGCTGCACATGTCCATCTACTTATGCCCCATACACACGATCGTTTTTCATGCCGTTAAAACTGCCATTTTTAAAAATGGCCCTGAAAAATTATCGTGTGTATGCTCCAAAGCATTTTTAACGACGTGAAAAACGGCCATTAAAAATTTCGGACATGCTCTCTTTTTTCACGTCGTTTTTCATGTCGTTTTTTTTAACGACGTGAAAAACGATAGTGTGTATGCTTTTAACGAGGTGAAAAAAAACACGCATGCTCAGAAGCAACTATGAGACGGGAGCGCTCGTTTTGGTAAAGCTAATGTTGGAAATGGAGATGGCACATTCGTCACGGTGGAATTAATAGCATCGTTTTAATGCTGCGCATTCCGTTCTTCTTTTGATAATGCTTAAAAATTACCTTCTTTTGCTAATGACATTGAGAGTTATGCCAAACTTGTTTCTAAAGTAATTCCAAATTGCTCTAATGGTTGTAAAATATTATTTCTAAGCCGCACCTCCCTCCTAAATAATAAAATAATGTAAATATCCTTTCTTTTTTTTATTATATTTTACTATTGTATTTATAATTTTTGGGGCCTTGTTTTTTATTTTTTGGCTTAAATTATTCTTGTGTAAAGTTACCACACCAACCTTCAAAATGTGTCTCATTTGGCCTCAGGGAGGTTTGTGTCCCTTGATAATAACAATAATATTATTTGAGATGTCCCTGCCTGCTCCCTAGCAAGCTCTCTTTTGAAATACAAATCACATAGTCAAGTTTTTTAAGGCAAAAAAAAACAACCTTTTTTTCGGAACATAACAAATTAAAGGGAAAGGCAGCACTGGAGAGCCTGCTTGCATTTGTGCATCCTTTTGACCCCACAACAACCATCCAAGATGTGAAAACCAAAATAGAGATTAGATCCCCAAAAAAAAGGAGCCCAATCTTGTCTTGAGCTCCCAGAGGTCAGGAGCCACAGCAGATAAGTCCTATATGTCCCCAGTCTGTGGTACTACAGCAGGCATTATTTTCTCCTCTTCCTTGTAGCCTTCTCTCCAGCCTTCTCTGCAGCCTTGGTTGGTTTCTTCCTTGGAGGCTGGGGATCAGGAGGAGAGGTTGTGGCAGGAGGAGGAGGAGGTGGAGGAGTAGGGACAACCTCCGTTATATCACTGTACATGGTGCGTTCACCCAGCAAGCCCTTATTGATCTCTTTTAAAAGCAGGGTCTCACTATACACCTTTTGCCGTAAGTCCATTTGCCCTAGTTTGTGGGCGAGGACTGCGGCAAATCCCTCATCAACAGAGGGTGCCTCTCTGAGGGCCGCTGTTGCCTCTCTGATGAAGGCCCTGGTTTCCTCCTCCACCTGCCTACCTCTCCTTGGCCCTAGTGGTTTAACTACCAGGGGAGGCATCTGGGCTCTTGTGCTGGGCCCAGCCTCCTCCTGGGTGCCACTGGGCCCTGCCTCCTCCTGATCCCCAACATCACCCTCTTCCTGGCTCTGCTCTGGCTGTAAAAAAAGAAAGGGACATTATTTATTTTGGCCCACCATCATTCACAGACATTGTTCACCTCTAGACATTGTTGAAATCAATGTCAAAAGTTATGTCATTTTCATTGATTCCGCATCCTGGTTTTGTTGCCTTGTCCACATAAAATTAGGCCACTGCTGTATCTTGCTCTTAAAAAACTTTATTGGTAGAAGTTTACATACCTAACAATACTAACATCTATTTAAATTCTACAATTTTGTAAGATATAAATATAGATATCAATACTTTACCTGGCTCCATATATCCAAATCTGCCTCCTCAAGGACCTCATCTTGATCCTCAGAGGAAGCCAGAGCAGGGTTGCCGGGAAGGCTGGAGGGTTGGCTACAAGGAAGGCTGGAGATTCCTCACTTCCAGCTGGTCATCCAGGAAAATAGGATTTTTATAACAGCTTACCTGTAAAATCCTTTTCTTGGAGTACATCACGGGACACAGAGCGACATAGTCATTACTATGTGGGTTATATAGATACCTTCAGGTGCTGGCACTGGCAACTTCCAAAACCGGAAGTACCCTCCCCTATATAAGCCCCTCCCATCCGGGAGTACCTCAGTTTTGTAGCAAAGCAATAAGTGTCCCCAAAAGAGGGGTGGGAGCTCTGTGTCCCGTGATGTACTCCAAGAAAAGGATTTTACAGGTAAGCTGTTATAAAAATCCTATTTTCTTTCTCGTACATCACGGGACACAGAGCGACATAGTCATTACTATGTGGGACGTCCCAAAGCAATGCCAAATGAGGGGGGGGATACACCATACATAAGCTGAGCGCTATCAGACATGAGGATCTTTTGCGGCCTGCAACACACTGCGCCCAAAGGCGACATCCTCCTGACTTCCAACGTCCACCTGGTAGAACCTAGTAAACATGTGTACTGAAGACCATGTTGCGGCCTTACAGATCTGAGCCAGGGAGGCCTGGTGATGCACTGCCCATGAAGTTCCAACTGCTCTCGTGGAGTGCGCCCTAACTTTGAACGGAGGCGGTCTCCTTCTCAAGCCATAGGCTTGCATTATGACCTGACGAATCCACTTGGCTAAAGTAGATTTTGACGCTGCCTGACCCTTTCTGGGGCCTTCCGGCAGAATAAACAAAGTATCCGTTCTGCGAATCTGAGCAGTGGCTTTTAGATAAGCTTTAACTGCTCTTACTACATCCAAAGAATGTAATAACTTTTCCTCTACCGAGCTTGGTTTGGGGAAAAAAGAAGGAAGAACCACATCTTGGTTCAAATGAAACCTTGATACCACCTTAGGAAGAAAGGCTGGATGAGGACGTAACACTACTCTGTCCTTATGGATAACCAGATATGGCTCTTTACAGGACATAGCGGCTAATTCCGACACTCTTTTAGCCGAACAAATGGCTACTAGAAAAATCAATTTCCTGGTGAGAAGAACCAAGGAAATGTGCTGTAATGGTTCAAATGGTTGCTTCTGTAGAACCGACAGAACCAGGTTTAAGTCCCATGGACATATGGGAATATTAACCGGAGGACTAATACGCATCACTCCTTGTATAAAAGCTTTGACTAATTAATGCAAAGCCAAGGGCCTTTGAAAAAATATTGACAAGGCCGAAATCTGACCCTTGATAGTACTCAAGGCAAGCTTCCTATCTACAGCCCACTGTAGGAAGTCCAGAATCCTACCTATTACGTACTTACGTGGATGCCATTTCTTGGCCTCACACCACGCGATGTACGCCTTCCAGATTCTATAGTAGATCTGCCTGGATACCGGCTTCCTGGCATTGATCATGGTAGCTACCACAGGATTAGAGAGACCTCTCTTTTTTAGAATGTGGGCTTCAATAGCCAGGCCGTCAAACCTAGGGCTGGTAAGGAAGGGTGGTATATCGGTCCTTGCGAAAGCAGGTCCGGACGATGTGGGAGAGTCCAAGGACTCCCCACTGACATTTTTACAATCTCCGCGTACCATGCTCTTCGGGGCCACGCTGGAGGCACCAGAATCACTGGTTTCTTTTCTACCCTGATTCTGCGGAGTAATCGAGGTAACAATTGTGGCGGTGGAAATGCATATATCAGCTTGAACTGATCCCAAGGGAACACTAGGGCATCCGAGCCGCAAGCTAGGGGATCCCTTGTCCGAGAGACAAACCTGTCCACCTTTGCGTTGAATCTGGATGCTAGAAGATCTACATCCGGTGTTCCCCACCGCTGACATATTGTCCAGAAAACCTCGGGGTGAAGGGACCATTCCCCTGGGCATAATTGCTGGCGACTTAGAAAGTCCGCCTTCCAATTCTCCACTCCTGGAATGAATACCGCGGATATGGCTGGGACATATCTTTCTGCCCATTTCAGGATGTAATTTACTTCCCTCTGGGCTGCACGACTCCTGGTGCCACCCTGATGATTGATATATGCCACTGCTGTGGCATTGTCTGATTGAATTCTGACAGGGGACCCTTGGAGTTTGGATGTCCATGCTACTAGGGCATACCGGGCTGCTCGTATCTCTAAGAGATTGATGGGCAGGGCCTTTTCTGCATCCGACCATCTGCCCTGGAGAGACCATTGCTCCAGTTCTGCTCCCCAGCCTATAAGGCTGGCATCTGTAGTGACCACCTTCCAAGAAATCGGACTGAAGGATTTCCCTTTTTCCAGATTCTGGAGAACCAACCACCAACGGAGGCTCTTGCGAACGGAAGGGGACAAGGACATTGGTAAGTCTAGGGCCTGAACTTTCTTGTTCCAGGCTGACAGTATGGCCCTTTGCAAATTCCTTGAATGGAATTGACCGTAGGGTACTGCTTCGAATGATGCCACCATTTTTCCCAGCAGCCTCATGCACAGGCGTATGGACGGCTGTCTTTTTGTACCCACTAAGTGGATCAAATCTCTCAAAGACAACACCTTTTTTCGAGGCAAGAATATTTTTCTCTGGCCTGAATCCAGCCTTAGCCCCAAGTATTCCAGACTTTTGACTGGTTTTAGGGCTGACTTGTCTCGGTTGATAATCCAACCGTGAGACTCCAGATACTTGATTGTCTTGTGAACGACCACTTCTAGTTTTTTCACTGAGTGGTCTATCAGCAACAAGTCGCCTAGATATGCCATTATCGTTACACCTTGTGTTCTTAGATTGGCCAATAATGGGGCCAGAATTTTTGTGAACACTCGTGGTGCTGTGGCCAGACTGAAGGGTAAGGCTCTGAACTGAAAATGGCGCCCTTCTACTGCAAAGCGTAGAAATTTTTGGTGGACTGGAAAGATGGGAATGTGCAAATAAGCATCTTTCATGTCGATCGAGGCTAACCATTCCTCCCCTTGTAGGGCAGTGGCCACCGATCGGATCGACTCCATCCGGAAAGTCCTGATATGCAGGAATTTGTTTAGCCCTTTTAGATTTAATATGGGCCTCACGTCCCCGTTTGGCTTCGGGACTGTAAAGAGGTTTGAGTAAAACCCGAACCCCCATTCTTCCAGGGGAACCTCCATAATTACTCCTTGGAGCAATAGTTGTTCTAGTGCCAACAGGAGGGACTCTCTCTTCCGGGGATCCCTTGGCACGTTTGACCTCATAAAATGGGAAGGAGGAGAGTCTTTTAACTCCAATCTGTATCCCAGACTTACTGCGGAGAGCACCCATCTGTCTCTGATCGTGTCCCGCCAGGTCTCTGCGAACAACTGGAGTCTTCCCCCCACCCGATTGAGTGGGGGCAACCCTTCATGAATTTGACTTTGGGGGAGGTTTTGTACCTCTCCTGACCCAGGGTTTCTTATTACCCTGCGATTGTCCCTGAATTTTACCCCCGGGATTTGACCAAGGAGGCCGTCGGAACTGTTTCACAGCCGATGCCCCAGGGACTGGAGAAGCAGGCCTCTTAAAAGAGGGACCTCTAACTCTGTTTTTAACCGGCAAGAGTGTACTTTTACCGCTGGAAATTTTCTGGATATATTTGTCCAGGTCTTCCCCGAATAAGCGTTCACCATGAAATGGGAAGCTAACCAGCAATTTTTTACAGGGAGCTTCAGCAGACCAGTTTTTGAGCCATAGAAGCCTGCGCATATGTACTACAGACAGCGTAAGGCGGGAGGCCTGATGGATTGAATCCTTTATGGCGTCAACTGCAAAGCATAAGGCTCTAGGTAGATCAGCTAGGGTAATGGCCTGCTGATCTGGCAAGTCCCTTAAGACCTGTTTCAACTGATCCTTCACTGCTTGGCAGACCCCAATAGCTGCCACTGCTGGTTGTGTCACCAAGCCTGCTGTAGAAAAAGCAGATTTTAATAAGGACTCCAATTTTTTATCTATTGGGTCCTTGAACATTTGGACATTATCCACTGGACATGTCAGTGATTTATTCACACAAGAGATGGCTGCGTCCACTGTAGGGACCCTCAATTTTTTGATGAACTTATCCTCCATGGGATAGACCACCGGAAATCTCTTGGGGGGAGTAAATATTTTATCAGGATGTTCCCAATCCTGGTACATGAGCCCTTCCAGTAAAGGGTGAAGTGGAAAGGAACAGACAGTCTGGGGAGCTTTTAGCGACCCCAGCGAGGAAACAGTAGTGGTTGATGATTCCGCAAGGTGCATTTTAAATGCTGATCGGACCATGTTAGTCAAAGACTGAACCCATAATCTTTCAGCTTGAGATGCTGAGAAAGGTTTCTCCACTGTTGATTCCTCTATAACAGAATCAACCTCCTCCTGATCCCCTTCAGGCAGGTCGATCCCTGTATGGGACTGTTGCTCCGCTAACAGGTACTCTGAAGGAGGAGACAGAGATCGGGCATGCTTTCCCTGTGACAGGGAGGCAGCGATTAATGTTGACAATCTCTCTTCTAATCCTCCCAGAGCTGAGGAAAAAACCTCCTCTGTTACATACACAGGAGCAGGTGAACTGAGGACAGCCACAGTACCAGGTACTCCTGCGGGGTCTCTACGGTCACTAACCTCTGAATTTTCAGGGGAGACTGGTGCAGCAGAAGCATGCCCAAGATCCTCAGAGCCCGATGGAGACCCCCTTCGCTTCCTGGAAGATTTAGTTCCGGAGCTTCTGGACGACATATTCCTAAGCCCAAAGCTGAGGTATTCCAGCCGTAATACACCACTTTTACTGAGAATAGTCTAGCACAATTGCTGCTATATAACAGTTGGTGTCTACTAAAGTGCCTTTCTAGGGGATGCCTGCATCAACCGCCTCTGTGTGCCTTTTTACTGTTGCTAGCTCTGTCTGTGCACTTCAGTAGCCAGCTGTGATTGTGCCTTTAAACACGCTGGACGCCCGCACATGCGCAGTAGCGCCGCGGCGCACACCGAGCGTCATCCACCCGCTCCGCCCCTTTTTCCAGATCGCCTCTATATAGAGAGGCGCGTGCACGCGCGCGGGCACGTGCGCCTTCGGCGCCTTTTTTGAAAAAATAAGGAGCTAGATGGGAGCCAGGGTCCCTGCCGCAGGGCCCGGGGATGGATGAGCACAGCAACAGGGCAGAGGAGACAGCTTCCCAGCAGAGAACTTACCAACTGCCTGGATTTGACTTCGGAAGAAAAAAATCCACATTACAAGAAAAAGAACCATAGCGGCCTGTAGTGTTTAACACAGGTACCGCGGTCTTACCATTTTTTTTTTTTTTTTTTTTTCTTGCCTACTATTAAAATTTTTACATTTTCTTAGTAGTAACAGGCATGCACAGAATATTAGCGGGAATACCTTAGGTAACAGGCAGAAAGACAAATTAGGCTTGGGGGTCCCCCAATAAAACCAAGTTCCTGAGGGCCCCCACTTACCTTTTCCTCGCCGCAGGACTCTGTTTGGTCCACAGAAGCCCAAACTTCACCTATCACGGCAGGCATTGTAATTAAACCTTCAGGGACCGGGTTCCCAAGGATTCCACTCCCCTGGACCTGTATAGCACCCTGCACAGAAAACATCTTGGTCGTGGGTATGACCATAGCTCTGGATCCCAGGGTCCAGCCCTCCTAAGAGAGGCATTACAGGCAAAACCTTGCTCTTCTCTTGCAAGGCCCGGGTACCGACCGTTTAGCTATGAAGCTTTTTTGGTCGGATCCGGAATAGCTTACTGAGGCCCAAAATAACCTGTACGCAAGCTCAGTGAAAAACACATGTTACTTCTTGGCCAACACCTTAGACACTGGCAAAAAACTGAGGTACTCCCGGATGGGAGGGGCTTATATAGGGGAGGGTACTTCCGGTTTTGGAAGTTGCCAGTGCCAGCACCTGAAGGTATCTATATAACCCACATAGTAATGACTATGTCGCTCTGTGTCCCGTGATGTACGAGAAAGAAAGATAACTTGCTGTAGTACCACAGACTGGGTTTATAAACCTTATCTGCTGGAGCACCTGACCTCTGGGACCTCAGGACCATAGTCCTCTGGGTCCTGTATGTCCCTCTGATGGTCGCTATTTTGGTTTTCACATCTTGGAGAGTTGTTGTGGGTATCTTGGTTTGCACAAATGCAAGCAGGCTCTCCAGTACTGCTTTCCTGGCATCTTTATTTTTATTCGCACCACTTTTGGTTTGCCATAGTATAGGTAGCTCTTGCCATTTGTCTATGAACTCTCCCATGAATTCCGGCTTTTTGAAAGTATTCATGATATCTGTAAAAGCGAGAAACAACAAAATATATATTTTTCAGGCAACATTCCTCAAATGTGCATTTTCTACATATTTTTTACTCACAAATCTCCTCGTCTGATGAACCTGAAATGCTTAAATTGTTAGGTACCTTCGTCAAGACGTTCGTTGCTAACTCCCTCTCCCGCCAAATGAACGTATTTTCGAGACATGGATCTTCACTTGATATACACTGCGCATGCGTGAAACTCTGCACGCTTTCCCCGCCCCTGACGTTCGATATTGCACTTTCCCCGCCCCTTCTCGCTCGTCGTAGTGCTTAACAAAACATGGCGGCGACACAGGTGGCTGAGATTACCTCTACAGAGGAGGAAATTCCAGAGGAGCCCAAATCCAGATCCAGGAGATATAAGGCATCCAACATGTCATTCGAGGAAATGGTGGAGATGGTCGCCATTTTGAAGAGGGAGGATTATGATGCCAAGCATGGGCCGTATAAAAGGCCTAATCTGGTCAAGGCAAAAATTATGGGCAAAGTGGTCAAAAGTCTTCGCAAAAAATTCGGGGTGTGCAGAACGAAGGAACAGCTCAGAAAACGTTGGTCTGATCTGAAGTTGCTGGAGCCCGACCAATACAAAAGAATCAAGAAAGTTTTAGGAAAAAGTAAGTTATTTTTTAATATTTTCCATGGTACATATTATTTACTTGTATTCTGTCGTGTATTTTTGACTTTGATATAGTACAGTGAAAGATGCCATCTTTCAGGTTCGTCCACACAGTAAACGGACGTATTAAACCTCTTTCTCCGTACAGTTCCTCAAACTATGTTTTAGGATCATCCAGTGTGAACACCCATGTATTTTATTTTATTTGGGGGAGCAAATTTTGTAATCACTTATTTTTTAGGTGCTAATCCAAAGGACATTTGTTCGTTTGAAAAAAGGATATGCATGGTAATGTTAAGGGAGTGAATGCTCAGCAGCTGATGAAACATCTGAACGCAGTAGTACAAGTGTGGGCCTAAAGCCAAAAAGCTTGAGGGTGTCACACACAGGTGATCCTGTGTAGATACTTTGGGGTGTTACAATGTGTCAAATTTGTGTTTAAAAAGTATATGCTATGGTTTTGGCTATGTATCCAATCGTGTTCCGGTTGGCACTGGTGGTCCATTTTAAAATGGAGCAGGCTTCAAATAAATGTTTACAAAGTATTTTATCATGTTTATTTTTTTTGAAAAATTGAGTCGCTACTAATGAAACTATACCTTTTATTTCAATCTCCCTAGGGATTCCAATAGCTACCTCAGATGAGCCGATAATTGCAACACCTACAACAATACCCCCAGAACCTCAGGATGGAGAGGAACGTGATGTTGTGGAAGTGGAAAGTGGCACCACAACAGGTCAGAGAGAAACCAGACACATGCATGTTAAATAGATGTAGGCCTACATATTCTATCCTACATTTTTCTTTTTACATTTAGGTGCAGTTCTGGCCGAAGACCCCAAAAACTTGACACATCACAGTGCCCAGATCCTGATCCAATACCTCATGGTCTGCTGTCGTGACCTCGAAAAAATTAAGGGAGACTTGATAGAGATCAGGGCAAATACCAAGTGGGTGGAGGAAAGGCTCCAAAATATCATGGCTGTGCTTGGGCGTGTCTAATGTTTTTACACCAAAGAACGTTTAAATTGCTGAGTTTTGGAAGGTTTTTTGTTGTTTTACCCTTTAATGACTAGCACATGTTTAGCTTTTTCACAATTTTTTAGAATCTAGTTTGTTTACGCATGGCTGGTCATGCGTTTTAATACCCCAAAAATTAAGGGAACATCCACATTTCAAAGGAAGTTTACCACCAAAAAAAGAAATAAAGGTATTTTTACATTCCAAATAATTGTGGCTTCATTATGTAAATGTGGTGCTGAGTGAACTAATCAATGTTTTGTGTTTACACTGACAATGAAGGCTAATTAAGAATGATAAATACACATGGCAATACAAGTGCACTAGGTAAACCTACATGAAACATAAAACATTATAAAATGAAAACACCAAACCAATCTTTACTCCATAAAATAATGTATTTATTTGAAAACAAAATTTTAAACATTTTCTGGCATTTCAATGGCCCCCCTACCCATAAAATATTCCACATATTGGTTACGGACCTCACGTCCGGTTGGGGGGGCCAAGCCAGGACGGCCAGGTTCCAGGGCCACTAAAGTTTCTTGATTGAGTAAAGAGGCCTCAGGCCCACTCAAAGCTATATAACTGGTGGAATGCACCCGTAGGAAATTATGAAGCACACAGCAAGTCATTACCACATGGTTCCATTTGTATGGGGCAAGGTGGATGGAAGTCAGGAATAGGCGAAATCGGCTGGCCATGATGCCAAAGGCATTTTCCACCACCCTTCTGGCTCTGGCCAGCCGATAATTGAACACCCTCCTCTCAGGGGTGAGGGTGCGTTGCGGGAATGGCCTCATCAAATGGGGTCCCAGGCCAAACGCCTCATCCGCAACAAACACAAAAGGTAGTCCCTCCACATTCTGCTCCGCTGGTGGCAAGGCCAGCAGATCCAAAAGGAGGCGTTCCCCAAACTCCGTCTGGGCAAATACTCCTCCATCAGACATCCTGCCATTCTTGCCAACGTCCACATAGAGGAACTCGTAGGTGGCCGACACCACTGCCATCATCACGATGCTGTGGAACCCCTTATAGTTATAATAAAAGGATCCCGAATGGGGTGGTGGGACGACCTGAACATGTTTGCCGTCGATGGCTCCTCCACAGTTCGGAAAGTTCCATCGCTGGGCAAACTCGGAAGCCACATTCTGCCATTCATGTGGCGAAGAAGGGAACTGTGGAATTAAAGAAAGAATAAATTAATACTTTGAGCCAGAAACATTGAAAGCTGATTTCATAAAAACATTCATGTCCAACATTGGTAGAAACTGTAAAATAAAAAGATTAGTAAGCAACAACAAACCTAAAAAAAACAATAAATAAAAATTGGGGGGGGGGTTGAAGATGAGTTGGGAATATCACAAATGAAGGCTGTAGCACTCTGTATGAAGTTAAAAAAAAAAGGAACATTCCTAGGCAATCTTTAGGTTGCGGGAGAATATTGTTTGAACTAAAGATGGACTTTAAACGGCACATAGATAGATATTGTAAAAATTCTAAGGGTTTTATTGTTGGTAGAAAAATATAATTGAATTTAGGTAAAAAGTACGTTAATACAAAACAATGACATTATGTAACAGTCATCAATAATTAGTATAGGGTCCCATTTACAAGACCCAACACATCTCCCAGAAATTACATTACCATGTAAAATACACAAAGTAGAATAGGATAATGTATAGCCAACCAACACAAATGAGGAGTTGGACGGTATGCACGAGAGATGACTGGTCTTATTGATAGGTCCGGTAAATTCAAAGATAAAGATCTTGCTTTCGCTCGACTAGTTTCGCGTTCCAAAACGCTTCGTCGGGAGCATAGTATTGAACAAGGCCGTGTTAAGTAGTGAAACCGGCCTAGGTATTTTTACCTGGCAGTCCGTGTATCACAGGGTGCCAGTATTATATAAACACATTCATGGTAAACAATCATGCGTGATTTAAGTAAAAGAGTAACTATGCACAGGCTACTGATAGGTAGGGAACGTAAATCCAGGTGTAACAAGCCAGACAATACTGTAGAGGAGTGTGTCAGTCAGGAACACTTGCTCGAGCCACACAGTGGTAGTCTGTTTGGGTGACCCCTAGTGATGGACTGACCCAGCTTATAGCTCGACAAGGATTATGTGCTGGTGGACCTGGATGGAACCTCTCCTGTGGACCTCCCATTGATTATCGGGACGTTGGCGCATTTATACTAGGTGCATCCACAGTGTCACCCTGTGGTGATGCACAATTTAGCAATTTCCTTCTAAATCTTTAGGTTGCGTTTTGGGTAAAGCACTACGATGGAACATAGAATAAAATACATGGAAATGACTAGGCAAGGTAGGTATGGCCCCAGGATAGCATGCTGGAGAGGTTAGGTAAGCCAAATTTACAGGTAGGCCTCAAAACCCAAACTTTTACTATTAAAACATGGGGAGAAAGGGGACATTCCCTGCAGCTAAGAATCATGTGAATTAGGGACTGCCAATAAAGCAAAATAAAAAGTATCCAAAACAAAAATACATACAATGTGAAGTTTTTAAGAAGAACACTTACCTTAATATAGTCCTCCTGCAAAACTTGAAGGATGGCAGAACAAGTCTCTGGTATAATGATACCCAGAGCCTGGGGGGATATGCCTGTGGAGAACTTAAGGTCCTGCAGGCTTCTCCCAGTCGCCAGGTATCGCAACGTGGCAATGAGCCTCTGCTCAGCACTGATGGCTTCACGCATAACGGTGTCCTGCCTGGTAATGTAGGGGGACACCAAAGCCAACAGATGCTGAAATACGGGGTCAGACATCCTGAGAAAATTCCTGAAATCATCAGGATTATTCTCCCTGATCTCCCGCAACAAAGGCATGTGACAGAATTGGTGCCGCTGGAGCAACCAATTCTTGGTCTATGAACTCCTCCTGACCCTGCTCATGGCATGGAGTCGGGATACAGCATGAACCCCTGCACCAACTACAGCACGATCTCTACGACGAGTACGTATTCGCAACATGGCTAGATAACGGTCGGCTGAACAGAACGAACTAGAAGAACGCACGGAAGAACAGCAAGGCCAATGAAGAACAAGCTGAAAAACAGGAACGAGCAGAGCAGACCGCACTGAATAAACAGATACGAACTGACTACATGCACTGCCAAACAGATACGAACCCACAGGCACAAACTGAACTCCACAAAACGATCTTCAAAGCACGAAGACTGAAAAGCGCGAATCGTCTCTCACCAAACTTTTACTAACATGCGGTAACACGGAATTAGCAAAAGCGTCCCAAAGGGTGGCGTCATTAGAACGGAACTTCCCCTTTATAGTGCCGTCGTACGAGTTGTACGTCACTGCGCTTTGCTTCATCGTTTTTTAAAATGATCGTGTGTACGCAAGACAGGCTTGAGAGGAAACATGAAAAAAAACGACGTGAAAAACGGCAAGAAAAAAAATGGCAAGAAAATCGATCGTGTGTATGTGGCATTAGAGTGTACAGTACAGACCTCAGAACAGCGCGGATGTGTACACACAGTGGTGTGTGTCCCTCGGGCTCCTCCTCCTCACCGGTGGATTCGGTCTGACTCCTGCTCCTCCCTCGCTGTGTCAGTGGAGCAATCAGTGTAGGGCAGCGGGTGGTGTTAGCGGTGCCGCAGCTGCCGCTATCCACGGGTGTCACCCGGGTGCGGCCGTCACCCGGGTGCGGCCCGCACCCCCGCCCCCACCTGGCAACGCTCAAGCCCAGCTGTCAACCTGGGAAGATGATTTCGGAGGTGGGTGGGCAGTGAGAGCAAGCCACGCTCATCACGGCACTTTCCACCAGAGGGCGCCAGTTCGCAGATAGGAGCGTGTATCCCGCTCCAGCAGGCCGCAAAGCCGCGGCCTCAATTATCGGCCAGCCCGACGCTAGTCCACGCATCTGCTGCGGTGTAATCCAGCCGCCAGGATGCAATTTCCAGTCGCCATTGCGACCTGGCGCCTGGGTTTTGTCGAGCCCTGGGTTACTGGCTGCCTTGATTAAGGAGAGTGTGGGCCCTTCACCCAAACCTCTTATGATATGTCAAATGGTGGGCTCCAGATGAAGACATCCTAGCCTCTAGATTTAACAACAAATGACCTCTGTAAACATGACCTAGGATTCTCTAGTACTGGCCTTTGGTTGCCTTGATAATTCTCTGGTCTCAGTCCAGGCTATTGCATGCCTTTCCTCCATTGCAAATTCTGCCTTATCTGCTCAAAAAGATAAAGCAAGAGAGGAAAACCATGATTCTCATTGCACTGAACTAGCCCAAAAGAACCTGGTACACAGCACATACAAACTTGCTGAATCATCAATCATGAATTTTATCATTAAAATACTTCAAATACTCACAAGGGTTCATCCTGCTATGTATCCTCTCGAATTAGTGGATACAAATGACCAACTGTAAGACCCTTAAAGTGGAGTTCCACTCCTTTTTGTGTTTGTTAGGAGTCGGCAGCTTCAAAAAGTGACTGACTTAAACACACACTCACCTGTCCCACAATCCAGCGATGCGGCCACCAGAACCCTTGGTTCTCTCCCTCGCCTCTCCCTGATGCTGGCATCACAAGTGTGGGCACCTGGCTGTGACAGCTTGCGGTTTCACAGCCGGGTGCGCACTGCGTATGCATGAGCCACGCTGCGGCACCTCAATGGAGGGAGGGGTAGAGGAGAACTTCTGCTTGAGTCACCTAGGCAGCCAGAGTGGAAGTGGGTACCTGTCAAAACTAGGTACCCACTTCCCCCCCCCCCCAAAAAAAATGACATTTGGCATGCAAAGGGGTGAGGAACTCCACTTTAATCATCCAGTACAGGACACAGGGCTCTAGTTATAGACCTTGGGTTATGTGTAGATTAACTTCAGGTGACTGGACACTGACAAAGAACTTTGCTAGGGCCACCCCTAGTGCACACTACTATATCCCCACCCATTAAGTAAGGCTCCATTTTTTTGGTAGTGTCTTTTTAAACACTTCATCTTCTCTTTAGACACTTTATCAAGAATTTACTTGCTGGGGGAGTTGTTCATATTACTCCCCTAGTTTAACCTCCTGGTTAGCTTTGGGATCTGAACCTAGTGCTCTCTGTACTCCAGAGACACACTTTTGAGTAAATTAGAGATATCCCTTTTGGGAGACCTCACATATAAGGTTGCCTTTCTCATAACCATTACATTCATTATCTTGTTAGATGTGTTTCTGAGCTGGCAGCCTATTCTTGTAAGGAGCCATTTCTTTTATTGCACAGGGTCAACGTGGTCTTCAAACAAATACTTTGTTTTCTACCCAAGGTTCTACCTTTCCTCTGTCCTGCGTGGAAACATGCCAAGGATATTTTGCTGCAGGCCTTAGATCTTGTCAGGGCTTAGAGTCTACTTCGCAACCATGGCTTCTTTTCGCTAAACTGAGCCCTTTTTTTCATCCCTACAGGCTTTTGAGAAGCACATCCTGTCTCCAGCTCCACCACTGCCTGGTAGATAAGACAACTTATCCCCAGGGCTTTCTTCCTCCTTTCTCTATTAAAGATTATTCTACCAGAACTGGTGGTGCCTCCTGGGCTTGCCAGCATCAAACATCTATATCTTAGATTGCAAGGCTACCCCCTGGTCTCGGCTGATGTGAGCTGTAGTCATCAAATCGCAAGCCGTCACCAGAGCGTTTTTTTAATTATTTTTTTGGGTTCTTCCCTTTGTTTTTGTGGACCTGTTGGCAGTTATGTTTGCTATGATGTTGGCCACCACTCAGTTTATTGTGTCTCATGATCTAGGACTGCAGCCCTGTGTTCTCCACTGGTACAATTAAAGCGAAGTTCCACCCAAAAATGGAACTTCCGCTTTTCGGAACCCCCCCTCCGGTGTCACATTTGGCACCTTTCAGGGGGGAGGGGGGTGCAGATATCTGTATAACTCCTCCCCCCCCCGCTGTCTTCTGGGAAACACACTGGTCCCAGGAGACAGCGGGGACCACTGGGAACGCGCTGCGCTACTCGCACATGCACAGTAGGGAACCGGGCAGTTAAGCTGCAATGCTTCACTTCCTGATTCCCTCACAGAGGATGGTGGCGGGGGCAGCCAAGAGACGAGCGATTGCGGGCACCCTGGACAGGTAATTGTCCATTTATTTAAAGTCCGCAGCTGCAGAATTTGTAGCTGCTGGCTTTTAATATTTTTTATTTTTCGCGGGACCTCCGCTTTAAAATTATTAACTTGTGACTTGTAAATTTCTTATCTTGGAGAACAGTAGTTTTTTTTGCCAGTGTCACCTGACAGCCTGCATATAACCCACAGTCTTTGACAACAGCCATTTGTACTGTACTGTACTGTACTCCAAGATAAGGAATTTACAAATCAACATTCCCTTTATTCATTTATTTTTAAAGGATAAGTTCACGGACATGGTATATAAAAAACAATCAGCGCACATATGTAACAATGATATAAGCTACTGCAAGCTGAACACCAAGGGGGTTGATCACAAAAACCAGAAATGAATAGTAATAAAATAACAGTGCAGCGCAGCAAATGTCCATATAATGATGAACCATATAAACACCCAAGGTGTTGGAGAATCTTCAAGCAATAAATGACTGTCTTCCAATAAGAAAAACCTGCTTGCCAGAACAGATGGACCTTTTGAATGAACAAGAGGTCAAATACGCTTATTTCCACCATGTGGGGAAGATGATCTATGATGAATGGACTCCAGCAGCGTAGTAGACGAACATCAGATGATAAGGGCAAAAATGGGACATATGGAAAAAAGGAATTGGAAACAATCTAAGTGTAGACTGATCATTTATTTTCCATAAAAGATATTAAGATAATATGCATAGCATGTTATAACATGCATAGCATAGACGCGGGTGACGGAGCTTACTCAGTGACGTCACCCGCGTCTATCCTGTGTTACTCGCAGTTCACCTCCGCTTGTTTGATATTTTTATTCCTGCACTTTACTGATGACCGAGTTACTGTGCCCCACGCATTTATCACTCAGTGAGGACCTTTCCACACTCACGCTGCTGGGATCATTGCTGTGTATTCTGGACTCTGTTTTCTATTCACTGGTCCCGAATTGTATGGATTCAGGACTCTGTTCCCACATTTTTTATACAATTTTTTATTGATCATCATGCTATGCATGTTATCTTAATATCTTTTATGGAAAATAAATGATTAGTCTACACTTAGATTGTTTCCAATTCCTTTTTTCCATATGTCCCATTTTTGCCCTTATCTGATGTTCGTCTACTATGCTGCTGGAGTCCATTCATCATAGATCATCTTCCCCACATGGTGGAAATAAGCGTATTTGACCTCTTGTTCATTCAAAAGGTCCATCTGTTCTGGTAAGCAGGTTTTTCTTATTGGAAGACAGTCATTTATTGCTTGAAGATTCTCCAACACCTTGGGTGTTTATATGGTTCATCATTATATGGACATTTGCTGCGCTGCACTGTTATTTTATTACTAAGTTCACGGACAAGTTTTTTTTTTAACCACTTGCCACCCGCCCTATTACAGAATGACGGCGGCAAAGTGGTTTCAATATCCTGACCGGACGTCATATGACGTGATCAGGATATTGAGCCGCTGCGCGCACCCGGGGCGCGCATCGCGGCGATCGTTGTTGCGGGGTGTCAGTCTGACACCCCACAACACCGATCTAGGTAGAGAGTCTCTGATGGATACTCTTTACCACGTGATCAGCCGTGTTCAATCACGGCTGATCACAATGTAAACAAGAAGAGCCGGTGATCGACTTTTCCTCACTCGCGTCTGTCAGACGCGAGTAGAGGAGAGCCGATCGGCTGCTCTTCTGACGGGGGGTTTGTGCTGATCGATTATCAGCGCATCCCCCCCCGAGGATGCCCACACTGGACCACCAGGGATGCCACCAGACCACCAGGGATGCCCACCACCAGGTATGCCACCCTAGACCACCAGGGATGCCAATCAGTGCCCACAATGGGCATCACTGATTGACAGGCATTGTTTGGCACTGATTGGCATCCATCATTACAGTACATCAGTGCCGCCTATCAGTGCCCATCCATGCCCATCCGTGCCGCCTATCGGTGACCATCCGTGCCGCCTATCGGTGCCCATCCGTGCCGCCTATCGGTGCCCATCCATGCCGCCCATCCATGCTGCATATCAGTCCCACCTATAAGTGCCGCATATTAATGCCCATCATCAGTGCCCATCAATGCCACCTCATCAGTACCACCTCATTGGTGCCCGTCAGTGCAGCCCCATCAGTGAAGGAGAAAACTTGCTTATTTACAAAGTTTTGTAAGTGAAACAAAAAAAAATTTTTTTTTTTCTTGTTCATACATCACGGGACACAGAGCGGCATAGTCATTACTATGTGGGTTATATAGAATTACCTTCAGGTGCTGGCACTGGCAACTTCCAAAACAGGAAGTACCCTCCCCTATATAAGCCCCTCCCATCCGGGAGCACCTCAGTTTTTTGCCAGTGTCTAAGGTGTTGGCCAAGGTTAACATGTATTCATCTGGGCTTGTGTACAGGTTCTCTGGGCCTTAGCAAGCTATTCCGGATCCGACCAAAAAAGCTTCATAGCTAAACGGTCGGTACCCGGGCCTTGCAGAGAAGAGCAGGGTTTTGCCTGTAATGCCTCTCTTAGGAGGGCTGGACCCTGGGATCCAGAGCTCTGGTCATACCCAAAACCAAGAGGCTATCTGTGCAGGGTGCTATACAGGTCCAGGGGAGTGGAATCCTTGGGAACCCGGTCCCTGAAGGTCTAGTACAATGCCTGCCGTGAGAGGTGAAGTTTGGGCTTCTGTGGACCAAACAAAGTCCTGCGGCGGGGAAAAGGTAAGTGGGGGCCCCTCAGGAACTTGGTTCTATTGAGGGGACCCCCAAGCCTAATATGTCTTTCTGCCTGTTACCTAAAGGTATTCCCGCTAATAGCTGTATATGCCTAAGAAATCCTAGAAATGTCTTTTCATAAAGGAAGTTTTAAAAACTGTAAACCTAGAAATGTTTTTCATAAAGGAGGTTTTAAAAAAAAAAAAAAGAAAAAAAGACAAAAGTGTGGTACCTGTGTTTGTCCACTAGAGGCCGCTGTGGAACGTCTTTTTTTCTTGGGACTATTCCTTCCATGGTGAAAGTCCAGGCAGATGAGTGAGCTCTCTATCAGGGAAGCTGCATTCCTCTGTCATGCTGCCAAGTAGTTTCCTTCCATCCCCGAGTCCTGGTGAAACAGGGACCCTGGCTCCTCTCCCTACATGGCGCCAAGAGCGCACACGTGCATGCGCGCGCGCACACACGCTTTCTTTTTATAAGATTTAGCTTCAAAAAAGGGGCGGAGCCTGGCGGATGACGCGCTCTGTGCGCCCAGCGCTTCTGCGCATGTGCGGGCGTCCCAGCAAGATAAAAGGACTCTGTCCACGCTGCTTGCTATGGACACAGAGCATGAAAAGGAGCTGGTAGCATGGTATAGGGGCTTACAGCGGGCGGTTGATACAGGCATCCCCAGAAAGACGCATTAGTAGACACCCACTGATGTACATAGCAGCAAATTGCATTAGACTATTTCAGTAAAGGGGTGTATTGCGGCTGGAATACCTCCAGCTTTGAACTAAGGAATATGCCGCCTAAAAAACTCCGAGATATACCTCTCAGGAAGTGTAGGGGGTCTCCATCGGGCTCTGAGGATCTGGAGCAGTCATCTGCACCTTCCTCCCCTGAGAAATCAGAGGTTAATACCCATAAGGAACCCCCGGGAGTGCCAGGTACTGCGGCTGTCCTCAGTCCACCTGCTCCTGCATATATAACAGAGGAGGTTTTTGCCTCAACTCTGGAGGGATTGGAGCAGAGATTGGCAGCATTGATCGCTTCTTCTCTACAGGAAAGAGAGCGCGCCAGATCTCCATCCCCTCCATTAGAGTGCCTGTTGGCAGAGCAACAGTCCCAGGAAGGGACTGACCTTCCTGAAGGGGATCAGGAGGAGGTTAACTCTGTTTTTGAGGAATCGACAGTAGATGAACCATTTTCAGCATCACAGACTGAAAGATTGTGGGTCCAGACCCTAACTGACATGGTTCAATCTGCATTTAAAATGCCTCTTGTTGAACCATCAACTACTGCTGTCTCCTCGTTGGGGTCGCTAAAAGCTCCCCAGATTAATTGCTCCTTTCCAATTCATCCATTATTGGAAGGACTTATATACCAGGACTGGGAACATCCTGATAAACTATTTGTTCCACCTAAGAAATTTCAGGTGATCTATCCCATGGAGGAAAAAATTCACCCAGAGATGGAATGTTCCTACGGTGGACGCAGCCATTTCTTCTGTGAACAAATCACTGACATGTCCAGTAGATAATGTTCAAATGTTCAAAGATCCAGTAGATAAAAAATTGGAATCTTTATTAAAATCTGTTTTTTCCACAGCAGGGGCTGTTACACAGCCAGCAGTGGCAGCTATTGGGGTCTGCCAAGCTTTAAAGGATCAAATGAAAATGGTCCTGAGGGATTTGCCAGATCAGCAGGCCCAGGCTCTGGCTGATCTGCCTAGAGCATTATGCTTTGCGGTTGATGCCATCAAGGATTCTATCCATCAGGCCTCCCGCCTCACGCTGTCTTTGGTACATATGCGTAGGCTTCTGTGGCTCAAGAACTGGTCTGCTGAGGCTCCCTGTAAGAAGCTCTTAGTTAGCTTCCCATTTCATGGAGAACGCCTTTTTGGCGAAGACCTGGATAAATATATCCAGAAGATTTCCAGTGGTAAAAGTACTCTCTTACCAATTAAAAAGAGGTCTAGGGGTCCGTCTTTTAAGAGGACTACCTCTCCTATCCCTGGGACGTCTGCTACTAAGCAGTTCCGACGGCCTCCTCGGTCAAACTCAGGAGGTAAAAATCAGGGACAGTCACAGGGTAATAAAAAGCCCTGGATCCGAAGAGGTACTAAACCAGCCTCCAAGTCAAGCCTATGAAGGGCTGCCCCCACTCAAACGGGTGGGGGGAAGACTTCAGTTGTTCACAGAGACCTGGCGGGAGACGATCAAAGACAGATGGGTGCTCTCCGCAGTAGCTCGGGGATACAAGTTGGAGTTAAGAGTCTCCTCCTTCCCATTTTATGTGGTCAGGCATGCCAAAATACCCTCTGAAAAGAAGGTGTCTCCTAGTGGCGTTAGAACAACTATTGCTCCAAGAAGTAATTATGGAGGTTCCTATGGAAGAGTGGGGGTTGAGTTTCTACTCAAACCTTTTCACAGTCCCGAAACCAAACGGGGACATAAGACCCATATTGGACCTAAAGAGTCTAAACAAATTTCTAAACGTCCGGTCCTTCCGGATGGAGTCGATCCGATCGGTCACCGCTGCCCTACAGGGGGAGGAATGGTTAGCCTCGATCGACATCAAAGATGCTTACTTGCATGTTCCCATCTTTCCAGGTCATCAAAAATTTCTACGCTTTGCAGTAGAAGGGCGCCATTTTCAGTTCAGAGCCTTACCATTCGGTCTGGCCACAGCACCACGAGTGTTCACAAAAATTCTGGCCCCACTGTTGGCCGATCTAAGAACACGAGGTGTAACGATAATGGCATACCTACACGACCTGTTGTTGATGGACCACTCAGTTGCCAAGCTAGAAGTGGTAATTGTCGATACAATCAAGTATCTAGAATCTCACGGTTGGGTCATCAACCTGGACAAGTCAGCCCTACAGCCAGTGAAAAACCTGGTATATCTAGGGCTACGGCTGGATTCAGACCAGAGGAAGATTTTCTTACCTCTAGACAAGGTATCCTCTTTGAGGGGCTTGGTCCGTCTGCTTTGTGCAAAAAGACAGCCGTCCATACGCCTGTGCATGAGGCTGCTAGGAAAGATGGTAGCATCATTCGAAGCTGTGCCATACGCCCAATTCCACTCAAGGAATTTACAGAGGGCCATATTGTCAGCCTGGAACGGAAAAATTCAGGCTCTAGACTTCCCGATGGCTTTGTCCCCTTCCGTTCGGAAGAGTCTCTGCTGGTGGTTGTTCCCCCAGAATCTCCAGAAGGGAAAACCCTTCAGTCCGATATCCTGGAAGGTGGTCACTACAGATGCCAGCCTTATAGGCTGGGGGGCAGTACTGGAGCAATGGTCTCTCCAGGGCAGATGGTCAAATGTAGTAAAAACCCTGCCCATCAATCTCTTAGAGATACGAGCAGCCCGGTATGCCCTAGTAGCCTGGGCATCCAGACTCCAAGGGTCCCCTGTCAGAATTCAATCAGACAATGCCACAGCAGTGGCATATATCAATCATCAGGGAGGCACCAGGAGTCGTGCAGTCCAGAAGGAAGTAAGTCACATCCTGGAATGGGCAGAAAAGCATGTCCCATGTATGTCAGCTGTCTTCATTCCAGGGGTGGAGAATTGGAAGGCGGACTTTCTAAGTCGCCAACAGTTATGCCCAGGGGAATGGTCCCTTCATCCCGAGGTCTTCCGAGCAATATGTCAGCGGTGGGGAACACCGGATGTAGATCTGCTAGCATCCAGATTCAACGCAAAGGTGGACAGATTTGTCTCCCGGACAAGGGATCCCCTCGCTTGCGGCTCGGATGCTCTGGTGTTCCCTTGGAATCAGTTCAGACTGATATATGCATTCCCTCCGCTACAATTGTTGCCTCGACTCCTTCGCAGAGTCAGGTTGGAAAAGAAGCCGGTGATCTTGGTGGCTCCAGCGTGGCCCCGAAGGGCCTGGTACGCGGAGATCATCAAAATGTCTGTGGGGAGTCCTTGGACCCTTCCACGTCGTCCGGACCTGCTTTCGCAAGGGCCGATATACCACCCTTCCTTACTAACTCTAAGTTTAACGGCCTGGCTATTGAATCCCACATCCTAAAGAAGAGAGGTCTCTCTAACTCTGTGGTATCAACTATAATCAATGCCAGGAAGCCTGTATCCAGGCAGATCTACTATAGAGTTTGGAAGGCGTACATCACTTGGTGCGAGGCCAGAAAGTGGCATCCACGTAAGTACGTTATAGGCAGAATTCTGGACTTCCTACAGTGGGCTGTAGACAGGAAGTTTGCCTTAAGTACTATCAGGGGTCAGGTTTCGGCCTTATCAATACTATTTCAAAGGCCCCTGGCTATGCATTCACTTGTCAAATCCTTTATGCAAGGGGTGACTCGTATTATTCCACCGATTAAAGCTCCCATATGTCCATGGGATCTAAATTTGGTTCTGTCGGTTCTGCAGAAGCAGCCATTTGAACCTTTGCGGCACATTTCCTTGGTTCTACTCACCAGAAAATTTATATTTTTAGTAGCCATATGCTCGGCTAGAAGAGTGTCGGAATTAGCCGCCATGTCCTGTAAAGAGCCATATCTGGTTATTCATGAGGACAGAGTAGTATTACGTCCTCACCCAGCCTTTCTTCCTAAGGTGGTATCGAGGTTTCACTTGAACCAGGATGTGGTTCTTCCTTCTTTTTCCCCAAACCGAGCTCGGTAGAGGAAAAGTTATTGCATTCTTTGAATGTAGTAAGAGCAGTTAAAGCTTATCTAAAAGCCACTGCTCAGATTCGTAGAACGGATTCTTTGTTTGTTCTGCCGGAAGGCCCCAGAAAGGGTCAGGCAGCATCAAAATCTACTTTAGCCAAGTGGATTCGACAGGTCATAATACAAGCCTATGGCTTGAGAAGTAGACCGCCTCCGTTCAAAGTTAGGGCGCACTCCACGAGAGCAGTTGGAACTTCATGGGCAGTGCATCACCAGGCCTCCCTGGCTCAAATTTGTAAGGCCGCAACATGGTCTTCAGTACACACGTTTACTAGGTTCTACCAGGTGGACGTTAGAAGTCAGGAGGATGTCGCCTTTGGGCGCAGTGTGTTGCAGGCCGCAAAAGATCCTCATGCCTGATGGCGCCCAGCTTATGTATGGTATATCCCCCCCCTCATTTGGCATTGCTTTGGGACGTCCCACATAGTAATGACTATGCCGCTCTGTGTCCCGTGATGTATGAACAAGAAAGTAGGATTTTTAAAACAGCTTACCTGTAAAATCCTTTTCTTGGAGTACATCACGGGACACAGAGCTCCCACCCCTCTTTTGGGGACACGTATTGCTTTGCTACAAAACTGAGGTGCTCCCGGATGGGAGGGGCTTATATAGGGGAGGGTACTTCCTGTTTTGGAAGTTGCCAGTGCCAGCACCTGAAGGTAATTCTATATAACCCACATAGTAATGACTATGCCGCTCTGTGTCCCGTGATGTACTCCAAGAAAAGGATTTTACAGGTAAGCTGTTTTAAAAATCCTACTTTTTCAAAATTTTCGGTCTTTTTTTATTTATTTTTTGCAGAAAATAAAAATCCCAGAGGTGATCAAATACCACCAAAAGAAAGCTCTATTTGTGGGAACAAAATGATAAAAATTTAGTTTGGGTACAGTGTAGCATGACCGCGCAATTGTCATTCAAAGTGCAACAGTGCTGAAAGCTGAAAATTGGTCTGGGCAGGAAGGTGTATAAGTATGGAAGTGGTTAAATTGTGACAGCTAGCAGGAAGAGAAGATCCCTGCTAGCTGTCAGATCCGGGAAACGAGGAGATGCAGGGGCCGGTCCATTCGTAACAAGTTACACCCTGAATATGGGTGTAACATGTTACGAAAGGTGAACTTATCCTTTTAAGTATTGCCAAATCAATAGGACCATAGTAGAAATTTTAAAATTGCTCTTCATAAGGGGGCAATGTCATTCCACATATCTGCATATGTTATGAACATTTGGATCACATCACTCAAATTAAAAGTGCTGTTGGAGTTCAAAATTCATACAAATGTATACAGTGTACAAGTAATTTTTATTTTAGTGTACCTGTGCTTTCGCAGTCTTATTTGATAAACCCTTGCAACATTTTACATTTCCAAGTCCTTATTGAGGAAGTGATTTAAACAATCAAGTTAGTGTTGAAAACTGGGCACAAAACATTTTTTCTAATACATTCTTCAGTAGCCATAGTCGATAAGTCAAGGGTTTTAATCATTTCAGCCTTGGGTTTGCTTTGCCCTGGAAAAAATAAATCATACAGCAATTTTAGTTACCTGACCTCTTCAGCAGAATTCTGTTGAAGCTTGGTGTGGCTTGATCTAAGGAACTTTAAGATCTAAATTCATAATTACTCAGTGCGGTATAATATTTTTTTCTTTTTCTTTTTCTACAGAGCAGATGAAATCGCAAATGTTTTGGATCAAAAACACTATGTGGAAGAGCTAAACCGACACTTAAGGTAGGAATTTTTGTCGCTATGTATTTGAATAAACATAATGATGATTAATATTCATATACAGTAATACCTCGGGTTGCGAGTAACGTAGTTTACGAGCGTTTCGCAATACAAGCTATTTTTTTTTTTTTTAAATCCTGACTCGGTTTGCGAGCGTTGTCTTGCAAAACGAGCAGGATTCAAGACTCTGGTGTGTGCAGTACCGCATTTGGCCAGAGGTGCGCGGGCGCCGGTGACACTCTGAGCCTTTCGGAGCCGCTCGGAAACACTCCGTTCCCAAGTGTCTCTGAGTGCTCTCTGAATGTTTCCAAATGTCTCCAGCGCCCCCCACCTCTGGTTACAGTTGGTATTGCATACACTGGAACGGATTATCTGAGTTTCCATTATTTCCTATGGGAAACTTGCTTTGATATACGAGTGCTTTGGATTACAAGCATTCTTCTGGAATGAATCGTGCTCATAATCCAAGGTACCACTGTATTACACATCAATTTAAAAAAACACACACTTGGCAAATACCTCCCATTTCTGTGATGAAACGGGGATGATCTCCAACACATTCATTATGAGCAGTACTACAGAGACTAAATGACTGACCAAATAGGACATTTTGTGGCTGCTAACCTGTAATTCTTAATATTTCAGCTGTACAGTTGCAGACCTTCAGTCAAAGATTGAGATCCTGGAGAAGACAAATGTCAAGATAACTGAGGAGGTTTGTACATTTTTTCTAAAGTTAATTATACAGAGGAATTATTTTTTAGACTATAGTGTATTTGTACAAGTACTCACAGAAGATGATATACATGTCCGCTTATCTAATCCTATTTTAACCTCCATTTATCTTAAAACTATACTCTTAGATAATAGTTTGGGTATATGGAGGCCAAATCTTCATTGGTTAGAAATACGTTTATCATAGAAGGCACTGGAAAAATGCGTGATAGGGGATGCTGTGTATTAATATTATGTACCTTATCTTAAAGACAATATAACATGGAATAAATTGACGTGCAATACAAGTGGAAATGAGGCAACTACTACATTACCTGCCTAAAAAGTGCCAAAGGACATAGATTAATCAATTCAGATATAAAGTGCAACAATAAATATGCCAATGTGAAATAATTCGTAATGGAAAAATAAAGTGGTGTAATTTTATGTTAACGGTGAAGGAATTCTTCTCTGCCATCAAGATTTAAGCCACTATCAATTTATATTATGGACTTAATCACTTTTTTATTTTTCTATTACTAATTATTTCACATTGGCATATTATTGTTGCACTTTATATATGAATTGATTAATCTATGTCCTTTAACACTTTTTAGGCAGGTAGTAGTTACCTCATTTGCACTCATCTTGCACATGTCACTTTATTCCATGTTATATGGTTCTTAAAGTGGTTGTAAACCCTTGTTTACAACTTTATGCTACACGCAAGCCTATATTGAGGCTCACCTGTAGCTAACAAGGATATCTCTTAAACCTGCACGGTTTAGGAGATATCCCTGTATTTGCATGTGCCGATGTCATGCGGCACATGCGCACTTAAGCCAACTGAAGCAATGGCACTATGTGCCGTTGCTTCAGTTGTACTGTGCCGTTGTACATCGCGGCTCCGGCCAATCACAGCGCCGGAGCTGCGATACGCGGAAGACACTGCGGGACAACATGTCGGCGGCCGGAGGGGGAGACCTGGGCGACTGCGGGGGCTTCGATCGGAGGTAAGTACTACATAATGAGCTAGTATGCTATGCATACTAGCTCATTATGCCTTTGTCTTGCAGGGTCTTTTTTTTTTTTTTTTTTGAGGAGGGTTTACTTCCTCTTTAAGATAAGGTACATATTATTACGCAGTGCCTCCTATCACCCATTTTTCCAATTGCACAGTGTTTTTTCATTATCTTGGGGAGCAGATATATATATATATATATATATGCGTGTAGCGGGGTGTTCAATTTAGGGGAGTGTCTGAGTGGTAGTTAGGCTCAGACACATTATTGTTAGGTTTAATGGACCATTTCTGTGCCATGGGAGCTAGTATTGGTGTATAGTTCCCTGGGGCCTACAGGTGGCGCTGACGCCATAGGTCCGGGTTGAACCACAATACAAGATTGTGCCTTTTCTTGTCCCCTCTCGGCAGCAGTACGCGGGGCGGGGAACCTGCTGTGCCTGTCGGGAGAGGGTATAGAAAGGGGCAGCCATCTTCCATTGGGGTTCGTCCACGCCCAGGCACCTTCAGCCTGGGTGTGTGTGTGGTTCGTCCGCGCCCAGGCACCTTCGGCCTGGGTGCGTGTGTGTGTCATCTCCGGGTGCCCTAGGCCCGGAGCCCTGGTTCCTGTTCCATCCCAGACACCTTCAGTCTGGGGTGAGGTACTAATTTGGAGGCCCAGAGCCCAGCACCTTCGGCTGGGTTCCGCCGGGGATCGAGGACTCCCAGGGTGCCACCTTGCGAGGGGACCTGGTTCTGGGACGAGGAGGCCAGGGAGGTTACCTGTACCGAAGACCCAGCGCAGAGTCGTGGTGACGGTGAGGACCTCTGGTAACTCTCCGGAGGGATGTCTTCTCCTTTACACGGGCCAAGTATGCTCTAGAAGGAAGTTCGCTTACAGGTCAGTGGCAGCGGCCTAATAGGGCCGTGCCCTATTCACCCAGTCAGTAGCAGTGACTCTATTCACCTGGTCAGTGGCAGTGACCTGTTCTCCAAGTCAGTGGTAGTGACTTCTTATTCACCCGGTCTGTGGCAGAGAACAACCTCACGGTCTGTGGAAGAGATTGTGTGCCAAAACTGTTTGTGAAGCCTAAACAGTCAAAGAACCTGATTCAAGTTTGTGCCTGGACCTCCTCCCACCTAAGCTGTCCTGTGTCTTGTTCCAACCTGTCTGCTGTCAAAGAGGCATATTTATTATCCGTGTGAAATAAATATAGAAGTTGGACTTTCAGTTGGTGTGGACAGTTACATTACTGGGGGAAACATAAGGACTTGCATCTACCTAAGGTAGAGGTGAGAATCATTCTCGGGAGGATTCAACTCCAGCCGCAGGCAGGCCCGAAAACTAACACCGCTCAACCTCCTTACTCAGGAGGGTACGAGCTTGTTGTGCGGTGTGCCTCTCCCCTGCGAGGAGCCAAAAACACACAAAAAGGCAGGTAGGGGGAGAGGTGAGGGCGCTATTATATATAATATTTTATAAATTATTGTTTGGCGCAAGGTTCCCCTTTTACACATAGAAGGCACTGGACATCTGTTATTTACATATTTTTCTCTTGATTAGTGTGTATATCTTTATATATACAAATTAGACAAGCTTAAAGGGGAATATGTATATAAATAGCAAGGGGGGGGAGGGGAGAAATGGAATGTATATAATATATTTCAAGGCTGGTATAGTACTCCAGCCAGCTTACTCAAAGGTAAATGTTTTTCTTCAATGAGGGACACAGGAATTCAGAGACCATTGGGTTATACTGCCACCTACTGGAATATTTAGACACTAGGAAACAAAAAGTGATGGCCATTCCAGTATAACCCCTCCTACTCCTAGCATGCTTCTGTTTTCATCTAGTCCCAGGAGAAAAATCTGACATTTGTGCTATTTTTTATTTTTTTTCTTTTACTTCTGGAAAGATTACTTTTTTCCTCAATCAGGATTCCTCTATAAGCTTTTTGAGTTGGTCTCTATTTGCAGCCATTCGGATCGGTGTTTCCCCAGCACTAGCTTTGGAGGCTGTTGCTGGACCCCGTTGGACTAGACAATTGAGGGGTTAGCATGGAATGTGACCTCCTCAGGCAGCAGGCTCTTCATTGTGGCACTTTTCAGAACCAAGTGTACTGTGTTAGCCATGGAACACCAGAGCCATGAGAACAACCCCAGGTGTGATCCTGTCTGTGAGAAATCACTTTGTGAGTAGGTTGTGTGCGCTGAGCATCAAGAGCCTACTTAATTTCCAGAGCTACTGGGTACCATTTAAAATTCCTGTTTTCTGTTTTAATGCAGTAGGTGTTGCAAATGTGCTTTGTACTTTTCTTACCATTCAGCCTTGGGCACCTTCTCGCTGCTGCTCTTGACAACAATAGACACATGGATCTCTCTGTTTGTCTCAGCTGCCTGCCTACAGTTACCTGGTCATCTCTGACCACCTAAACCTCTCCTGCTACCAACAGCTAGTTCATAAGTTTTGAAAGTCTAGCCTTTTAATTTCAGTTAGGTTGCCTGACTTGAGGTACTAAGTGTCAAATCCTAAACACATGTGGAACAGTCCCACTGCCCTTGGTTCCTCCAGCTTACATTCCACTAACCGCTCTGATGCTGCCTGCATTCCACCCCATGATGGACCCAACATTTGACCGTGTGGAATTTTGCCCTTTGCTTCAGCCTAAGCAAACCTCTGCGTCTTCCCTATCTCCATCGGGCATTACCCCCTTGTCTTTTTCTTGGGAGGATTCCATCCCAGTTGTGTAGGATATTATATTCCTGTCAAATTGCAGCATTGATTGGTGACTCTAACTGCAGAGGCATTAAACATGTTTTCAAACCTTCTCCTGCAGAATCCTTATCCGATCTTCATGCGGCTTTAAGAGACTTTCTGCCACTGTGTTTCTTTTGCAGAATCTCTTATGTTCATAACAGACAACAATGCTACACCTGAGGAGTTGCAAGCATCAGCCATCTTGGCTTTTATTAATTTCGTTGACCCCACTTTACAACTCAAGGATCAGCTGTTGGCTTCCATCAGTGCTGTCTTTAATCCAGACTCTTTTAGGGTCCCCAAGACTGCCAAAACCTTGCTGTTTGCAGTCGTCTTTCATAGAGACTGGAAGAACCCTGACAAGCTCTTCCCCCAGTTGGCTGAGGTCTTTGTTAAATAGTGTGCTGCTGCACCCTCTCTATATCTGGAAATGTTCTCTCTGGCAGGCCCAGATTTGCAGTCTGCCCTGGCTGTGACACTAGTTTGCCAAACCCTAGTGGACTGGACTACAGCTATGAGAATGGATCCGGTTGCTACTCAAACTGGTCCCTTACTTACAGAGCATTTGGAGCTTGTGTCTGCAGCTTTGAACTTCTTCAAGGGTTGTTAGTGATCTCACATCTCATTTTGTGGGACTCTTTAAAGTGTTGGGCTGTTAAACTGACATACAAAAGGTGTCTGCTTCCTATACACTTTGAGGGAGAGTGTAACTTCAAAGTTGCCCAGGATACCTTTTAACAAAGATGTCACCAGAGGTAAGAGTACTCCTCTGTCCCAGCACAAGAAGCCAAAGGTTCAACCTGGGAAGGTTCTTCCCTCCTCTGAGGTCAATATTCCCTTTTGTTACTCCCAGGCATCAACCTCCAAAGCTAAGTCTAAGCCTGGCCCACAGTATGCCTACAGAAACCTGGACTTCCAAGTCCCCCATCAGATAAATATTTTGAGGATAGGGACACCACCACTTTGCAGAGATTTGGACAGCCAACTGAGTTGCTTGGATACAGGAGGTGGTTTCCAGAGACTAGAAATCCACTCGCAGCCCTCTTCATAGTTCATATCTTACAAGATATATGTGTGTCCCAGCACAGAATAACAAGTCTTCATGTATCCCTTGCGGTTCTTCTGCAGCAGGGCCCCAGTACCTGTGGAGGAATGGTTGAAGGGTCTCTCCAACCTTTTCAAAGTTCCCAGTCCAGAAGGGATTATCTGACCCATTTTTAACCACAAAGCCCTAAATGTCTTCATTCAGGTCCAGAAAATTTGCATGGAATCCACTAGGTCTGTCATAGCCCCTCTCCATCAGGGACACTTTCTGGCCTCTATGAAGATCAAGAAATGCGTACTTGCATGTCCCTGTTTTTCCAGTGCATCAGCAATTTGTTTGTTTTGTTTTTGTGACTTCTGCACTTTTTATTTTGTGGCCCTGCCATTCAGCTTATTTTCTGCACCTTGAGCGTTCACCAAAGTGCTGGCCCCTGTGCTAGCCTTGCTGCACTCCCAGGGCAGTTCCTTTTTGGGATATATAGACAGGGTTCTGTTGAGGGAACATTCGCCAGAAATATTTGACCAACAATGTGGCTTGGACTGTCCAGACCTTATAAAGAACCTTCAGAATCATTGCTTGGAATACCTGGTCCTTATCCTAGACACAGCTAAAGTCAGAGTTTTTCTTTACTAAGGTTAACTTTTAACTCTTTGCACCTATATTCAGACTTTTAAGTCCTGGATTCACCCAATTGTTTCTTCCTGCACGCGAGAGTCCCAAGGACTCCTTCATGGTTGTGGACTTTAACCGCATGGCTGTTGAAGCCCAAGTTCAGAAGCATAGAGGCATCTCTGAATCAGTGATTTCCATGACTCTAAAGACTGTGAAATCTACTTACCACAAGAAAAGTATCCACAAGGGAAAAATTGGGGAGAAGGGACCTTAGTGATGCACACAAAAAAGTATTTAGACAAATATACAAAGGAAAAAATATATAAGTATAAACATGGAAATATTTCATCATAGGTTTATGTATATCCATGAACAAACCAGGTGGGTCAGTACCTGAAAGCTGTTTAGTGTGTAACTGGGTCCACCATCACCACAACCCTAAGCCTCAAAAGTGGAAAACCTGGCCATCTGCATCAGCAGGGGGATCAATCTGTGATCACCCCCCAAAAAGTCTACCAGGGACAAAAAAAGGGGGGGCCTTAAGACCATACTTCCCACAAGGTCTATCATCGCTCATGGAAGGCATACTTTTTATTTGTTGTGAGGCAAAAAACTGGCATTTTAGGAAATTCTCCATGGAACGAATCTGACCTTTCCGCAAGTGGCTTGGATCAGTTTTTGCCCTCGAGTATCATCAAGAATCAGACCTTGGCACTTGAAGTATCGTTTGAAAGACCACTAGCTTTTGGTTCTCTTGGAACTTTAAAAACTGCTTTCTCTTATTGTCCATGGACTGACACAGCTCTCATACTGTTTACGTGTGGGTATATGTCCCTGCTTGCAGGAGAAGACCTAGGCAGAATGTTAGATGTTAGAAACATTCTAGAACAAAACCAGAGCTGAACAGCCCCACCCAGGGGGGTGGTCCCTCCGGACATTACCCTCCCACTTGCAGCTAGCAGCCTCAGTTTTTTTCTGCCTAGCAGAAGACGACGTGGCTCTCTCAGGAGCCAGTCTCCTGGAAGATTTTACTTTAAATTTTTATTCCTTTGGGAATTTTATTATTTTATTTTTGAGACCTTCAATCAACTGTCGGCTGGGCAACAGGTTGGGTACACTGGTATCCTCGTAGTCTTCCCTGTCCGACCATTGAGCGTGCTGATCCTCGCCTTGTGTGCGTGAGACTCAGTTCACGACATGCCCCATGACTCCAGGGGTGGCCGGGTTGCTTTCAGCTTCCGCGGTCCTCAAGATTGAACAGTACCTGACTGACTGTATCTCTCGCGGTGGACCGGGCCGACAGCTACGCAGTACTGCTCTGTGATAGGTCTGTCTGAAACAAGCCAGTGGGTCCCTCTGGGACTGGTAAGTAGTCTCTCCTGCTACAGGTAAGTACATGCTGGCTGTGTTTCTTTATATGGGGGGTTTCTCCCTGTCTCCCCCCCCTGTTATGCTGCTTTCTGCACCCTGTACTGGTGCTGTGCTGTGTGGGGGTGCTTGGGGGTCACTCTGGCCTGGCTGGGGGCGCTCATGTCTGTTTTTAATGGCCCTGGGAGAGGTGCAGTGTTCTGGTGTGTGAGTGTTGTGCATTACTGTTGTGGAGTAGTGGTTAGCATGCATGCTTGGCAACGTTAAGCTTCACAGGTTCAGTTCCTGAGTGGCGCTGTTTGTGTTTAAACAGCCGCCCCAGCGCATGCCGTGCCACAGCCAGTGAGTGCGCAATTAGCGATGTGAGGTATTTTAAAAACCGCGCTTGGTGGCCATTTTGCCGTGCATCGATGGTGCAGTAATGTATGCGGCCGACGGCCATTTTCTTGAAGCCGCTGTGTTTTTGGTTTCGGCCTCTATCGGCTGCTGCTGCGGCGCAAATCTCACAATCTCCTCGCAGTCTCCTCACTCTCCCCAGGCTTCACCCGCACGGCAGCGCAGTTTCATACAGCGGAATGAGCGGTCCTTACAAGGGTTGGTGAGTACTTTGGGTATCCCCTCCTCAGCTTAAGCATAGCCAGTGGGTGGACTGTGTTACTCACTATGATAGTGTTTAAAAATCTCAGAGAGTGGCAGTATGGAGTCTAGTTCACCTGCTTCTCCACACTTGTCTGAGGCAACTGGCAGTGCTCCTTCACCTGCGGTCCCTAGCGACTAGTTGTCGTCAGTCCTGGAATCATCCTTGTCAGGATGGAAGTGGTGTGCGAGCGCAAGGGAGCTGTAAAGCGCCCCCTCCCCACACATCCTCCTGTAGTAGAGTGCTCTGTCTCAGATATGGGCCTAGCTATTGCTGCTCAGGACCCTAGCTCTGAGGATTTTCATGTTTTTAAACAGGATATTCCCTGTGAGGAAGACCCCAGTTCTGAAAAACTGACAGGGTGCTTGTAATTGAACTCATTGATGCTGTGAGGAACACTCTCAAGCTGAATGTTGAGGCTGAGGAACCTCAGGTAGAAGCTGTCTCCTTTTTGGTTCCTTTAAAGCCGTTTATTCAAAAAGGTTTTTCCATATGTGCCTTTTTTTGATACATTCATTGACTAAGTCTGGGATAAGCAGCAGAAGACTGATGGTCCCGCGGCACCTAGCCATGAGGTACCCCTTTAAGGAGGACCTGGTTAAGAAGTGGGCTCTCCCCCCAGTGGTCGCCCCCCCGGTCGCCCGTTTGAATAAGGCTACCACGCTCCCAATGGAAGGGACTCCTGCATTTAAGGATCCCACTGACAGGAGGTCAGAAGTGGTGAGTAGAACTATGTTTACCTTATTGGGGTCTGCCTTGCGCCCTATATGGGGCGGCGACACTTGTGTCTCAAGACACTCACAGGATGGGTAAAGATTTTGCACCAGACGGTTCAGGAGCATAATCTCCCTCCTGAGACCATTACCCTGGCTCACCAACTGGCGCAGGGTTTGGTCTCTGTGTGCGATGCCACTTTGGATGCGGCCCCTTTAATTTCTGGGGCCTCTATCTGCTGGTGTGCTGCGTCGCCTTATCTGGCTGAAATGCTGGTCAGCCGACCTAGCTTCCAAATAGCTCCTGGTTGACTTGCCCTTTAAGGGCGGTAGACTGTTTGGGGCCGCCCTGGATGCCATTATTATGGATGTCACAAGGGGTAAGAGCACCTTCCTTCCTCGGTCTGTTACGGAAAAAGGAGCCCCACCGTAGGCCGGGCCCTTCCTTTCCGGCAAAGAAGAATTCGTTTTTTTTTCGTCAGTCAGAATCCACGGGTAAGCCCTCCCAGACTGGAAAAAGTGCGGCTGGGGGACATAAGCGTCCCTGGGTGCGTAAGCCTACCAAGCAAGCTCCCAAGCACGCCGCCGCATGAAATCTTGCCCCTGCCCGACTCTGGGGTGGGGGGACGTCCTTGCAGGTTCACGGTTCGGTGGACCTCCCGGATCTCTGACCGGTGGGTGTGCGAGGTGGTCACCTCAGGATACAGGATAGAATTCCAATCCTGGCCCCCAGTCAGATTCTTTCCCTCAATTCTCCCTCTCCTTCCTGCCCATCGGGCGGCCCTCTTAAGGGCCGTACAGGATTGATCAGGTCCGGAGTGATTGTGCCGGTTCCGTCACAGGAGAGGTTGTTCAGGGTTTCTACTCGAATCTGTTGTAGTCCCAAAAAGTGGACGGGGGTTCGGCCAATCCTGGGCCTCAAGGCCTGAATGCCTTTTGTGATGGTGCAAAAGTTCCGCATGGAATCCATTCGCGCGGTGTTCCCTATACTCCATCAAGGGGATTTTTGGCCTCCTTGGACATAAAGGACGCCTACTTGCATGTTCCGATCTGCGCACGTCAACAGTAGTTTCTGCGCTTGCGATCAGTGAAGACCACTTAATAATTGTGGCTCTTCCCTTCGGCCTAGCCTCAGCACCAAAGGTTTTTTACCAAGGTGCTTGCTCTGGTTCTAGCCTTTCCTGAGACAGCGAGGCATTGCTATCATGGGCTATCTGGACGATCTTCTTCTAAGAGCAGACAATGGCTCAGAATTAGAAGAAGTGTGACTATTGTCAGTCAGACCCTTAGGGACTTTGGGTGGCTCCCGAACATTCAGAAGTCGGTCCTGGTCCCGGCTCAGCATTTGGAGTATCTCGGTCTGATCCTGGACTCCATGGAGGCATAGGTATTCCTAACCCTGGAGAAGTTACTGACTTTTCAGTCTGTAGTGCGGGTCCTGATGTCTCAGAAATGGTCGTCAACCCGTCCTGGGACTCATGAGGGCCTCGTTCGAGGCTGTTCCGTATGCCCAATCACACACATGGGCATTACAGTAAGAGATCCTGTCCACTTGGGGCAAATCCCCATTGTCCTTGGATCTTCAGATCCAGATGAGTCACCCACTCAGGGCGTCCCTGGCGTGGTGGTTGGGGTCCCCGGCTCTTCGGTCCGAGAAGTCGTCCCTCCCCATCCAGTGGACGGTGTTCATGACGGATGCCAGCCTGACGGGCTGGGGTTGAGTCTGGGGAGTCCTGTCAGCCCCAGGGCTTTGGACTCCGAACGAAGCCCGTTTACCGATCAATGTTCTGGAAATACGGGCAATCAGAATATGCCTCCCCACGTGGTCTCTATCGGCCGTCTACGTTCAAGCATAGACAATTGGCAGGCGGACTATCGGAGTCGCCAGACGCTGGACCAGGAAGAGTGGTCCTTACACCTGGACATGCCGGATGTGGACCTGAGGGCCTCTCGACTCAATCTTGAGGTGTCAAGGTTTGTGGCCAGGTCCAGGGATCCTTGGGCGGATGCCTCGGATCCGTTGGTGGGCCCCATGGGGTCATTATCACCTGATATCTGTTATCCTCCGCTGCAGCTGCTTCCTCGCCTGCTGCGCAGGGTTGTGGCCGAAGGGATTCCGGTGATCCTCTTTGCGCCGGGTGGGTCTCGGCGTCATTGGTACGCTGATCTGGTACGTCTCATCGCGGACGTTCCTTGGCGGTTGCCAATAAGGGAGGACCTTCTGTTTCAAGGTCCTATTTTTCATCCTGTTTTACAGTCTCTGACCCGTGCTATTGAAAGCCAGGTGCTGAGAGTCCGAGGTCTCTCGGATTCGGTCATTTTGACCATGTTCAGGGCACGGAAGTCTTCCGCTTGAAAGATATATCACCGTACCTGGGAAGCTTACATCGCTATGTGCGAAGAGCTGGACTAGCGTCCACGGACGTATTCCGTCCCCAGTATCCTGCAGTGCTTGCAGCGTGGTGTGACCCAAATGCTTGCTTTGAGTACCATTAGGGGTCAGTTTTCGGCCTTGGCCGTCTTCCTTCAGCAACCGCTAGCGGGTCATTCCTTGGTAGAACCTTTGTGCAGGGGGTTCGCCATGTGCTCCCTCTTGTTGAAACCTCCTCTTCCTCCTCGGGATTTGAATTTTGGTGCTCTCGGTTCTCCAGGAACCTCACTTTGAAAATATTAGACATATTTCCCTTTTGACCTTTTCTCAGGATGTGGCCTTCTTAGTGGCCATTACTTCTGTCAGACGGGTGTCTGAGTTGGCGGCCTTGTCCTGCAAGTCGCCCTATTTGGTCATCCATAAGGATAAGGCGGTGTTGCGTCCCGACCTTCCTTTTGCAAAAGGTGGTCTCGGCTTTTCACCTACATGTGGACATTGTCCTCCCGTCCTTGTGTCCTCACGCTATGATTAAGCACTGACCTTCAGTGTGAAACATGTAAGCTGTCACCCCGGCTATGCTGTGATGATTTTTGGTGTGATCTTCCATTTTTTACAATAAAGGCGACCGTCAAAGGTTTTTTGGCGTGCGGCTGTCCATATATTTTTTATTTTTTTCCCTTGTGTCCTTACACATCGCATTCCAGAGGGTTTGGGCTTCACACATTTTATGTGGTACGTGATATGACTCACTAGTTGTTTCTGTCTCTGGTCTGAAACAGGGCCAGGCGGTGTCATCTGCCACCTTTTCTAGATGGATCAGACAGACTGTTATACAGGCCTATGCCATTAAGGGGGTGGCCCCTCCCTTTCCGGTTACGGCGCATGCCACCAGGGCAATTGGTGCTTCCTGGGCTTTCCGACATCAAGCGTCGGTTGTACAAGTGTGCAAGGCGGCGACCTGGTCGTCGGTTCATGCCTTTTCAAAATTCTATAAGGTTGATGTGGCTGCATCTTCGGATGCTTCCTTCGGCCTAAAGTGTTGCAGGCCACTGCTTAATGTTGCAACTCCTCCGTTGAGGAGCTCTGCTGGTTTGGAGTGAAGTTTTGGTTGTTCCTTTTACTATTTGCTCCCACCCTTTTCTTATACTGCTTTGGGACGTCCCACACGTAAACAGTATGAGAGCTGTGTCAGTCCATGGACGATAAGAGAAAATAGGATTTTCTCTAGTCATCTTCCAGGACGGCACACCTGAGAGATGACTGGTCCACCTGACAGGAAACACAATCAACACATGAGGTTAAAAGGCCCCTCCCTTCCCCTGCCCCTCAGTTCTTGATTGTGTTTCCCGGCAGCGAAACGTTTGTTATTTTTGTCAGACCTGAAGTCGGTAGCGGATGGTCTCCCCCCTGAGAGCTGGACGCCAAGGCCGGGGAGGGTTGCGGGTTCAGCCAGGGATCAGTCCCTTCTCAGGGGGGGTTCCCAATGACCAGTGGTATACCCCGGTAAAGAGCCTCCCAGGCACAGGGGCGTTTCCCGGATCTCTTGTGGGTACATGCCTCCCCACCTACCTTCCACCCAGTCTAGGGTACTTGGGGGATGAAGGAACCGGAGGGTCTGCAGGAGTCCAGGCCGCTGGAGGAGGAAGGCTGTCATTTTCCTGACAGTGCAGCTCCATAGGGAATGCTGGAAACACTCCTAGGCAGGAGGGAGCATTCGTCGGGTGGAGCAAGATGGTGCCTCTTCCGGTTCCGGGTGACATCACTTCCGGTTTCCGGTCCACGCCAAAATGGCGGATCCGGACACTAGAGGCCAAAATGGGACTACCTCTGGCGGCGGGACTCCAGCAAAATGGCGCCGATCGGCGTCCTGGCCATAAAAATCCGGTGGAGCCAGGCGGAGGTCCCACAGGCCCCTCTCACCGCCTGGAGTCTCACAGCAGAGCTCCTAGGAAGTAGGAACCAGCTGAGACCAGGAATGGAGCGAGAGGAGGACACAGCAGTGGCTGCATCCCAGGAGGGGACCACGAGTGGTGAGTCTTTCCTCTATTATTCACAAGGGGTTGGTTAAGGGAGGTCTTACCCACACCCCTTGGGGGGGGGGGCAGGAGAAAGTACAGCTTGCTAAAAAACTAGTGCTGTCTTGTCTTTTTGTCTCCTAAGAACCCAGTGGATCTGCTCAAGGGGCCCACAAGGTTAAAAGCAAAAGTACCCTTCCCCCTAGAACAAAAAGGTGTGGGAATTGCAATGAAAAGCTCCCACTTGATCACGCAAAGCCTTTTTGTTACAGGTGCATACATAAATTGTCGGGTAAGGAAACCTCACAGGTGTTGAGGGACTTCCTTACAGTACAGGCAGAGATGCTGACTACGTTACAATCCCTTAAGACAGTTATTGCATCTAAGGAAGAGCATAGCACTAGTGGCAGAGAGGTTCTGTCCTCTAGAGAAGGTACTTCATCTCAGGGGGACACATCTGACAGAGGTCAGAGAACCCCACAGGGGCCTCCCTCTTCCATTACTTCAGGAGTAGATAAGCTTGAGGACCCAGAGGAGTCAGAAGAGGACTCATTAAAGGAGGGGGAAGGTTCAGACCCTGAAAGCCAGGACAGTGACAGTCCTAAACTTAGGCATCTCTTTCCCGTGGAGGACATGGGACAGTTGCTTAAGGCAATTTATGCCTCTGAAGATATCCCAGAACCTCCAGTACAGACAACAGCCCGGGATAAGTTGTATAAGGGCTTAGGAAAACCTCAGTCCAGAGTATTCCCAGTACACCAAACCCTTAAGGAGGTAATTCTGAGGGAGTGGAAGGACCCGGAAAGGAAGGTCCTTAAGCTAAAAACCTGGAAGAGAAGGTTCCCTTTTGGGGAGGAAGAAGAAGAGAAGTTTTTCAAGACCCCCAAATTAGATGCAGCCCTTTCTCAGGTCTCTAAGAAATCCGATTTGTCCTTTGAGGACTCGGGTAGCATTAAGGACCAAATGGATAGGAAGGCTGAAACACTTCTGTGCAGAGCATGGGATGCCAATGCGGCAGCCATGGCTCCTGCACTAGCATCTGCCTGCGTAGCCAGGAATGTGAATGCCTGGCTAGGTAGGCTCTCTGGCCATGTTTCTAGAGGGGACAATTCCGAAGAGGTTATGGACTCTCTAGAAATAATTAACAAAGCAGTAGCATATTTGGCTGATGCGACAGTGGAGGTGGTCAGAACCTCAGCCAAGTCAGCGGCCCTCCTGAACTCCGCAAGAAGGGCGGTCTGGGTTAAGTCATGGCAGGGGGACCCTATGTCCAGATCACGGCTCTGCAGGTTACCTTTTGAAGGTTCCCAGCTTTTTGGCCCTGGTCTGGATCAGGTCCTATCGCGATCTGCAGAGAAGGGGAAAAAGTTCCCGGTTAAGGCCAAGAGAGAAAAAGGCAAAAAGTTTTTTCGTGCCCCTCCTAATCAGGGCCAGTTCAGGGCCAAGAAAGACACCAATAGAAGATGGGGGAAGGGAAAGGGCGGACAGAAGGGTGGCCTGCTCTTCTCCGGACCCAAGGATGCCAGCAGGCAGCCAAAGTGACGCCAGCGTCAGGGTAGGGGGGAGACTTTCTCGATTTGTCCCTCAATGGTGAAGGATCTCTGAAAGCCCCTATATCCTGCATATCCTGACAGAAGGATATCGTCTGGAACTTTCCTCTCCTCCCCCTCAAAATTTTACTCTGACCCATCTCCCCAAAGAACCTTTGAGAGCAGCAGGGTTGATGGACAATTTGCAGGGATTGGCGGACCAGGAGGTTATCGTTCCCGTTCCACCCGAAGAGCTCTACCAGGGATTTTACTCCCACGTGTTTGTGGTCCAGAAGCCGTCAGGAAAATTTCGCCTGATATTAAATCTCAGGAAGCTGAACAGGTTTCTGATACACAAGAGCTTTCGGATGGAAAGCATTTATACTGTGAGAAAACATCTATTGAAGGATGCCTTTATGGCCACAGTGGATCTGAGGGACGCGTATCTCCACGTGGCTATTGCCCCGGAACACCAATCCCTGCTGAGGTTTGCAGTCCTGACAAGCAAGGGTATACAACACTGGCAATACCGAGCACTTCCCTTTGGCTTAGCTGCAAGCCCAAGAGTGTTCACAAAGATATTGGCAGAGGTCGTAGCTTACCTGCATTTACAGGGGGTATCTCTGATACCCTATTTAGACGACCTCCTGATCTATGGACAGTCTTTAGAGCAAGTGACAGCAGACGTAAAGACGGTGATCTGCACCTTGGAGAACTTGGGTTGGATAGTAAACAGGGAAAAATCGTCCCTAGTGCCATCCCAGATAAAAACTTTCCTAGGATACTCTGTGGACGCAGGGGCTCAGAAGCTTTTTCTACCAGAGGAAAAAAGGTTAAAGGTAATATCAGCAGTTTCCTCTCTATTGGAACCCAGGGACTGCTCTCGCAGACAGGTCATGAGGGTCCTTGGCCTAATGACTGCCTGTATTCCGGCGGTTCCCTGGGCTCAGCTCCATTCCAGGGAGCTACAGTTTTTCCTTCTATCCTCCTGGGACAAGAAGACAGAGTCTCTGGATGGGAAGGTGGCCATTCCAGCAAGGGTAAGGGCCTCCCTAGATTGGTGGCTGGGTCAGGACAGACTCACGTTGGGTCGTCTCTGGACCCAGTGGAACCCTATAAAAATTACCACAGATGCAAGCGCCTGGGGTTGGGGTGCTCACTTGGGGGACCTCCAAGTGCAGGGATCCTGGAACCAGATCCAAGCAAGGGCCTCCTCCAATTACAGGGAGCTTCTTGCGGTGGGTCAGGCTCTGAAGGCCTTCGAAAGCAGAGTTCAGGGACTAGACGTCCAAGTCCTCTCGGACAATGTGACAGCAGTTTCCTATCTAAACCGACAAGGGGGTACAAGATCCAGAAGGCTACTAAGTCTAGCCCTGGAGATTCTGAGTTGGGCAGAAGGGGTCCTTCAATCCATATCGGCGGTCCACATAAGAGGGACCACCAATGTGGTAGCGGATTTCCTGAGCCGACAGCCCATTCACCAAGGGGAATGGGAACTAAACCAGAGAGTATTCCTCCAGATAAGTCAAGAGTTCGGGGTTCCGGGGATAGACCTTTTCGCCCACAGAGGGAACAGAAAGGTGGAGCGTTTTTTCTCTCTCACCAGAGAGGGAGGTTCAGAGGGAATAGATGCTCTAGCTCAGAATTTGGACTGTCACCTAGCATATGCTTTCCCTCCACTAGCTTTGATTCCTCGGGTTCTACAGAGGCTAGCCAACTCGGAGTGCAAGCTGATTCTGATAGCCCCTTGGTGGCCCAAGAGGACTTGGTTTGCTACTCTGAAGAAATGGTCGGTGGCCTCTCCTTTTCCTCTCCCAACCAGGCAGGATCTTCTTCTGCAGGGGCCAGTCGTTCACCCCAACCCAGGATTCTTCAGGTTGACGGCATGGCTCTTGAGAGGGAGATTCTCAGAGGCAAAGGATGCTCCGATAAAGTGATTGAGACCCTCCTAGGTAGTCGAAAACCAGTCACTAGGAGGATATATTCAAAGGTTTGGAATACTTTTTCTCACTGGTGTCAAGATAGAGAAGTGTCTAGTCCTTCGGTACCAGTGATACTAGAATTTTTACAGGCAGGGGTGGACAAAGGAATTGCCACAAATACCCTGAAGGTACAGATAGCTGCTCTATCCGTATTTTTGGACCAGAGGCTCACGTTAGAGCCTCTGATTAGGAGGTTCCTAGTAGCTAGGGAGAGGTTAACCCCCATAAAGGTTAAAAGATTCCCCCCTTGGAATCTAACATTGGTCTTGGAAGCGTTGACGAAAGCGCCTTTCGAACCAGCTCAGGAGATCTCCATTAAATTTTTGACGGTTAAGTTAGCCTTTTTACTGGCCATCACAACAGCCAGAAGAGTAAGTGACCTGCAGGCCTTGTCAAGTAAAGAGCCTTTTCTGTTGATTCTGGAAGATAGAGTGGTGCTGAAGCAAGACCCACTTTTTCTTCCCAAAGTCGCATCACAGTTTCATAGGTCGCAGGAGATCATTTTGCCTTCCTTTTGTGAAAACCCAAAGAACAAAGGAGAGGAAAAATTTAAGTTTTTAGATGTCAGGAGATGTTTGCTGACATACTTGGACAGAGTGAAGGACTTCAGGAAGTCGACTCACCTTTTAGTTTTATTTAGCGGCCCTAGGAAGGGAGGGCAGGCTTCTAAATCTACAGTGGCTAGGTGGATTAGGCAGACCATAGGTATGGCTTATGAGCAGTCAGGTTCCCCAGTACCAGGTAACGTTAAAGCTCATTCAACAAGATCTTTGGCGGCCTCTTGGGCAGAAAAAGCAGGGACCTCAATCGAACAGATCTGCCGAGCAGCCACATGGGCGAAGCAGGACACCTTCTTAAAGCACTATAGAGTGGAACTACTATCGCCTCAGGATCTGACGTTTGGAAGGAAGGTCTTACAAGCGGTGGTCCCACCCTAAGGTAGGCCTTGAACTTCTTGTCCATCCTCTCAGGTGTGCCGTCCTGGAAGATGACTAGAGAAAATTGACAGTTACTTACCGTTAACTGCTTTTCTAGGATATCTTCCAGGACGGCAGGCCTACTTCCCACCCCTGGTTTGATGTAAGTACTACGGGTAGAGTTTCCCTCTGGCACCCGGATAACCTATTACTTTGGTAGAACTAAGGTGCAGGGGAAGGGAGGGGCCTTTTAACCTCATGTGTTGATTGTGTTTCCTGTCAGGTGGACCAGTCATCTCTCAGGTGTGCCGTCCTGGAAGATATCCTAGAAAAGCAGTTAACAGTAAGTAACTGTCAATTTTTGTACTCACCGTAAAATCCGTTTCTCTGACGTCCATGGACTGACACAGCACCCACCCTTCCTTTTAAGGTTTGTACTGCTTTGTTACGAACTGAGGCTGCTAGCTGCAAGTGGGAGGGTAATGTCCGGAGGGACCGCCCCCCTGGGCGGGGCTGTTCAGCTCTGGTTTTGTTCTAGAATGTTTCTAACATTCTGCCTAGGTCTTCTCCTGCAAGCAGGGATATATACCCACACGTAAACAGTATGAGAGCTGTGTCAGTCCATGGTTGTCCGAGAAACGGATTTTACGGTGAGTACAAAAATCCTATTTTTTTAACTCTTCGAAATATTCCCCTTTCCAATCTCATACATAAGGGTTGCGTTCCTTATTTCTATCACCGTGGTGAGGCAATTGTCTGCATTAGGGTTACTTACAGGATAAAGCCACGTTTTGGTCTTACACAGGGACAAAGTGATATTGAGGCTTAAAGCTTCCTTCCTTCCTAAAGTGGATTATGGCCTTTTACCTCAACCGGAACAATGTTCTTCTGTCCCTCTGTATGGCACCAGTTCATCAAAAAATAAATGTCCTCCTATTGCCTGGATGTGAGTTGTGCTGTGTGTGTCTACCTTGCAGCCACTGCTTCCATTAGAAAGACTAAATCTTTCTCATTCCTGATGGTCCCCTTGAAATAGAACCCGTTTTTTGATTACACCATTACATTGTTGCTCAGACAGATCATCATCCTACTACTAAATGGTTTGTCAAAGTGCAGTCTACTAGATCTGTAAATGCATTTTTGGGCTACAGTTTCCAGGATTTGCAGGGCTGCTGCTCACACATTCTCCACAATTTACCAGCTTTGGGTGCAATTTCCTTCAGGACACTTTTTTGAGCTGTTATTTTTTGTTTTGTTTTTCTTTGTGGGCCTTTTAGTGTTTTGTTGCCCACCCCTCGGATGGAATGCTTTTGGACTTCCCAACAGTGATATATCCCTCAATGAACGAGAAAATGGGAGTTTTATGCTGACTGTAAAATCACTGTCTGATTATTGCTCTGGTTACTGCCACAAAACTGCCACAATTCATGCTGGAGTAGGAAGGGCGCCCAATTTTTTTTTTTCTTGCCCAGTGTCTCAATCCTCTAAGAAATGTACAAATATATATCTTAAATTATCCTTTAATGCTGAGTTAAAGTGGCTGTAAGCCCAGGTTCACACTGGGCTGCAGGAGTGAAGCCGTGCGAGTTCAGCTGAACTCGCACGATTTCGCTCTCGCTGGCAGTCCCGATTTCAGCCGCGATTACAAAGACATCTGACACAGATGTCAATGTAAATCATGGCCGAAATCGCAAAAAGTAGTACAGAAACGACTTTTTGAAATCAGTGCAGCGCCGCAGATGCGGCGTCGCACCGATTTAGGACGGTACCATTGCCGGCAATTTGCGGCAAATATCGGGGTTTTGACATGCGATTTGACATGCCAAATCGCATGTCAAAACGCACCAGTGTGAACCAGGGCTTAAGCCACTTTTGTCATGATCGTACAATCCCCTGTGTTAGATAAGGTTCTGTGCCCCAGTGTACAGTATCTCTCAAAAGTGAGTACACCCCTCACACTTTTGTAAATAGTTTATTATATCTTTTCTTGTCAAATATATTTTATTGAGTACAAGTTGTGATACAAATTATAGATGATACATTAAATACATCAAAAATAGAGAAGCTCAAATATTCTTATTTCAATAAGTAAACATATTCGTAGATACTTGTGGACAAAGTATGGTATATTAATTAGTTTCCAGTGGTAATAATATTAAGTTTTAGAGGTTTTATGTAATTATTAGTAACTACCAATATATATATATATATATATATTATCCTCTGTGGAGCAAATAATTATTAACAATACTAAGGGAGCTTCAACATCATAGTAATAAAATAGCAAAAAACAAAAACAAAGGGAAAGGAAAAAAAAAAGAGATAAGGGAAAATAAGTATAAGAAAATTAAATGGAGAAAAAAGAGTACTGGAATATAAGGGGGGTCCGCGTGGTCGAGCCGAGAGTCACCTTTCAAATCCAAGAGAAGTTGAACAATGGTATATATAACATACTGATTCGGCTACCATGGCATTAATACCCTATTGTCCAAAGTTGGCGTATTATATATAATCCAGGGCTGCCACATCTTTTCAAATCTGGGGATCAGGTCCATTGCATTAGCGGCCATTTTGGCTTGGGTCATGGTATAATTCATTTTAGCTATAGCTTACTATAAGACCAATTTAGGTGATTTCCAAGATTTTGTTAGTGTCTGTTTGGCAGCTGTGAAGAGTTGCACCAGCAATTTGAATTGAGTATGTGGAATAGAGTCTGGTTTTAGGTTAAGTAGGGCCATTGCAGGATCAGGAAGGATTGCTTTCCCTAGTAATTTAGTTTCAATTTTAAATATACCTTTCCAGAATGTTTGTGCTTTAGGAAATGACCACCAAATATGAAAATACGTGCCCAAATCCGTACAACCTCTAAAACATTGTGGTGAATCGTTCTGCACATATTTGGCTACCCTGGCTGGTACCAGGTACCACCTTGTCAGGACCTTGTAATTGGCTTCACTAGCTATTATGTTGGGAGAAGCTGTTTTAGTTGTTGACCATTTTTGGTTCCATTCTGAAATCTCTAATGTTCGTTCCAAATCCTCCTCCCACTTCCCAACATAAGATGGTTTATCACCACAAGAATGTATTAGCATATGCGAGTATATAGTGGATATTGCACCTCTGGCATGGGGATTCTTTTGACAAATATCTTCGAAACTGGACAGTTGTGACAATGAAGTTGTAGTGTTCAAGAGGGGTGTAAAAAAGTTTTTAATTTGTAAATATCTAAACCACTCAGATTGCGGAAGACCATATTTTTCACAAAATGATGGGAATGTGATAAATGACGATGCATTCAAAAATTTGTGCATATATAAGACATCCCTGGACACCCATTCTTTGAAGGATTTAGGATATATCCATGCAGGATAGAATGCTGGGTTTTTAAAGAATGACAGTAGAGGATTGTGCAGGGATTGAAGAGAAGTATTAGTCTTGAATCTGTCCCAAAGGGAAATGAAATGTTTAGTGTTAGGGTTTTTTACCGTCTCTTGGCGACATCCATAATAAGTTGGATATTGGGAGAGGGTCACACTCAATGGCTTCTATGGACACCCATAATGGGGTTTTGTGGCATGCCTGGTATTTAGTAAGACTTGCTATGTGTGCTGCTCTGTAGTAATAGGCAAAATTAGGGCATCCTAATCCTCTGCTAATTTTGGGAAGATAGAGTGTATGTGTTTGTATTCGTGGCTTGGAAGATCCCCATATAAATGACAGTGATTTCCTTTGTAATATTCGCAGATGATAGGCTGGGATAGAAATTGGCAAGACTCTAAATAAATATGAAAGTTTCGGTAATAATGTCATTTTGACAGCATTTAATCTTCCAAACCACGATAACGGGAGATGTGACCATGATTTCATCAGTTTTGTTAACTGTTTTATAATTGGGGGATAATTAAGTGAGAATAAGTCAGACAAGGATGGTGTGCGATGTATCCCTAAATATGGAATCGATTTGCTATTCCATGTGTAAGGGAGGCCAATTTTCGCAGATCTCAGTTCCAATTCCGAAAGGGATATGTTTAACGCTAAACATTTTTTGGGATTTATGAATAGACCAGTAACTTCTGCAAATTTATTGAGTATGGGAACGAGATTCGGGCCAGAAACTTGGGGTGATGAGAGAAATAAGAGGATATCATCCGCAAATAGACAGTTTGTGCTGATATCCACCAAGTTCAATACCAGTTATAGTGTGGTCAGATCTGATCTTTTGTGCCAATGGTTCAATGAGTAAGGCAAATAATAAGGGAGATAAAGGGCATCCTTGCCGCGTGCCTCTCTCTATGATAAAAGGGTCTGAACTATAGCCTGCATATTTGACGTGTGCTTTAGGTTTGTTGTATAAAGCCATATCTGTGTTTAACATGGAGATGGGACGATAATTTGTGCTTAGAGTGTCATCAGATAATGGTTTAGGAATCATACAAATTGTAGCAAATGGTGATTCGTGTCTAAAAGATTTATTTTGTAATAGGTCATTAAAAGCTTTTGCTAATAGGGGGGAGATAGTGTCGGTGAAGGTTCGATAGTACATAGCTGAGAACCCGTCTGGACCAGGCCTTTTATTTATTTTTAACGTTTTGATTGCTGCTATCACGTCTTCATTAGTAATGGGTTCTTCTAGTAACTTTTTTTAAGATTCAGACATCTGGGGAAGATTAATATTTGAAAAGAAGGAGTCATCCATATTTCTATTAAATTTATTTGTCTCTGTATATAATGCTTTAAGGTGAGTACTGAATTTTTTTACAATTTTGAGGGGGTTACTGGTATATGCATTGTTGGCCAATTTGAGTCTTATAGGTTTGAAAGATTTATTGATAGAGTTCAACGCTCTTGCTAAAAAAGTGCCTGTTTTATTGGATTTCATGTAAAATGCATGTTTGGTAATATATATTGATTTATTAGCAGATTCTCAGAGGAATAGGTCATATTCAAGTCAAGCTTTTTCAAAGCATCCTTTTGTTTTGGGAGTGGGGTTATTTTGAAATTCTGTGTAAGATGCGTTGAACTTAGTTTCTAAGTGTCTTGCAAGTGCTATGCGTTCTCTTTTAAGTACCCCTAGTTGTTGTTGAAGTATTCCTCTCATAACCGGCTTGTGAGCTTCCCAAAGAGTGAGAGAAGAGATATCAGTATTCGTATTATGATCTAGATATTCTGTTAAAGCGGAGATCCGGTCAAAAAAAAATTTATTTTTTTTTTGCACTGATTGGAATTGCTACCTATCATATTCCATATAACATAGGAATCGCTCCCCAGCCGTTTAGTTAAAATAGTTGATCAGTCACCTTGTTTGTTTCAGCTCCTGATCTGGCCGCATCCATGATGAGTGTGGGCATTGTGAAGCCCAGCTCGTTTTCCTTCCTGGAATTCATCCAGCGTTGCATGCTGGGTAACCATCGCATTCGAAAGGCGTTAGTAGCGCTGTTTGTTTATTTATGTAGCCATGACAACGGGCGGCGACGGAGGAGTTAGTTGAAGTAGTTAGGAATGAAAATCCAGTACAATCTGTCAAAAAAAAGAAATAAAAAACAAAAAGAATAAAATGCATTAGGTTAATACAGGCATATGAAGATTTAGAAGTTTCCCTTGCCTGGGGTAAAAATTCCCAGACTAGGGGTAGGGGGCCCTCATCGGATCCCCGCATCTTTCCGCGAGGACCAGAGGAAAGCAGGTGGAGGCACATGTAACATCGGTGCACAGGGAGTCCGCTTTTAAAAAAAAAAATAGAAAAAATCTATAGCCCAAATGTATGAAATTTATATATCCTGAATAAGTATGTTTAGTAGGATCTTGAATTAAGCGTATTGGACGTTTCTCAGTGTAAGAGGAGATAATTGAGTATAGTATGTGGTGGGGGGGGGAATCTGGAGTTTACTAAATGGGATGATACTAACGAAACCTGATATTACAGTAAAGTACCATAACCAAGATATGTTTTAACCTATGGGAGTGTAGTCGGTCAATTTTCTTTATCGTACATCACGGGACACAGAGCGGCATAGTAATTACTATGTGGGTTATAGCGCTTACCTTCAGGTGATGGACACTGGCACACCCAAGACAGGAAGTCCCCTCCCTATATAACCCCTCCCATATCGGGAGTACCTCAGTTTTGTTGCCAGTGTCTAAAGGTGTTGGTCACGGTTAAGCATGTATTCAAGTTAGCTCTGCGTATGGTCTTTGAGGCCTAAAGGCGAGCTATTCCGGATCCGTCCAAAGTGCTTCAATGCCAAAATGGACGGTACCCGGGCCTCGGGGAAGAAGATGTGGACCATCTACGAGGTTTGGCCTGTAATGCCTCTCTTAGGAGGGCTGGACCCTGGGATCCAGTACTCTGGTCAGACCCAATACCAAGAGGTTTTCTGGCAGGGTGCTGTACAAGTCCAGGGGAGTGGTGTTCCTTTCAGTAGGACCCCGGTCCCTGAAGGTCAAATGACGTTGCCCGCCAAAGGGGCGAAGTTTGGGCGGTCTGTTCCGAACAGGGTCCTGCGGCGGGGACAGGTAAGTGAGGGTCCCTGATAAACTTGGTCCAGCAGGGACCCTTCAAGACTAATGTGTTTGCCTGTATTTTACCTACATGGTATATTTCCCACTGTACCTGATGCCTAAAATATATTTGATAAACCTGAAATGTATTTTCTTATGGTTCTATTGGACATTACGTAGTACCCCTGTTTGGCCACAGGAGGGAGATGCTTGAGAATGTCTATATAGCTGGGCATACCTTCTATAAGTGTAATGCCTAGACAGATGGAGGAGCATTCTTCTATGTACAAGCTCTGCAGTACCCATCTGTAATAATGTTACCATACCTGCTAGGGGGACCTGGAAACAGCGTTCTTAGACATGGCGCTGTGGTCTCCCTCTATAGTGTCAGCTAGGCTCCAATGTAAAACTGCAGCTCCCAGTGGGAAGCCTATGGAGGAAAAGTTCCTCCTGCTCCTCTCCCCATTCCTTCCAGGGAGCGTTTCTGGCGCGCACGCGCGCTTCTGCGCATGTGCGGACGTCCTCTGCTTTAAAAAGCCAGCCTCTGCGAGACATGCTGTAAGAGGACGGACATATCAGCAGAGCTCCTTGGTGACATTTATTTTTGATATTATATTGGGCACGCTACAGGTGGTGATACAGGCATCCCCAAGGCACATTAGTTTAGTCACCTGACTAGCTCTGATAGCAAGCTTGTACGCTAGACTATAGCTAGTAGTGGGTGCATTTTTGGCTGTAAGTCCTTAGCTTGAGCTAGGACTATGCCTTCCAAGGGCTCTGGGAATAAAAATCCTAAGAAGCTAAAGGATTCGCCATCGGGCTCTGAGGATCTGGGGCTTGCTCCTACTAATATATCCTCCCCTGATAAATCAGAGGTAGTTACCCGAGGGGAGCCATCAGCAATGCTAGGTGCTGCGGCTGCCCTCAGTTCACCTGCTCCGGTATATGTGACAGAAGAGGCTTTTACCTCTGCACTGGGAGGATTAGAACAAAGATTGGCGGCATTAATCGCTTCCTCCCTGCCGGGAAAAAGCACGCCAGATCTCCATCTCCACCGTTGGATACTCTAACAGCAGAGCAATTGTCTCAGGATAAAATTGATTTTCCTGCAGGGGATCAGGAGGATGATGCAGCCTCGGAGGAATCTACTTTAGAGGAACCGTTTTTCAGCCTCTCAGGCTGAAAGATTGTTAGTTCAGTCTTTAACAGACATGGTTCAGTCAGCTTTCAAGCTGCCCCTGTCTGAACCAGCAACTACATTGGTTTCTTCATTGGGCTCTTTGAAAGCCCCGCAGGCTAATGGTTCCTTTCCAGTGCATCCATTGCTAGAAAATCTCATCTATAAGGATTGGGAACATCCTGATAAACTGTTCCTTCCTCTCAAAAAGTTTTCTGTGGTATATCCTATGGAGGAAAAGTTCACCAAAAAATGGAGCCTTCCTACTGTGGACGCTGCCATCTCCTCTGTGAACAAATCCCTGACATGTCCAGTGGACAATGTACAGATGTTTAAAGATCCAACAGATAAAAAGTTGGAAACCCTATTAAAGACTGCTTTTTCTACAGCTGGTGCCGTAACTCAGCCTGCAGTGGCAGCCATTGGCATCTGTCAGGCCTTTAAAGACCAGATGAAGCTGGCTTTAAAAGACATGCCAGTTCAGCAGGCGCAGGATTTAGCAGATCTACCTAGGGCTTTATGTTTTGCGGTTGACGTCAGACAATATGTCAGAGATGGGGGACACCAGATGTAGATCTATTCGCATCCAGGTTCAACAAGAAATTGAACAGCTTTGTGTCCAGGACGAGAGACCCGCTCGCTTGCAGATCGGATGCGCTGGTGTTCCCGTGGGATCAGTTCACACTAATATATGCGTTTCCTCCACTGCAGCTTCTACCTTGACTCTTCCGCAGAGTCGGGATGGAAAGGAGGCCGGTGATTCTGGTAGCCCCAGCATGGCCTCGGAGATCCTGGTATGCGGAAATTGTAAGAATGTCTGTAGGCAAGTCTTGGACCCTTCCGCTTCAGCCAGACCTGCTCACGCAGGGTCTGATAAACCACCCTTCTTTACAAACTCTAAATTTAACGGTCTGGCTATTGAATCCCACATTCTAAGAGAGAGAGGTCTCTCTAACACAGTGGTGTCTACGATAATCAATGCTAGAAAGCCAGTATCTAGACATATATATTATAGAGTTTGGAAGGCGTATGTGGCATGGTGTGAAGCCAAGAAATGGCATCCTCGGAAGTACGTCATAGGCAGAATACTTGACTTCCTACAGTGGGCTGTTGTCAAAAACCTAGCCTTAAGTACTATTAAGGGACAGGTTTCGGCCTTATCGATATTTTTTCAAAGGCCACTAGCTACACATTCGCTAGTAAAAACCTTCTTGCAGGGTGTGACTCGTATCAACCCACCAGTGAGGTCTCCCATATGTCCATGGGACTTAAACTTGGTTCTATCAGTTCTTCAAAGACAACCTTTTGAATCATTACTCCACATTCCTTTAGTGCTCCTCACCAGGAAATTTGTGTTCTTGGTAGCTATATCCTCAGCCAGGAGGGTATCGGAATTAGCAGCTTTATCTTGCAAGGAGCCATATTTGATTATCCATAAGGATAGAGTGGTTTTACGTACACATCCAGCCTTTCTTCCGAAGGTCATGTCAAGTTTTCATTTGAACCAAGATATGGTTCTTCCTTCCTTTTTTCCCAAACCTAGTTCGGTGGAAGAGAAATTATTACATTCTTTGGATGTAGTAAGAGCAGTTAAAGCCTATCTTGAAGCTACTGCTATGATTCGAAAAACTGATGTTTTTTTTATTCTGCCAGAAGGCCCCAGAAGGGGCCAGGCAGTGTCAAAATCTACTATTTCTAAGTGCATTCGGCAGGTTATTATTCAAGCCTATGGTCTGAGAAAGAAGGTGCCTCCATTTAAAATTACAGCACACTCTACTAGAGCGGTTGGTGCTTCTTGGGCAGTGCATCACCAGGCCACCTTGGCTCAAATCTGTAAGGCCGCAACTTGGTCTTCAGTCCACACATTCACAAAATTTTATAAGGTGGATGTAAGAGGTCATGAGGATATCGCCTTTGGGCGTAGTGTGCTGCAGGCTGCAGTATAGATCCTCATGCCTGATGGTGCCCAGCTTGTTATGGTGTCTCCCTCCCCTAATTTTGGCATTGCTTTGGGACATCCCACATAGTAATTACTATGCCGCTCTGTGTCCCGTGATGTACGATAAAGAAAATAGGATTTTTATAACCGCTTACCTGTAAAATCCTTTTCTTGGAGTACATCACGGGACACAGAGCTCCCACCCCTCTTTTGGGGACACTTATTGCTTTGCTACAAAACTGAGGTACTCCCGATTATGGGAGGGGTTATATAGGGAGGGGACTTCCTGTCTTGGGTGTGCCAGTGTCCATCACCTGAAGGTAAGCTCTATAACCCACATAGTAATTACTATGCCGCTCTGTGTCCCGTGATGTACTCCAAGAAAAGGATTTTACAGGTAAGCTGTTATCTAAAACATACAATAAACGGATTTTTATAAGCGGATCAGAATACACTTACTTGTATTTGTATGAACTATTTTCAACATTGGCAATTTAATAAAAATTCCTAATAGAGAAGGATTGCTTAACAATTGAACTGCAACAGGCCAAAAAGGATTAAAAAAAAAAGAGATTGCAAACTTATTTTAGCAGTAGCACAAGTTTGCATCAGTATTGTATGTGAAAATGAGGCAAAATTGATAAATGAAGGTAAAAAATAAATATAAAAATATTTGTTAAACAAATTAATGGATCCATTATTTAGGCACGATCCATTAATGTTTTGTAGTAGATGAGGACCAGAATTGCCTCTAAAGTTAGAAAGCTTATTACTAGGTCAGAGGAAAATTTAGAAAAACATGTAGAGGAGATTTTGTTCAGCAATTGACTGCATTGCTATTCTCCCATAAAATGTTAATTAAGCGAAAAAGAAAAAGAAAAAGTTTTGCTAGCCAATTTCCATAGGTTTTATCATTCGCATATTTCAATCTTATGCAAGATTGAAGCAGAATTATTAAGATAAAAATGAATGAAAAATAAAAAATAAATTTATTGCAGGATGGAAAATTTGTTCCATAAGTCTATTTCCCGTTGGGGGTTAATAAATGTATTAGAGTTAGGAATGTCCCCAAGGTTTGGGACATTTACTTTTATGTCAGAAAGAATGTCAAGGTTTGAGTGAATGAGGTTGTTTCATCAGTTGTTGTCTTGCTGTTTTTGTACAGGATGCTGCAGCAGCCGTAGCAGTTAGAGGGGTGTCATCATAAAGTTCTGTCAGTCCATGGAGTTATCTTGAGCTTGGGGTGAAGCTGCAAATCGTCCTCTTTTGTGGGTATGCTGATTGCCATTATTCATCTCAGGTTGGGATGAATTGTGAAGAGATGAGGAAGAGGCGGCTCTTCTTCGTGATGATGATGCTGCTGAGGAGTTTTCTGTTAGTTTAAGATCCTGCAGCTCTTCTGGAGTTTTACAGGAGATTCTGGAACCTTTGTGAGTAAACCGCAGGGAGAAAGGGAATCCCCACTGATACTTAATACCATGGCGTTGTAAGTCCATTAAGTGGGGTTTCATTGCACGTCTCTTTGAAATTGTCAGTTGGGATAGGTCAGCAAAGATTTGGTAATTATGGCCCTGAAAAGTTAAGTTATTCTTTTCTCTGGCTGCGTCCAGGAGTTGTTCTTTTGTTTTATAAAAATGGAATTTTGCAATGATGTCCCGAGGGGGACCATCAGTTTTTTTGGCCATAAGAGCCCTATGGACTCTGTCCATCTCCAGCCGTTCCACAGGAATACCTGGATATAGCTCTTGGCATAACGCTGTTATGGTTGATTGTAAGTCTATTACTGCCTCAGGTATCCCTCTGAAGCGCAGGTTTGACCTTCTAGCGCGGTTCTCATAGTCTTCGAGTTTATTTTGTAAGGTAATATTTTCCTCTTTAAGGGTATCTAGTTCATATAGAAAGTCCTGAGTAGAATTTTCAATGTCTTCTATTTTCATCTCGAGCTTCAGTGCGGTGCCCCAATTCTCTGATTTCCTTAGTTAGGTTATTGGTGATTTGTTCTGATGTTTGTTTTAAAGCTTTATGTAGCATTTTCTCAAATTGTTTCAGTATGCTTGAGGGAATTGTAGCATCTTGTTGTGATTCACCTGACATGTTTAGGTTTTATATCAGATTCAGAGTCTTCTGGGCAGAATAGTTTAGGCAGCTTACACTTGTTCCTCTTCTCTGAGGTGAGTGTCTCAGAGGTAAATGGCGCCTTATTAGTATGCTTAGTATTTGCTTTCACTGGGGTCCCACTGTGAGGGTTGGTTTTGGACTTATTACGGGCACCTCCAAGAACCGTTTTAGCATATAAATGTTCCCCTCACCTCTCTGGTTTGAAGTGTCTTGTTTGCGGGTGTTTGAATGTCCGCGGGCTTCCTTTTATTAGCGGTATTCTCCCCCTCACGGAGTGGAGCTCTAGCCCGAAATTACTGCCGCTCTAGACTCCAGCAGTGCCTATGAAAGGTGTGTACCGCTCCAAGCTGTGAAGCTCCAAGGAATGCTCCCGCCCTGATACTGGAACAGGTGCTGGCTCTGCACTAATGCATGGGAAAGAAAAGAGCCCTGGACTGCCGCACTCTGTATAAACTATTTATTTTCAAAATTCCAAAATTAAAATCCAAAATTAATCCATAGATTCAAAAGTCCAAAACAGAAAACTGACATGCAGGGGTGGATAGCTGACGCGTTTCACATCAAAGAGGGATGCTTACTCATAGCTGCAGCTGACGCGTTTCACATCAAAGATAGATGCTTACTCATAGCTGCAGCAATGCAGCAAGTCCCCTTGCAATGGTAGCCTCAGTCTGTCTGCATGAGAGTCGGGAACTTAGGAAGATTTCCCCTTCTTCCCGAGAAACAGCCCTGCTGAACATCACATCACAGGTTACTTTTCCGAGGGCGTCATACTGGCAACTTTCAGAGCACTGGCCAGTATGACTCAGTGAGCACTCCCTGTATTTACCGGCAGCATTCAGTCCAGTACTGAGGAATGTTCTCCACTAGCAACAACTTTTGTGCAGAAATGAAGTGGCTTCCAGCATAGGATCCTTAACTTCATGCAGCACATATTTGTAATCCACAAGTTTAGTGAAAGATGTGCTTTTTTGGAATTTACCAGTAGCACCTGGGATCTGGCAACTTCAAATCGTCTCATTTTGTATTCACCATAGCAACGAAATGTTTAATGTCCTTTCTCGTATTAACCTCATCTGAGTTAGTTGGACAGTCCTATTTAGGAACATGTAACAGTGAGGTTCTTTACCCCGATTATTGAGCCACACATCACAATAATGGTCCTTTCAAAGAATACTTTAGGTAACTCTGTGTGGGCAACTCGGCCGACTGCAACAGTATTTCCCTTCTTCTTGTTGGATAGATCAGTGTTTCTCAACTCCAGTCCTCAAGGCGCCCCAACAGGTCATGTTTTCAGGGTTTCCATTATTTTGCACAGGTGATTTGATCAGTTTCACTGTCTTAGTAATCACCACAGCCGTTTCATCTGAGGGAAATCCTGAAAACATGAGCTGTTGGGGCGCCTTGAGGACTGGAGTTGAGAAACACTGGGATAGATAAACAGCACATTTTGCTATTCGATACATCCCCACAACTTTATGCAACAGTCACTCTACTCATTCCTCGCATCTTTCACTCCCTTTTAACTCACTAGCTTCAGGCACCACCGAGGCTGAGCACGAGATCGGCCACCCTTTTTTGCACGAGACTATTGAACATATTGAGCCAGACAGGTGAGGATCAGAGGGTTACAATCCTCAGGAATGATGACACCCGGGGTGGTAGTTGAATCTGATACTTGAATTTCTTGGGGAGGGAGGAAGCTTTCAGCCATTGTGGTTCTTTTGGGGCAATGTGTCAGTAATATCCCCATTTTCCTTTGAATACACAGAAGTGAAGAAGGTATTTAACCACTTGACCCCCGGAAGATTTACCTCCCCCCCCCATGACCAAGCCATTTTTTGTGGTACGACACGGAGTTATTTTAACTGACAATTGCACGGTTGTGCAACGTTGTACCCATATAAAAAAAAATTCCCCCACAAAATAGAGCTTTCTTTTGGTGGTATTTGATCACCTCTGTGGTTTTTTATTTTTTGCGCTATAAATAAAAAGAGACTTTGGGAAAAAATATATATATTTTACTTTCTGCTATAAAACACATTCAATAAAAAAATAAATCCAATTTTTTTCCTTATTTTAGAACAATATGTATTCTGCTGATTGGTTTGCGCAAAAGTTAAAGCATTTACAAACCATGGGATATTTTTTTTTTCTTTAATGGTAGCAATCAGCAGGGCTGCGATATTGCGGCGGCCAGTTGGACACTAACTGACACTTTTTTGGGACAAGTGGCACTAATGCAGTGATCAGTGCTAAAAATATGCACTGTTACTGTACTAATGACACTAGCCGGGAAAGAGCTAAACATCAGGAGTGATCAAAGGATTAACTGTGTGCCTGACCATGGTTTTATTGTACTGTGGGGAGTGCTTTTACCAGTAGAAGGCATGGACCCATGTCCCTGCTTTGCAGGAACACAGGATCCAGGCCTTAACTACTGACAGAACGGCGTTCTGCCTCTGTGCTGGATGATCGGCGGGTGCCGGCTGACATTGAATCTGCGGTACCCACAGATCAGCTTCCGCCATGTATTATCACGGGAGCGGTTCGGCGTTCGCCCTCTTTTCTGTGCATTAACACTCCAAATCTGTCAGATTGTGAGGGCATCTCCTGTGCACAGCCCTCTTCACATCACCTAACAGATTTTCAATCGGATTCAGGTCTGGGCTTTGGCTGGGCCATTCCAAATCTTTAGTTTTCTTCTGGTGAAGCCATTCCTTTGTTGATTTGGATGTATGCTTTGGGTCGTTGTCATGCTGCAAGATGAATTTCCTCTTCATGTTCAGCTTTCTAGCAGAAGCCTGAAGGTTTTGTGCCAGTACTAACTGCTATTTGGAACTGTTCATAAATCCCTCTACCTTGACGAAGGCCCCTGTTCCAGCTGAAGAAAAACAGGCCCAAAGTATGATGCTGCCACCAACATGATTCACGGTGGGTATGGTGAATTATTATTCTTTTGGTGATGTGCAGTGTTGTTTTTGCACCAAACATATCTTTTGAAATTATGGCCAAAAAGTTCAACCTTGGTTTCATCTGACCATAACACATTTTCCCACATGCTTTTGGGAGACTTCAAATGTGTTTTTGCAAGATTTAGCCTGGCTTGAATGTTTTTCTTCGTAAAAAAAGGCTTCCATCTTGCCACTCTACCCCATAGCCCAGACATATGAAGAATACGGGAGATTGTTGTCATATGTACCACACAGCCAGTACTTGCCAGATATTCCTGCAGCTCCTTTAATGTTGCTGTAGGCCTCTTGGCAGCCTCCCTGGTCAGTTTTCTTCTCGTCTTTTCATCACTTTTAACCACTTCAGCCCCGGAAGATTTGGCTGCTCAATGACCGGGCCATTTTTTGCGATATGGCACTGCAGCGATTTAACTGACAATTGCCCGGTCGCACGACGTTGTACCCAAACAAAATTTACATCCTTTTTCCCCCACAAATAGAGTTTTCTTTTGGTGGTATTTGTTAGTCTCTGCGGGTTTTAGTTTATGCGCTATAAGCAAAAAAAATATTTCTCTTATCGTCCATGGACCGACACAGCTCTCATACTGATTACATGTGGGTATATGTCCCTGCTTGCAGGAGAAGACCTAAGCAGAATGTTAGATGTTAAAACATTCTAGAACAAGCCAGAGCTGAACAGCCCCGCCCAGGGGGGCGGTCCCTCCGGACATTACCCTCCCACCTGCAGCCAGCAGCCTCAGTTTTTTTTCTGCCTAGCAGGAGAAGACGTGGCTCTCTCAGGAGCCAGTCTCCTGGAAGATTTTTACTTTTAAAATTGTATTCCTTTGGGAATTTTTTATTTTATTTTTGAGACCTTCAATCAACTGTCGGCTGGGCAACAGGTTGGGTACACTAGTATCCTCGTAGTCTTCCCTGTCTGACCATCGAGCATGCTGATCCTCGCCTTGTGTGCGTGAGACTCAGTTCACAACATACCCCATGGCTCCAGGGGTGGCCGGGTTGCTTTCATGCTCCCGCGGTCCTCTCAAGATTGAACAGTACCTACTGTATCTTTCGCGGTTGACCGGGCCGACAGCTACGCAGTACGACTCTGTGATAGGTCTGTCTGAAACAAGCCAGTGGGTCCCTCTATTGGCACCAAGGGTGTTCTCCGAGGTGCTTGCGGGACGGGTAAGTAGTCTCTCCTGAAAAGAAGGTAAGTACATGCTGGCTGTGTTTCTGTGTGTGGGGGGTTCTCCCTGTCTCCCCCCTGTTGTGCTGCTCTCTGCACCCTGCTGGTGCTGTGCTGTGTGGGGATGCCTGGGGGGGTCGTTGTGCTCTGGGGGAGCCTCTCCATGTTGGTTTAATAGGCTGGAAAGTGTTCTGGAGGACTGTGTGTGGGGTTTTGCGTGCGCCATTGGCGCGGTATTTTAAATGTAAAAAGTGCACCATCGGCGGCCATTTTGACGCGGCTCAAGCACAGTGATACAAGCGCCCGGCGGGCATTTTCTTGTAGCCGCGGCGCTTTTAGTTTAGTTTTTGGCCTCTAGCAGCGCTGCTAAACGGCGCAAATTACCTCTCTCCTCACAGATTCTTCACTCTCCTCAGGCTTCGCCCGCGCTAGCAGCGCGGCTCATACAGCGGAACCGAGTGGTCCCTAAGGGTGGTGAGTCCTCCGGGTATCCCCTCCTCAGCCTCAGCCCAGCCAGTGGGTGGACTGTACTATTCACTGTAATAGTGAATAGGGTCTCAGAGGGTGGCAATATGGAGTTTGGTTCACCTGCTTCTCCCCACTTCTCAAAGGCAACTGGCAGAGCTCCTGCACCTGCGGTCCCTATGGACCAGTTGTCGGCAGCCCTGGAATCATTCCTTGTCAAGCTGGAAGCGGTGTGCGAACGCACTGGGGTTGTAAAGCGCCCCCTCCCCACACAATCTCCACATGGGGAGTGTTCTGACTTGGATATGGGCCTAGCTACTGCTGCTGAGGACCCTAGTTCTGAGGATATTGATGCGTTTGGACAGGACCTTCCTTGTGAGGAAGACCCCTGTCTTGAACCACCTACTGGCAGGGTGCTTGTAAGTGAGCTCATTGATGCTGTGAGGGACACTCTCAAGCTGAATGTTGAGGCTGAGGAACCTCAGGTGGAAAGTGACCTTTTGGTTCTTTGAAAGCCGTGTCTTCAAAAAAAGGTTTTTCCATATGTGACTTTTTTTTGATACATACATTGACCAAGTTTGGGATAAGCCGCAGAAGGCTTTGACGGTCCCGCGGCGCATAGCCTTAAGGTACCCCTTTAAGGAGGACCTAGTTAAGAAGTGGGCTCATCCCCCAGTGGTCGACCCCCCGGTCGCCCGTTTGAATAAGGCTACCATGCTCCCAATGGAAGGGACTCCTGCATTTAAGGATCCTGCTGACAGGAGGTCAGAAGTGGCGTGTAGAACTATGTTCACCTTTTTGGGAAGCCGCCTTACGCCCTATAGTGGCGGCGACACTTGTGTCTCAGACACTCACAGGCTGGGCACGGATATTGCACCAGACAGTGCAGGAGCATAATCTCCCTCCTGAAACCATTGCCCTGGCTCACCAGCTTGCGCAGGGTTTAGTCTTCGTGGGCGACGCCACGGTGGATGCGACCCCTTTAATAACGGGGGCCTCCATTTCTGCTGTGGTGATGCGTCGCCTTATCTGGCTGAAATGCTGGTCGGCCGATCTAGCTTCCAAAAAGCTCCTGGCTGACTTGCCCTTTAAGGGCGGTAGACTGTTTGGGGCCACCCTGGATGACATTATTAAAAACGTCAAAGGAGGTAAGAGCACCTTCCTTCCCCAGTCTATTAAGGGAAAGGAGCCCCAACGCATGCCGGGCCCTTCCTTTCCTGCGAAGAAGTTTTTTCGTCAGTCAGATTCCACGGGTAAGCCCACCCAGACTGGAAAAAGTGCGACTGGGGGACTAAGACGTCCCTGTGTGTGTAAGCCTGCCAAGCAAGCTCCCAAGTCCACCACCGCATGAAGTCTTGCCCCTGCCCGACTCTGGGGTGGGGGGACGTCTTCGCAGGTTCTCGGTGCGGTGGACCTCCCAGATCTCCGACCGGTGGGTGTGCGAGGTGGTCACCTCGGGATACAGGATAGAGTTCCGCTCGTGGCCCCCAAGCAGGTTTTTTCCCTCTAACCTCCATCTCCTTCCGGCCCGCCGGGTGGCCCTCTTGGGGGCCGTACAGGATTTGCTTGGGCGCGGAGTAATTGTGCCGGTTCCGTCACAAGAGAGGTTTCAGGGGTTTTATTCAAACCTGTTTGTTGTCCCGAAAAAGGACGGGGTTCGGCCAATCCTGGACCTCAAGGTCCTGAATGCCTATGTGAGGGTACAAAAATTCAGGATGGAATCCATTCGCACGGTGATCGCGACACTCCACCAGGGGGATTTTTTGGCGTGCTTGCATATCAAGGACGCTTACTTGCACATTGCAAACTGCGCAAGCCACCAGAGGTTTCTGCGCTTTGCCATAGGCGAAGTCCACTATCAGTTCGTGGCCCTTCCCTTCGGCCTAGCATCGGCACCACAGGTTTTCACCAAGGTGCTGGCCCCCGGTTCTAGCTTTGCTGAGACAGCGAGGAATTGTTATTGTGTGCTATCTAGACGATCTCCTTCTCAGAGCAGAAAATGGCTCAGAATTGGAGGAAAATGTGACGATGGTCAGTCAGACCCTCCGGGACTTCGGATGGGTTCTGAACATGCAGAAGTCGGCTCTAGTCCCAACTCAGCGCCTGGAGTATCTGGGTCTGCTCCTGGACACTTCGGCAGCGAGGGTGTTTCTACCCTCAGAGAAGTTACTGACACTTCAGTCGGCAGTGCGGGTTCTGACGTCCCGAAAATGGTCGTCAATTCGCTTCTGCATGAGAGTCCTGGGACTAATGGTGGCCTCCTCCGAGGCGGTTCCGTATGCCCAAGCACACACTCGGGCATTGCAGAAGAGAATTCTGTCGGTTTGGGACAAGTCCCCATTGTCATTGGATCTTCAGATCCAGGTGAGTCACTCTGTCAAGGCGTCCCTCCCCATCCACTGGATGGTGATCACAATGGACGCCAGTCTGACGGGCTGGGGAGGAGTGTGGGGAGTCCTGTCCGCTCCAGGGCTCTGGACTCCAGCCGAATCTCGTCTCCCAATCAACGTCCTGGAATTTCGGGCGATCAAGCTGTGTCTCGCCGCATGGTCGAAGAGGCTACAGGGCCGCTCGGTCAGAATCCAGTCAGACAACGCCACGGCCGTGGCGTATGTCAACCATCAGGGGGGCACTCGGAGCTCGGCTGCGGCATCCGAGGTCGCCCACATCCTAAGATGGGCGGACAGAAGCGTGCCGGCGCTGTCGTCCGTTTACCTTCCGGGCGTAGAAAACTGGCAGGCGGACTATCTGAGCCGCCAGTCCCTGGACCAGGGGGAGTGGTCCTTGCATCCGGAAGTGTTTCAGCTCCTTTGTCGATGATGGGGCACTCTGGATGTGGACCTGATGGCGTCTCGACTCAATCACAAGGTGTCGAGGTTTGTGGCCCGGTCCAGGGACCCCTGGGCGGATGCCTCGGACACGTTGGTGGCCCCGTGGGGTCAGTATTGCCTGATGTATGTCTACCCTCCGCTGCAGTTGATTCCTCGTCTGCTGCGCAGGGTAGCGGCCGAAGGCATTCCGGTAATCCTCATTGCTCCGGACTGGCCTCGGCGTCATTGGTACGCCGACCTGGTACGTCTCGTCGCGGACGTCCCTTGGTGCCTGCCCTTGAGGGAGGACCTTCTATCTCAAGGTCCTATCTTTCATCCTGCTTTACAGTCTCTGGCTTTAACGGCATGGCTATTGAGAGCCAGGTGCTGAAAGACCGAGGCTGTCAGATTCGGTAATTTCAACCATGCTTAGGGCACGGAAGTCTTCTTCGAGGAAGATCTATCACCGTACCTGGAGAGCTTACATCGCTATGTGCGAGGAACTGGACTGGCGTCCACAGACGTACTCTGTTCCCAGAATCCTGAGGTTCTTACAGCGTGGTATTGCTCAAAGGCTGGCTTTGAGCACTATTAAGGGCCAGATTTCGGCTTTGGCCATTTTCTTTCAAAGACCCCTAGCTGGGTCATTCCTTGGTTAGCACATTTGTGCAGGGGGTACGCCATGTGGTTCCACCTGCCAAGCCCCCGCTCCCTCCTTGGGATCTGAACTTGGTGCTTTCGGTTCTTCAGGAATCTCCTTTTGAGAATATAAGGGATATTCCTCTTTCAACTTTGTCTCAGAAGGTGGCTTTTTTAGTGGCCATCACTGTTAGACGGGTGTCTGAGTTGGCGGCTTTGTCATGCAAGTCGCCTTACCTGGTCCTCTATAAGCATAAGGCGGTATTGCGAAAGGCGACCGTCTTTTCTTCCTAAGGTGGTTTCGGCTTTTCACCTTAATGAGGACATTGTCCTTCCGTCCTTGTGCCCTCATCCATCGCATCCTAAAGAGGTTGCGCTTCACAATTTAGATGTGGTGCGTGCCTTACGGGTATACCTGGCGGCTACTGCTCCTATTCGGAAGTCTGACTCGCTGTTTGTATCTGTCTCTGGTCCGAAACAGGGCCAAGCGGTGTCGTCTGCCACCATTTCAAGGTGGATCAGGCAGACTGTTATACAGGCCTATGCCATTAGGGGACCGGCGCCTCCCTTCCCGGTCACGGCGCATTCCACCAGGGCAATCGGTGCTTCCTGGGCTTTCCGACATCAAGCGTCGGTTGCACAAGTGTGCAAGGCGGCGACCTGGTCGTCCTTTCATACCCTTTCAAAGTTCTACAAGGTTGATGTGGCTGCATCTTCGGATGCTTCCTTCGGCCGCAAAGTGTTGCAGGCCGCTGTCTAATGTTGCAACTCCTCCGTTGAGGAGCTCTGCTGGTTTGGAGTGAAATTTTGGTTGTTTTTTACTTTTTTGCTCCCACCCTTTTCTTATACTGCTTTGGGACGTCCCACATGTATTCAGTATGAGAGCTGTGTCAGTCCATGGACGATAAGAGAAAATAGGATTTCTTTTTCGTACATCACGGGACACAGAGCGACTTAGTCATTACTAATGGGTTATATAGTTTACCTTCAGGTGCTGGCACTGGCAACTTCCAAACCGGAAGTACCCTCCCCTATATAAGCCCCTCCCGTCCGGGAGCACCTCAGTTTTTTGCCAGTGTCTAAGGTGTTGGCCAAAGAGTAACATGTGTTTTCCTGGGCTTGCGTACAGGTTCTTTTACCGGCCTTAGTAAGCTGTTCCGGATCCCACCAAAAAAGCTTCATAGCTAAACGGTCGGTACCCGGGCCTTGCAACAGAAGAGCAAGGTTTTGCCTGTAATGCCTCTCTTAGGAGGGCTGGACCCTGGGATCCAGAGCTCTGGTCATACCCACGACCAAGATGTTTTCTGTGCAGGGTGCTATACAGGTCCAGGGGGGTGGAATCCTTGGGAACCCGGTCCCTGAAGGTTTAATTACAATGCCTGCCGTGATAGGTGAAGTTTGGGCTTCTGTGGACCAAACAAAGTCCTGCGGCGGGGAACAGGTAAGTGGGGGCCCCCAGGAACTTGGTTCTATTGGGGGACCCCCAAGCCTAATTTGTCTTTCTGTCTGTTACCTAACGGTATTCCCGCTAATATCTGTGTATGCCTGTAACTACTGAAAAATGTAAAATTTTAATAGTAGTCAAGAAAAAAAAAAAAAAAAAAGAGGACCGCGGTACCTGTGTTAAACCACTAGAGGCCGCTGTGGTCCATTTTTTCTTGTCATGTGGATCTTTGGTTTTCTCAAGTCAAAAGATCCAGGCAGTTGGTAAGTTCTCTGTGGGAATCCACTTCCTCTGCCCTGTTGCTGCGCTCATCCACCGCACAGGCCCTCCGGCAAAAAGGGCCCTGGCTCCTAGTCCCTGCTTGGTTTTCGAAAAGGGCGCCAATGGCGCACGGGCGCGCGCGCCTCCTATGAAAAAAAGGGGCGGGGCGGGTGGATGACGCTCGATGCGCGCCGCGGCGCTTCTGCGCATGTGCAGGCGTCCCAGCATGTATAAAAGACACAGTACAAGTGTCAGCTGGATGCAAACAGAGCTAGCAACAAACAGTGGCACACAGAGGCGGTTGATGCAGGCATCCCCATAGAAAGGCACTTTAGTGGACACCAGCTGGTATATAGCAGCAACTGTGTTAGACTATTACCAGCAAAATTAGTGTATGACGACGGGAATACCTCAGCTTTGTGCTTAAAGGATATGTCGTCCAGACGCTCCGGAAATAAGTCTTCCAGGAAGCCAAAGGGGTCTCCATCGGGCTCTGAGGATATTGGGCATGCTTGTACTGCACCAATCTCCCCTGAGAATTCAGAGGTCAGTAGCCGTAGGAACCCCGCAGGAGTGCCTGGTGCTGCGGCTGTCCCCAGTCCACCTGCTCCTGTATATATAACAGAGGAGGTTTTATCCTCAACTCTGGGAGGATTGGAAGAGAGATTAACAGCATTGATCGCTGCTTCCCTGTCACAGGGAAAGCGCGTCCGATCTCCGTCTCCTCCTTCAGAGTGCCTGTTAGTGGAGGAACAGCCCCACACAGAGATCGACCTACCTGAAGGGGATCAGGATGAGGTTGATTCAGTTATGGAGGAATCAACAGTGGAAGAACCTTTCTCAGCATCTCAGGCTGAAAGATTATGGGTTCAGTCTCTGACTAACATGGTCCGATCAGCATTTAAAATGCCTCTGGCGGAACCATCAACCACTACGGTTTCCTCGCTGGGGTCGCTGAAAGCTCCCCAGGCTGTCTGTTCCTTCCCAATCCACCCTTTATTGAAAGGGCTTATTTACCAGGATTGGGAGCATCCTGATAAAATATTTACTCCCCCCAAGAGATTTCCGGTGATCTATCCCATGGAGGATAAGTTCATAAAAAAATGGAGGGTCCCTACAGTGGACGCAGCCATCTCTTCTGTGAACAAATCACTGACATGTCCAGTAGATAATGTTCCAATGTTCAAAGACCCAATAGATAAAAAATTGGAGTCTTTACTAAAATCTGCTTTCTCTACAGCAAGCATGGTGACACAACCTGCGGTAGCAGCGATTGGAGTCTGCCAAGCGGTGAAAGATCAGTTGAAACAAGTCTTAAGGGACTTACCAGATCAGCAGGCTCTTGCCCTAGCTGACCTACCTAGAGCCTTGTGTTTTGCGGTGGACGCCATAAAGGATGCAATCCAACAGGCCTCCCGCTTTACGCTGTCTGTAGTACATATGCGTAGGCTTCTATGGCTCAAAAACTGATCTGCTGAAGCTCCCTGTAAGAAATTGCTGGTTAGCTTCCCATTTCATGGAGAACGCTTATTTGGAGAAGATCTGGACAAATATATCCAGAAAATTTCTGCCGGTAAAAGTTCACTCTTACCGGTTAAGAACAAGAGTAGAAGTCCTTCTTTTAAGAGGCCTACTTCTCCAGTCCCTGGCACATCGGCTGTGAAACAGTTCCGACGGCCTCCGCAGTCAAATTCAGGGGGCAGAAATCAGGGACAATCACAGGGTAACAAGAAACCCTGGGTCAAGAGAGGTACAAAACCTCCCCCCAAGTCATGAAGGGTTGCCCCCACTCAATCGGGTGGGGGGAAGACTTCAGTTGTTCACAGAGACCTGGCGGGACACCATCAGAGACAGATGGGTGCTCTCCGCAGTAAGTCTGGGATACAAGCTGAAGTTAAAAGACACTCCTCCTGCCCAATTTATGAGGTCAAACGTGCCAAGCGATCCCCAGAAGAGAGGATCCCTCCTTCTGGCACTAGAACAACTATTGCTCCAAGGTGTAATCATGAAGGTTCCCCTGGAAGAAAGTGGGTTCGGGTTTTACTCGAACCTTTTCACAGTCCCCAAACCAAATGGGGACGTGAGGCCCATATTAAATCTAAAAGGGCTAAACAAGTTCCTAAATATCAGGACTTTTCGGATGGAGTCGATCCGATCGGTGGCCACCGCCCTACAAGGGCAGGAATGGTTAGCCTCGATCGACATAAGGGATGCTTATCTGTATATTCCCATCTTTCCGGCCCACCAGAAATTTCTACGCTTTGCAGTAGAAGGGCGCCATTTTCAGTTCAGAGCCTTACCTTTCGGTCTGGCCACAGCACCACGAGTGTTCACAAAAATTCTGGCCCCACTATTGGCCAATCTAAGAACACAGGGTGTAACGATAATGGCATATCTAGATGACCTGCTACTAATAGACCACTCAGTGGAAAAGCTGGAAGTAGCTATTCACAAGACAATCAAGTATCTGGAATATCACGGTTGGATTATCAACCGGGACAAGTCAGCTCTAAGACCAGTCAGAAGTCTGGAATACTTAGGGCTAAGGCTGGATTCAAATCAGAGAAAGATTTTCTTACCTCCAGAAAAGGTGTCGTCTTTAAAAGATTTGACCCACTTAGTGGGTACAAAAAGAAAACCATCCATACGCCTGTGCATGAGGCTGCTGGGAAAAATGGTGGCTTCATTCGAAGCAGTACCCTCCGGTCAATTCCATTCAAGGAACTTGCAGAGGGCCATACTGTCAGCCTGGAACAAAAAAGTTCAGGCTTTAGACTTACCAATGTCCCTGTCCCCTTCCGTTCGCAAGAGCCTCCATTGGTGGTTGGTGCCCCAGAATCTGGAAAAAGGGAAACCCTTCAGTCCGGTTTCTTGGAAGGTGGTCACTACAGATGCCAGCCTCATAGGCTGGGGGGCAGTACTGGAGCAATGGTCTCTCCAGGGCAAGTGGTCAGAAGCAGAGAAGGCCCTGCCCATCAATCTCTTAGAGATACGAGCAGCCCGGTATGCCCTAGTAGCATGGACATCCAAACTCCAAGGGTCCCCTGTCAGAATTCAATCAGACAATGCCACAGCAGTGGCATATATCAATCACCAGGGTGGCACCAGGAGTCGTGCAGCCCAGAGGGAAGCGAATTGCATCCTGGAATGGGCAGAAAGATATGTCCCAGCCATATCCGCGGTTTTTCATCCCAGGAGTGGAAAATTGGAAAGCGGACTTTTTAAGTCGCCAGCAATTATGCCCGGGGGAATGGTCTCTTCACCCCGAGGTTTTCCAGGCAATATGCCAGCGGTGGGGAACACCGGATGTAGATCTGCTAGCATCCAGATTCAACGCAAAGGTGGACAGATTTGTGTCTCGCACAAGGGATCCCCTAGCTTGCGGCTCGGATGCCCTAGTGTTCCCTTGGGATCAGTTCAAGCTGATATATGCATTCCCACCGCCACAATTGTTACCGCGATTAATCCGCAGAATCAGGGTAGAAAAGAAACCAGTGATTCTGGTGGCTCCAGCGTGGCCCCGAAGAGCATGGTATGCGGAGATTGTAAAAATGTCAGTGAGGAGTCCTTGGACCCTCCCACATCGTCCGGACCTGCTGTCGCAAGGACCGATATACCACCCTTCCTTACCAGCCCTAGGTTTGACGGCCTGGCTATTGAAGCCCACATTCTGAAAAAGAGAGGGCTCTCTAATCCTGTGGTATCTACCATGATCAATGCCAGGAAGCCGGTATCCAGGCAGATCTATTATAGGATCTGGAAGGCGTACATTACATGGTGTGAGGCCAAGAAATGGCATCCACGTAAGTACGTAATAGGTAGGATTTTGGACTTCCTACAGTGGGCTGTAGATAGGAAGCTGGCCTTGAGTACTATCAAGGGTCAGATTTCGGCCTTGTCAATATTTTTTCAAAGGCCCTTGGCTTCGCATTCACTAGTCAAAGCTTTCATACAAGGAGTGATGCGTATTAGCCCTCCGGTTAGTATTCCCATGTGTCCATGGGACTTAAACCTGGTTCTGTCGGTTCTACAGAAACAACCGTTTGAACCATTGCAACACATTTCCTTGGTTCTTCTCACGAGGAAATTGATTTTCTTAGTAGCCATTTGTTCGGCTAAAAGAGTATCGGAATTAGCCGCCTTGTCCTGTAAGGAGCCATATCTGGTTGTCCATAAGGACAGAGTAGTATTACGTCCTCATCCAGCCTTTCTTCCTAAGGTGGTATCGAGGTTTCATTTGAACCAAGATGTGGTTCTTCCTTCTTTTTTCCCCAAACCTAGCTCGGTAGAGGAAAAGTTATTGCATTCTTTGGATGTAGTAAGAGCAGTTAAAGCTTATCTAAAAGCCACTGCTCAGATTCGCAGAACGGATACTTTGTTTATTCTGCCGGAAGGCCCCAGAAAGGGTCAGGCAGCATCAAAATCTACTTTAGCCAAGTGGATTCGACAGGTCATAATACAAGCCTATGGCTTGAGAAAGAGACCGCCTCCATTCAAAGTTAGGGCGCACTCCACAAGAGCAGTTGGAACTTCATGGGCAGTGCATCACCAGGCCTCCCTGGCTCAAGTCTGTAAGGCCGCAACATGGTCTTCAGTACACACGTTTACTAGATTCTACCAGGTAGACGTTAGAAGTCAGGAGGATGTCGCCTTTGGGCGCAGTGTGTTGCAGGCCGCAAAAGATCCTCATGCCTGATGGCGCCCAGCTTATGTATAGTGTATCCCTCCCCTCATTTGGCATTGCTTTGGGACGTCCCATTAGTAATGACTAAGTCGCTCTGTGTCCCGTGATGTACGAAAAAGAAAAAGGGATTTTTATAACAGCTTACCTGTAAAATCCTTTTCTTGGAGTACATCACGGGACACAGAGCTCCCACCCCTCTTTTTGGGACACTTATTGCTTTGCTACAAAACTGAGGTGCTCCCGGATGGGAGGGGCTTATATAGGGGAGGGTACTTCCAGTTTGGAAGTTGCCAGTGCCAGCACCTGAAGGTAAACTATATAACCCATTAGTAATGACTAAGTCGCTCTGTGTCCCGTGATGTACTCCAAGAAAAGGATTTTACAGGTAAGCTGTTATAAAAATCCCTTTTTTTGTACTCACCGTAAAATCAGTTTCTCTGACGTCCATGGACCGACACAGCACCCACCCTTCCTTTTAAGTTTGTACTGCTTTGTTACGAACTGAGGCTGCTGGCTGCAGGTGGGAGGGTAATGTCCGGAGGGACCGCCCCCCTGCGCGGGGCTGTTCAGCTCTGGCTTGTTCTAGAATGTTTTAACATCTAACATTCTGCCTAGGTCTTCTCCTGCAAGCAGGGACATATACCCACATGTAATCAGTATGAGAGCTGTGTCGGTCCATGGACGTCAGAGAAACGGATTTTACGGTGAGTACAAAAATCCTATTTTTATACTTTTTGCTATAATAAATATCCCCAATTTTTTTCAGTTTAGGCCGATATGTATTCTTATACGTATTTTTGATAAAAATCGCAATAAGCGTATATTGGTTGGTTTGCGCAAAAGTTATAGCGTCTACAAAATAGAGCATAGATTTATGGCATTTTTATTATTTATTTTTTTACTAGTAATGGCAGCGATCTGCGATTTTTATCAGTACTGTGACATTATGGCCGACACATCGGACACTTTTGACACATTTTTGGGACCATTTATACAGCGATTAGTGCTAGACAAGGCTGATCCTCTCCTATGAGCAATGAGACTTGTTAGTTCTTCCCCACATTGTTAGAATGCATGATAACACAGTCTATAAGAAGTAAAGATATTACTTGCCACTTCCCACGGAGCCAGACGAAATCCCGATGGAGCTGTAGCCGGTTGCTATGGACGACTGCTGTGAGGATAACGCCTTTGCCCCACGTTGGGCGCCAAATGTAGCAAGGTCCTGGGTCCCCTTTGGTCTAATAAGAACCTCCAGAGTTAGGGACAGCTGACATCCTTCTATGTAGAGTGAGTTACAAGGCATAGTGGGTGTAATGCAAGGTAGATTAATGGGCGCCAGACACTTCTTGAATGCAAAGAGATTTATTATCTCTTAAACAGAACTGTGTGAGAGAGTGTTTAGGGCCAGGACACCCTTAGATAGTTGCAATGTTAATTGGCAAACTCCGAGACTTCTATAGGTAGACAGCCATGCAGGGAAAAATCATCCAGCAGGACACCACATCTGCATGTGTAGGATCGCTGTCTCCTATGGCAGTCTTATAACAATTTCTAACACAAGTTGTAACGAACTTCTGTACTTCCTCTACAATCGCTTCTTGTAGATCTTCACTCAACTGAGCTTCCAGATTCTCTCACTAGACTTGCTGATCCACTGCATCTCCTGAGCTCTTCCAACCTTCTTACTTAGTATATTCCTCAAGCGTCACCCCCGCTTCCCTGCTGGGTCCCTAGCGTGGCACTCACAGATACTCCTCAAGCATCACCCCACTGGCCTGCTCGGTCCATGGCTTGGCACACAAGACTGCTCTGTAAGCATCACCACCACTGGCTGGGTCCCTGGCTTGACACCTACTGAAGTTTCCCAATTCTTTACTGTCCCCGGTTGGTGAGAATACTGCTCTGGTACTTGCTTTGGCTACTTACTGTGGTCCCTGGTAATTAAGTGGTTGGTCCCTTAGTGGCAACAGCTTCCCCTCTACCTCCGACCACGACAGGTTCTCCTGCCGGCAGAACCGTCACTTCTGGTTTGGCTGCATGCCGCAATCCCAACCCTACGCTGCTCTCTTTCTTCTGGATAGGCCCTCAGACAGCCTAGCAGCCAGATGTTCCCAGGATACGCCTCAGACTCTGGCCTAGAAGCCCGGGGCAGCACAACACACTCCCACCCGGACAGCCGTCCAGGTGGCACAGAACCCCGATCACCTGACTCCACCCGAATATATATGTTCTCCCAGCAGGCCAAGGGATTTAAGAAACCCTTGCCCATTGACTTAGATACCCCATGTACTCCTAATCTGCGGCCCCCCCCCACCCCAGAGCACCCTGCCCCCATGTTGAGGAGGACAAGGCCTCTTCCCGACAACCCTGGCCGTTGGTTGTCGGGGTCTGCGGGCGGGGTGCTTATCGGAATCCGGGAGCCCCCTTTAATAAAGGTGCCCCCGGATCCCGGCCCCCCCACCCTATGTGAATGAGTAGCGGGAGAAGAACCGGATAGCGGGAGAAGAAGGCGACGGAGAAGACCGGGCCTCCGCTAGCGAAAGAGCTAAAAGAAGTTAGCGGAGGCCCGGCAGAAGAAAGAAGCGGGCGGAGGCCCGGCAGAAGAAAGAAGCGGGAGAAGAACCGGATAGCGGGAGAAGAAGAAGGCGACGGAGAAGACCGGGCCTCCGCTAGCAAAAGAGCTAAAAGAAGTTAGCGGAGGCCCGGCAGAAGAAAGGAAGAACCGGAGAGGAGAAGAGCGGAGAAGGCGACGGAGAAGACCGGGCCCCGCTAGCAAAAGAGCTAAAGAAGTTAGCGGTGGCCCGGCAGAAGAAAACGGGAAAGCGCGGCGACGACACCGGAGACCCCCGAAGTCGGAAGAAGACCCCCGAAGTCGGAAGAAGACCCCCGGAGCTGTGCAATAAAATACTTTAAAAAGCTGTGTGGTTTTTTTATTGCAATTTTTTTCCACGAGGTGAATGGGTAGGGGTACGATGTACCCCATACTCATTCACATAGGGTGGGGGGGCCGGGATCCGGGGGCCCCTTTATTAAAGGGGGCTCCCGGATTCCGATAAGCCCTCCGCCCGCAGACCCCGACAACCAACGGCCAGGGTTGTCGGGAAGAGGCCCTGTCCTCATCAACATGGGGGCAGGGTGCTCTGGGGTGGGGGGGCCGCAGGTCGCCCCAGAGCACCAAACCCCCCATGTTGAGGGCATGCGGCCTGGTACGGTTCAGGAGGGAGGGGGGGGCGCTCTCTCGTCCCCCCCTCTTCCCCTGCGGCCTGCCAGGTTGTGTGCTCGGATAAGGGTCTGGTTTGGATTTTAGGAGGGACTCGCACGCCGTTTTTTCAGCGTTGGGGTTCCCCTTCAAATCCAGACCAGACCCAAGGGCCTGGTATGCTCTTGGAGGGGGAACCCATGCCGGTTTTTTATTTAAAATTTGGCTTGGAGTTCCCCCTCAAGATTCATACCAAACACAGTGCCTGCTATTGGCGGGGATCCAAGTCGGATCCCCGTTCATTGAAAGTCGGACATATGTCGGCTTCATGTCGCAGGGCAAAGTCGGATCCAAAGTAGGACAGATGTCGTGTCGCACTAGTGTGAACCCAGCCTGATTGTATTATTCCTACATGTTGTTTTATTGCTCCATGTTTTGATGTTTATTTACTGATTATCACCTCTTAGTCTATTAGCTGCACTTATTTAGTTTCACCTGTTGCCCATCCTTATCCAGCGCAGCATTATCTCTTTTTTGCCATTTACTTTGGGTTTCTGATATACCTTCAGTGCTGCAGCGGTACCCTCTCCCTTTCCCCCTCCCCACCTCCTTGGTAGCGTGGTAATACCATACCTATCCATTCTTCACTTATGTGTATTCAAAGGAAAATGGGGATATTATTGACACATTGCCCCAAAAGAACCACAATGGTTGAAAATTGGTATGCTCCAGAAACAATAAAGCATCTTGGATCAGACAGCGTACATCTGTGTGTCCTCAAAGTGTTGAGCTCTGTTAAAGCCATTGTTTTCAATCTTTAGAGACTCTTTATGGACTGGTCCAGTTCCAGTGGTTCGGGCCTATGTCAACCCCTGGTGTTAGAAACTAGAGCCTACCTTAGGGACACCAAACATATTATTCAATTATTGGAGGCTGTTACATGCTCACCATCCAGTATCCTTGTCACTGCGGATGTAGGCTCACTGTACACTATAATAGGACATGAGGATGCCTTGTCTTCTGTGCAGTGGGCTTTAGCATCTTCAGATCTTCCGGCTAAACATAAGGATTTTCTTTTGACCAGTCTGGGTTTTTGTTTATCTAGAAATTATTTTTGGTACAATCGTCAGTTCTTTTTGCAGACAAGGGGGGTTGCGATGGGAGCCCGTTTTGCTCCCAGTGTGGCCAACCTTTTTATGGCCCACTGGGAGGAGGACGTGGTTTTCAAGAATCGTCCCCCCCAGTTAGTCTGTTACAAAAGGTACATAGACGATCTCATTCTAATTTGGGAGGGGGATCTTCCCAGTCTTGATTACTTTATCGGGACAATGAATGAGAATACCAAGAATATTAAATTAACCTGGAATATTAGTATGAAAAATATTGTGTTCCTAGATTTGGAAATCTGGAAGGATAGTGAGCAATTCCGCCTGTGTAATTATCTTAAGCCTACTGATCGTAATGCATACATACCACTTGATAGTTGCCACCATAAATCGTGGCTATGCAATATACCGAAAGGTCAGTTTATTAGGCTCAGGCGAAATTGCACAAGGGAGGAGGATTTTCTCACACAGGCACAGATTTTGTCATCCAGATTCCAACAGAAAGGGTATAATAGGGACTCTTTAGATAAAGAGATAGAGAATGTACGTTCCTTGGATAGGGGACCATTGGTAGCTGATAAAGTCAGAGAAACCAATATTAGTATCTCGAATTTCAAAATGGTACTCAATTATAACGTACAATATAAGAAATTTGAAAAACTTGTTTCAAATAACTGGTCAATACTAAAGCAAGACAAGGTTTTGGGCCCGCTGTTGCCATCACGCCCAGCATTTATCTATAAGAAAGCTCCGTCTTTGCGTGATTGTCTGGCACCAGGAGTTGTTGACCCTCCAGTGCACTCTGAAAACAGACTCTTCTCCTTCCTCGCTGGTTTCTATGCTTGCGGGCGATGCACAGCCTGCAAGCATTCTAAGTGCAATTTAAAAAAGAGGAAAGATTTTCTCGCCACTGCTACCAAAAAATCATATAAGATAGGTCAGTTGATTACGTGCACCACTATAGGTGTTGTTTACATGCTAGAATGTGAATGTGGTCTTCAGTATATTGGTAGAACCTCCAGACCACTTCACGTTCGTCTAGGGGAGCATGTGAACAACATTAAAAGAGGAGTTAAAACACACAATGTGTCTAGACATTTTAAATTGATGCATAATCAAAACCCTAGAGGTTTGAAATTTTAGGGCATCGAACGAGTAATCAAACATTGGAGAGGTGGTAGTTTTATACGCCAGTTAAGCCGCAGGGAATCTCAGTGGATACATGAGACACAAGTTTTAGTACCTGCTGGCTTGAATGTTGAATTTGATTTAAATTGTTTTATCTCTGATCGTTGAATTTTTAATTTTGCCATATTTTATTTTATTTTGCCTGATTTTAAAATGAATTTCTGTGGTATTTTTATTATGCTCATTTTACATATATGTATATATTTATATGTATTTTTTTATCTGTTTTATCTGTTTAGTGATTTTTTCAATAGGGTCAACAGTGTATTTTAGATATGCATGACCTGTCACTGATTTCCCTGATTCCAGCTATTTTTCCTTTCTTTTAGATCTTTTTCTTAACATATTTGGATAGTATATATTGTATTTTCAGTGTCAGCAGGAGACGTGGGCTACGATTCACATACTGTTCATTTGTTTCTTGATTTGATAATCAATTGAGCAAAATTATATACTCCACGTAAGTGGTGCAGTAAAGTTTTTTCCCTTTTAAAGGGATCTTTGCTTTCTTCTTTATTTTGGTCCTTACCGGCCTCTGTTTTATTCCCTGCTGGCAGGGTTTCCATGACAATCGATTGTTGATTGTGCTGTGATTGGCCGGTTCCACGTTCCATTGATATTTATAGCGGGTGATTCACGCTGTTCCGTACCGCTGATGAAGTCCCGCCCAGTGCTAGGACGCAACGCGTACGGAATACGTGAGCAGATGTGACGTCACCCGCGCCTCTCTTTCATGCTGACACTCGCTACACCCGCTTTATTACATGCCGGCATTCCCATGCACTGGGGTTTATACAGTGCTATGTATGTAAGTGTATTTTTTCTTCTTTAAAAATAAACATATGTTGTACCATACGGAGAGCATTAGATCTCTATATATTCTCTTGCATATTATTATACCCGGACCGGAGCTCTGATCAAGTGACCTGTGGATTTCCCCCTATCGTATTGTTTTCCTGAGTTTATCTATCTTGGAATATTTGTCCCAAAAGGGAAACATGCTTGCATGACCTGACTGACTGGTTCAGGGGTCCATGCTCTGAGGTGAGCTGCAAACCTATTTCGGTGGTGGAGGAATATCACATAAGTCACCATTTGATAATCTTTAGGAGTCACTTCCTATATGGACACTGTCTTGGGCTTCTATTCTTGCTAAGAGGAATTTTATGGACACATTGTTTTTAACTATTTACTACCGTTCTCAGTATTGTTGTTTTTTATGATTTATTTTGGGTTTTGTTTTATATTTTTTATATTTTTTTATATATTTTTTTTTTTTTTTGCTGCGCTGCACTGCTTCTATGCCAGTTTACTTGGGGATTTGATATTTTGACCCTCAGTGTTCAGCTGCAATTTTTTCTGTGTTAATTTTATTTGCGCTGGTTGATCTGCTTTAGTACTGCTATGTCAATCACCAAGGTGGAACGAAGAGTGTAATGGCGGCGCTGGAGATTCCAGCATTCTCGGGTGGGCGGAACACTACGTGCCAGTGCTCTCCACAATGCACATCTCAGGCGTGGACGATTGGCAGGCAGATAACTTCAGTCGGCAGGCGCTTGACCAAGGAGAGTGGTCCCTGCATCCCAACGTTTTTTATCATCTGTGTCTGCGGTGGGGCACTCCCGACGTGGATCTTTTGGCATTTCGGCTCAACAGAAATTTTCCAAGGTTTGTGGGAAGGTCACGGGATCCCCTAAGGGACGCCACAGATTCCCTGTTGACGCAGTGGAGCCAGTATCACCTCCTTTGCGCTTTTCCTCTTCTCAATCTTCTTCCACGACTCTTACGCAGGATAGAGGCAGAAGGGCTTCCAGTCATTCTGGTGCCATGGATTGGCCCCGCTGGCCCTGGTACACTGACGTACTGTCACTAGTCGTGGACGCCTCTTGGAGACTGCCTTTGAGGGAGGATCTGCTGTCCCAAGGACCGAACTTTCACCCTTCTTTACCGTTGCTGGCTTTAACGGCTTTACAGGTGTTGAGAGACAGAGGCTTGTCTGGGTCGGTGATTCCTACTATACTGAAGGCGAAGAAGTCTAACTCCTGGTGTGAGTTGGCCCGTGTCCACTCCCTTTTTTTCAGTGACTCAAGTTTTGGCCTTTCTTTAACAGGGTGTTGAGCAAAAGTTGGCCTTCAGTACCATCAAGGGCCAGGTATCCACTCTGACGGTTTTCTTTTAAACATCCCCTGGCAATGCATTCTTTGGTTCGTACCTTCATTCAAGGGGTTCAGCACATGCCGTTCTCTGTCCTCCAGAAGCTTCCATTTGAGAATATCTGGGAGATTTCCTTGCCTACATTGTCACAGAATGTTGCCTTTTTAGTGGCTATTACCTCCGCACCCAGAATGTCGGAGCTGGCAACCTTATATTGTCGTCTTCCTTATTTGGTGGTTCACAAAGATAAGGTGGTTCTCTGCCCATGCCCGTCATTTGTGTCAAAGGTTGTCTCAGATTTTCATTTAAATGAAGGCATTGTTCTGCCTTCTTTGTGCCCTAGGCCTTTACATCCTAAGGAGTTTGCCCTGCACACCCTGGATAGTGTTCGGGCGATTCGGGTGTATCTAGCGAGTACAGAGTATTTTTGACAGTCAGACTTTCTTTTTGTGATCATAGACTGGCCAAGGAAAGGGCTACCAGCATCCATTTCTACCATTTCCAGGTGGATCAGGCAGACAGTGATTCAGGCCTACACCCTTAAGGGTCGAGCTTCTTCCTTTCCCGTAACGGCGCACTGTACTCTGGAGCTTAGTACCTCCTTGGGCCTTCTGTCATCAAGAGTCGGTGTCTCAAGTTCCAAGGCAGCTACCTGGTCATCAGTGCACACTTAGTTTTATAAAAAGGAACATGAACTTTTTTTTGAGCGACAGTGGCGTACGTTGCAATTTCCAGCGTGACAATCACGGCAAAATCGCAGCACAATTGGGGTGCCATTTGAAGTGTCACCGGTGCCCCTCGCACCTCAGGCCAAATGCGGTACTGCACACTGCAAAGGCTTGAATCCTGCTCGTTTTGTGAGACAACACTCGCAAACCGAGTCAAGATTTTGAAAAAAAAAGTTTGTATTGCGAAACGCTCGCAATCCGAGGTTCCACTGTAATTTTATATTTGTGTGGCTATTGATTATGCACTAAATGACCAAGTTATATTTATTTTCAAGTTGGCACCAACTTTTTATATTTTCAGATGATGTGTGAATGCACCCCAAGAGAAAAACTGGCTTTTTTTGTTACTCACCATAAAATCCCTTTCTCAGAGTTTATTGATGGACTCCGCACACACCCCTCTATGCAGTTTAATACTTCTGTTACAAAACTGGATGCCTATAGCAGGAAGGGGGATTGATGCCAGCTAGGGCTGCTTATAGGCATTGCCAAGTTTATTTTCCGCCTAGTGTCTTACTCCTGTAGATGGCAATATAACCCATATGGTCAAGCAAATGAAGCGATGTGTCCGTCAATTAACACAGAGAAATGGATTTTACGTTGAGTAACAAATCCTGTTTTATCCAAAGAATTGATGAATTCAGCGCCAGACCAACTCCAATGATTCAGTAAAATTAATTACAAATGTACAGCGGGTATAAAAAGTCTACAAACCCCTGTTAAAATGTCAGTTTTCTGTGCTGTAAAAAAACGAGACAAAGATAAATAAATTCAGAACTTTTTCCACCTTTTAGGCTGGGTTCACACTTTTGCAAATATTCGCAATAGCAGGGGGTCCTCTGCGTCTTTTGCTCCGTTTCAGGTCCGAATTCAGCCCAAAATTTGGGCTAAAATTTTACCTGAAACGGTAAACGGGGACGCATCGGATCCCTGCTGTGAGTCGCATGCGAAGATAGTGTGAACGCAGCCTTTATGTCACCTATAAACTGTACAACTCAGTTGAACAACAAACTGAAATCTTTTAGGTGGAGGGAAGTAAAACTAAAAAACTAAAATTAATATGGTTGCATATCGCAATATGGGTGCACACCCTTAAACTGATACTTTTGTTGAAGTACCTTTTGGATTTTATTACAGCACTCAGTCTTTTCGGGGTATGAGTCTATCAGCATGGCACATCTTGACTTGGCAATATTTGCCCTCTTTTCTGTGCATTAACACTCCAAATCTGTCAGATTGTGAGGGCATCTCCTGTGCACAGCCCTCTTCACATCCCCCCACCGATTTTCAATCGGATTCAGGTCTGGGCTTTGGCTGGGCCATTCCAAATCTTTAGTTTTCTTCTGGTGAAGCCATTCCTTTGTTGATTTGGATGTATGCTTTGGGTCGTTGTCATGCTGCAAGATGAAGTTCCTCTTCGTGTTCAGCTTTCTAGCAGAAGCCTGAAAGTTTTGTGCCAGTACTAACTGCTATTTGGAACTGTTCATAAATCCCTCTACCTTGACTAAGGCCCCTGTTCCAGCTGAAGAAAAACAGCCCCAAAGCATGATGCTGCCACCAACATGATTCACGGTGGGTATGGTGAATTAGTATTCTTTTGGTGATGTGCAGTGTTGTTTTTGCACCAAACATATCTTTTGAAATTATGGCCAAAAAGTTCAACCTTGGTTTCATCAGACCATAACACATTTTCCCACATGCTTTTGGGAGACTTCAAATGTGTTTTTGCAAAATTTAGCCTGGCTTGAATGTTTTTCTTTGTAAGAAAAGGCTTCCATCTGGCCACTCTACCCCATAGCCCAGACATATGAAGAATAAGGGAAATTGTTGTCATATGTACCACACAGCCAGTACTTGCCAGATATTCCTGCAGCTCCTTTAATGTTGCTGTAGGCCTCTTGGCAGCCTCCCTGGCCAGTTTTCTTCTCGTCTTTTCATCACTTTTAACCACTTCAGCCCCGGAAGATTTGGCTGCTCAATGACCGGCAATTTTTTGCGATACGGCACTGCAGCGATTTAACTGACAATTGCCTGGTCGCACGATGTTGTACCCAAACAAAATTTACATTTCTTTATCGTACATCGTGGGACACAGAGCCTTAAGTATTTACTTAATGTGTAATAGGCCTACCTTCAGGTGTTGACACTGGTAAACCCTAATTAAGGAAGTTTACTCCCTATATAACCCCTCCTCCTTCCAGGAGCACATCTGTTTTTTCGCCAATGTCTAAAGGTGTTGGTCACGAGTGAAGAAGTGCTCTGAGGAGCTCCAGGAGGGATCCATGCTGGATTTAAATTCCTCCATAAAAAGAAGCCAGATCCACCACAGTGCCACTGAGGCCTAAATGGATGGTACCTGGGACCTCGTATCCGGAGTAAGAGGTTTTGCCTGTAACGCCTCTCTTTGTAGGTCTTGTTACATTACCTATTTGCTTCCTGATGGGGTGCTATACATGGCCCAAGGCAGTGGAAATCCCCTTTTCAGGGACCCCCGTCTTTGAAGGTTTGGCTAAACACAGCCCACCGTGATGGGTGAAAGATGGATTTTTTCTGTTAATTCAGAAAAATCCTGAGACGATGATAAGGTAAGGAAGAAACTTAGGTATTTTTAATGTCTATGTATTTCTTCCATTAAGGAAAAGAGATTGTCATGCCTTAAAGTCTCCACTAGAGTGAGCCTATGCACTTACCTTACTCGGTCGTCTTCACTAAAGCTCAGTCCATGCTTGGCTGATGCAGCAGGTGAAGGGGAGATTCTTACAAGGTAAGACAATACTTTTAAATGGAGTCTTTTTTCCCGCTCTGATGGGACCAGTGGGTCAGGGAGACAGCAGCGCTGCACCCCCCTTACTTACCCACCTCCCCCTGCCGTGGGGGACGCAGAGGTCCCGCTGTACCTCTGTATGATTGACTGGCTGTTTTGTTTCTCTGCCTCACTGCAGTCTCTGCTCCCCACCCCCCTCCTCCTTCTCGTGTTTGGTCAGGGACCCATAGCGCCACGCTGAAGCGCAGGAAAACACTTTTTTTAAATGGAAAAAGGGGGCGAGATTTTTTCCGGAGGGGGTGGAGCCTAAATGCAGTACCGTGAAAATGGAAAACGTATAGCCGTGTCAGTCTCTCCTCCGCTGCTGAGGAGGAAGCATACACAGAGACACACGAGCTGTGAGACACGTATGGGTTGCACTGGCATTCCGGATTCAGTAAAGACACTCTTTTCAGCACTAGGCTGAAACTTTATAGCGGCTTTTAAAGTCATGACTATTTTCAGCGATTTAGTGCAATTTGTATAGCGCCTCTGTTTTTGTACTTAGGACTATGCCTACCAAAAAAGCAAAGATTTCACCCCCAGGCATTGAGACTTCTAGCTGTAATCCCATGCTGTCATTCTCGCCTGAATTACCAATTATGGCAACACAGGGTGAGCCATTGGAACAAATTGATGGTGCAACTGCCTCTCACATCTCAGCATCTAGATATGTGACTGAAGATGCTCTCTTCTCCTCCCTCCAGGGTATGGAAGAAAGATTAGCGGCTTTAATCGCATCCTCTATTCAGAGTGATAAGAAACGTACTAGCCCTTCCCCCACTTTAGCTTTACTAGGGGAACAGTGGACTCACGATGAGGTGTCACCCTCAATCGATCAGGAAGAAAGACAAACCGATGATTCCTCCTTGGAGGAGACAACGGTAGATGAACCTTTTTCAGCTTCCCAAACGGAGAAATTGCTGATACAATCTCTTACAGCAATGGTTCGCTCCACCTTCATGCTGCCTCTAACAGAGTCTCATGAAAACCCGGCCTCTTCCTTGGGTTCTTTGAAACCTTCCCATGCTTTGCATGCGTTTCCAGCACATGCATTGCTAGAACAGCTTATTTTTCCGGAATGGGATCATCCGGATAAACATTTTCTCCCTCCTAAGAGTTTTGCAAATCGCTATCCTCTGGAGGAAAGATTCTCCAAAAGATGAAAAGTACCAGCAGTTGAAGCTGCGATTTCCAATGTGAATAATAACTTGACTTGTCCTGTGGACAATGCACAAATGCTTAAGGATCCAACAGATAAGAAGTTGGAATCCCTGCTAAAATCTGCCTTTTCCATAGCAGGTGCCGTCACTCAGCCAGCAGTCGCCGCAATAGGCGTCTGCCAATCCCTAAAGGACCAATTTAAATTGGCCCTTCGAGAACTTCCTACACAACAGGCTCGGGATTTGACTGAACTACCTATGGCATTATGTTTTGCCATAGATGCCATTAAAGATTCCATTCACCAGGCAATCCCGCCTTACGCTTATGCTTGTACATATGCGCAGGATCCTGTGGCTAAAGAATTGGTCAGCTGAAACACCATGTAAGAACCTCCTAACTGGGTTCCCCTTCCATGGGGAGCGACTTTGGATAAATATATCAAGACAATTTCTAGTGGGAAAAGCGCGCTTTTACCCGTCAAAAGAAAATACAAACGCCCTTCATTTAAACGGGCCCTTTCCCCTGCACCAAGGGCTTCCGCCGCTAAGCAGTGGCGACGGCCTCCGCCATCAGACTCTAGAGGAAGACCTCCGAGTCAGACCCAGGCTCAAAAGAAGCCCTGGGGTAGGAAATCTGAAAAACAGAATCCTAAAGCCTCGTCATGAAGAGGCAACCCCCCTCACCAAGGTGGGGGGAAGACTTCTGCACTTTTCAGAAGTCTGGAAAAAGGAAATTCAGGACACATGGGTCATCTCCACGGTAACGCTGGGATACAAGCTGGAATTCCGCAACTTTCCACCATCTCGTTTCCTAAGATCAAGCGTACCCAAGGATCCAGAGAAGAAACAATCTCTGTTTCAAGCACTAGACCGATTAAGATCTCAAGGGGTGATCATACAGATCCCCACAAGAGAACAAGGTCTGGGGTTTTATTCAAATCTTTTCATGGTACCAAAAACCAAATGGAGACGTCAGACCCATTCTAGATCTAAGAAGGCTAAATCAATTCCTGAAGATCCGCTCCTTTCGCATGGAGACAATCGAATCAGTAGTTTCTATCCTTCTAGGAGGAGAACTTCTCGCGTCAATCGACATCAGGGATGCATATCTGCATGTCCCTATATTCCCTGATCATCAAAAATTTCTGCGGTTCGAATCAGAACAACAGCATTTCCAGTTTGTAGCCCTGCCCTTCGGGCTAGCCACATCACCCCAGGTGTTCACCAAGGTGCTGGCCCCACCTCTAGCCAGGTTAAGGGCACAGGGCATAACAATCATAGCGTACCTAGACGATCTATTACTTATAGATCAATCAGTGATTCGCTTGGAGCAAGGTGTTAGCAGTACAACCGACTATCTGAAAGCATTGGGTTGGATTCTCAATCTGGAGAAATCTTCCTTAATACCGCTAAAAAGACTGGAGTACTTGGGTCTGATCATAGACACAGCCCAGGAAAAGGTTATCTTGCCTCTAGCAAAGATCAACTCCATAAAATAATTGGTACAGAGGGTCAGTTTAAAAGGCAATCCCTCCATTCGCCTCTGCATGAGGTTACTAGGAACCATGGTGGCTTCATTCGAAGCAGTTCCTTATGCCCAGTTCCATTCAAGACTGTTGCAAAACAGTATCCTGTCTGCTTGGAACAAAACAATTCAAGCCTTAGACTCGCCAATGCGGGTGTCACCAAGAGCGGCCCAAAGCCTCACTTGGTGGTTACTAACCCAGAATCTGCTGAAGGGAAAATCCTTCAGACCAGTTATCTGGAAGGTCGTAACGACGGATGCCAGCCTCTCAGGCTGGGGAGCAGTACTAGAAAGGACAATGGTCAAGGACCGAAAGAGGCTTGCCCATCATTATCCTAGAGATTCGGGCAGTACGTCTGGCTCTAAAGGCCTGGACTTCCAGGCTACAGAATTGCCCTCTCAGGATTCAATCCGACAATGCCACAGCTGTGGCCTATATCAATCACCAAGGGGGCACCAAGAGTCTCTCAGCGCAGAGAGAGGTGAACCATATTCTAACTTGGGCAGAAAGGAATGTTCCTTGCCTTTCTGCAATATTCATTCCGGGAGTAGAGAATTGGCAGGCGGACTACTTAAGTCGCCAGCAGTTATTCCCAGGGGAATGGTCGCTTCACCCCGACGTAGTTTGAGCTGTTTGCCAAAATGGGGGACTCCGGACATAGATCTCCTAGCATCCAGATTCAACACGAAGTTGGTCAACTTTGTGGCCAGAACAAGGGATCCATTCGCATGCGGAACGGATGCGTTGGTGACCCCATGGGATCAGTTCTCACTGATATATGCATTTCCCCCCATCCAGTTGCTGCCTCGACTTCTTTGCAGAATCAAGCTGGAAAGGAAGCCGATCATTCTGGTAGCACCAGCATGGCCCAGAAGGTCATGGTATGCAGAAATCTTAAAGATGGCAGTGGAGGGCCCATGGTCCCCTCCCACTACGGTCAGATCTGCTCTCTCAGGGACCGATATTCCATCCTTCTATACTGTCTCTAAATTTAACGGCTTGGCTGTTGAAACCCACATTCTAAGGAAACGTGGGCTTTCCGGGTCAGTTATCTCCACCCTGATCAATGCCAGGAAGCCAGGTTCCAGAACTATATATTATAGAGTCTGGAAGGCTTATGTTTCCTGGTGTGAATTCAAGGGTTGGCACCCTCGGAGATATATCGCAGGCAGAATTCTTGCCTTTCTACAATTGGGGGTAGAGATGAAGTTGGCCTTCATCTCAAAAGTTATAGCGTCTACAAAATAGAGGATAGATTTATGGCATTTTTATTATTATTATTTTTTTTTTACTAGTAATGGTGGCGATCTGCGATTTTTATCAGTACTGCGACATTATGACCGACACATCGGACACTTTTGACACATTTTTGGGACCATTGGCATTTATACAGCGATTAGTGCTATAAAAATGCAATGATTACTGTGTAACTGTCACTGGCAGGGAAGGGGTTAACACTTGGGGGCGATCAAGGGGCTACCTGTGTTCCCTTTTGTATGTTCTAACTGTAGGGGGGTGGGACTCACTATAGGAGATGACAGATCGTGGTTCCCAGCTTATAGGAACTCACGATCTGCATCTCCTCTCAGAACAGGGACGTGTCAATATATGTCGGCAGAGTGGCATGGGCAGGCAAATGTATGTCCGTTTGAATTTGCCGCCCAGCGGGCACACGCCGCTTGCCTTTGGGAGTGTGCTCGCGGGTCCCGGGAACTCAATGTTCGCCGGCGGCCTGCGATTTTGGTCGGGAGAGGCAGAACGGGGAGATGTAAACAAGGCATTTCCCTGTTCTGCCTAGTGACAGGACAGTGATCTACTGATCCCTGTCATCAGGAGCAGTGATCACTGTCGTATCACTGGTAGCCCATCCCCACCAGTTAGAACACATCCCTAGGACACACTTAACCCCTTCAGCGCCCCTAGTGGTTAACCCCTTCCCTGCCAGTGTCATTTACACAGTAATCAGTGCATTTTTATAGCACTGATCGCTGTATAAATGACAATGGTGTCAAAAGTGTCCGCCATAATGTCGCAGTCACGATAAAAATCGCCGATCGCCGCCATTACTAGTAAAAAAAAAAGTACTAATAAAAATGCCTTAAAACGACCCCCTATTTTGTAGACGCTATAACGTTTGCGCAAACCAATCAATATACGCATATTGCGATTTATTTATTTTTTCCCCCCAGAAATATGTAGAATACATATCGGCCTAAACTGAGGAAAAAATGTGGTTTTTTTTTTTTTTTTTTAATTTGATATTTATTATAGCAAAAAGTAAAAGATATTGTTTTTTTTTTTGTTTTTTTTTTAAATTGTCGCTCTTCTTTTGGTTATAGTGCAAAAAATAAAAAACGAAGAGGTGATCAAATACCACCAAAAGAAAGCTCTATTTGTGGGAAAAAAGGGCATCAATTTTATTTGGGTTCAACGTTGCACGACCGCGCAATTGTCAGCTAAAGCGACACAGTGTCGAATCGCAAAAAATGCCCCGGTCTTTGGGCAGCCAATTCTTCTGGGGCTGAAGTGGTTAAAAGAATGTCCTGTTTTTGGTAATGTCTCTGTTGTGACATAATTTCTCCACTTGATGATGACTGTCTTTACTGTGTTCCATGGTATATCTAATGCCTTGGAATTTTTTTTGTACCCTTCTGACTGATACCTTTAAACGAATGAGATCCCTCTGATGCTTTAGAAGCTCTCTGTGGACCATGGCTTTTACTGTAGGGTGCGACTAACAAAATGTCAGGAAAGACCTACTAGAACAGCTGAACTTTATTTGGGGTTACTCAGAGGCAATTTAAATGATGGCAGGTGTGTACTGACTTCTATTTAACATGAGTTTGAATGTGATTGCTTAATTCTGCACACAGCTACTACATCCCCAGTTATAAGAGGGTGTGCACACTTATGCAACCACATTATTTTTATTTTTTTACTTCACAAAATCCCTCCCCTAAAAGATTTCAGTTTGTTTTTCAATTGAGTTGTACCGTTTATAGGTCACATTAAAGGTGGAAAAAGTTCTGAAATTATTTATCTTTATCTAATTTTTGTACATCACAGAAACCTGATATTTTAACAGGGGGTGTATAGACTTTTTATATCCACTGTATGTGACTTTAAATAAAACAGCAGCTGCCCCTTTAAGTGAAAAACATCTCCTCAAAACCAAAAAACCATAGAAAAGGTATGGCGCTACTTTTAACAATAAGTGAAACAGTCCACAAATTATCAAAAAAAAAGAATAAAGTCCTTCAAAGCTCTTCCAGTCACCGTGCTTCAAAGAAAGATGCGACTTGTAAATTCATCCAGAAGTGCTTCACCACAGTGAGGGTAAAAATTCACACTCACCTACCACAGATGGCCATATGAGGCCTCACTTGCTTTTCATATAAATCCAATGGTATTTCCTCTCATCACTTTCAAGAGCAGTAATGGATACAGCATATACAAATGATCCCCAAGAGGTCCTTTCACTTGGTGGACAATGAGCCAATTCTAGAAAGAGTAATAAATGATATAGTGTAGTATTTTTTTTAAAATTCACTAAAAAAGGTTTACATTATCTAGCCTATAAATAAGCAAACACAGTGCTAGAAAAAAAGTTATACACTCATAAGTGAAAACACTGTGAACAATGTCCTGAACACCTGATGTATTCGTGTGGGGTGATATGAATATATACTATCACCAAAGGATGATATGAACATACATAAAAAAATTCCAATGTTAAAGTTCATAGAAACGGAGATGACCGCATCTGATGGTATTGATCAACAAGACTAATCTTGATACCAAGCAGAAAACAACTTCCAACTTGCTCAGATAGTTAGTAGAAGCAATGGCAGCTTATCAATTCAGGTGGATCTCTGCTACGGAGATCAAAAGGGGCTCATTCACACATAACTATGTCCACCGACACACAGCAACACGGCACCGCAGTCCACTGATGTCCCGATCCTCCGAAGCCTTTAGAGCAGGATGTTTGGAAGAAAGCTCTCTCGCTCATAAAGCAGGAAGCGAAAATGTATGATAAAAAGATCCAGCCTCCTTTCCCAGTGGACGCCTCTTACGACGAAACGCAGCGTCGGGTGAAGCTGTTGATCGGGACGTCACTACGCTACAGCTGACTGGCGAATACAGCAGCTGAGTACGATCCGTTTTTCAAATTTACCGCTTTCTTTCTTTTTAAAACTTTTTGTGATTCTAATTGCCCAACTCAATAAAGGGTATCTTCTTTTTAAAACCAAGAAGTACTGCACCATGATTTTTTTTTTCTTTTTATCATACATTTTCGCTTCCTGCTTTATGAGCGAGAGAGCTTTCTTCCAAACATCCTGCTCTAAAGGCTCCGGAGGATCGGGACATCAGTGGACTGCGGTGCCGTGTTGCTGTGTGTCGGTGGACATCGTTATGTGTGAATGAGCCCCTTTTGATCTCTGTAGCAGAGATCCACCTGAATTGGTAAGCTGCCATTGCTTCTACTATCTATCTGAGCAAGTTGGAAGTCGTTTTCTGCTTGGTATCAAGATTAGTCTTGTTGATCAATACCATCAGATGCGGTCATCTCCGTTTCTATGAACTTTAACATTGGCATTTTTTTATGTATGTTCATATCATCCTTTGGTGATAGTATATATTCATATCACCCCACACGAATACATCAGGTGTTCAGGACATTGTTCACAGTGTTTTCACTTATGAGTGTGTATATGTATATATATATATATATATATATATATATATATATATATATATATATATATGAACTTTTTTTCTAGCACTGTGTTTGCTTATTTATAGGTTGCGCATTGTTTTCATTTTTCACATACGTTCATAGCTGTTATTCCAGCTGTTTATTTTGCAGAACCTGTCACAATTTTTGTTTAATTTAATATTTTCACTGGTCACCACCTTTGAATTTTGTAAGGTTAGCGCGGATTACCAATATTTTTAAACACATTATCTAGCCTGATTGCTATTTTTCTGAGGCTGTTACAGCATCTAGCCAAATTCTGTGCAGTGGTGTAAGGGAAGAATTGACTCCAAAGGAAGAAATTTTTCTGGCCCTGGACATGATAGTCATTCAAAACTGCCTTTCAGCATGCCGTTTTAATGCAAATATTAATGTGACACATTGGGGCGGGGGAATGGGTTTAGTGTTCATGCCTTTTCCCCAGTCTTTTCACTAGTTGATATTGAATACCAAATTCTAGATTATAAATAAACCAACGTGTTTTTATAACAGCTCATTGCAGCAAAAGATCGTATTGTATCGCTTCAGAGTGAACATAACCAGTTATTAGAAGAGAGCCTACTTCTTAAGGAAAAAAGTGAACGAAGTGTTGAGGTAAGAAAATGGCAGGGACTGAAAATTATACTTTACATATATACTGAATGAATATTTTGTTAAAACAAATGTTTTAATTCATTAACTCGCTTCGATTTTTGTGTAGCATTTTATTATATAAATAAAAAATTTCTCCAGCCAGTGAATGTTTACATACATTCAGCCCATAAACAACAGAGGAAGCGCCTCTTCCTCTGTTATGAACAACTGAATGTTTTCTAAAACAGGAAGGAGGATTGCAGTGGATCTTGTGAAGGTGGAGGGTTTCAAAGTGCCACTGACCACCAATGGATTGTGGGATTGTTTTTTAACCTCCTAGCAAACGCTCACAGTAAACATATTGCAGGCACAGTAACGTACAGCTTGGCAACTGATTTCAGCCAATGATTTTTTGCTGAAACCCACTGATCGGCTGTGTTCAATCACACACAGAGTTCTGTGTTTACTGTGTATGGGGAACAGTGATCTGGCTGTTTCTTCTCCCTAAAATTAGTAAGGCCCCTTTCACACTGAGGAGTTTTTCAGGCGTTTTAGCGCTAAAAATAGCACCTAAATACCGCCTGAAAAACTCCTGCCCTGCAGTCTCAGTGTGAAAGCCCTTTCTCGGCCGCTAGCGGGGGTTAAAACGGCACCGCTAGCGGCCGAAATGCGCCGCAAATCCACCCATAGTGTCGGCGGTAAAAATAGCGATGTGCGAAAGTGGCCTAAGTAAAAGCAGCACACGTTCCACACAATCCACTTGTTAGGCACACACTTACATAGTTTGGCTGAAAAAGACACAAGTCCTCCTAGTTCAACCAAGAGAGAAAAAATAAATAAAAAGATATATATATATATATATATCATACATACATACATACATACATACATACATACATACATACACAGTGTCTCACAAAAGTGAGTACACTGTTCACATTTTTGTAAATATTTTATTATATCTATTCATGTGACAACACTGAAGAAATTACACTTTGCTACAATGTAAAGTAGTGAGTGTACAGCTTGTATAACAGTGTTAATTTGCTGTCCCCTCAAAATAATTCAACACAGCCATTAATGTCTACACCGCTGGCAACAAAAGTGAGTACACCCCAAGAGTAAATGTCCAAATTAGGCCCAATTAGCCATTTTCCCTCCTTGGTTACATGTGACTCGTTAGTGTTACAAGGTCTCAGGTGTGAATGGGGTGCAGGTGTGTTAAATTTGGTGTTAACGCTCTCACTCATACTGGTCATTGGAAGTTCAACATGGCACCTCGTGGCAAAGAACTCTCGGGATCTGAAAAAAAGAATTGTTGCTCTACATAAAGATGGCCTAGGCTAGAAGAAGATTGCCAAGACCCTGAAACTGAGCTGCAGCACGATGGCCAAGACCATACAACGGTTTAACAGGACAGGTTCCATTTAGAACAGGCCTCGCCATGGTCAACCAAAGAAGTTGAGTTCACATGCTCAGCGTCATATCCAGAGGTTGTCTTTGGGCAATAGACGTATGAATGCTGCCTGCATTGCTGCAGAGGTTGAAGGGGTGGGGGGTCTGCCTGTCAGTGCTCAGACCATACGCCTCACACTGCATCAAATTGGTCTGCATGGCTTGTGTCCCAGAAGGAAGCCGCTTCTAAAGATGATGCACAAGAAAGCCCAAAAAAAGTTTGCTGAAGACAAGTATACTAAGGACATGGATTACTGAAACCATGTCCTATGGTCTGATGAGACCAAGATAAACTTATTTGGTTCAGATGGTGTCAAGCGTGTGTGGTGGCAACCGGGTGAGGAGTACAAAGACAAGTGTTTCTTGCCTACAGTCAAGCATGGTGGTGCGAGTTTCATGGTCTTGGGCTGCATGAGTGCTGCCGGCACTGGGGAGCTACAGTTCATTGAGGGAATCCTGAATGCCAACATGTACTGTGACATAATGAAGCAGAGCATGATCCCCTCCCTTCACACACTGGGCTGCAGGGCAGTATTCCAACATAACAACCCCAAACACAACTCCAAGACGACCACTGTCTTGCTAAAGAAGCCAGAGTGTAAAGGTGATGGACTGGCCAAGCATGTCTCCAGACCTAAACCATATTGAACATCTGTGGGGCATCCTCAAATGGAAGGTGGAGGAGCGCAAGGTCTCTAACATCCACCAGCTCTGTGATGTTGTCATGGAGGAGTGGAAGAGGACTCCAGTGGCAACCTGTGAAGCTCTGGTGAACTCCATGCCCAAGAGGGTTAAGGCAGTGCTGGAAAATAATGGTGGCCACACAAAATATCGAGACTTTGGCCCAATTTGCACATTTTCACTTAGGGGAGTATTCACTTTTGTTGCCAGCGGTTTAGACATTAATGTCTGTGCGTTGAGTTATTTTGAGGGGGAAGCAAATTTACACTGTTGTACAAGCTGTACACTCTCACTACTTTACATTGTAGCAAATTGTCATTTCTTCAGTGTTGTCACATGAAAAGATATTATAAAAATATTTACAAAAATGTGAGGGGTGTACTCACTTTTGTTTTTAAATGTATTTTATTCAATTTTTATACATACATATAGCTTTCATGTCATTACCAATAAGCATATATACATTACATTAAAATAAGACAAAACATACATTTACAACGATATGGGTCTATCCTGCAACATCCTGATTTTCCTTCACTCTTCCCCCCCCTCTCTTCATTCCCCTTTAATTAACTTACATGGCCTCTGTTATTTTTCTCTCTTCTTTCCCTTCTAAATTTATGAGGGGGCGAGAGTGTCCTTCTCTTCCCCCACCCCCCCCCCCCTAATAACCCTGTGTCCCTCAGATAGAGGAGAGGAAAAAAAAAAAAACACGAAACCACTCCCTCTTGCATTTAACTTTAAAGTGCGTCATGCCCTCTTTCCCCTTTGCTTTTCTTCCCTTCCCCTCCCTTTCTTCCCCCTTAAATTTGCATTGGTGCCATCTATGTTTTCATTGATTTATGAGGGGGCATGAGTATCACTCTCTACCTCCAGTAAAAATCCAACTACCTTGTGAGAGGAGAAAAATAAAAATGATATGTATAAAAACCACACAAAAACTCTCTCATTTTAAACTTTAAAGTGCTACGTGCCCTCCTTCCCCTTTTTTCTTTTCCCTTCCTCTCTCATCCTCCTCCCCTCCCCCTCCCTCCCCTTTAATTAGCTTCCGTGACATTTGTGTTTTTTATTGATTTATGAGGAGGCATGAGTATCACTCTCTTCTTCCAGTAAAGTCCAACTACCTTGTGAAAGAAAAATAAAATAAAAGGGAGGGGGCGGGGCGGAGCATTGCTCCCTCGCTAGGGAATTTGGCCGAAGTACCCTAAATACTGCCCTCACTTCTCATATAACCTGCATATACCAATGAGTGTCTAAACTCCTCCCAACCCTTCCAGATTCTGGTATATTCAGTTTTAGATTCCTTATGTAAGTATGTTACCTCTTCCATAAATATTGTTTACTCTTTCGTCCATGGACCGACACAGCTTCTCTATTGACATAGTGGGTATTATCCATTAATTAGGAGTGACTAGGCAGAAAACCTGTAAAAAGTGTTGCATCACACCTTCTACAGTACCGCCCAGGGGGCGGACCCTCTGGGTATATCCCCTCAGTCTGCATCTCGCAGAGCAGTTTTTTTTCTGTCTAGCAAGGAGTAGGACATGGCTCCCTTTGGGCCCATCGGTCCGGGGAAAAAATATATTTTGGTACATTTTTGTTTCCTGCGATCAACTGCCGACTGGGTGACAGGCTGGATCCTCGATCCTTGTAGTCTCCCCAGTTTCGGCCATGGAGCGTGTGCCGACCCTAGCTACGCGCTGGGTTTTCCACGACATACCCGTCGCTCCAGGGGTGGCCGGTGAGCCTACGCTCCAGGGCTTGCATCGGACCGCTCAGCTTCGGCTGACCTCACGGCCGAGTCGCAGCAGCCTGTCCAGTGAGCGTCACGCTCCAGGGCATACATATGATCGTCCCCTTGGGTCCAATCACAGTATGCCTGGCCAACAGTCACCTTCCGTGCCCGGACGATGATCTGTTTCACATGTCTTCCAGCATGATACATGCAGGGATAGGTAAGTAAACTCCCCTGCCTCGGCTGGGTGATTTGGCTGGACATTCCTGGAGAGACCAAGTAAGTGGTTGTGGCCCCTTTCTTTCCTCTCTCCCTGCCTTCCCTCCTCCCTGGGCTTCTAGCTAAGGTTGCTGGGTGCTGGGGGTCACCTAGGGGGTTCCATTGGACCGCTCCAGTGGCTGTAACTAACATTTAAAAAAATTAAATTTCTGCATACCTGTGTGTGTGTGTGTGTGTGTGTGTGCTTCTTCCCCCTCCATGCTGTCGGCGGCCATTTTGCGGTGGTCCATGCCTGTTTCGGCCTCTAGTGACTACCCGGCGGCCATTTTCCTGTAGTTTCGCGTCTATAGTTGTATATCGCCGCTCGGCACCATTTTCTTGTAGTTCACACCCACTGGCCTCTATTGACTGATCGGCGGCCATGTTTGTTATGATTCAAGCTGTATGTATATACCGCCGTACGGCGGCCATCTTTTTGTGGTCTACGGCTGCTTTGGCCTCTATTTTCGGCTCGGCAGCCATTTTCTTGGAGCCCACATGATCTTCCATACAGCCGTTTGGCGGCCATTTTGCGAGAGTCTCCGGCCTCTAGGGTGAATTACACTGGCGCGAGAAATTCACACAGGAAGCGCTGATAAAAGAAGCAGACTGACACCGCAGCGGTGGGACAGCATCACAGGCGCAGCACACGGCAGCATAGCAGTACCGATCCAAGGGTGGTGAGTCCTCTGGGTGACCCAGCATCTCTGCAGCACAGGAGGGTGGCCTATTGATATCTTGCCTGGAGCCCTGTGGGTGTCAGTGCTTGGTCAGCATGGCATCTGAGCCAGATGTCTTCTCCCCTGAAACACCAGATTTAGCAGCTGGTGCCCCTGAGGTGTCTATGAACGGTATGACGGCAATCCTAAGAGGCGTTTGCTGCCAGGGTGGAAACAGCACACGGGAATACAGGGGGTAGTAAACGCCCCCATCCCCTGCTATCTTCTGGGGATATTTCTGAGGCAGAACCAGGTCCAGCTACGGCTCACGGCCCAGATTCTGACGCATCAGAGACTGCAGACCATGACCGATCAGACAGTGAGGATGACTCCAAGTCCAGGTCAGTACGTGAGACGGCTTTGGTATCTGACCTTATTACTGCAGTGCGGGATACGCTAAAGTTGGAAAATACTGCAGAAGCAGCAGAGACTCCGGTCCACTTTAGGTTTCGGAAACCTGCCCGCACTGCTAAGGTGTTCCCTTGTGTTTCTTATTTTGATAAACTCTTATACAAGGAATGGGAGAACCCACAGAGGGTCTTTACAGCCCCAAAGAGGTTTGCGGTACGGTACCCCTTTGAGGAGAGTTTTCTGAAGAAATGGACCTTTCCTCCTATAGTGGACCCTCCGGTGTCCAGACTTAATAGAGCTACCACAATTCCAGTAGAGGGGCCTCCTGTTTTCAAGGACCCTGTGGATAAGAAGGCTGAAGCACTCGCTCGCTACCTTATACTCAGTGGTAGGCTCGGCAGTACGCCCGGCATTGGCAGGGGCCCTAGTGTCTCAGACACTTACTGAATGGGCAAAATTGCTACTCCAGAGGTTAAAGGAGCGAGATGCTCCTCCTGATAACTTTGACCGACCGGTTGGTCCAGGGCCTTAGGTTGTCTGCGAGTCAGACATGTATACTATTCCCCTGCTGTCAAAAGCTTTGGTTTATGCAGTAGCAATACGCCGCCTGATCTGGCTAAAGGGCTGGTCTGCGGACCAGACCTCCAAGAAAGCCCTGTTGGATCTGCCTTTTAAGGGCGACAGACTTTTTGGGGCCTCTCTGGATGACATCATCAAGGATGCCACAGGAGATAAAAGCACTTTGCTTCCTCAAACTAGCAAGGGTAGGGGCCACGCCAAGGGCAAGGGCCCTCCTTTACTGCACGCAAGCGTTTTTTTCATCCCCCTAGGGCGACAGGGAAAAGACCCCAGGCCGACAAGGCGCCTGCCCAAGGACAAATGCGTCCTTGGTCCCGTAAACCCAACAAGCCTGCGGACAAATCTGCATCCGCATGAAGGTCCGCCCCCACCCAGCTCTCGGGTGGGGGGAAGTCTTCGCAAATTCGTGACTCAGTGCACAGCTCTAGTCTCCGACAGGTGGGTTTGCAAAGTAATCTCCTCCGGCTACAAGATAGAATTTCTTTCTTGTCCACCGGACAGAGTCATCACCTCCAATCTCCAGCTACTACCGACCCGTCAGGAGGCCCTGTATGGGGCGGTCCAGGGTCTGCTGGAACGTGGGGTAGTTTTTCCAGTTCCAGAACAGGAACGTGGTCAGGGTTTTTACTCAAATCTGTTCATTGTGCCGAAGAAGGATGGGGTTCGTCCAATCTTGGATATCAGGGCCCTCAATTGCTTTGTGAAAGTACAAAGATTTCGGATGGAGTCAGTTCGATCTGTAGTCAGGGTTCTCCATTCGGGGGACTTTTTGGCCTCCTTGGACATCAAGGACGCATAGCTGCATGTCCCCATATACTCCAGACACCAGAGGTTTCTGCGATTTGCAATCAGGAAGAACCACTATCAGTTTGTGGCCCTCCCGTTTGGCCTTGCTTCAGCACCCAGGACGTTCACCAAGGTGCTCGCTCCGATTCTGGCACTTCTAAGACAGCGGGGTATCGCTATCGTGGGCTATTTGGACGACCTTCTTCTGAAGGCCCCTTCAAGCTCAGAATTAGAGGTAAGCGTGTCCATTACCTGTCGGACTCTTCGAGACTGTGGTTGGATACTAAACACGCAAAAGTCAGTATTGGTGCCCACTTAACACCTAGTGTACCTGGGGTTGATTCTGGATTCCTCAGAGGCAAAGGTATTCCTCCCTGTGGAGAAGTTGCAGACCCTTCGGGCTGCAGTACGGCAGCTGACTTCCAGGAATTGGTCGTCACTCCGTTTTTGCATGCGAGTGTTAGGCCTCATGGTAGCCTCCTTCGAGGCGGTCCCATATGCTCAATACCACACTCGAGTGTTACAGAAGGAAGTTCTGTTCCATCTGGACAGATGTTCATCAGCTCTTGATTATCAAATCCGAGTGAGCCACCTAGTCAGGAGATCCCTGGTATGGTGGCTGACAACACCGGCTCTTCTGGCCGGGAAGTAATTTCTTCCAGTTTACTGGATAGTGATCACGACGGACGCCAGCCTTACAGGTTGAGGGGGAGTCTGGGGTGTTCAGTCGGCACAAGGTCGCTGGATCCCAGAGGAATCCCGCCTGCCGATCAATGTCCTGGAGATCCGGGCAATCAGGCTGTGCCTCTTCAGATGGTCTCAGAGGCTACAAGGGCGGCCAGTCAGGATCCAGTCAGACAACGCCACAGCAGTGGCATATTGTCAATCATCAAGGAGGAACAAGAAGCTCAGTTGCAGCATTGGAGGTCGCTCGCATCCTGAAGTGGGCAGAGAGGAGCGCACCGGCACTGTCGACCGTGTGCATTCCGGGTGTGGAAAACTGGCAGGCGGACTACCTGAGCCGCCAGATGCTGGACCAGGGAGAATGGTCCTTACACCCGGAGGTGTTCCAACTCCCCTGCTAAAGATGGGGCACACCAGACGTAGATCTTCTGGCTTCCCGACTCAATCGGAAGGTATTGAGGTTTGTGGCCCGGTCAAGAGACCCATGGGCAGACGCAACGGAAGGCGTTGGTGGCATCGTGGGGTCAGTATCGGCTAATCTATGCCTTCCCTCCCTTAAGGCTTCTTCCTCTTCTGCTCCGCAGAGTGGAGGCAGAGGGATTTCCAATTATCCTAATTGCTCCAGATTGGCCTCAGCGTCCTTGGTACGGTGATCTAGTACGTCTGGTAGCAGACGTCCCCTGGCGCCTACCGCTACGGAAGGACCTGCTATCGCAAGGTCCCATACTCCATCCTGCTTTACGGTCACTGGCTTTAACAGCATGGCTGTTGAGAACCAGGTACTGAGAGACCGGGGCCTATCAGATTCAGTAATCTCTACTATGAGAAGGGCTCGGAAACCGTCCTCTAGGAAGGTTTATCACCGCACTTGGAAGGCCTACATCTCCATGTGTGAGGAAATGAAATGGCATCCGCGTACTTATTTTGTTTCCAGAATCCTGCTGTTTTTACAGCATGGGGTGGACCAAAGGCTTGCCTTAAGTACGATTAAGGGACAGATATCTGCCCTGGCTGTCTTTTTTTTTCAGCGACCCCTGGCAACTCACTCTCTCGTGAGTACATTTGTGCAGGGGGTTCGACATGTGGCTCCTCCGGTCCGTCCCCCGCTACCTCCGTGGGACTTGGACCTGGTCCTCTCGGTGCTTCAGAAGGCACTGTTTGAGAATATTAGAGATATTCCCCTGTTAACACTTTCTCAGAAAGTGGTCTTTTTGGTGGCTGTTACGTCAGTTAGATGAGTCTCTGAGCTGGCAGTCTTGTCCTGCAAGGCTCCCTATTTGATTTTCCACAAGGATAAGGTGGTGCTGCGACCGCAGCCTTCCTTTCTTCCGAAAGTCGTTTCATCTCAACAAAGACATTGTACTTCCATCCTTGTGTCCTCATCCGTCGAATCCTAAGGAGTCGGCATTGCATTCCTTGGACGTTGTCTGAGCTTTGAGAGTATACCTATGTGCTACTTCCCTGTTACGGAAGTCAGACTCACTGTTTGTTTCGGTGGCTGGTCCCAAGAAGGGCCAAGCAGTCTCGTCGGCCACCATCTCTAGGTGGATCCGACAGATAGTAATCCAGGCTTACGCCTTACAGGGTCAAGCGCCCCCCTTTCCGGTCACGGCGCATTCGACCAGGGCAATAGGTGCCTCTTGGGCTTTCCGACATCAAGCGTCTGTTTCCCAATTATGTAAAGCGGTGACATGGTCGTCCGCTCACACTTTCACAAAATTCTACAAAGTTGATGTAGGTGCATCTTCGGATGCCTCTTTCGGCCGCAAGGTTTTGCAAGCGGCTGTTTAGAGTTACAACTCCGTTTGGAGGAGTGCTGTTTTGTGTTTGGGGTGAAGTTTATTTTTATGCTGTTACCACCCCTCGTTTTTTCTCTGACACTGCTTTTGGACGTCCCACTATGTCAATAGAGAAGCTGTGTCGGTCCATGGACGAAAGAGTAAATAGGATTATTTACTCACCGTAAAATCCTTTTGTCTGAGTCCATGGACCGACACAGCACCCACCCCTCCTTTTTAAGTTTGTACTGCTTTTTGACGAACTGATCTGCGAGATGCAGACTGAGGGGATATACCCAGAGGGTCCGCCCCCTGGGCGGTACTGTAGAAGGTGTGATGCAACACTTTTTACAAGTTTTCTGCCTAGTCACTCCTAATTAACGGATAATACCCACTATGTCAATAGTGTCGGTGTCGGTCCATGGACTCGGAGAAAAGGATTCTACGGTGAGTAAAAAATCCTATTTCTCTTGTCATCCATGGACTGACACAGCGTGTCTTATACACCTTTACACGTGGGTTATGTCCCTGCTTGCAGGAGAAGACCTAGGCAGAATGTGAGATGTTATACATACATTCTAAACAGCCAGAGCTGAACAGCCCCGCCCAGGGGGGCGGTCCCTCCGGCATAACCCTCCCACTGCAGTCAGCAGACCTCAGTTTTTTTCTGCCTAGCAGAAGGAGAAGACGTGGCTCTCTCAGGAGCCAGTCTCCTGACCTATTTTTATTCCTTTTGGAATTTTTTTCCTATTTTATTCTTTTGAGATCTTCTATCAACTGTCGGCTGGGCAACAGGTTGGGTACAAGATATCCTCGTAGTCTTCCCTGTCCGACCATCGAGCGTGCTGATCCTCGCCTTGTGTGCGTGAGACTCAGTTCACGACATGCCCCACGACTCCAGGGGTGGCCGGTGGGCTTCCAGCTCCGCGGTCCTCTCAAGATAGAACAGTCCGGCTGTATCTTTCGCGGTGGACCGGGCCGACAGCTACTCAGTACCGCACTGTGATAGTTCTTTCAGAAACACACCAGTGGGTCCCTCAGGGGACGGGTGAGTAGTCTCTCCTGGCTGCAGGTGAGTACATGCTGTGTGTTTCTTGTGTGGGGGATTTCCCTGTCTCCCCCTGTGTTTTTTTAATGTCACTCTCTGGTCACTAGTGCTGGCGCTGTACTGTGTGGGGTGCCTGGGGGCCATACTGTCCTGGGGGGGGCTCATGCTGCTCTGCATTCGCTGGGGCTGTTTTGTTTTTGGGTGTGAGGGGCCTGGGCGCCGTTCGGCGCCATGTTTAGTGTGTGTGCTGATTTTACATTGGCGGCCATCTTGCCGTGGCCCGCCGGAGCACATTGCGGCGGCCATTTTCTTGTAGCCGCACGTTTTTTCTAGCACTAGTTTGGCCTCTAGCGCCGCTGGGAACGGCGCGAATCTCCTCACACTCTCTCCTCTCAGCTCACTCACTTCCCTTCGGCCTAGCCTCAGCACCGAGGGTGTTCACCAAGGTGCTTGCTCCGGTCCTAGCTTTGCTGAGACAGCGAGGCATTGCTATCGTAGGCTATCTGGACGATTTTCTTCTAAGAGCAGACAGTGGCTCAGAATTGGAAGAAAGTGTGACTATCGTCAGTCAGACCCTCAGGGAGTTTGGGTGGCTCCTGAACGTTCAGAAGTCGGTTCTAGTCCCGACTCAGCGTCTGGAGTATCTAGGTCTGATTCTGGACTCCTTGGAGGCAAGAGTCTTCCTACCTCCAGACAAACTACTGACACTTCAGTCTGCAGTACGGGTGCTGACGTCCCGAAAATGGTCGTCAATCCGCTTTTGCATGAGAGTCCTGGGACTCATGGTGGCCTCCTTCGAGGCCGTTCCTTATGCCCAAGCGCACACCAGGGCTTTACAGAAAGAGATCTTGTCCACTTGGGACAAATCCCCGTTGTCCTTGGATCTTCAGATCCAGGTGAGTCACCTGGTCAGGGCGTCCCTGACGTGGTGGTTGAGGTCCCCGGCTCTTCGGTCCGGGAAGTCGTTCCTCCCCATCCAATGGACGGTGATCACGACGGACGCCAGCCTGACGGGCTGGGGGGGGGGAGTCTGGGGAGTCCTGTCGGCTCAATGTGCTGGAGATACGGGCAATCAGACTGTGCCTCTCTTCATGGTCGGAGAAACTACAGGGTCACTCCATCAGGATCCAATCGGACAACGCCACAGCAGTGGCGTATGTCAACCATCAAGGGGGGACTCGGAGCTCAGCTGCGGCTTCCGAGGTCGCCCGCATCCTGAGGTGGGCCGAAAGAAGCGTGCCGGCTCTGTCGGCCGTCTACATTCCGGGCATAGACAATTGGCAGGCGGACTATCTAAGTCGCCAGACGCTGGACCAGGGAGAGTGGTCCTTGCACCCGGAGGTCTTTCAACTCCTTTGCAGACGGTGGGGCACGCCGGATGTGGACCTGATAGCCACTCGACTCAATCGCAAGGTGTCGAGGTTTGTGGCCAGATCCAGGGATCCCTGGGCGGATGCCTCGGATGCGTTGGTGGCCCCATGGGGTCAGTATCACCTGATATACGTTTATCCTCCGCTGCAGTTGCTCCCTCACCTGCTCCGCAGGGTAGCGACCGAGGGAATTCCAGTGATCCTCATTGCTCCGGATTGGCCTCGGCGTCACTGGTACGCCGATCTGGTACGTCTCGTCGCAGACGTTCCCTGGCAGTTACCAATACGGGGGGACCTTCTGTCTCAAGGTCCTATATTTCATCCTGCTTTACAGTCTCTGGCTTTAACGGCATGGTTATTGAAAGCCAGGTGCTGAGAGACCGAGGTCTCTCGGATTCGGTCATTTCGACCATGTTAAGGGCACGGAAGTCTTCCTCCAGAAAGATCTATCACTGTACTTGGAGAGCTTACATCGCCATGTGCGAAGAGCTGGACTGGCGCCCACGAACGTATTCCGTTCCCAGAATCCTGCATTTTCTGCAGCGTGGCGTGACCCAAAAGCTCGCTTTGAGTACCATTAAGGGTCAGATTTCGGCCTTGGCCATCTTCTTTCAGCGACCGCTGGCGGGTCATCCCTTGGTTAGCACCTTTGTGCAGGGGGTTCGCCATGTGCTCCCCCCTGTCAAGCCTCCTCTCCCCCCGTGGGATCTGAATTTGGTGCTCTCGGTCCTCCAGGAACCTCCCTTTGAAAATATTAGAGATATTCCCCTCTTGACTTTGTCTCAGAAGGTGGCCTTCTTGGTGGCCATTACTTCCATTAGACGAGTGTCTGAATTGGCGGCCTTGTCCTGCAAGTCGCCCTTTTTGGTCATCCATAAGGATAAGGCGGTGTTACGTCCGCGACCTTCTTTTCTGCCAAAGGTGGTCTCGGCCTTCCACTTAAACGAGGACATTGTCCTCCCGTCCTTGTGTCCTCACCCATCGCATCCCAGAGAGTTTGCGCTTCACACTTTGGATGTGGTACGAGCCTTGCGGGTGTACCTGTCTGCTACTGCTTCTATTCGGAAGTCTGACTCACTATTTGTGGCTGTCTCTGGTCCAAAACAGGGCCAAGCGGTTTCGTCTGCCACCATTTCTAGGTGGATCAGACAAACCGTCATTCAAGCTTATGCTCTCAAGGGGCGGGCGCCTCCCTTTCCGGTTACGGCACATTCCACCAGGGCAATTGGTGCTTCCTGGGCTTTCCGACATCAAGCGTCGGTTGCACAAGTGTGCAAGGCGGCGACCTGGTCATCTGTTCATACCTTTTCTAAGTTTTATAAGGTTGATGTGGCTGCATCTTCGGATGCTTCCTTCGGCCGCAAGGTGTTGCAGGCCGCTGTTTGATGTGGCAACTCCTCCGTTGAGGAGCTCTGCCTTGTTTGGAGTGAAGTTTTTGGTTTTCCATTTATACTGCTCCCATCCCTCTTGACACTGCTTTGGGACATCCCACGTGTAAAGGTGTATAAGACACGCTGTGTCAGTCCATGGATGACAAGAGAAAATAGGATTTTTGTACTCACCGTAAAATCCGTTTCTCTGGCATCCATGGACTGACACAGCACCCACCCTTCTTTTCGAGTTTGTACTGCTTTGTTACGAACTGAGGTCTGCTGACTGCAGTGGGAGGGTTATGCTGGAGGGACCGCCCCCCTGGGCGGGGCTGTTCAGCTCTGGCTGTTTAGAATGTATGTATAACATCTCACATTCTGCCTAGGTCTTCTCCTGCAAGCAGGGACATAACCCACGTGTAAAGGTGTATAAGACACGCTGTGTCAGTCCATGGATGCCAGAGAAACGGATTTTACGGTGAGTACAAAAATCCTATTTTTATCTACCTCCCTCAACCATTCCTGTATTGTCGGGGCTTGCTTTATCCTCCATTGTTTCGGAATTAATGTCTTTGCTGAATTCAATAAAATTGGGATAATTACTGCTCTGTATTTCTTCCTTGGGATAGCCGTTGCATGGAACAAACTTTGCCATGGGTTCAATCCAATTTCAATCCCACTAATCATCCTTAATTAGATCTAGTATTTCCTCCCAGTATGACTGGATCTTGGGGCACTGCCACCATATGTGAGACTTTTGTGAGATACTGTGTGTATAAAAAAAATATATACATGCATACACACACTCCTATACCTACAGTTGAGCCAGAGGAAGGCAAAAAAACAATAAAGAATGGTATAATTTGCTCCGGCAGGGGAAAAATTCCTTCCTGATCCCTCAAGAGGCAATCGAATATTCCCTGGATCAACTTTACCTATAAATATTAGTATCCAGTCTCTCTCCCTCTCCTCCCTCTCCTCCCTCTCCTCCCTCCCCCTCTCCCCTTTTTGTGGGTCTTTGCCATAGACTTCTATGGAGGCTTTGGAGATGCTTTGAAGCACCACTGAAGCTATATGGGGTATTATTTTTGAAGCGAAGCCAAAGCAGAGCAAAAGCAAGTGTAAACAGGACTGTAAGCTAACCATTTTATTTAGTGATAGCGTTCAGAGAGCTTTAACCAAGTCTGTTTAAAGCAAGTGTAAATGAGCCATTCATGTGTGTTGAAGTCAAAGCAAGTGTAAATGAGCCCTAAGTGAAACTTGGGGTGAAGCTGCTGTTCATTTACACCCTACTAAAATGAAGACAACAATGTACACAAATACATATACATTGCACTTATTGGCCTGCTGTGTTTGGCATTTGCAATTCAATTAGAAAATTTATTTAAAGTAATATATTAAAATAAAAAGATCATCAAATCATGCCATCTCATCAGTTAGGAGGAGAGGTGCCCTATTAAAATTGGTAGTCAGTGGGAAGAATGCCTCCTAAACAGACCGCACTAAAAATTATTGGTCTCTATTGTTGCTTCCCCAAGAAAATAGAAGAGAAGATCTACTAGTCTCATTCAGATCACACTGGCTCTGTGCAGGTATTGTTACAACTCTGTTTTAGTCTGTAGCTGCCATGATTTTGTGAAACTGACAAAACTTCTCATATGGCGCTTCCTGGTAACAGTGGCTACCATAACACTCTTCGAATTGCTACATGATTAAGTCCAACAGAGGGTGATATGTGTTTGATGGGGGAGCTCAGGCAGGTAATGTGAATTCTTTTGAATAAAATACTATTAGAGGATACTTTTTTAGTTGGGCTTATGTGTATCTTTTCTGGAGTGTTTTTGTATTGTGTTTTATAACTGTAGCAAACACACTTGTCTGCCAGCATCAGTTCTGTTGATTATACTCTACTTCAGTATCTGTGTTTAGAAGACACAAGAAGACAGTATGGATTGTTGAGGAATGAACAGTGTGTTGGTTATCTATAAGTATCTTGGATCCTTGCAACTTATGTAGCAAGTGGGATTTATTTATCTTTTGCAAAGTTGTAGAGTAGGGGTAATTTTTAACAGTAACTTTTTGTCCTACAGGTAAGCCTTCAGGATACAAAAGTTGAATTGGAAACTTATAGACAGTCACGTCAAGGACTGGATGAAATGTACAATGAAATTTGGAAGCAACTGAAAGCTGAAAAACAAGCCCGACTGGTAAGTGAGTGACCTAAATATCATAAAATAAGACAAAATGTTAATTTGTAATTAAGATAGAAAATTTGTATTGTAGCTGCTAAAGATGTTTAAAGTATAACTAAGGGCAAAACTACATTTTTATTTTTGTTTTGGATAAAGTGGAGAGTGATTAGAACATCTGTCGGTTTTTATTGCTGCATGTGTGCCTGTTAGGGAGAGCCACCCTGTCCATTTGTCCTGTTTACCATTTATAATTGACAGTGAAAGTAAAAGATTCCCAATTTTGTCCCTAGAAAAGTAATAGAGGAGAAATCTGTCCTATTGGGACACTAGTTCAGGTGACCTGGGATCCCCAAGGAATTTCCTTAATTTGCACGGATTTCCTTTCACTTGTTACCAACCTGTTTGGTTATGGGCAGGAAGTGAAGGGAAATCTCCGCAATGGGACACAGATGGGGGAAAAAAAAAATCTGAGGGGGTTATAATCCTCCCTTACTCTATCCAAAATGAAAAAAGTGTTCACTACACTTCACTACAGTGTTGAGAAGGCTACAATGTGCATCAGTACTTTACATCTTGTGTTATGTACTTTAGCTTATATATTGCGTGCATTGGTGTTGTCTAAAGCGGAGTTCCACACGTTTGTAAGTTTATTAAAAGTCAGCAGCAACAAAAAGTGTAGCTGCTGACTTTTAATAAACAGACACTCACCTGTCCTATGGTCCTCCCCTCCCCCCGCCTCTCCACGGCACCGGCATTACAAGTGTGGGTACCCAGCTGTGACAACTTGCGGCTTCAGAGCCGGGTGCGCATGCGGGAGTCGCTCTGCGCTCTTAGTGGACAGGTAATCTCCTGTGACGTGCCCCAGAAGATTGCAGAGAGGGGAGAGGGAGAGGAGGGGTCACCTAGGGAGAGAGGAGGAGTCGCCTAGGTGACCAGAGCAGGAAGTGAGAGCTGGGTACCTGTCAAAACTAGGCACCCACTCCCCCCCCCGATTTACATGCCAAATGTGGCGTGTCAGGAGGCGAGGGGTGCTTAAAGCAGAAGTTCTGCTTTTGGTGGAACTCCGCTTTAACTAGAGCTTGGAAGATGTTGGTTTTCAAAACTCTAGTAGAGCTGCTCAGAGATTGCCCAATGCTTGCTGAATCTGCTCATCTTCAGCATTTAGATGCAAAAAGATACTTGTGTTTTTATACAAACGCCCCCACAACACTTACATTTGCACTTGAGAATCAATTGGTCATTCTCTTTCTTCATACTAAAGCTTGGATGATAAATCAATGGTGAACTTAATGTACTAAGTTATTTGTTTGCAAGCAATGTGTGTTGCAAGCATTTTCAGTCATCTCTATTGCGAATTAAACTAGCAGTTATTAAATATATAAAACCTGTAACTCTAGGTACAGTATGTAGAGCTGCCCAGTAGGTGTTAGAGAGAACATCCCAAGTTAGCAGAATTCAGTATGCAGTTGGAGGATATCCAACTTTGCAATCTTTTTTTTAAATAGTGTAATATACTGTATGTATATATTAAAAATTATAATGATTTTTCCTGTTTTTGTTAGGAACAAGAAAAAGAATTAGAACTTCAGCTTGCAATAAAGACAGAAATGGAAATGGCCATGAAACTTCTTGAAAAAGATATCCATGAAAAACAAGATACTCTAATAGTTCTACGGAGACAGTTGGATGATGTAAAATCTATTAATCTTCAAACGTGCCAAAAAGTCAAAGTAAGTATGCCTTGATTAAAAACGCAAAACAAAAAAAAAATTCTTCCTTTTTATAGGAAGATAACTAAAGAGGGTTATGCACTTTGCAGTGCCTGTATTGAAAATGCAACATAACTGCTTTGATCCACCCTGAACAAAAAAGATTCAATCTATATAATGCACAGGGCCTTCGCTTTTTCGCAGTCTCACTAAGCTAAGTCCCTCCAAAATCATAATTGTGTTTTGTATGATGCAAACAGCAATCACACACCACAATAATGTTCCATGTGCCAAATAACACTTATTTTGTTTTGTTTTTTGTTTAGGAAGCAGAAACTGCCTTACAAAAGAAGAATGATACTGTAGTTTCACTAAAATCTAAATTAGATCAAATGGAATCCGAAACAAAGCTTCTGGAAGAAAGGTGTGGATTTTAAATCATTTTAAGAAGTTTAGAAGTATTGAAGGTATTGCCTAAAAACCGTTTCTTGATAAGCTAGAATACCTTAAACTTGCGTAGTAAACTATAAAATATTGTTTAAAAAAAAAAACGTTTCCCCCTGCAAGTTAAGGGCATAATGTGCTAGTATGTATCCTATACTATCACATTATGTGAAACTTGCCTTAAAACTAAGCCGCTGTCACCGCTAACCTTGCTTCCATCTTCACCCTGTCCTTCTTCCGGGTTCGCGGGCTCCGGCGGCTTGAATGGCCGAGCCGTGACGATGTCACTTCTCTGCATGGGAGCCATGGTTTACGGCACAGAGCTCTGAAGTAACGGCACGGGTAAGCCGTTCCTTCAGAGCACATGCGGCGGTGACGTCACTGGCTGCTATGCAAGTAAATTTACAATACTTACAGGTAAGCTTTTTCATAGGCTTACCTGTAGGTAAAACATAAACCAAGTTTACTACCACTTTAAACCCCAATTCCTGCAAAAACTCTTGAAATGGAGCCTTTTAGTGGGTAGAGGAAAAAGACTGTATTACTGTATTCCTTGCTCCAATATTCTCTGGTGCTCTCCACTTCTCCCTAATGCTCCGGGCTGTGAGCTGGACACTGGTGTGATCAATTAGACAGGAAGTTTCCTCCCTATATAACCCCTCCAATACTGGGAGCACCTCAGTTTTTCCGCCAGTGTCGAAGGTGTTGGTCATGGTTAAAGATTTGCTAAGAAGAAGGCTCTACTGAAAGATCCCTCTGGGGGTCAAGGAGCTATACAACCGGATCCATCCAAAAAAGCCAGAAAAACGCTAATGTGGATGAACGAGGTTTTTCCTGTAATGTCTCTCTTGTAGGACTGGGCTCTGGGATCCAGTACTTTGGGCACGTATTAAAAAATGCTCAAAGGTTTTCTGGCATAGTTTTCTACAGGTCCAGGGAAGAGGCCTCCTTTAACTACTTCCCACCCGGCCACTGTACATATACGGCCGGATGGGTGCTCTCTCCTTCTGAGTGGACGTTCCTGAACGTCCTTCAGAAGGAGGGGGATTGCGCGCGCGCGCCGCCGCGTTACCAAGGACCCGGTGCGCGTGCCCGGCGGCCGCGATTGCCGCCGGGCACCCGCGATTGCCCGGGAACCAAGCAGGAAAATGGATCTGTGTGTGTAAACACACAGATCCACGTCCTGTGAGGGAGAGGAGGCTGATGGTGTGTCCCTTGTACATAGGGACAACCATCGGTCACCTCCCCCAGTCAGTCCCCTCCCCCCACAGTAAGAACACATTGAGGGAACATATTTAACCCCTTCCCGCCCCCTTGTGGTTAACCCCTTCCCTGCCAGTCACATTTATACAGTAATCAATGCATTTTTATAGCAGGGATCGCTGTATAAATGTAAATGGTACCAAAAATGTGTCAAAAGTGTCCGATGTGTCCGCCACAATATCGCAGTCACAATAAAAATCGCAGATCGCCGCCATTACTAATAAAAAAAATAAAAAAAAATTAAAAATGCTATAAAACTATCCCCTATTTTGTAGACGCTATAACTTTTGCGCAAACCAATCAATACGCGCTTATTGCGATTTTTTTTTTATACCAAAAATATGTAGAACAATACGTATCGGCCTAAACTGAGGAAAATTTTAATTGAAAAAAAAAATGGGTATTTATTATAGCAAAACGTAAAAAATATTGTGTTTTTTTTCCAAACTGGACGCTCTTCTTTTGTTTATAGCGCAAAAAATAAAAACCGCAGAGGTGATTAAATACCACCAAAAGAAAGCTCTATTTGTGGGAAAAAAAGGACGCAAATTTTGTTTGGGAGCCACGTCGCACGACCGCGCAATTGTCATTCAAAGTGTGACTGCGCTGAAGGCTGAAAAATGGCTTGGGCAGGAAGGGGGTTTTAGTGCCCAGTAGGGAGGTGGTTAAATAGGAACCCAGAACCCTGAAGGTTGGCACAACACTACCTGCCGTGATGGGTGAAGGTTGGATCTGTCTGATCTTCAGCAGTGTCCTGTGGCGGGGATAAGGTAAGTGAGAAAATCCTAAAAAAAAATCTTATGGATTTTCTCCTGTGAGTAGCTGCATGTCTTTCCTGTTTTCCGCCACTAGAGGGAGTAAAGAGACATACCTGGTGTTTTACTTACCATGCTCTCCAGGGACAGAAGCTCAGTGTCAGCCGGTCTGTTGAGCCGCTCACTTCCTCTGCTTCAGGCTCTGCCACAGTTGTGTGGGGGGGTCCCTCGTAGTCCGGGGTCCACGGCGCTCCTTTTGGGGGATCTCTTCTCCCCCACCCCACCAGTTCCCTACGTGCGCGAGGAGGGCGTGCTTTTAAAGCCAAAACGGCGGGGAAGCAGGGGGGGGGGGTGGTTGCCTCTGGCGTGTGTGCCGGCACACAGTGTAGTCGCAGGGCGGGCCCTTCAAAAAAAAAAAAAAACTGACGCCAGAGCTCTGTAAGCCAGAGGGACACAGCAGCTTGGGGCACATAAGCACCTCGTGTGTGTTGGATACAGGTATACCTAAGACACCTACTCGGCATCAGGCTGTGCAGATTAGCAGGCATTGTTTTTTTGGTAAATTAAGTTCAGCTGTTGGTGCACCTGTGTTAAGTTCCTCTGCTTTTAGCTTAGGACTATGTCTCTCTGTAGAAAAGGTTCAGGGGCAGGAAAAAAAAAGGGGGGGCACCAAGGTATCGCCATCTGGATCTGGCAGCCCTAATCATGCGTGCATGATACCATCCTCCCCTGAGAGACTTGGGGCAGCCGCACAGGATGAGCATTGGCCCTGTCAGGCATTGCAACCTCCCACAACATTGCAGTCACTCTGCATATGTCATTTTGGACGTTTTTTTTTACATTTGTTGGTTTATAAGAGAGGTTAACTGCTATAATCGCAGCATCCTCACAAAAGAGCAGAAAACGGGGTGTGCCCCTTCCCCTGCTCTAAATCCTCAAACAAAAGGATAAATGGTCTGATGATGACAGTTCACCATCAGGAGACAGGGAACAGGTGCAATCTGACAAGGCAGAGGTATCAGAAGCCTCACAAGCTCTGAAGTTGCAGCTGCAGTCTTTTTTACAGAGATTCATGCTGCGTATAACTTACATGTTTTCTGTTTGTATGGATTGACATGTTTTTACATAGTCGCATGAGGATGCTTGGTCACATTAAAGTGCTTAACCACTTAAGCCCCGGACCAATACGGGCCATTATGACCAGGCCCCTTTTTGCGATTCGGCACTGCGTTGCTTTAACTGACAATTGCGCGGTCGTGCGACGTGGCTCCCAAACAAACTTGGCGTCCTTTTTTTCCCACAAATAGAGCTTTCTTTTGGTGGTATTTGATCACCTCTGCGGTTTTTATTTTTTGCGCTATAAACAAAAATAGAGCGAAAATTTTGAAAAAAATGACATATTTTTTACTTTTTGCTATAATAAATATAATAATTTTTTTTCCTCAGTTTTGGCCGATATGTATTCTTCTACATATTTTTGGTAAAAAAAATCACAATCAGCGTTTATTGGTTGGTTTACGCAAAAATTATAGCGTTTACAAAATAGGGGATAGTTTTAAGGCATTTTTATTAATTTTTTATTTTTTTACTAGTTATGGCGGCGATCAGCGATTTTTTTTTTCGTGACTGCGACATTATGGCGGACACATCGGACACTTTTGACACATTTTTGGGACCATTGTCATTTTCACAGCGATCAGTGCAATAAAAATGCACTGGTTACTATGAAAATGACACTGGCAGTGAAGGGGTTAACCACTAGGGGCGCTGAAGGGGTTAAGTGTGCCTAGGGGCGTGTTACTAACTGAGGGGGGGCGTGGCTACAACTGACATGTCACCGATCTCCGCTCTGATTACACAGAGCGGAGATCGCTGACATTGTCAGTAGAGGAGCGGGGAGATGATGTGTTTACACACACATCTCCCCGCTCCGAGCCTCCGTGAGACGATCGCGGGGATCCCCGCGGCGATCGAGTCCGCGGGACCCGCGGTCCCACTCACAGGGAAGGCAGGGGGGTCGCGAGCGCGCCGGCGCGCGTGACCCCGACGTCGACAGTTAAAGGGCCACGTACAGGTACGTGATTGTGCCTGTACGTGCCATTCTGCCGACGTATATCTCCGTGAAGGGGTCGGCAAGTGGTTAAGTCGCACGAAGAGGCCGTTTTGCACAGAAATGCCTAAAATTGCATAAAGATGCGGGGTCGCACAAAGGTGCTTGATCTCACAAGTCCTTGGTTACCCAAGAATACTTGATCGCACGGAGTGGCTTATTTTCACAGAGATGCCTAAAATCGGATAAAGATGCTTGATTACATAAAGATGCGGGGTCGCACAAAGGTGCTTGATCTCACAAGAATCCTTGGTCTCTCAAGGGTACTTGTCCAAACATTAGTGCTTAAGATGCATTAAATGTTTGATCGCATAAAAGAGGCTGAATCACATAAAGTTGCATGATCGCCTAGATAATTTAAGCTTTCCTTAATTTTACAGGATTCCTTATGTTCACATAAGAATACGTGTCTGCATGTATTAGACATGTGCACACTGAAATATTTCGTTTCGGAATTTCGTTTTCGTTAGAAAAATAAATTTATTTAGTTACTCCCGAAATTCGTTTTTATTTATTTCGTTTTTCGTTAGAAATTGCATTCGTCCGAAAATCTGAATTAATTAAGGTCGAATCTGTCATTGAAGGCTTATGGTGTCTGTCGAATGTTCAAAGAAGATTCGACGGAGCATCGAAACTGTACGACGCTGCAATCATAAATTTCCGGTCGAATGTTCCGCCTACAAGCTATAGATGAATTCTATTGTATGACTAGTAATAATTATATTTTTTAATTACTATTACTAGTCAACAGGGATGAGCCGAACACCCCCCTGTTCGGTTCGCACCAGAACCTGCGAACAGACAAAATGTTAGTGTGAACTTTAGAACCCTACAATGGACTCGAACGTTCGAAATCTAAAGTGTTAATTATAAAGGCTAATATGCAAGTTATTGTCCTAAAAAGTGTTTGGGGACCTGGGTCCTGCCCCAGGGGACATGTATCAATGCAAAAAAAAGTTTTAAAAACGGCCGTTTTTTCGGGAGCAGTGATTTTAAAAATGAAAAAATAAAAGTGAAATATTCCTTTAAATTTCGTACCTGGGGGGTGTGTATGATATGCATGGAAAGTGGCGCATGTTTCCCGTGCTTAGAACTGTCCCTGCAAAAAATGTCATTTTTGAAAGAAAAAAAGTCATTTAAAACTGACAAGCGGCTATTAATGAATTGTCGGCTCCCGGCAATACATACAAAAGTCATTGATAAAAAAAAAAAAAAGCGTGGGGGTTCCCCAGAATTCAATTACCAGGCCCTTCAGGTCTGGAATGGATATTAAGGGGAACCCCACCGCAAATTTAAAAAAAAATTGACGTGGGGTTCCCCCAAATATCCATTCCAGGCCCTTCAGATCTGGCATGGATTTTAAGGGGAACTCCACCCCAAATTAAAAAAAAAATGGCGTGGAGTCCCCCTAAAAATCCATACTAGACCCCTTATCCGAGCACGCAACCTGGCCGGCCGCAGGGGAAGAGGGGGGGACGAGAGAGCGGCCCCCCTCCCTCCTGAACCGTACCAGGCCACATGCCCTCAACATGGGGAGGATGTCCCCATGTTGATGGGGACAAGGGCCTCATCCCCACAACCCTTGCCCGGTGGTTGTGGGGGTCTGCGGGCGGGGGGCTTATCGGAATCTGGAAGACCCCTTTAACAAAGGGGACCCCCAGATCCCGGCCCCCCCCTATGTGAATTGGTAAGGGGTACATTGTACCCCTACCATTTCACGAAGAAAGCGTAAAAAAATGTTTAAAAAAACACACAAACACCTTGAAAAAGTCCTTTATTTAAAAAAAAAAAACATTCCAGCGGTGAAATCCAGTGTCCCGCGGCGATCCCGATGTCCAGCGCTGTCCTTCATTGGTTGTGCCTGAGCGGACCTGATGGGGAACTCCCTCTCAGTGTTTTAAATGTATAGACCCGCCCCTTCTAAAGTTCCCCATCAGGTCCGCCTACTCGGTATGTCGGACCCGCCTACGTCATTGGCTTGAGCGGGGAACTTCCTTCACTGTGTAAATTTAAATTACACAGTGAAGGAAGTTCCCCGCTCAAGCCAATGACGTAGGCGGGTCCGACATACCGAGGGGGCGGACCTGATGGGGAACTGCTCTCACTTTGGTAATACATGTATAGACCCGCCCCTTCTCATGTTCCGCATCTGGTCCGCTGAGCGGACCTGATGGGGAACTTTAGAAGGGGCGGGTCTATACATTTAAAATACTGAGAGGGAGTTCCCCATCAGGTCCGCTCAGGCACAACCAATGAAGGACAGCGCTGGACATCGGGATCGCCGCGGGACACTGGATTTCACCGCTGGAATGTTTTTTTTTTTTAAATAAAGGACTTTTTCAAGGTGTTTGTGTGTTTTTTTAAAAAAAAATGTACGCTTTCTTCATGAAATGGTAGGGGTACAATGTACCCCTTACCAATTCACATAGGGGGGGGCCGGGATCTGGGGGTCCCCTTTGTTAAAGGGGTCTTCCAGATTCCGATAAGCCCCCCGCCCGCAGACCCCCACAACCACCGGGCAAGGGTTGTGGGGATGAGGCCCTTGTCCCCATCAACATGGGGACATCCTCCCCATGTTGAGGGCATGTGGCCTGGTACGGTTCAGGAGGGAGGGGGGGGCGCTCTCTCGTCCCCCCCTTTTCCCCTGCGGCCGGCCAGGTTGCGTGTTTGGATAAGGGGTCTGGTATGGATTTTTAGGGGGACTCCACGCCATTTTTTTTTAATTTGGGGTGGAGTTCCCCTTAAAATCCATGCCAGATCTGAAAGGCCTGGAATGGATATTTGGGGGAACCCCACGTCAATTTTTTTTTAAATTTGCGGCGGGGTTCCCCTTAATATCCATTCCAGACCTGAAGGGCCTGGTAATTGAATTCTGGGGAACCCCCACGCTTTTTTTTTTTTTTTTTTTTATCAATGACTTTTGTATGTATTGCCGGGAGCCGACAATTCATTAATAGCCGCGAATGAGTTTTAAATGACTTTTTTTCTTTCAAAAATGACATTTTTTGCAGGGACAGTTCTAAGCACGGGAAACATGCGCCACTTCACATGCATATCATACACACCCCCCAGGTACGAAATTTAAAGGAATATTTCACTTTTATTTTTTCATTTTAAGCATTATTAAAATCACTGCTCCCGAAAAAACAGCCGTTTTTAAAACTTCTTTTTGCATTGATACATGTCCCCTGGGACAGGACCCGGGTCCCCAAACACTTTTTAGGACAATAACTTGCATATAAGCCTTTATAATTAGCACTTTAGATTTCTCCCATAGATTTTTCGAATTTGCCGAGTTAGTTCTAGCTATTTTACTGCTCCTCCTCTTTGGTTACAATCAGCCAATAACATTCATCATCATCAGTTTTTTATTTTACTTCCCCCACCCAATTCCAGCAGTGATCTTTTCTCTCTATGTCAAATCTTTTCTCTCTATAATGTCGAATCTTTTCTCTCTATAATGTCAAATCTTTTCTCTCTATGTCGAATCTTTTCTCTCTATAATGTCAAATCTTTTCTCTCTATGTAGAATAATCTTGGACTAATAGAGTTAAGGTTAGGCACATTCAACCACAGGTTCGATGGACACAGATTGTTATTGTCAGCCTCATGTCGAATCTCCTATCTATATCGAACTGTTGTTGCAACGAAAACGAAAATTAAGCATTTTTTTATGTCGGATCTTTCGGTTTTCGGATTCTGCATTTTCGTTTTCGTTTGTTAAAACGATAACGAAAATACCTGAAATTCGGACAAAAATGCATTCGGACGAAAACGAATGCACATGTCTAGCATGTATACATGTTGTGTAATGTTGCATAAACACCTTCATAAACGCATGCTTGCTCGCAAGATGCCCATTCCATAGCACACGTGCTATATGTTTGCGTGTATACAGTACACACTTTTTATGTTTTTGCCTAAAACATATTTGTTCGAGTTCATGCTTCCATAGAGATATTTAGCCTAACACTTGCCACTTACACATATGGGGAGCCATTTGCATATGTGTTTATTTACATGGGACTGCAGAGGTTGTCTGCGTTTCGCAGGGGAACAGCACCTCTTCCAGTTGGTGGTCTTGCCCTTTGGGTTAGCCACCGTACCCGTGTTTACAAAGTGCTAGGGCCCACCTCTAGCAGGACTAGAGGCCCAGGGTATAGCAGTGATGGCATACCAAGGCTATCTGCTGCTGAAAGATCAGTCAGTAGCATGGCTGGACCTAAGTGTGTCCAGCATGGTCAGGTATCTGGAACTCCTGGGTTAGGATCCCAGTCTAAAGGTACATTCGTACGTTCGCTAAAAGCTTGGAGCATTTGGGACACAGCCCAATAAAGGAGAGTTTTTTTGCCTCAGACAAGGTCAGCGCTATAATAGAGCTGGTCTATGTGGTCAAGGCAAGGACAAATTCCTTACATTCACCTTTTGCTTATGGTGCTAGGGAAAATTGTGGCTTATTCAAAGCAGTTACCTATGCTCAGTTTCGTTCAGGACTGCCTGGAACAACTAGACCCTAACCTGGCACTATCCAAAGGGTCTGGTCCCAGGGATACGCTGTAGTCTCAGTTGGTGGTTCTTAACCAAAAGATTGGCAGAAAGGAATATCCTTCACGCCGGTTACCTGGGAGGTGGTGGCTACGAAGGCTGGCCTCTAGGGATGGAGACCAGTCCTGGAAGAGACCACTGCCCAGGGGAAGTGGTCAAGCTCCAAGAGAGCCTTATCCGTCAACATTCTAGAGCTTCGGATGGCACATCTGGCTTAATGGCCTGGGCGTTTAGGTTGCAGGATGGTTCTGTCAAAGTACAATCCGACAATGCCACACCAGTGGTTTACTTCATTTACCAAGGAGGCACTAGAAGTCATGCAGCCAGAAGGAAATAAGCCATGTTCTGGCTTGAGCAGAGGAGCTTGGGCCTTGTCTATTGACAGTCTTCATTTCATGAAATGGAGAATTGGCAGGTGGTTTTCTGGAGTCGTTAACAATGGTTCCCGGGAGAATAGCCTCTACACCCCGACCCTTTTTTCTGACAAGATGCCAGAGAAAAGGGTACCCCGGACATAAAAATGTATTTGCGTCCAGGTTCAACAAGCGGTTGGACAGCTTTGTGTCAAGGTCAAAGGATTCACTCGCATACGGGACAGATGCGTTAGTGACCCTGTGGGACAGTTGTCACTGGTTTATACGTTCTCTCCCCCCAGTGTCGCAACATCAGAGAGGAACGAAAGCCGCCCTGATCCAGGCGACCCTACGGTGCAGGAATCATAAGTGTGGTAGTAGAAGACCTAGGGTCCCTTACACCTCGTCCAGACCTACTTCGCAATGGCCGGTATTCCATCCCGTCTTGCAAACATAGAAATTAATGGTTTGGCTATTTGAGCCCGCATTCTTGAGGATCGGGGCTTTCAGGATTAGTGGCAATTACCCTGATTCATACAGGAGAGCTGGCCTCCAGGACCATGTATTATAGGATCTGGAAGGCCCACGTTCCTGGTGTAAAACCAAGGGATGGCATCCTCAGAAGTATGTCATAAGTAGAATTCTTGCCTTTCTATATTAGGAAAGGAGATGGAGCTAGCCTTAAGTTCCATCAAGGGTCGAGTCTCGGCCTAGTCAGTGTTTTTCAAAGGCCGCTTGCTTCACACTCTTTGATCCGGGCCTTTATACAAGGGGTAACGCGTATAAGTCCGCCAGTTAGGTCTCCCTTGTGCCCCGGGGGTTGAGTCTTGTTTTGATGGCTTACAAGGGTGGCACCTTGGGCCGATGCACCATATTTCCCTTCATCCTTCTCACAAGGGTATTGGTGTTCTTGCTTGCGGTAGCCTCCGCAAGAGTGTTGGCAGATTTCCTTGTATAGAGCAGGCATATGCAATTAGCGGACCTCCAACTGTTGCAAAACTACAAGTCCCATCATGCCTCTGCTTCTGGGTTTCATGCTTGTGGCTATCAGAGTCTTGCTATGTCTCATGGGACTTGCAGTTCTGCAACAGCTGGAGGTCCGCTAATTGCATATCCCTGGTATAGAGCCATGCTTAATTATTCTTAAGGATAGGGTGATGTTGAATCCTCACCCATCCTTTTTTCCTAAAAGGATCTAGTTTTCATTTGAATCAAGATGTTTCTTGCCTTCCTTTTTTCCAGAACCATGTTCTACGGAAGGAAATTTATTAACTGATCTCATCAATTTTGAGAGAAAAGTAAGTCTGAAGGTTTCAGATACAGGAAACTGACATTCTGTTGTGCTGCCAGAACACCCTAGAAATGGGCAGGCAGAGTTCAAATCAGCTATTAAAATGAGCGCAGTCAAGGCCTATCTGAAGCGGCTGCTCAGATATGGAAAACTGATGGATGTTGCGCTACCAGGAGGCCCCAGGAAAGGGCAGGCAGCGTCTAAATCAACTGTTTCAATGTTGATTCATCAGGTTATTATTCAGGCTTGTGGTTTAAAGAGAGGGTTTCCCCCTGTTTCGTTTGGGGTGCACTCTACCAGGACAGTAAGCGCTTCATGCGCGGTGCATTACCAAGCCTTTATGACTCAGATTTGCAAGGCTGCAACTTGGTCGCTGGTGCATACGTTCACTAATTTCTTTCAGGTGAATGTAAGACCGCAAAAGGATGCTGCTTTTTGGTGCAGTGTGCTGCAGGCATCAGTATAGGCCCTCACGTCCGATGGCGATCTGCTTTTGATCTGTGTCTCCCTCCCCTCAGGTTAAGCTTTGCTTGGGGACATCCCATTAAAGCGGAGGTTCTCCCAAAAGTGAACCTCCGCTTTTCGGAACCCTCCCCCCCCCTCCGGTGTCACATTTGGCACCTTTCAGGGGGGAGGGGGTGCAGATACCTGTATAAAACAGGTATTTGCACCACTTCCGGGTGCAGACTCCCGCGGGAGTCCCGCCCCTTCGCGTCACCCCCGTTGTGTTCTGGGAAACACTCGGCTCCCAGAACACAACGGGGACCAGTGAGGACGGCGCAGCGCGACTCGCGCATGCGCCGTAGGGAACCGGGCAGTGGTAGCTCGGCTTCGGCTGCCGACGTCGCGGGCGACCTGGACAGGTAAGTGTCCTTTTTTTTTTAAAAGTCAGCAGCTGCAGTATTTGTAGCTGCTGGCTTTAAAAAAAAAAAAATTCCGGTGAACCTCCGCTTTAAGTAATTAACAAGGCTCTGTGTCCCGTGATGTACGATAAAGAAAATAGGATTTTTATAGCCGCTTACCTGTAAAATCCTTTTCTTGGAGTACATCACGGTACACAGAGCTCCCGCCCCTCTTATTTGAGGATTTTGGAACACTTATTGCTTTGCTACAAAAACTGAGGTGCTCCCAGTATGGGAGGGGTTATATACAGTTGCAATAAAAAGTATGTGAGCCCTTTTGGAATGATATGGATTTCTGCACAAATTTGGTCATAAAATGTGATCTGATCTTCATCTAAGTCACTACAATAGACAATCACAGTCTGTTTAAACTAATAACACACAAAGAATTAAATGTTACCATGTTTTTATTGAACACACCATGTAAACATTCACAGTGCAGGTAGAAAAAGTATGTGAACCCCTAGACTAATGAGATCTCCAAGAGCTAATTGGAGTGAGGTGTCAGCCAACTGGAGTCCTATCAATGAGACTAGTTTGGAGGTGTTGGTTACAGCTGCCCTGCCCTATAAAAAACACACACACCAGTTCTGGGTTTGCTTTTCACAAGAAGCATTGCCTGATGTGAATGATGCCTCGCACAAAAGAGCTCTCAGAAGACCTACGATTAAGAATTGTTGACTTGCATAAAGCTGGAAAGGGTTATAAAGGTATCTCCAAAAGCCTTGCTGTTCATCAGTCCACGGTAAGACACATTGTCTATAAATGGAGAAAGTTCAGCACTGCTGCTACTCTCTCTAGGAGTGGGCGTCCTGTAAAGATGGCTGCAAGAGCACAGCGCAGACTGTTCAATGAGGTGAAGAAGAATCCTAGAGTGCCAGCTACAGACTTACAAAAGTCTCTGGCATATGCTAACATCCCTGTTAGCGAATCTACGATACGTAAAACACTAAAAAAAGTATGGATTTCATAGGATACCACAGAGGAAGCCACTGCTGTCCAAAAAAAAATTGCTGCACGTTTACAGTTTGCACAAGAGGACCTGGATGTTCCACAGCAGTACTGGCAAAATATTCTGTGGACAGATGAAACCAAAGCTGAGTTGTTTGGAAGAAACACACAACACTATGTGTGGAGAAAAAGAGGCACAGCACACCAACATCAAAACCTCATCCCAACTGTGAAGTATGGTGGTGGGGGCATCATGGTTTGGGGCTGCTTTACTGCATCAGGGCCTGGATGGATTGCTATGATCGAAGGAAAAATTAATTCCCAAGTTTATCAAGACATTTTGCAGGAGAACTTAAGGCCATCTGTCCACCAGCTGAAGCTCAACCGAAGATGGGTGTTGCAACAGGACAACGACCCAAAGCATAGAAGTAAATCAACAACAGAATGGCTTAAACAGAAGAAAATATGCCTTCTGGAGTGGCCCAGTCAGAGACTGACCTCAACCTGATTGAGATGTTGTGTCATGACCTCAAGAAAGCGATTCACACCAGACATCCCAAGAATATTGCTGAACTGAAACAGTTCTGTTAAGAGGAATGGTCAAGAATTACTCCTGACCGTTGTGCACGTCTGATCTGCAACTACAGGAAACGTTTGGTTGAAGTTATTGCTGCCAAAGGAGGTTCAACCAGTTATTAAATCCAAGTGTTCACATACTTTTTTCTACCTCCAGACAAAAGACAAGCATTTACCCTTGAGGGGGGATGGGAGGGGCACTGAACTTTTAAGCCCAGATTTGGGCTTTAAATGCTAAAAAGACAAAAAAAATCCTGCTTCTTCCTTATAAAAAAAACATACATTGATTAGATTAAAGAAAAACCTATAGAACCAATCTCTTTGATCTAGATTCATCAAAAATATATATCTAACTATACATGTACATGTGTATTTCTGTATATGCTGTTTATTTTATGCCGATATTTAGGAGCTCTATTTACAAAGGTACAATTCTCAGGTATTTTCTCGGGAAACAGACTTCTAAACTAAATGTGTGACAGAAGTTAAAGTAATGCAGACCCTAGAGGTGATGTGCACACTGCTGAGCAAACGGTGTGTGGTGAGAACAGGGATGCTTTACCACTTCAATACAAAAAAACAAACCTAGTGCTCATGGGCACAGCATAACCCCTCAGGATTTTTAGAACAGACCAGGTGAGTATTTAAAAAGTATTGTTTATTAAAGACATGTGATAATCTATACAGTAGAAAAGTAAAATCAATTGCAGTACAAAAATACAGGCATAAGTGTAGGTGCCCTCTGGTATGAAGGGCTATTGCACGTAGCTGTTGGAGATGACGCCTTGCATGTTTCAGACCCCTAGGTCCTTCTTCATAGGCTGAGTGTTATCTAAAGCATACATACTCTATAAAGTGAACATATTTAAACATTAGTAAAATAGTACAATTTTAACATTGATAAACCTATTGCATGGAATTAAACATCCATGCAAGTACAAAAATAAGCATGGGAGGCTTGTACTCACTTGCATGAGCCGATTAACAATGAACCATGAGGGGGACCTGGCAGGGATGGAATTGGCTTGCACTGTAGTTGTTACACGCCGTTGAATGTCTAAGACATAGAGGTCCATTGTTGGCAAAAATTGTCAAGAAGGCAACATTCAGGCAATCAAAACAATATCATATAATCCGTACCTCAGGTGTCCTAACTGTGATCTATTTGGCAGATATAAGCAGGAGGCCTGGTATAAAAAAAATATATAACAGCCACAGCCTTCACTGTTCAGCCACAGCCTACTGGAGCTCAACAAAATAGTCAAAATAGGACGAAAGCACATAGAGACAAGAAACAGAGAAGAAAGAAAAAGAGAGGGAAAGGGAAGAGGGAGGGATTGGAAAAGGAGGGAATCGGGGACCCCAGGGGTTTGAGGCGGGACCACTTTAAAGGCTCACAATTCTAGAAATTGGGAGGTCATTTAAGAATGCGGGAAATGGTCTATTCAGGGTTGCCAAGTCCGTTTGGAATTGGAAGTGTTACACATCACACCTTCTACAGTACCGCCCAGGGGACGGACCCTCTGGGTATATCCCCTCTCTCTGCACCTCGCAGATCAGTTTTTTTCTGCCTAGTAAGGAGAAGGACATGGCTCCTTTCGGGCCCACTGGTCCGGGGGATTTTTTTCTAAGTTTCTACGTTGGTTTTTGTTTCCTGCGATCTTCGATCAACTGCCGACTGGGTGACAGGCTGGATCACAGATCCTTGTCTCCCCAGTTTCGGCCATCGAGCGTGTGCCGACCCTAGCTGGGTTTTCCACTACATGCCCTTCGCTCCATGGGTGGCCAGTGACCTTCGCGCTCCAGGGCATGCGTATGATCGTTCCCTAGGGCTCAATCACAGCATGCCGGCCCGACAGTCACCTCCATGCGCGGAAGATGATCTGTCTGGAATATCTTCCAGCATAATCCATGCAGGAAAGGTAAGTAGCTCCCCTGCTTTGGCAGGGTGACTTGGCTGGACATTCCTGGAGAGATCAAGTGGTTGTGGCCCTTTCTTTCCTCTCTCCCTGCCTTCCCTCCTCCCTGGGCTCTGAGCTAAAGGCTGGTTGCTGGGTGCTGGGGGTCACCATCTGGAGCGGGACTGCGCTGTAACTGTCATTAAAAATTTAAATTTTCTGCTTACCTGTGTGTGCCTTCTCCCTCCATGCTGTCGGCGGCCATTTTCTGGTGGTCCACGCCTGTTTGGCCTCTGGTGACTGTCCAGGGGCCATTTTTCTTTAGGTTCACGCCTGTTTGTATATACCGCCGCTCGGCGGCCATCTTTTTGAGGTCCGCGGCCGCTTTTGCCTCTGACGGCTCGGCTGCCTTTTTTTTTATGGCCCACATTGGTTTCAATACGGCCGCTTGGTGGCCATTTTGCGGAAGGCAAAATGGCTTTGGCCTCTAGGGTGCATTTCACTGGCGCGAAATCATACAGAGAAACGCTGATAAGGATCAGACTGACACAGGCAGCGGTGGGAGAGCATCTCAGGCGGGAGCAGACGGCAGCAATAGCGGTACCGTTTCTAAGGGTGGTGAGTCCTCTGGGAGACCCTGCATCTCTGTAGCAGCTAGGAGGGTGGCCTATTGATACCTTGCCTGGAGTCCCTGTGGGTGTCAGGCGCGTGGGTCAGCATGACGTCAGAAGCAGACGTCTTCTTCCCTGAAACACCTGAGTTGGAAACTGGTGCCCCTGATGTATCTGTGAACGCTATGTCGGCAATCTTGGAGGCTTTTGTTGCCAAGGTGGAAGCGGCGCATGGGAACACGGGGGGTGGTAAACGCCCACGTCCCCAGCCATCTTCTGGAGATAATTCTGATGCAGAACCAGGCCTAGCTGTGGCTCATGGCCCGGATTCTGATGCTTCAGAGACTGCAGACCGTGACTGATTGGACAGTGAGACTGACTCCAGGTCCAGGTCAACATGCGAAACGTCTTTGGTATCTGACCTTATCACTGCAGTGCAGGATACGCTAAAATTGGAGAATGCTGCAGAAGCAGCAGAGACACTGGTCCCCTTTGGGTTCCGTAAGCCGGCCCGCACTGCTAAGGTGTTTCCTTGTGTGTCTTATCTTGATAAGCTTTTGTACAAGGAGTGGGAGAACCCACTGAGGGTCTTTTCAGCCCCAAAGAATTTTGCAGTGCGGTACCCCCTTTGAGGAGAGTTTCCTGAAAAAATTTACCTCTCCCCCGATAGTGGACCCTCCGGTGTCCAGACTTAATAAAGTTACCACAATTCCAGTGGAAGGGGCTCCTGTTTTCAAGGACCCTGTGGATAAGAAGGCTGAAGCACTTGCTCGCTCTTGGTAGGCTCAGCGGTGCACCCGGCATTAGGTGGGGCTTTAGTGTCTCAGACACTTACTGAGTGGGCAAAGTTGCTACTCCAGGGGTTAAAAGAGTGAGAGGCTCCTCCTAATGAGGTAGCTTTGGCCGACCAGTTGGCCTTAGGTTTGTCTGTGAGTCAGACATGGATACTATCCCCTTGCTGTCTAGAGCCACCTGATCTGGCTAAAGTGCTGGTCTGCGGACCAATCTTCCAAGAAGGCCCTGTTGGATCTGCCCTTTAAGGGCGACAGACTTTTTATAGCCTTTCTAGGTGGCATCATTAAAGATGCCACAGGAGGTAAGGGCAGATTGCTTCCGCAATCCAGGAAGGGTAAGGAGCCACGCCAGAGGCAAGGGCCCTCCTTTACTAAACACAAACATTTTTTTTCGTCCGCCCAGGGCGGCAGGTAAAAGACCCCAGGCCGATAAAGCGCCTGCCCAGGGACAAAAGCATCCTTGGTTCCGCAAGCCCAACAAGCCTGCGGACAAATTTGCGTCCGCATGAAGGTCTGCCTGCCCCCACCCATCTCTCGGGTGGGGGGACGTTTTTGCGAATTTGCGACTTTGTGGACATCTCTGATCTCCGAACCGGTGGGTTTGCGAAGTAATCTCCTCAGGCTACAAGATAGAGTTCCTCTCTTGTCCACCGTACAGATTCTTTCCCTCCAACCTCCAGCAACAGCCGACCCGTCGGGAGGCCCTGTATGGGGCAGTCCAGGGTCTGCTGGAATGTGGGGTGGTCATTCCTGTCCCAGAGCAGGAACGATTTCAGGGTTTTTACTCAAATCTGTTCGTAGTGCCAAAGAAGGATGGGGTCCGTCCAATCCTGGATCTCAGGGCCCTCAATTGCTTTGTGAAAGTACAAAGATTCCGGATGGAGTCAGTTCGATCTGTAGTCACTGCTCTCCATTCAGGGGACTTTCTGGCGTCCTTGGACATCAAGGACGCATACCTACATGTTCCCATATACTCCAGACACCAGAAGTTTATGCGCTTTGCAGTTGGGGAGGACCACTATCAGTTTGTGGCCCTCCCGTTTGGCCTGACATCGGCACCCAGGGTGTTCACCAAGGTGCTCGCCCCGATTCTGGCCCTTCTAAGACAGTGGTGCATCGCTATCGTGGGCTACTTGGACGACCTTCTTCTGAGGGCCTCTTCAAGCTCAGAATTAGAGGTTGGGTGCTAAACACGCAAAAGTCAGTATTGGCGCAGACTCGACGCCTAGTGTATCTGGGGTTGATTCTGGATTCCTTAGAGGCAAGGGTCATCCTCCCTTGGAAAAGTTGCAGACCCTTCGGGCTGCGGTGCGGCAGCTGACATCCAAGAGTTGGTCGTCACTCCGTTTTTGCATGCGAGTCTTGGGCCTCATGGTAGCCTCCTTCGAGGAGGTCCCATATGCTCAATATCACACTCGGGTGTTACAGAAGGAAATTCTGTCCAGATAGGGACAGATGCCCATCATCCCTGGTTTATCAAATCCGGGTAAGCCACCTAGTCAGGTCATCCCTGGTATGGTGGCTGACATCACCGGCACTTCTGGCTGGGAAGTCATTCCTTCCTGTTCATTGGATGGTGATCACGACGGACGCCAGCCTTACAGGTTGGGGGGGGGGGAGTCTGGGGTGTTCGGTCGATGCAAGGTTGCTAGACCCGGAGGAATCCCGCCTGCTGATCAATGTCCTGGAACTCCGGGCGATCAGGCTGTGCCTCTTCAAATGGTCTCCGAGGCTGCAAGGGCGTCCAGTCAGTATCCAGTCAGACAATGCCACAGTAGTGGCATATGTCAATCATCAAGGAGGAACAAGAAGCTCAGCTGCAGCATCGGAGGTTGCTTGCATCCTGAGGTGGGCAGAAAGGAGCGTACCGACACTGTCGGCCGTGTACATTCCGGGAGTGGAGAACAGGCAGGCGGGCTACCTGAGTCGCCAAAGGCTGGACCAAGGAGAATGGTCCTTACACCTGGAGGTGTTCCAGCTCCTCTCCCGAAGATGGGGCACACCAGACATAGATCTTCTGGTGTCCTGACTCAATCGGAAGGTATTGAGGTTTGTGGCCCGGTCAAAGGACTCATGGGCAGACGCGTTGGTAGCATCGTGGGGTCAGTATCGGCTAATCTATGCCTTCCCTCCCATGAGGCTTCTTCCTCATCTGCTTCGCAGAGTGGAGGCAGAGGGAATTCCAACGATCCTGATCGCTCCAGATTGGCCTCAGCGTCTTTGGTACGCCGATCTAGTAAGTCTGGTAGCAGACATCCCCTAGCGTCTACCACTACGGGAGGACCTGCTGTCGCAAGGTCCCATACTCCATCCTGCTTTACGGTCACTGGCTTTAACGGCATGGCTATTGAGAACCAGGTACTGAGAGACCGGGGCCTGTCAGATTCAGTAATCTCTACTATGAGAAGTGCTCGGTAGCCGTCCTCTAGGAGGGTTTATCATCGCACTTGGAAGGCCTACATTTCCCTGTGTGAAGAAATGAAGTGGCACCCGCGTACTTATTTGGTTTCCAGAATCCTGCTGTTTCTACAGCGTTGGGTGGACCAAAGGTTTCCTTAAGTACTATTAAGGGACAGCTATCTGCCCTGGCCGTCTTTTTTTCAGCAACCCCTGGCGACTCACTCTCTCGTGAGTAAGTTTGTGCAGGGGGTTTGACATGTGGCTCCACCGGTCCGGCCCCTGATACCTCCGTGGGACTTGAACCTGGTCCTCTCTGTGCTTCAGAAGTCGCCGTTTAAGAATATCAGGGAAATTCCCTTGTTGGCACTTTCTCAAAAAGTGGCCTTTTTGGTGGCTGTCACGTCAGTTAGTTTCTGAGCTGGCAGCCTTGTCACGCAAGGCTCCCTATCTGATCTTCTACAAGGATAAGGTGGTGCAGCGTCCGCAGACTTCCTTTCTTCCAAAAGTCGTTTCAGCCTTTCATCTCAATGAAGACATTGTACTTCCATCCTTGTGTCCTCATCCGTCGAATCCTAAGGAGTTGGCGTTGCATTCCTTGGACGTTGTCCGAGCTTGGAGAGTATACCTATATGCCACTACTTTGTTCCGGAAGTCAGACTCACTGTTTGTTTCGGTGGCTGGTCCCAAGAAGGGCCTAGCAGTCTCGTCAGCCACCATCTCAAGGTGGATCCGACAGATGGTAAGGGATAGAGGTCGACCGGTATGGGTTTTTCTCTGGCCGATGCCGATATTTAGAAATCGCTGCGGCCGATGGCCGATATATGATGCCGATTTTTTTGGGCCGATATGTTAGGCCGATTTTTTTAGATTTTATGAGATGAAGGGGGAAAAAAAAAAAACTAACAGTTGGACCCCTTTCACACTGGGGCGTTTTTCAGGCACTTTTTGGCTAAAAATAGCGCCTGTAAAAATGGCTGCAAAACAGCTCCCCTGCAGTCTGTGTGAAAGCCTGAGTGCTTTCACACTGAGGGGGTGCGCTGGCAGGACGTTAAAAAAAAATCCTGCAAGCAGCATCTTTGGAGCTGTGTATACCGCTCCTTCACCACTACTGCCCATTGAAATAAATAGGCACTGCTGCCGAAGCGCCTGGGTTAGCTGGGATATAAACGCCCCGCTAGCAGCCGAATATGGGCGCTAAAATGATGGTAAAGCGCAGCTAAAACTAGCTGCGTTTTACCGCAATCGCCTGCCCGCTCCAGTGCGGAAGCAGCGGAGTTCCGCCAAAAAAAAATATATATATTAAAAGTCAGCAGCTACAAATACTGCAGCTGCTGACTTTTAATATATGGACACTTGTCCTGGGCGCCCGCGATGTCGGCACCCGAAGCCGATCTCTCTCTCGGCTCTCGGGTGCTGCCGCCGCCATCTTCGGTAAGGGAATCAGGAAGCAGGCACAAAGACAGGTAATCAAAACTTTGACGAAAAAAAAAAAGTTTAGTTTTATTTAACATTCATTAAAGTGTATTTTTTCCCAAAAAATTGCGTTTAAAAGACCGCTGCGCAAATACCGTGTGACATAAAATATTTCAACAACCGCCATTTTATTCCCTAGGGTCTCTGCTAAAAAAATATATATAATGTTTGGGGGTTCCAAGTGATTTTCTAGCAGAAAATACAGGATTTTTTATTTATTTTTTATAATTTTTTTTATTGAAGTTTTCAAACACATACAACACACACAGCTTAAGCACCTACAGCATAGAAGAAGAACATGTACAGAAAAATAATACATTTTGCAATGTGAACCAAGCGATAGAATGCAAAACAATGGAAGGGTACAGCAATACCGCCCAGGTAAAATACAATAGGGCAGATAGTATAATAAAACAATTAGCCTATTAAAAACATTTCCAAAGTCAACGGGAGAAAAGGAGGGTGTAGGAGCAAGGTAAGACCCCGACACAATGACCCGGGTCACCCCGGACCCACTAAGCCGTTTCGGGCTCAGCTAACCAAGTGCGCCAGACCTTATCATACTTCAATGGGCATCCCCAATTAGCATATGTATCCTTATATAGAGGAAGGCTGATATTCACTAAGCGTTTCCATTGCATCAAAGAGGGGGGGGGCATGCTTCTTCCACTGCATAGCAATGTTCTTGCGAGCATAGAAGAGCAGCAAGGTAATTAGCGTGCGTTTGGCAGAGGATGGTACAATGGTCTCAATGAGCCCCAAAAGGCACACCTCCATTGTCAAAGGCACAGCGACTAAAGCAACTCTGTTAATCATATCTAGCACTGTTTCCCAGTATTGCTGGACCCCTGGACATCTCCAGAAGATATGGGAGAAGTCGCCTGGTGAGGCGCCGCATCTCCAACACTCAGAGGAATGAGCAGGATCCATCTTGTGAAGTCTGTGTGGGGTGAAATAAGCCCTATGAACAATCTTGTATTGCACCAATCTGTCACGCATGGAGATGAGGGTGTTGAAAGGGAGGTCCCACACATCATCCCAGTCGTCATTATCCAACGTGGGGATATCAGTCTGCCATTTAGTCCAGAGTTTGTCAAGAGGTGGAAGAGACACAAAGATCAAATATGAATAGAGATGTGAGGTGGGCTTTTCTTCACAGCTAAATCTAAGTGTCCTCTCCAGTTCCGACTGCGCCACAGTACATGAAGATTGTGGAAATTGCGCCGCAAATGCATGGGACAGTTGAAGATATCTGAATAGGAAATGGTTAGGTAGGTTGTATTGGGAGGAAAGATGTGAGAAAGGGAGTAAGGAGTTTTGAGACACTGTGTGACACAAATTTTATACCGTATTTTGTCCACGCGTAGGGGTCAGGGATTTTGTACATATGAGATAAGTTAGGGTTCAGCCAGATAGGGGCATTGGGGGAGATTTCAGACTGTTTACATTTCTCAATGGCTAAGCCTGTCCGCCACGCCCGCAGGGTGGCAAGCATAGAGGGGGTCAGAGGATAGGGGGCACGAGGGCCCCTAAAAAGTAGCAATTGAAGAGCTTCCAACGAACCGACCACTGCCGCTTCCAGCACAGTCGACGAGTTCGTCCTGTCCGGCTGTAACCACCACGCCACTGTCACCAACTGCACGGAGAGGTAATACTTATAACAGTCCGGGAATGCCATGCCACCCTGCGTTCTAGGCCTCATTAAAGTCGTCAGTCGATACCTGGGAGGAGAGGGGCCCCATAGGAAGGAAGAAAAAATGCGGTTCAATTTCTTAAAAAAGGATTTGGGAACCCATTGTGGGGAGTGACGGAAAAGATACGTTAGTTTGGGAATAATCTTCATTTTTATGAGGTTAACCCGCCCCCATAATGACAGGGGCAGGTTACTCCGTGATTTAAGCTTCGTCTGGGACTCTAAAAGCACTGGGGCGAGATTTAAAGATATATATAGTCCGTGGCTGAACCAGAGACATGCACCCCTAAGTACTTAAAGGAGTCCACCCACAGGAGGGGGCTGTCAGGAGGGGAAGTGGACCTGGCCGCCTGATCAATCGGGAATAGGAGGGACTTAGACCAATTTACCCTAAGACCGGTGACCTCAGCAAAGGCGTTCAGAATACTTAGCGCTCCCTGCAAGGACGGACCGGCATCATTCAGGAAGAGCAGCATGTCATCTGCGTACAGGGCAACCCTCTCCTCCAGCAACCCGAGTCGGAGACACTTGATGTGCGGTGAGGTGCGAAGTGCCTCCGCCACCGGTTCAATAGCTAGGGCAAACAAAGCTGGAGAGAGAGGGCAGCCCTGCCTCGTTCCCCTGGTGAGCCCGAAGGGGACAGACAGTCCACCCCCCAAGCGCACCGAGGAAGTGGGGCATTTGTAAATCACCTGGAGCCACCTGATAAATATCTGAGGAAACCCCATCCTACGTAATGTTTCCCACAAAAACGGCCACTCGACCGTGTCAAAGGCCTTTTCTACGTCTAGAGAGGCCACTGCCCGGGATCCCATATTGAGGTGGTGAGCGTGTATGTTAGTGAACAGCCGTCTGAGATTGACATCTGTGGACCTACGGGGCATAAAACCTGTCTGGTCTGGGTCTATCACTGAGGGTAGCATGGGATACAACCGAAGGGCCAGAAGCTTAGTCAGAATTTTAAAGTCGGAATTAAGTAGTGCAATAGGGCGATATGAAGCACATGAAGTGGGGTCCTTGGGAGCCTTTATATATCAATGTCAAGTAGGCATGGTACATAGAACCAGGCAGACCACCATCTGCCAGACAGACGGTGTATAATTGTGCCAACAGGGGTGCTAAAAGTTCAATATGGGCCTTATAAAAGTCTATCGGGAGCCCATCCGGCCCCGGCGCCTTGCCGGGGGGGAAGGACCGGATAGCCTCTATGACCTCCAGGGCCGTAAATGGTTGGACCAAAGTCTCCCTTTCGTGGTCAGAGAGCCAGCCAAGCGCCAATGGATCAGCGACTCCGGCTGAAAATCTGAGGACAGACTGGACGAATACAAAGTGCCATAAAAGGAGTTGAACATCTGTAGGATATCAGAAGGGGAGGACACCGCCCCGCCCCCGGGGTCTGCAAGGTAGACACAAGGGTAAGGGGTTGGTCGTGTTGTGCCAACATGGCCAGCAGGCGGCCATTTCGATCACCATGTTCAAAGGCCCTCTGCCTACCCCTATATGAATCAAGTCGTGTGACCTCAGCCAGGTGTAACTGTAATTCCCTCTGAGCCGCCATCAGCAGATCAAAGTGAACAGGGGTGGGGTCATCACCATATGTAGCGGGGTGGTCATCAACAGTCTTCTGCAGCGCCAGAGTGGCAGCCGATTGCTGTTTTTTAATGCTGGCAATTGAAGAAATATACTGTCCCCTCGTGAAAGCTTTAAAGGCATCCCAGACAATGTCGGGAGAAGAGGATTCCTTATTATTTTCCCAGAACTCAGACAGCCGGGGCGGCAGTTTGTCGGTAATGTCCGGATGAGAGACCCATTGTGTGCCCAACCTCCAGAGTGCAGCGCTCCGTGAAGCCGGGGAGCGAAGCACCACCACCAAGGGACTGTGATCAGACAGCCCGCTAGGCAGATAGGACGTCTCCAACACGTCCGCTAACAGTGCAGGGTTGGAGAAGGCCAAATCTATCCGCGACGCAGTCTTATAGGATGCCGAAAAACATGAATAAGCCCTTGTGGTAGGGTGCTTCCACCTCCAGACCTCCACCAGCGCCACCGCCTGAGCCCAGGCAGAGAGGTCCACACACTGAGAAAATACAGGATTTTTACTTGTAAGCTACAAGTGTCAGAAAAGATTTAGCCTTTAAATGGTTAAACTGAGAACTTCTACACACAAGTTCAGTTCATTGATAAGAGATACAATGTTTCTTCTTTTCTCTCACTTGGCAGGCTGCCCAGAGATGAGTCACTCCACCTCCACAGGAAACTTCAGGCAACTTGCATTGACTTCTATGAAAGAAGTTATTTGCAAGCCGCGCTGAAGTTTTTTTTTTTTTTTCTATATCGGCTTTTGTTTTGGAATAACCGGCCGATACCGATTAATTAAAAATTGCCAAAAATCGGCCGACCGATATATCAGTCGACCTCTAGTAAGGGGGACGCCTTAAAGGGTCAAGCGCCCCCCTTTCCTGTCATGGCGCATTCGACCAGGGCAATAGGTGCCTCTTGGGCTTTCCGACATCAGGCATCTGTTTCCCAATTATGTAAAGCGGCGACTTGGGCGGTATTGTAGAAGGTGTGATGTGTAACACTTTTTACAAGTTTTTCTGCCTAGTCACTCCTAAATGAAGGATAATACCCACTTGTCAATAGGAAGCTGTGTCCGTCCATGAACTCAGAGAAAAGGATTTTACGGTGAGTAAAAAAAATCTTATTTTTCCAAGAACCGCGCTATGGTTTGCTTTGTCGCCATAAATGTATAAGTAATTAGAGTGCGTTCACGACGGGTAACATCAGCGATAAGTTTATGTAAAAGTGCTTCTGATGGATCTTTCCGTAAATTCATATGAAGAACTGTATCAAACAATGTGTATACCCTAATCCATAACGGGACTGAAAAGTTTCACTCTTAGGCTGGGATCCCCTTTGAGAGATTTGTATATTGCTATCATATCTCCTATCAAGCGTCCACTTTCCGGGGAGAATAAATTTAGCACTTGTATTTGTTCCTCATAATTGAGGTCCTCTAGTCCCCATATTTATTTAGTTGCCCTTCTCTGGACTCTCTCTAGTTCCAGCACATCCTTTGAGGATTGGTGACCAGAACTGGACGGAATACTTCAGATGCGGCTGAACCAGTTTTATAAAGTGGCAGGATTATAGTTTTATCTCTGGAGTAAATTCTCTTTTTTTTTCCTAGCATTCTGCTGGCTTTGCTTGCTGCAGCTTGACATTGCATGCTATTGCTCTGTCTGTCTTCTACTAGGACCCCCAGATCTTTCTCCATCCTGGAATACCCTAGGGGTACTCCCCCTAGTGAGTAACTTGCGTTTTTTTTTTTTTTTATCCCCCAAGTGCATTACATTTACCAGTGTTAAAATGAATTTGCCATCTAGTAGCCCACTCCATTACATAGTAGGTGAGGTTGAAAAAAGACACAAGTCCATCAAGTCCAACCTATGTGTGTAATTATATGTCAGTATTACATTGTATATCCCTGTATGTTGTGGTCATTCAGGTGCTTATCTAATTTTTCTTTTGAAACTATCGATGCTTCCCGCTGAATGCACCGCCTGTGGAATGGAATTCCAAATCTTTGCCGCTCTTACAGTAAAGAACCCTCTACGCAGTTTAACCACTTAAGCCCCAGACCATTTGGCTGGCCAAAGACCAGGCAACTTTTTGCGCTTCGGCACTGCGTCGCTTTTAACTGCAAATTGCGCGGTCGTGCGACGGTGGCTCCCAAACAAAATTGACGTCCTTTTTTTCCCCACAAATGGAGATTTCTTTTGGTGGTATTTGATCACCTCCTTTTTTTTTTTTTCTTTTTTTTTTTTTTTTTTTTGCGCTATAAACAAAAATAGAGCGACAATTAACCACTTAACGACCGCTCACTGTATATGTACGTCGGCAGAATGGCACCGACAGGCACAATCACGTACAGTGTACGTGATTGCCTTTGTACAGTTGGGGGGTCCGATCGGACCCCCCTTCTATACAGTGAGCGGTCGTTATCCGTTGGGGAGCGATCCGAGATGAGGGGACGGCCGTTCGATTCCGGCCACCCCCCGTGATCGCTCCCGGCGAATGAGAAAGCTTCCTCTGCTGTGTAATATTTACACAGGCAGAGGAAGTGATGTCATCTCTCATGCGGCGCTCACATATACCGAGCGCCGTACAAGAAAAGACACACAGGTTAGTGCACAAACAGCACACTGACACCAGGACACATAGGAACATAAATTGGCCCCCCCAGATCAGCCCCCAGTCACAGTGTCACTGATTGCAGTGACCATTTATTTACTGATCACTGCAATCAGTGACATTTGTGACTGTAAAAGTGTCACTACAGTTAGTTTTAGGTCCAGTGTAGCCCCCTAATAAAGGTTTAACCCCCTGATCACCCCCCAGATAACCCTTTCACCCCCTAGCACCGCCGTCGCTAAGCGATTGTTTTTCTGATCGCTGTCTTATTGTCGGTGATGCCGATAGGTAGCCAGTTATTTTTTTTAGGTTTGCCGCAGGTTTTTATAGCGTCAGGTACCCCCATATATTACCTAATAAAGGTTTAACCCCCTTGATCGCCCCCCAGGTAACCCTTTCACCCCCTATCACCACTGTCGCCAAGTGATCGTTTTTCTGATCGCTGTCTTATTGTCTGTGATGCCGATAGGTAGCCAGTTATTTTTTTTAGGTTCGCCGCAGGTTTTTATAGCATCAGGTACCCCCATATATTACCTAATAAAGGTTTAACCCCTTGATCGCCCCCCCCAGGTAACCCTTTCACCCCATTTTGCCAGTGTCACTAAGCAATCGTTTTTCTGATCGATGTATTACTTATGCTGGTACCGATAGATAGCCAGTTATTTTTTTTTAGGTTCGCCGCAGGTTTTTATAGTGTCAGGTACCCCCATATATTATCTAATAAAGGTTTTAACCCCCTAATTGCCCCTAGTTAACCCTGCGTCACACCCCAGGCAGCGTCAGGTTAGTGCCAGTAACGCTAACACCCACGCGTGAAGCATACACCTCCCTTTGTTGTATAGTATCTGAACAGATCAATATCTGATCTAATCAGATCTATACTAGTGTCCCCAGCAGTTTAGGGTTCCCAAAAATGCAGTGTTAGCGGGATCAGCCCAGATACCTGCTAGCACCTGCGTTTTGCCCCTCCATCCAGCCCAGGCCACCCAAGTGCAGTATCGATCGATCACTGTCACTTACAAAACACAACACACATAACTGCAGCGACGCAGAGACAGGCCTGATCCCTGCGACTCCAGTGCTGTAGGAGGTGATTTTACCACCACAGTTTAAAAAAAAGCATATATGCCGAAGCATTGGGGCAGCAGGAGCGGAGGAGCGATTTTGCTCCTAATGCCGCATACATACGGTCGAAATTCCGACGGAGGCTTGCCCATGGAAAAGTCCGACCATGTGTGTGCGGCATAATTTTTGCGGGAGGATGCCCCAATGCTTCGGCATATATAAATGGTGCATGTATGCCCATCATTAGAAGTGGGTGGATGAAGGGCGGTATTCTAATGGTGGGAATACCCACCGATCAATCTCTTTTTTTTTTGTTCAGCCAATAGGCTGCATGAAAAAAAAAGATTACAATACATGTCCAACAAGGACCAGGAACGTACTGGTATGTTGCTGGACTTTGAATGGTTATACCAGATTGATGCCTGCGGATTTAGGTATCATCTTGGTATCATTCTTTTCAGCCAGCGGCCGGCTTTCATGTAAAAGCAATCCTAGCGGCTAATTAGCCTCTGGACTGCTTTTACAAGCAGTGGGAGGGAATGTCCCCCCCCCCCCGGATATAAAAAGCGCCATTGGGAAATTGGGAAAGCATTTTATCACACCGATCTTGGTGTGGTCAGATGCTTTGAGGGCAGAGGAAAGATCTAGGGTCTAATAGACCCCAGTTTTTTTTTTTAAAAAGAGTACCTGTCACTACCTATTGCTATCATAGGGGATATTTATATTCCCTGAGATAACAATAAAAATGATAAAAAAAAAAAAAATATGGAAGGAACAGTTTAAAAATAAAATAAAAAAGCAAAATTAATAATGATAAATAAAAAAAAAAAGCACCCCTGTCCTGCTCTTGCGCAATGGCGAACGCAAGCGTCGGTCTGGCGTCATATGTAAACAGCAATTGCACCATGCATGTGAGGTATCACCGCGAAGGTCAGATCGAGGGAAGTCATTTTAGCAGTAGACCTCCTCTGTAAATCTAACGTGGTAACCTGTAAAGGCTTTTAAAAATGTATGTAGTTTGTCGCCAATGCGCGTTTGTGCAAAATTTTAAAGCATGTTGTGTTTGGGATCTATGTACTCGGCCTAAGATCATCTTTTTTATTTCATCAAACATTTGGGCAATATAGTGTGTTTTAGTGCATTAAAATAAAAAAAGTGTATTTTTTCCCCAAAAAATGCGTTTGAAAAATCGTTGCGCAAATACTGTGTGGAGAAAAAAAATGCAACACCCACCATTTTAATCTGTAGGGCCTTTGCTTTAAAAAAATATATAATGTTTGGGGGTTCAACATAATTTTCTTGCAAAAAAAAAAAATGTTTTCATGTAAACAAAAAGTGTCAAAAAGGGCTTTGTCTTCAAGTGGTTAGAAGAGTGGATGTAAGCTTCCTAATGTTGTGTATAAAATGCCAGAACAGTTCAAAACCCCCCCAAATGACCCCATTTTGGAAAGTAGACACCCCAAGCTATATACTGAGAGGCATGTCGAGTCCATGGAATATTTTATATGTTGACACAAGTTGCGGAAAAAATAAAAAATTTTTTTTATTTTTTTGCACAAAGTTGTTACTAAATGATATATTGCTCAAACATGCCATGGGCATATGTGGAATTACACCCCAAAATACATTCTGTTGCTTCTCCTGAGTACGGGGATACCACATGTGTAAGACTTTTTGGGAGCCTAGCCGCGTACAGGACCCCAAAAACCAAGCACCACCTTCAGGCTTTCTAAGGGTGTAAATTTTTGATTTCACTTCTCACTGCCTATCACAGTTTCGGAGGCCATGGAATGCCCAGATGGCACAAAACCCCCCCAAATGACCCCATTTTGGAAAGTAGACACCCCAAGCTATTTGCTGAGAGGTATGGTGAGTATGTTGCAGATCTCGCTTTTTGTCACAAAGTTTTGAAAATTAAAAAAAAAAAGAAAAAAGATAATTATTTTCTTTCTTCATTTTCAAAAACAAATGAGAGCTGTAAAATACTCAACATGCCTCTCAGCAAATAGCTTGGGGTGTCTACTTTCCAAAATGGGGTCATTTGGGGGGGTTTTGTGCTATTTTGGCATTTTATGGCCTTCGAAACTGTGATAGGTAGTGAGGAGTGAAATCAAAAATTTGCGCCCTTAGAAATCCTGAAGGTGGTGCTTGGATTTCGGGGGCCCGTACGCGGCTAGGCTCTCAAAAAGTCCCACACATGTGGTATCCCCGTACTCAGGAGAAGCAGCAAAATGTATTTTGGGGTGCAATTCCACATATAACCATGGCATGTGTGAGCAATATATCATTTAGTGACAACTTTTTGTAATTTTTAAATTTTTTTTGTCATTATTCAATCACTTGGGACAAGAAAAAAATAAATTCAATGTGCTCAACATGCCTCTCAGCAATTTCCTTGGGATGTCTACTTTCCAAAATGGGGTCATTTGGGGGGGATTTGTACTGTCCTGCCATTTTAGCACCTCAAGAAATGAGATAGGCAGTCATAAATTAAAAGCTGTGTAAATTCCAGAAAATGTACCCTAGTTTGTAGACGCTATAACTTTTGCGCAAACCAATAAATATACGCTTATTGACATTTTTTTTACTAAAGACATGTGGCTGAATACATTTTGGCCTAAATGTATGACTAAAATTTAGTTTATTCGATTTTTCTTATAACAAAAAGTAGAAAATATTTTTTTTCAAAATTTTCAGTCTTTTTCCGTTTATATCGCAAAAAATAAAAATCGCAGAGGCAATCAAATACCATTAAAAGAAAGCTCTATTTGTGGGAAGAAAAGGGCGCAAATTTCGTTTGGGTACAACATTGCATGTCCGCACAATTTACAGTTAAAGCAGCGCAGTGCAAAATTCTGAAAACACCTCTGGTCCTTTAGCTACAAAATGGTCCAGGGCTTAAGTGGTTAATAAATATCCCCAAAAAATATATATAAAAAATTTTTTTTCCTCAGTTTAGCCCGATACGTATTCTTCTGCATATTTTTGGTAAAAAAATCGCAATAAGCGTTTGATTGGTTTGCACTGGCAGTGAAGGGGTTAATCATTATGGGCGCTGAAGGGGTTAAGTGTGTCCTAGGGATGTGTTCTAACTGTAGGGGGGGATGGGCTACATGTGACATGACACTGATCACCGCTCTCGATTACAGGGAGCTGGGATCAGTGTCCTGTCACTAGGAAGACTGGGGAAATGCTTGTTTACATTCGCATTTCCCCGTTCTTCCTCACCGTGAGATGGTCACGGGTATCCCCGCGGACATCGAGTCCGCGGGACCCGCAGTCGGACTCGCTGAGCTTGCGGCGGCACGCCCGCCCACAAGGGCCAACGTGTATATATGCGTTGATCTGCCCATCCGTGCCATTCTGCCGACGTATATCGGCCGACGTATATCGGCGTGACACGGTCGTTATGTGGTTAAGTCTAATTTCTGCTCATTTTAATAAGTGGCCACGTTTCTTATTAAACTTCCTTCCGAGGAAAAGTTTTATCCCTATCCCAAAGCTTCCCTAAAGCGGAGTTCCACCCGTTTTTCAGTTTTTTAAAAGTCAAAAAGTGTAGCTGCTGTCTTTTAATAAACCGACACATACCTGCCCCAGAGTCCAGCGATGCAGGCACCTGGGGCCTCGCACCTCTTTCCCTCCTCTCCCCCTCGCTGTCATAGCAACTGTGGCCACCCGGCCATGACAGCTTATGGCTTCACGGCCGGGTGCGTACTGCGCATGTGCAAGTCGCACTGCGCTCTGCTATTGGCCAGTCAATCTTCTGGGACCTATGACGTGTTTCAGAAGATTGCTAGCAGGGAGGGGCCGCCTAGGGCAAGAGGAGGAGTCGCTTAGGCGGCCGAAATGAGGAAGAAGAAAGTGGGACAGGAAGTCGCACTATAAAAATAAGTTACCCACGCCCCCCCCCAAAAAAATGACATGCCAAATGCGAGGAGTGCTTAAAGCAGAAGTTCCACTTTTGGGTGGAACTCCTCTTTAAGGCAGCACTACAAATCCCTTATTGTGACCTTAAATCATGTTCACTGTGCCACATAATCCCCCAAAACAGGGTACAAATAGTTTGTAGTCATAAGGAATTGTGGACGTTGTAGGTTTGAAGTGAAACCAGTTGGCTCTGGCAACTTATCTGAAAAGATGTAAGGATCACCTAAAATGTTCAGAAAAAAAACTGAATTGGCTAACATAAATGCTGCTAACAACCTAAAGTACTACATTTAATTTATTGGAAGAACAATGTTTGAAGTGCACAGCCCAGGGTGCCTAACTATAGATGTTAGAGAAAGAAGACAGTTGATGAGTCTTTCCAATTTTGTATTTCTGTGGAATACGCTCCCCTTACCGCAGGGATAGCTTTCTAACAGTATGGTCACTAACAGCATATCAGTTTGCTGGGAACACCCCCAGTGCACTCTCTTGTATAACCCCCACCAACTCCATGGGATACCATTTTTTTTTGCTTGTGTGCTATGGTGATGGGGCCCTTCTCCAATGGAGATGTTTCTAAACCATTCCTTTTATTTTTCTTGACTACTTTGACTGACAGTTATATCATGATCCAACTGCTTGTTGCCTATAGGGCTCAAAAGCAGTTTCTAGATTGGTTACCCTCAATGGTACTGTACATCTTGGGAGCCATACCTGGACCCCGCGGCAGCAGAGATGGCCTGTAATGCTTGCTTTGGGCACTGGATCCTGTGGCGCTCACCTTGGTGTGTGTGGTGCAACAAGTGTAGTTATCCAAATGGTGCTGTCCAGGACTAAGGTCTATTTCTATGGCACCCAGACAATGAGAACCCTTTTGGGGGTATTCCAACCATGATGGGTGAAATTTGATCACTTCCGGAAACCTGCAGCGTGAATAAGGTAAGAAAGGGTTTCCCTTTTAAAGTGCATCCGGAAAGTATTCACAGCACTTCACTTTTTCTACATTTGTTTTATGTTACAGCCTTAATTATATAAGAAAAGAAAAAAGAGCTGCGCACAAAGAATACTGAACAGTGTACAGTGTACCATCAGTGAATCAAAAAATTAATTACATAAATGTCTATATGAGAATATCAACAACCACCATGAATAAGTGACTACCAATCCAAAAAAAACCTTGATTAGTGGGTATGATCCACAAAAAAAAACATTTTTTTTTGGAAAAATGCACAATAGTAAATTAAGTCCACATTTATAATAAGAATGAAAAAAATAAAAAGTCCATGGTAAATCCGCAGTGAATTCTTGAAAGTAAATATGCAATGAAGAATATGTAGAAAAGGTGATTCTTGAAAAATTAACACCAATCTGCACTCGTGCACCACCACCAATTGAAAGGTTTGAAAGGTTGAGCCTGTGTTAAGCATATTGCGCAATGATCTGTTTCCTTTCTTCTATTCACATGTATATGGCAACACCTTGAAAACCGGAGTGTTTATAAGAAGGAGAAGGCCGTTCGCAGGAATAATTTTGCATAAACTATAGTGTTTATGGTTCTTTTTATGAAGATTTGTATTGTTCAGTGAAACATTTGCATATGGACCTGGGGATTTTTGCATATTAAGGGTCAAGAAGTTACTCCACAATACTATCTATGCTACTTGTGGATAGGGGAATTTTGATTTTTTGTGGTAGTAAGGCATATCACTATTTTATTCAGCACGGAGGATCTGAATATCTTTAAGTGTGCACTTATTAGTTGGTTGGTGATTAGCGCATCATTTAATTGTATATTCACTTTTGCACGGACACAGGAATCCTTTGATTGCAGCTTTCACTATTTGGTTATCAATCTATTTGTTTTTTTCACTATTTATTTCATTAGCGCTTTAGTACACAATATTTTCATTTCACTATATATCTGAGCACTCACTACAGCAGCATAAATGGATATATTTAAATATGTGGAAAATCGCACATTTGATTTGAAAGATGTGTTTTCAATTGATCCCATCACTGAAACAGGTGATTTGGACACCATTTTCAGAAAATTTGGCCATCTTATGGAGAAGAAGGTGAGCCTTTGGTGGGATCTGATTTCACATGAACAATACATAAGAGGGTTTAGTCCCAAGGAGGCTTAGGTGGGACGTACCCGTTAATGATGGATTACTGGATAAAGAGTCAGTGGAGGAATGGTTCCAATTTTTTAATAAAAAGGGACTGGAAGTATTACAATTCCTCCTAAAACGGAAACAGAAGAAACTGACAGCTATCAATAAAGAAATTGCAGATAGCAAGGTAATCCTAGACGGATACAAGGAATCAGAATCATTTTTAACCCTTACTAACCAACTCAGTAAAGTCCTAGAACAGAATCATATTGATATAAAACAAAGAAAGAAAAGAAAATATCTAAGGGACACCAATGATTACAAGCAAGAACAAGCATACAAATGGCAACTTAATTTAAAAAGTGGGAAAATAAGGTTCACCACATCCTCGCCAGGCTAAGGGGTTAGGATTATATCTCCAGAGTGTAGTGCCAGGATGAGATCGCCGGAAAGATTTAGATATCCCAGAGATCATAATGATGAATATGAGAGGCCATCGAGAGATAATGAAAATAATTATGAAAGACAAAATAGGGATGGAGCAAATGGACCAAGAACCCCCAAACCGTGGTGGAGAAATAAGAATAATCACAAAGGTGGGTCAAAATCCCCAAAAAAACCTTTCTGGAAAAATAACAAAAATCATAAACCGAATAGTTACCATGATCGTCCCTATGAACAACAGGGAGCTTATGCTCATGGACAGCAAGGCTATCAAGGTTCGTATAATTCAGAGAGAAGGGATGAAAGGGAAAATAATACATATCCAGTTCAGTATTATTCCCATCAAGGAGGTCAAAATTCCCGTTACCCACCACAAGGGGGACACCCAGAGAATGATCGGCACCATTATGAAAATAGAAGTCCTATAAAAACCCAGAATAAATATGAACCGCTGAGAAGGTTTGGAGATGAGGAGGAACCAAATACCTCTTCTTCTTTTTTAGGGAATCGCAGGAGGGAAAGGACGCCCCCCAGGTACGAGCACATGACTTACACCAGAAGCCCAAAATCCAAAAAAAGAAAGTGGAAATAGGTGAAGGGATACATAATATTAGTGGGGTTAATTTGACCAAAACTGAACTCCTTACTTTAGATAAGGGTTTAAAATATGCACCAATGAGGAATTTAAATAAATTTGAAGCATATGTGGATATTTTGAAGTACACGAAGCTGAATATAAAAAAGTATTTATTGAATACCCAAATGCAGCAGAACAAGAAAGTATATATACCAGGAAAAGTACAACACAGTGATTTACGCAATAAATCATTGTTCAATCCACAAATAATCAGCATGTGTAGGTATTCAACAAAATGGTGCTACAAGATTTGGAGAAACTAAAAATCAAAAAAATACCTGGCCCTCAGGCTATAAATAGAGGAATAAAAGAACTAGAAAAGAATAAGCAAGTAGTAATTAGACCTGCGGACAAATGGGGAGCTATTGTGGTACTTTCAAAGGAGTATTATCACAGAGAACTTATGGGGCAATTGAATGACACTAATACATATATCAAATTGAGAAGTAATCCAACTAGTGAATATAAAGAGGAACTGTCGGAATTAATTGGAAGAGGCTGTGAGAAAAATATATTAACCAAGAAAGAGCAGAAATACTTAGTACCGGATATGTGTAGAGTTCCAGTCATATACACAGTACCGAAGGTACATAAAGATTTAAATAACCCACCGGGAAGGCCCATCATCAATGGCATACAATCTCTTAACTCAAGATTGGGGGAGTATGTGGATCGTTTTATGCAGCCCTTGGTGCCAAAAACACGTGCATATTTAAGAGACACGAAACATATCTTACAATTGTTGGGGAAGGTTGTACTAAATCCACAACAGAAATATATATTGGCCACGGCGGATGTTGCTTCGCTCTATACGAACATAGAGCATGAGCAAGCCATAAAAGCCTCCAGATGGGCTCTGGATGCCTTCAGTAGTATAGCATCCAAACAAAAAAGATTTATTCTAAGAAGCCTGGCTTTAGGATTACAATACAACTATTTCTGGTATGGATCTGAGTACTACAGACAATTAAATGGAATAGGGATGGGGGCAAAGTATGCCCCCAGTGTTGCAAACATTTTCATGTCTGAATGGGAGGAAGAGGCTATATATTTTGAGAAATCGGAACATCTGATCCTATATAAACGGTTCATTGATGACTGCATTGTGATATGGAGTGGTGATGAAAGGACTCTAATTGATTTCTTTCATAAACTCAATGTAAACCAGAGAAATATCAAATTAACATATGTAATAAGTGATAAAGCTATACAATTTCTGGATTTAGATATATCAATAGAGAACAACCAAATAAAAACGAAAACGCATTTCAAACCGGTAGAAAGAAACAGCTATATACCGACAGATAGTTGTCATTATGACCCTTGGTTGATCAACATACCTAAGGGCCAGTTGGTCAGGCTCCGACGGAATTGTTCGGATAAAAATAGATTTTTGGAACAGGCGAACACTATTGGTAACAAATTTATCTCCAAAGGATATAATGAAGACTTTATCCAGGACAAAATAAGAGAGGTATATGATACCCCGAGAAATCAGCTCATAAAGGATAAGGAAAAAATTAACAACAAATCGCAGGAGGTAGTATTGATTATGGATTATAATATTCAGCACAAACAGTTGGAAAAAATCTTCAGAAAAAATTGGCCCATATTGAAAGCAGATAAACAGCTACAAAGTGTTCTACCAGATATCCCCAGGGTGATATATAGAAGAGCACCAACTTTGAGGGATCTAGTGGTAAAAAATATCCCTGACCCACCAACAAAAACAAATGTACTTACCTTTTTTCAAGGAAAGGGATTCTATCCATGTAAATGTTGTTATGCATGTAGAGAAACAGGTTTAAATGGGGTCAAATGTTCTAATTTTAAGTCCAATACCACTAGAAAGGATTATAATATCAGAGATTTTATTACGTGTAGAACAGAAAGGGTGGTATATATGTTGGAATGTACCTGCTCACTACAGTACATAGGTAGAACAAAGAGACCTCTATGGAAAAGAATAGGAGAACATGTGCAAAATATCAAGGCAGGCTTTCCAAAGCATAATGTTTCTAGACATTTTGATTTGTGCCACAAAATAAATCCCGGAGACCTAAAATTCTGGGCTATTCAGAAATTCAAACCACACTGGAGGGGCAGCCACAAGGTAAGGGAAATTGGTAAAAGTGAATCCCGGTGGATTTATGAAATCTGCGCTTTGGCGCCAAATGGTTTGAATATAGATTTCGATCTAAATTGTTTTATTTCAGATTATTAATTATTTGTGTCAATCAAACACATATATGGAAAATATCCCTTTTGGATCCTTGGATGGATATCCATTACCACATCACATTAGAGTAATAGGGTATGGATAGGTCCCTCTTACTATAGGCTAGATTTACAGTTATGAGATAGTGAGTAGAGTCACATGGGACATGGACCTGATGCTATACACATTTTATCGGTATCTATGGTTTTAATAATACATTTTTAACTGACATTATACACTACAACTTCCAATCTGTGGATACGGATCACCATGTTATGACATGGAGGGGAGTGAGTTAACCCAAATGTTGTAATTGTTAATGTTTTTAATGTCATTTATTGTTGTATATGCATATGATGCCAGCAGTTCCCTTTTGCACCACATGAGGGCCTGGTGTTGCATTCTCTAAAATCCATTTGTTTTAAATCAGTTTTATCATAAGGTTTTTAAAGTTGTTTGTATATGTCGCAAACCTGTATTAATGAGGTGCGGCTTTATACATGTATTTGTACTGATCATGTACTATTAAAAGTTTGTTCATTTGAATGATGAGATATCAGCGCTGACAGCAATGATGTGTTGTAAATTCAGACCATCACCATGGCAATTAGCAAAGCGATCTGCTGTCCTCTACATAAGGGCACGCTGTAGGATCACATGCTACCCATGAGTAAGTCACGTGTCAGTGATGCAACGCGTAGGGGAGGAGCCTAAGTGACGCTCGCAGCAGCAGTCTGAGTGAGGAGCACACTGAAAACTGAGCTGTTCAATGCTGATTATCTTTGGAGGTTATGTGAGTACGGGCTGCAGCTGTGAAAGGTTGAGCATGTGTTAAGCATATTGCGCAATGATCTGTTTCCTTTCTTCTATTCACATGTATATGGAAACACCTTGAAAACCAGAGTGTTTATAAGAAGGAGAAGGCCGTTCACAGGAATAATTTTGCATAAACTATAGTGTTTATGGTTCTTTTTATGAAGATTTGTATTGTTCAGTGACACATTTGCATATGGACCTGGGAATTTTTGCATATTAAGGGTCAAGAAGTTACTCCACAATACTATCTATGCTACTTGTGGATAGGGGAATTTTGATTTTTTGTGGTAGTAAGGCATATCACTATTTTATTCAGCACGGAGGATCTGAATATCTTTAAGTGTGCACATATTAGTTGGTTGGTGATTAGTGCATCATTTATTTGTATATTCACCAATTGAATGCGCTTACCAGAGGCAAGCTGGTTACAAGCCCAAAACACATGTGATGGCACCTTCCTCACGATAATTAGATATCCAGAGAATGACACACTCCAAAGCAGGGACTCGATAATCAGCAGTTTCCAAAAACAGAGAGAAAGACCCACATAGTGTGTATCGTCCAATCAAAACGTTTATTAGATGAAAAAGATGGAAACTTACATCAATGCGATGATGATAATAAGGCATAAAATATCGAGGAGAGCCGGCCGGCATGCAATCTCCCGTCCTATAGCGATGACGTCAGCACGTCAGCCTCCCGACGTACGTTTCGCTATACAATAGCGTAGTCTAGGGAACGGGTGACGCACTGATTCATTGCTTCTAAAATAGCAACATGAAGCCACGCCTACGATGTGAGTCACAGGCAGCGCCGCCAACAGGAACTGGCACCAATTCATGCGGCATGATGGAACCATTCTGTAATATCAGAAAAAACTCATATATGAAAAAAATATATGAGTTTATTATATATAAAAACTATAATACAAACTAATTAAAATACTAGTTAAAAAGGCACTTAGAAATGCCAAAAAAGGAGGAACAGTGACCCCGATCGATTACTGTTAATGCGTTCGCTGGTCATATATAGTGAGCCGCATCACCCCCTAGTGGCGGTCCAACAAACTCGAAAGATCAGAACGCAATACTGAATATAGACCTGAGTTGATCTTAGATACCTAAATAAGTAATATAACTGAGGATTATATTATACGGGGACCCATATTAAAATGAATGTAAACATCTCAACCAGACAAAATGGCTACTGCCTGGGACTCACATGGTATGTATGATAACCGGAGAAATGAAAACATCATGGGTCAAGATTACATGGACAAATTATAAGGAAAAATTGTTTTCTGAAGACAAAACCAATTGGCAAGTATGAAAAGATGTATAAAAATACACAAACTAATCCCACACTAAGAATTGTCTATTAACCACTTCAATACCATGCACTTATACAGCTTCCTGCCCAAGCCAATTTTGAGCTTTCAGCGCTGTCGCAATTTGAATGACAATTGCGCGGTTGTGCTACACTGTACTCAAACAAATTTTTTATCATTTTGTTCCCACAAATAGAGCTCTCTTTCAGTGGTATTTGATCGCCTCTGCGATTTTTATTTTTTGCGCAACAAATAAAAAAAGAGCGAAAATTAAAAAAAAAAACTGTTTTTCTTTGTTTCTGTTAATTTTTTTTGTAAATGAGTACCTTTTCTACTTCAATGACGGGCACTGATAAGGCGGCACTGAAGGGCACTGATAAGGCGGCACTGAAGGGCACTGATAAGGCGACACTGATGGGCACCGATGAGGTGGCACCAATGAGGTGGCACTGAGGTGGCACTGATGATGGGCACTGATAGGCGGCACTGATGGGCACTGATATGTGGCACTGGTATGCGGCACTGATTGGCACTCATAGGTGGCACTGATTAGCACTCATAGGCGGCACTGATTGGCACTCATAGGCGGCACTGATTGGCACTCATAGGCGGCACTGATTGGCACTCATAGGCGGCACTGATGGGCACTCATAGGTGGCACTAATGGGCACTTTTAGGCGGCACTGATGGGCACTTATGGGTGGCACTGATAGGTGGCACAGACGGGCACTGATAGGTGGGCACAGATGGGCATGGATGGGCACTGATAGGTGGCACTGATGGACACTAGTAGGTGGCACTGGTGACACTGCTGCCTAGCAATGCCAGCCACCACACATTATTTTCTTGGCATGATTGTGCCAGTCAGTGCCCATGTGTGGGCACTGATTGGCATATTTTTTTGTTTTTTTTTACATATTTTTTTTTTTTACTACATGTGGATGGCCATGGGGGCCATCCACATGCTTAGGGCTTCCCTGGTGGTCCTTGGGGGCTTCCCTGGTGGTCCTTGGGGGCTTCCCTGGTGGTCCAGTGTGGGTATCCGAGGGGGGGCTGCGCTGATAAACAATCAGCGTGAACCCCCCCTGTCAGGAGAGCCGCCAATCGGCTCTCCTCTACTCGCGTCTGTCAGACGCGAGTGAGGAAGAGCCGATCAACGGCTCTTCCTGTTTACTTCCTGATCAGCCGTGATTCGACACGGCTGATCACATGGTAAAAAGCCTCCGACGGAGGCTTTTTACCGAGATCAGTGTAGCAGTGAGATTCTCACTCAGCGTTTTTTGGATAAAGGTTACTCAAGTGCCTCTTTACAACAGACTCTGAATGGTGTAGCCCAACTTGACAGAAGGGTACTGTTAATGGATAGAGTACCTAAGGCTAAGGTGTTGCCTTCCATCCCGTTTGTCACAACGTTTTCTATCCAACATAAGAATGTTAAAGATCTTATTGCCAAGCATTGGCATATTCTTACCAATGATTTGGTTTTAGGTTCCACCATTCCAGATAAGCCCCAGGTCATTTATAAGGGAGCTCCGTCATTGAGAGCGAGGGTGGCTCCAAATATCTTGGCTCCCCCCCTATCAAGAGTTTTTTTTTGACTATTTGAGTGGATTTTACCAATGTAAAAAATGTAGGGTGTGCTCTGTGAGTGGCTGTTCACATAGGCGCACCCACAAATTTACATCTACCAGTACGGCAGTTGAATTCACGATTAGGACGTTTGTCACGTGTTCTACCGTGGGGGTCATTTACCTCCTGCAATGCCCTTGTGGGCTCCAATATGTGGGCAGGACCAAGCGACCCTTAAAGGTGAGACTCAACGAACACATGACAAACATCCTGACAGGTTTTCCTAAACATCCAGTTTCCCGTCATCTAGAAATGCATAATAGAAATCCTGCTAAAACCATATTTCTTGGCATTGATAGATATACCCCACAGTGGAGGGGTGACTCATTAGTGCGTAGCATTTCCAGGTTAGAAATGTCCTGGATCCATAAGATCAAATGCTATGCGCCTTTTGGGTTAAATGTTGAAACGGATCTAAACGCTTTCATAGACAATTCCTAGTGTGGGATTAGTTTGTGTATTTTTATACATCTTTTCATACTTGCTAATTGGTTTTGTCTTCAGGAAACAATTTTTCCTTATAATTTTTCCATGTAATCTTGACCCATGATGTTTTCATTTCTCCGGTTATCATACATACCATGTAAGTCCCGGGCAGTAGCCATTTTGTCTGGTTGAGATGTTTACATTCATTTTAATATGGGTCCCTGTATAATATAATCCTCAGGTATATTACTTATTTAGGTATCTAAGATCAACTCAGGTCTATATTCAGTATTGTTGCGTTCTGATCTTTCGAGTTTGTTGGACCGCCACTAGGTGGTGCTGCGGCTCACTATATATGACCAGCGAACGCATTAACAGTAATCGATCGTGGTCACTCCTTCCTCCTTTTTGGCATTTCTAAGTGCCTTTTTAACTAGTATTTTAATTAGTTTGTATTATAGTTTTTATATATAATAAACTCATATATTTTTTTTCATATATGAGTTTTTTCTGATATTACAGCATGGTTCCATCATGCCGCATGAATTGGTGCCAGTTCCTGTTGGCGGCGCTGCCTGTGACTCACATCGTAGGCGTGGCTTCATGTTGCTATTTTAGAAGCGATGAATCAGTGCGTCGCCCGTTCCCCAGGCGACGCTATTGTATAGCGAAACGTACGTCAGGAGGCTGACGTGCTGACGTCATCGCTATAGGACGGGAGATTGCATGCCAGCCGGCTCTCCTCGATATTTTATGCATTTATTATATCATCGCATTGATGTAAGTTGCCATTTTTTTATCTAATAAACGTTTTGATTGGACGATACACACTATGTGGGTCTTTCTCTCTGTTTTCGGAAACTGCTGATTATCGAATCCCTGCTTTGGCGTGTGTCATTCTCTGGATATCTAATTATTGTGAGGAAGGTGCCATCACATGTGTTTTGGGCTTGTAACCAGCTTGCCTCTGGTAAGCGCATTCAATTGGTGGTGGTGCACGAGTACAGATTGGTGTTAATTTTTCAAGAATCACCTTTTCTACTTATTCTTCATTGCATATTTACTTTCAAGAATTCACTGCGGATTTACCATGGACTTTTTATTTTTTTAATTCTTATTATAAATGTGTACTTAATTTATGTTTTGTGCATTTTTCCCCCCAAAAATTCCCCCCCCCCAAATTTTTTTTTTTTTTCGTGGATCATACCCACTAATCAAGGTTTTTTTTGGATTGGTAGTCACTTATTCATGGTGGTTGTTTATATTCTCATATAGACATTTATGTAATTCATTTTTCGATTCACTGATGGTACACTGTACAGTATTCTTTGTGCGCAGCTCTTTTTTCTTTTCTTATATAATTAGTGTTTTGTCTGACATTTTGAACTTGCTGCTATTTTTAGGGGTTATTTTTGTAATTGGCGCAGTAATTTTTCCCCTTTTTATATGTTACAGCCTTATTCCAAAATTTATTAAATTCAATATTTTCCTTAAAATTCCACAAACAATACCCCATAATGACAACATGAAAGAAGTTTGTTTGAAATCTTTGCAAATTTATTTAAAAAAAAAAACACATGCACAGAAGCATTCACAGCTTTTGCTCAATACTTTGTTGAAGCACCTTTGGCACCAATTACAGCCTCAAGTCTTTTTGAGTATGATGCTTGCTACAAGCTTGGCACACCTATTTTTGTGCAGTTTCTCCCATTTTGTATTTGCAGGACCTCTCAAGCTCCATCAGGTTGAATGGGGAGTGTTGGTGCACAGCCATTTTCAGATCTCTCCAGAGATATTAAATTGTGTTCAAGTCTAGCCTCTGGCTGTGCCACTCAAGGACATTCACAGAGTTGTCCCGTAGCCTCTCCTTTTGTTATCTTGGCTGTGTGCTTAGGGTCATTGTCCTGTTGGAAGATAAACCTTCGCCCCAGTCTGAGGTCCAGAGCGCTCTGGAGCAGGTTTTCATTAAGGATGACTGTACATGGCTGCATTCATCTTTCCCTCGATCCTGACTAGTCTCCCAGTTCCTACCGCTGAGAAACATCCCCACAGCATGATGCTGCCACCACCATGCTTCACTGTAGGGATGGTATTTGCCAGGTGATGAGCAGTACCTGGTTTCCTGCAGACTTGCCATTCACGCCAAAGAGTTCATTCTTTGTTTCATCACAGTAGAGAATTTTTTTTCTCATGGTCTGAGAGTCCTTCAGGTGCCTTTTTGGCAAACTCCAGGCAGGCTGTCATGTGTCTTTTACTAAGGAGTGGCTTCTGTCTGGCCACTCTACAATACAGGATTGATTGGTGGAGTGCCACAGAGATGGTTGTTCTTCTGGAAGGTTGTCCTCGAAACACTAAAGCTCTGTCAGAGTGGCCATCGGGTTCTTGGTCACCTCCCTGACTAAGGCCCTTCTCCCCTCGATCACTCAGTTTGGCCAGGTGGCCCACCCTCGGAAGAGTCCTGGTTGTTCCAAACTTCTTCCATTCACAGATGATGGAGGCCAATGTGCTTATTGGACCTTCAATGCTTCAGAAAAATTTCTGTACCCTTCCCCAGATCTGTGCCTTGATACAATCCTGTCTCAGAGGTCTACAGACAATTCCTTGGACTTCATGGCTTGGTTTGTGCTCTGACATGCACTGGTAACTATGGGACCTTGTATAGACAGGTGTATGACTTTCCAAATCATGTCCAATCAACTGAATTTACCACAGGTGGACTCCAATCAAGTTGTAGAAATATCATATATGTACATTTTTTTTTTTTTTTTATAAAATTGCAAACATTTCGAACAACTTTCACGTTGTCATTATTAATGTTTGTAGAATTTTGAGGAAAATAATGAATTTAATCCATTTTGGAATAAGGCTGTAACATAACAAAATGTGGAAAAAGTGAAGTGCTGTGAATACTTTCCGGATGCACTGTATGACCAGGTCCTGTTTTTACATGTGGGGCGCATTATTCACTTTAGTGTGTTTTCCCCCTCTGTAAAGGACCCTACTGCATTGCAGGTAGGTAATGTTTTTATAACTTTTATCTTTTTATATTTGGTGTTTTTTTTCCTTCCCCACATACTGTTTCTGCTTGGGAGGTGATGTAGTTACAATATGTCTACTGGCTTACACACTTCTGCCTGGCATTTCTGTACAGACCACAAAAAGCACATCAGCTGGTCGCCTAACTGCCTGCCTTTCCAGGGGCACAGCCACAGGACATCGGTCAGCTTATGGGTTATAGTGTCTTCTTTCCCAGACACGCAAATACTCTCTCGTTGCGCATCAATTTCATGAGTACCCCACTGGGGATCCCCTTGTTCAGCAATGTCAGGGTCAAGACATAGAGGAGCTGAAAAAAAAGGTCTCAATAGTACTCGTTCCACAAATGGCACTGAGGAACACCAGCGAAACGCTCAGGGTGATATCTGTTCCCCTGTTCCAAAGAATATTGACACAGCACCCTTTGTCTAATTTAAGCTCCTTCTCAGGTGCGCAACAGATATCCTGTCTTACCCTGAACCCCCTAAACACGTTGGTTGTATTAGGAAGGGGTGAGATGGAAGAGGATCTAGCTGAGGAATTTTAACCTCCTGCATGCTATGGGACACAAGCCAAGGCTTCACACCATATGCATTCTACTGTGAGTTCACTTACTGATGTGGTGGGTAATAGTCTCTACCTCGTAGCACTGAAATCCTCAGCCTAAACAAGCTCCTATGGACACTAAATGATTGGCAAAGTCTAGAAAGACTTTTTCAGTGTGCATGCAAGTTAACTGTGCTTTACACAAGGATTGGGAAAATCCTAAAAAGGTATATGTTCAAAACTCTTTGCTGAAGTATCCAATACCCACAGGTGATCCAGAAGAAGCCAAAAAAACGAACAATAAAGCATGATCCAATACGCTTCAGTTGGGGAGAAAAAATCTTTTCTGACCCCCCCGGATATTTCCTGGATCCACTACCCTTGGTGTTATTACCTCTAAATATTAATATCCAGCTATATTATATGCATTTACTGTAGGAAAGCATCCAGGCCTTTTTTAATAATAAAAGAATACATTCAGTTCAGCAGTCTTTCCTCATAGCTGAGCTGCTCCATGCCTCTTATCAGTTTGGTTGCCCTTCTCTGCACTTTCTCCAGTCTAAGTCTTGGAGAGCAGCCCTCAGCGTGTGGCGTTATTTGCTATGTTGTTGTGCACCCCTCAGTTTATTGCTTGGGTCCCATGAATTCCTGTGTCATGTACCGCATGATCAAGATGGGAATTTTGACTTGCTTGTAAATTCCATATTTTGGAGTAAAGTACAGGACATGGTTAACTTTGGCAGCTCCCGCTGTCTATTCAGCGCTGTTGTCTCTCTCCCATTCTGCCCCCTGTTCTGCTCCTCTGTCTCGTGCTTTGCATGCATCTGTCATACCCTCCACACTCCTCTCCTATACATACCATCACATGTCATACCCTCCACACTTCTCTTTTGTACATACTGCCTGCTGTCATACCCTGCACACTTCTCTCCTGTACATACTGCCCACTGTCATACCCCCATGCACCTCTCCTGTACATACTGCCCTCTGTCATACCCTCTACACTCCTCTCTTGTACATGCCGCCCAATGTTATACCCGCCATACTCCTGTACATACTGCCCTCTGTCATACCCTCCACACTTCTCTGTTGTACATACTGCCCACTGTCATACCTACACACTCCTCTCCTGTACATACTGTCCACTGCCATACCCTCCACACTCCTCTCCTGTATATACCGTCCCATGTCATACCCTCCACACTCCTCTCCTGTACATTCTGCCCATTGTCTTACCCTCTGCACTCCTGGCAGTCGCTCTGTCAGAACACAATAGCACAGCGGAGGGGGGGGGGGGTGGTTACTGTACTAACACTGTGTGTTTTCGTACAGTTATCTGTCATGTTTTTTGCATTCAGCACACTGGGCTGAGCGAAAAAAATCATACTTGGAGGAAGAGGCTTTAGACTGGACAATAGCCAACCTCACTGGGCAACGTTCATAAAACCTTGAAGGAAAACCTAAAATAACGTTAAATTTTCAAGAGGATCTGAGAAAATAGAATTAAGGATGTCATTGCTTTACTATGAGCAACACATAGTTTTTCCTTTTCCCAGTCTTTATGAATTTGAAGCAATTTCTTTTATTTTTTAAAAGACTTTCACTTGGTACCTCCTTTTGAACCAACCCCCCCCCCCCCCTCCTCCCCCTCAAAACAAATTATCTACGGCCCTGATCCAGAGTGATCTTCTATCAACAGCTACTGGCAGTGTCTTACTGAACTCCAAGATCTTGGCGGTTTGCTGAAGGTGCTGACTGGCATTGTCCTACTGAACTCTCAGATCTGAAAGTTTGATGCAACAGCTCACTGGCTGTGCACTTTCACACCCAATCCCTAGATCTGGAAATGTGCTGGCTCAGTGTCAATTTGGACCAGAGCACACTTTGTGGTGTGGAAACCATATAGAAGCTGCTTCTCTGTATCTCTCCTCCTCCTATGTGCATCTGAGAACACAACAGACTGTGGGGCCATGCCTCTAAGATTCAAAGCACCTGCACCCTCTGTAAGTCATGGCTTGGACAACCTGGCAGCCCATTGCCTTACCAGGGGCATAAGAGGTATTGCTGTATCCTGGCTGGACCCACTTGCAGTTTTAAGGGTTCAGGTCTAGTAGCTTGCTGTCAGCCCTAGTGTAATGAACCTTTTTTTTTTTTTTCAGACTCACTTCCCTTTGACTCTGGCTGCATGCCAACATCAGAAATAATGCAAGCCACTATGTTAATGCTGATGCATCTTTAAAACCGTTTTTCTACTACTTCTATGTCCACTGCACCCATTAAAGTTGATTGTGGTAAAGCTAAATCATTCTGTGGCGCATATAGAACCCCCCTAAGCTTACCTGTATCTACTCATAGTGGGGATCCTTTACTGGGCCTTTCAGCTGTTCTGGTCCTCATGTAAGTCTGCAGGGACCTCAGCCACTGGCTAGGTGCACATTTCAGCTGTTTTGGTCCTCATGTAAGTCTGCAGGGACCTCAGCCATTCGCTTTAAAAAAAAAAAAAATTGCCATGTTGGTGAAAATTCAAGATGCTTATCTCTATATCCTCCTCTCTCTTCAGCATCTGTGCTTTCTTTGCTTCAAATTAGGAAGCATCGCTTTCACTTTGTGGCTCTATATTTTGGGTAGGCCTTAGTTCCCAAGCTATTTAAAAATGTTCTTGCCCAGCTTCTGGCAGTTTCATTTTAGATGCCATATCAGATCTCCTCTTTTCCTGGACAGAGAGATTACTATTTTTTCCCACACAACCAGCTGTGCTGTGATGTCTTTGGTTCCTGATGGTATTGCAATACTGCTGGTTTCTTCGCCTTTGGTGGAAGAGTCTCTCACCATGCATGCAAGTCTTTCTGGCTGAGGAGGCATCCTAGGTCCACTGTCAGTTAACCACTTAAGCCCTGGACCAATACGGGCCATTATGACCAGGCCCCTTTTTGCGATTCGGCACTGCGTCACTTTAACTGACAATTGCGCGGTCGTGCGACGTGGCTCCCAAACAAAATTGACGTCCTTTTTTTCCCACAAATAGAGCTTTCTTTTGGTGGTATTTGATCACCTCTGCGGTTTTTATTTTTTGCGCTATAAACAAAAATAGAGCGAAAATTTTGAAAAAAATTAAATTTTTTACTTTTTTCTATAATAAATATCTCCCAAAAATATATAAAAAAACTTTTTTTTTCCTCAGTTTAGGCCGATACGTATTCTTCTACATATTTTTGGTAAAAAAAATCGCAATCCGCGTTTGATTGGTTTGCACAAAAATTATAGCGTTTACAAAATAGGGTATAGTTTTAAGGCATTTTTTTTTTTTTTTTTACTAGTAATGGTGGCGATCAGCGATTTTTTTCGTGACTGCGACATTATGGCGGACACTTTTGACACATTTTTGGGACCATTGTCATTTTCACAGCGATCAGTGCAATAAAAATGCACTGGTTACCGTGAAAGGGACACTGGCAGTGAAGGGGTTAACCACTAGGGGCGCTGAAGGGGTTAAGTGTGCCTAGGGGCGTGTTACTAACTGAGGGGGGGCGTGGCTACGACTGACACGTCACCGATCTCCGCTCTGATTACACAGAGCGGAGATCGCTGACAGTGTCAGTAGAGGAGCGGGGAGATGCTGTGTTTACACACACATCTCCCCGCTCCGAGCCTCAGTGAGATGATCGCGGGGATCCCCGCGGGGATCGAGTCCGCGGCACCCGCGGTCCCACTCACGGGGAAGGCAGGGGGTCACGAGCGCGCCGGCGCGCACGCGACCCCGACGTCGGCAGTTAAAGGGCCACGTACAGGTACGTGATTGTGCCTGTACGAGCCATTCTGCCGACGTATATATGCCGTGAGCGGTCGGCAAGTGGTTAATGATCAATGAAAGCAAGAGGAGTCCAAACTGACTACCATTGTATTAGGGGTTCAAGCAGTCCATCTTTCACTCCTTTTCTTGAGGTCATGGCTCAGGAGCCCCCTTATGAGGATACACTACAATAATGCTACTTCAGTGGCATTCATACATATCAAGGAGGCTTAAAGAGACAGATGATAGAGCACATATTCTGCTTAGCAGAAGATGTTTTCTCTGTCTGTCATTCTCAGTGGTTCACATTCCCAAGATTGAAAAACTGTCAAGCAGTTTTTATTAGTTTGTCAGATTTGCCACTGGTGGGGAAGTCCGAATGTTGATTTCATGGCTTCCTGTTACAATTGAAGGGTCTAAAGTTTGATAGCCAGATTTAGGGATCCTCTAGCACAGGTGTGTCGAACTAAATTTCATTATGGCCTGCATCAGCATTATGATTGCCCTCAAAAGGGCCGGTTGTATCAGTAAGATTAGATGTCCAGCGCATCACCTCCCCATACATATCAAGAGCCACGCCACCATCAGAAGTTGAGTCCCCCACTCTCCCTTACATCACAGTGCACCCACCTTTCCTTATTCTGCTGCTGGGAAGAAGCTGGATGCATTGCTTGAAAGTAGGGGTCTGGAGGAGGACCAGAGGAGGGCTGGAGCTCTCCTGCAGCTGCAGGAGAGGTGCGAGGGCCACATGAAATGGCCTGGAGGGTCGGACTCGGCACGCGGGCCTTGTGTTTGACACCCGTGCTCTAGCAGAAGCACTCATCACATTGATTGTAGCATGGACTTGTTTTCTGATTTTACTTTTTGACTTCCTCCCTAGCCATATCTGTACTTTCTGCAGAGTATTGAGCTCTAAGAAATGTACCATCTTTTCTGGTGGACACATCTAATCAAACTGAAAATTGTGTTCCTAACAAATTTCTTTAAATAGTTTATCCCTTTCCCTGCCAGGCCCTGTCCTCCCTTTTGTACACTCAGGTGGCCGGACCATTTTTGCAATTTTTCCTTTTGCTTTTTTTATTTTTTTCTAAAAGCACATGATTAATAGAATAAAAAGAAGGTGCTACTGATTTTTTAGACCCCGCGGTATTTGCGCAAATGTTTATAAAACCAATATATTTGCAAAAAATACACTAAACCCATTATTAGATAAAAACACAGTCCATTTTACAAAATTCCTACTAAATATAAAAGCTTAACTTTTAAATTGCGCCTTTTTGCAAAATGGTGAAAATTCAACAGACGCAAAAGTGTAAATATCCAAATTTCTCAAAAAATCTGAAGGTTTTCATTTTTCCCTTACAGCCTTCAAAATTTGTTAGACTCCCAAAACCATATATTTTCTGAAAGCATACGACCTCCAGAATAAAAAGAAGGCACTACTGATTTTTTAGACCATGCGGTATTTGCGCAAATGTTTGTCAAACCAATATATTCACAAAAAATACACTAAAACCATTATTGACAGATAAAAACATGGCTAATTTTACAAAATTCCTGCTAAATCCCTACCAAATATAAAAGCTTAAACTGTATGGAGTTAATAAATAACAAATTAAAAAAATTTACATTGTGTCTTTTTGCAAAATGGTGAAAATCGAACATACGCAAAAATGTAAATATCCAAATTTCTCTAAAAATCTGAAGGTTTTCACCCCCAAAACCATATATTTTCTGAAAGCATATGACCTTTAGAAGAAAAAGAAGGTGCTACTGATTTTTTTGGACCCCGCGGTATTTGCGCAAATGTTTATCAAACCAATATATTCACCAAAAATACACTAAAACCATTATAAGCAGATAAAAACACAGCTAATTTTACAAAATTCCTGCTAAAGCCCTACTAATAAATCTGACATCCGTGTGGGTGTGGGTACATGACCCCGAACGCAGGCAGTGTGAGCTCGGGACATGCATGGGGACCACCATGGATGTAAAATTGGGAGCAACGGCTCTGTTTGTGCAGGTGCTACATGCCAATTGACACCAATTGGACTGCCTGCACAGAGATGCATGGAACACCTGTGCGTCCTCGTAAAGGTACACTGTGCATGCCCTGTGTGAACAAGGACTTGGGTTCCTTTCACACAAGCACACCGATAAGATCTGCCTGTCCGTTTTTTAGGCGGGACCAATCAGACCTCCCATTGTTCTCTAAGGAGAGGCTGATGTAAATGGACATGTGTACGTTTACACCCATCTGCATCCGATCCAGTCCGATAAAAACAAAAGGATGGGGATCCCATTCCCCAATCATCTAGCAGATTGGATCGGATGGTATCTGATGGAACTGGACAGACGGTCCGCTTCCATCTGACCGCCCCATAGAGAATAGCGAGCTGTGTCCGTGTCTGCTCTGCATCAACGGAGCGGTAGCAGACCTGTCATCTGCCTGCTCAGCGGGTTATCAGCAGATACCCCTGCAAAGTGCCGGACTTATACGTTTGCATGATTTTTTATTTATTTTTTAAAACCACATGATTAGAGCCTGAGGCCCTAATTGGTTTGTTAAAGGTTGGGTTTGTGGCGTAGAACATTGCACCCCGAACCCACACACTTGTGACAATAGCGAATTAATATTTGCTATTGTCTTCCGGTTTCTCCAGCTGGCCAATCAGGATGGATAGGGTTGGCCAGGAGGAGAAGCTGAGGAAGCCGTGGAGGGGTGAGTGCGGTGTGGAGGTGTGTAACCGTCACCATTGAGGGGTGAATGCGGGGGGGGGACCGTCACCGTGGAGGGGTGAGTGCGGTGGGGGGGGACCGTCACCACGGAGGGTGGGTGCGGGTGGACCTGGGGAGTCTTGCTATGTTTTGGGTTTTAAACAAAAAAAAATCTTTATCGTACATCACGGGACACAGAGCAGCTATAGTAATTACTATCTGGGTTATACGCCACCTATAGGTGAATGGACATGGGCACATCAAAAGACAGGAAGTCCCCCTCTATTTAACCCCTCCCATACGGGAAGTACCTCAGTTTTTCACCAGTGTCTTGAAGGTGATGGTCACGGTGGATTAGTGCTCTGCTATGAGTGGTCCCGGTGAAGGTCCTGCTAGGATCAAGGGGCTATGCACTCAGGATCCATTCAATATGACGAGGTCAGAAAATGGATGGTCCCCGAGCCTTGAGGAAGAAGGTTTTTTGCCTGTGATGTGCCTCCTTTTTGGAGCGCTGGACCCTGGTATCCGGGACCCTTGGTCAAACAAAGAAGCCAAAGGCTGCTCCAGACAGGGTGCTTTACAGGTCCAAGGGTTTGGCCCCAATAATGTTAAAGGGGACCCAGTCCTTAAAGGTCCTCAAGAGACTCGGCCCGCCGTGATGGGTGAAGATTGAATCTGGATGGGTTCCAGCAGTATCCTGCAGCGGGAATGGTAAAGAAAAAAAAAAACCCCTTCTAAGAATCAACATGTCTGGTTCACTTTAAGGGGTATTTCCAGTAGCCCCGCCTGTGTGTGTCACCACTAGAGGGTAGTAAAGTTCTTACATACCTGATGTTAGTTTTTGGCATTTTGAGTAATGTGCTTTTTTTCTCCAGTCAGGCTTGCGGGCAGCATCCCTGTGTCCATCCCAGGCGCACCTCCGCAGATGTGCATCCTCTTTCCCCATACAACCGGCTCGTCTGCTGGTAAGGTGGTTAAAGGCTCGTCTTCACGCACGTGCACAGGAGAAGAATTTTTTAATTGGGTGCTGGGGGCATGGCCTAAAATCGTGGAGACATGCGGTACATGGCGTGCAGGCGCAGACGGTAGTTACAAGTCAGAACTCGGCTGTGGGGCTGCTGGATGGACTCAGAGCAGGCTGCTGTTGCTGGGGCACATAAGCACTGGATGCAGGCATATTAAAAGACACGGCTGGCACAGGATTGGGGGGCGTGGTCAGAAGATGGCGGAGTAGAGAGACACACGCTCCAGAGCTCCGTCCGCCTGCTCGGCTAATCTGAAGAGGATGCAGTTATAGACTGTTGTCCTGCCCGCAACTCAGCTCAGCCTTCTCCGCTTACCCGCTTACATAACCTAGAAGCCGGCGGACTGCCGGCAGACTGGAATGAAGAGGAAAATGGCCAAAGGATTAAAGGTGCCACCACAGCCTGAGATCCAGACGTTCTTTCCACTGACAAGAGCGGCTGCCTCCCAGAATCGCGAGACCAGGTCACGAGGTGCAGCAATGCACGTGGACACGAGTGAGCTGGCGGAGTGTGTGTTGCCTGCCTCGCCAGCTGAGTTGACCCCAGAGACGGCTGTGGAGACAGAAGGGGAGAACGAGATGGATTTGCAGGGGGCTCGAGAGGACTCAAATGCGCTGCGTGCAGGGCCCGGGGAACCGGAGCTGGATTTAAGAGCGCTGCTGCAAGCCCTCCCAAGTCGAGCCGACATGGAATCATTTGTGGCACGTGTGGAGGAGGACATGGAGTCGCTGGTCGCACGCGTGGAAGAGGTGAATTGCAGGGATCTGGAGGCCGTCCGGGGAGAAGTCCAGTAACTAGCAGATAAGTTAAGACTTGATGAGAAAACCCTGGTGTCACTAGAAAAGCGTATTATTCACTTAGAGCAGATACAAACCCAACAGACCTCCCATGCCGATGCTATGCAACTGAGGTTCAGGGGGATCCCCGAAATAATAGGGAGAGAAATGTTACAGCAGACTATCCTAGCGATATGTCACCAACTAGCCACCCTCCCCCCCCCCCCCCTCAGGTTTTTGAATTTGAAAGACTACACAGATCTCTGGGTCCCCGCTCAGTGAACTTGAATAGACCTAGGGATGTGATTTGCTGTTTTCATCGCTATGCTCATAAGGAGTTAATAAGCCGTGAGGCATGGGAGGCTGGGGAGATTGTATACGTGGGGTCCCAGATCAAAATCCTGCCAGACCTCTCCCGAGCCACTCTACAGCGGAGAGCTATGTTGCGCCCCCTGTTGGACAGAGTGAGGAAGGCTTGGGGTACGTATCGGTGGGGGTACCCAATCTCCCTAATAGTAAAGAAAGATACACAGTAATTCTCCCTGCAACAACCGGCAGACCTTCCGGAGTTATTTGAGTTTTTGGGGACAGACGCAATGGAAGTACCGGACTGGTTGCAGCATATCCTAGGACCATCAAGGCGAACAATAAATTCAGTAGGGATAAATGATCTGCCATTACAGGGAAGAAGAGAAGGGGAGGCTTTAAAGGATCCACCAGGAAAATAGATACGGGATACGGACATGGACTGGTTTAGAAAGCTTTTAGTTGGGCTCCTTTCTTTTGGGGGCTTTTTTGGCCCTTTGTGAATCTTCACCCCCCCCCCTTTTTTATTTTTCTCTCTCTTAAACTCTTGCTTCCTTGGCTATGGCCTTCCCCACCCTCGTTAGCCTCATGGATTGCACAAGTGAATAGAGGATTTTTTTTTTAATCACTGAAATAGGACACTCATGGAAGGTCCCCCCTTCTTTCTTTTCTCTTCTTTTTTTCTGGGGTCCGGGGAGGGGTCTTTTATTTTTTTGTATTTTTATATATATATATATATATATATATATATATATTTTTGGTGTGTTAATATGTGTAATTTTTTTTGGGGGGGGGGAAATGTGTGTGTATATATGTGTGTGTGTGTGTGTGTATGTGTGTGTGTATATGTGTATATATATATATATATATATATATATATATATATATATATAATCTCTGTTTTGGATATATCTGTTGAACTTCCCCAATGTGGCACTTATGTGGTACTTTTCTTTTTCTTTTTTTTTTTATACTATTAGATATATGGGGCTGAGGGAGGGAGGGAGGGAATAGGCCTAGGATAAATCTGATATGCCAGACAAGTAGAGAAGAGGGATATCCGCCGCATCTTAGTAGAATCCGACATTAGAGGGTCGCCCTAGGCCACCCCAGGATCCATGACCAAAACGTATAATATAAAGTAAAGGACATAAGAAGGCTGACAGAAGTTTGCTATAGAGCATAGAATAGAACCATGGTGTGTCCTGACCAGTGGGGCACAGAAGGGAGGGGGTGAAAGATAGGGGAGGAGATAGAAGTGAGAATTAGGGGAAGATATGAGAGTTAAGATATAGGGGAGGGGAGAATCACTAGATAAAATCAGGACACACTATGGGAGAAGCGAAAGGAAGAGAAAAAGGAGAAGACCTAAGGGAGAAATAGGAAGTGTATCTAGGGGAAAGGAATATAGGTATAGATATAGATATTGAGAAAACAACCCGAGAAGCGACCAGAGAGATGGAACCTTGAATAGGTAGGAGGAAGGAGAGAAATTTGGGGTGTGGGAGGGAGGGAGGGGAGAGAGAGATGGAGATAGATCGGTGGGGGAGATGACTAAGAGGGGAGAGGGATAATGGCTGGGACAGAGAAAGTAGGAGGGGGGGGAACGAACTGTGTCTAGAGAAGAATATATTTATATTCCCACCCCTATATTAAACATTAAAGTTTAGAAGCCTAGCTATGAGAATTGCAATATATGAAATGATAGAAGCTAATAAACTAGAATGTTGATGATGATAAACTTGAGATGTAAAATACAGCCGGGAGGGCGAAGAGCAGAATGGAGCTCCTTAGCCCATTAGGACCAAACCCCCAATTAGGTTAGCACCCATGGAAACCATAGGTGAATGGTTCAGTAATGGGTGTGTCCCCATAGGGGCTTAGAGGGGGGTGGGTTTGGTAAAGGGGAAGGGGCGGTGTGTTGCTCTTCTTTTTTTTTTTTTTATTGTTTTGAGATGGAGGGAATAAAAATGTCCTCCCTAAACGCCAAAGGACTTAACGTCACATAAAAGTGAAGGATCTTATTGAATGACCTGAGGCGTTCGGGGACAGATGTGTCATTTGTGCAGGAGACCCATTTTAGAGCAGAGGGACTCCCACTCCTTTAGAATAGTTTTTACCCATGTGTGTACCATGCCTCGAATCAACAGGCTAAATCCAAGGGAGTATCAATATTGATCTCTAACCAAGTCCCCTGGTCCTTAGTAGATAAACGTCTGGATTCAAATGGTAGTTTTCTCTTTCTCAAAGAGTGTATCGGGGGGGCTAAAGTGACGCTGGCCACACTATACGCACCAAATGATCACCAAGACTCTCTTACGAGGAAAGTTCTTTCGGAGCTAATGGAATTTGCAGAAGGCAAATTGATACTTGGGGGAGATTTTAATATCTCCCTAGACCCCAAAAGAGAGACTTCCTTAGGAACATCATCGACCCCGGGGGGTATCAGGGTATATTACGGAAGATGCATGAGCTACAATTAGACGTTTTGGAGGATTTTGCATACAGAAGAAAGGGATTATACCTTCTCTAATCCCCACCATGTGTACTCCCGTATAGACCTCTTTCTGGTCCCCCATTATTTGCTGTCTTCAGTGATAGAAACAAGTATTGGAAATATAACCTGGTCAGACCATGCCCCGATTAGCTTGCGTGTCTCCCTGTCCAACACGGTTCTCTCCCAAGAGAGACGTTGGCGATTAAATGAGAGTTTACTGCAGAATCCTGGTTAGGGAAGATGTAGCCAAAGAGATGACCGCATATTTCCAACTAAACGAGACCCCGGGAGCGACCCATGCATGGTATGGGAGGCACACAAGACTGTGATCAGAGGGATCCTGATTAAACATGGATCAATACTGAAGAAAAAAGCGAGAAAGACAGATCAGGGAACTATTAGAGGAGATTCAAGTTTTGGAATCTCAGCATAAAAAGACACAATTACCATCTGTTGGAAGGGATCTCGGACAACTGAGAAGACAGGTTACAGATATCTTGCGTTACAAAGCTAAAGCAATAATACGAGGCAAGAAGGCAAGCTATGAGTTGGGAGATAAATGTAGTAAACTGTTAGCGGGGAAACTTAAAGAAAAAAATAGGTCAATATATGTACCGCAAATAAAAGGGAAGGAAGGACAACTAATATGAACACCTAAAGAGATAGCCCAGACATTTGGAGAATACTATTCCTCCCTATATAATTTAACACAAACATCTACCCCATTGTTGGCTACAGAAGATTATCTCTCCTCAGCAGGACTTATTAGACTACCAACACCAGCCCGTTTGTAACCTAGAGACCCCTATTTTTATGGAGGAATTGAATGCAGTATTAAAAACGGTTATATCTGGAAAGGCCCCCGGGCCCAGACGGCTTTACCATAAGATACTATAAGGAATTCTCCTCAATATTAAGTGGTCAGGTGACAAAGGTCTTTAATGCGATTGGCCAGACTGCTGCACTACCCCCGGATGCACTTCTAGCCCATATTACGGTAATGCCAAAAGAAGGGAAGGCCGATCTCATTATTGAACACAGCTTTAAAACTTTTCACTAAAGTGCTGGCCTCTTGTCTTCAACCATGGCTCTCGTATATGGTAGACTTAGACCAGGTAGGATTTATTCCCACACGGGAAGTGAGAGATAACACAATAAAAGTCCTTAACCTGGTCCATTATGCCAATGAGACAAATACACCCTGTATGTTTTTGAACACCGATGCTGAGAAAGCATTTGATGGGGTAAATTGCCATTTTCTTTCTGAAGTACTGAAGCATGTGGGTTTGGAGGAGTGTATGATCAGGTGGATCATGAGTGTCTACACCACCCCTCAAGCCACAGTGAGAGTAAATGGAGTCTTTTCAAAATCTTTCAAGATAGTAAACGGTACACGCCAGGGAAGCCCTCTCTCACCCTTGCTTTTTGCTCTTTCATTGGAAATTTTACTGAATAGAATCCGCCAAAATCCGGACATCCAGAGGGTATGGGTGGGAGAGCACATCCATAAAATGTCGGCATATGCGGACGATTTGTTGTTTTCCATGTCCAACCCTCATATCTCGCTCTCCAATCTTGTGGGAGAGATTGAGAAATATGGAACTGTATCAAACCTAAAAATAAACCACACTAAGTCTGAGACAATGTGTGGCAATGCCCCACTCAATGTGTAATACCATACAATTAAATTCTGGCTTTAGGTGGGGGCCGACGTTAAAGTACTTGGGTACACATATACCGGAAAAGGACACCTTTAAGATGAACTTTCCACCGGTTTATAATTCAATACGATCGCTCTTGGATAAATGGCAACACGGATTACATTTGTGGTTTGGCTGCAGTAACGTAATCAAGAGTAATCATGAGTATCCTTACAAAAATGTTGTATTTGTTCCAGGCGTTACCGGTTACTATTCCAGCGACCTTCCTCCACCAAATATGTACCCTTTTAATGAAATTTATATGGGCGGGGAAACGGCCAAGGATCAAAAGAGATCTGATGATTATACCCAAATGCTTTGGCGGGATGGCTGTCCCAGATGTAGTAAAATATTTTCAAGCAGTACAACTAGCAAGACTGGTGGATTGGTGTAGACATTCTGATTTTAAACGGTGGGTGGACATGGAGCAACAGTTTAGCCCAGTACCTTTACGGAGAGCACCGTAGTGTTACACTGTACTTCCGACCTCCCTTAAACAGCCTACAATAGGGCAGACTTTGCGAATCACGGCTAGGTTATGTCAAAATGCGAAATTTTCATTAAGGCAATCACCTTTATTTCCCATTTTGGGAAACCCTAGTTTTACACCAGGTATGGAGGTTGGAGTATATAACAAACTTAAAGAGAAAGGCTTATTCCAGGTATCACATTTCCTCCAGTCCGAGACTTGGCCATCCATCAACCAACTGATGCAACCGGGAGGGCCATTTGAAATACATTTTTGGCAGGCACTCCAAATAAACCATTTTTTTTAGATCTTTGGGACTTCCAACAAATTTTCAATGTCAATTAACTCCATTTGAATCATACTGTGATGACAAGGAACCACTCTCTAGGGTGCTTTCTAAGATGTACGGATTATTAAATACACCTTCGGAGGTCTTTGAGATGCCGGGCATTGGTAAGTGGGAAAGAGATTTAGATAGGACCTTTTCTCAAATTCAACGTAAACAGATTATCTATCTGGCCCTAAACTCCTCGGTCTGTACAGGGATCCAGGAATCGAATTACAAACTCCTAACGCAATGGTACTATACACATGTACGGCTGCATAAATTCTCAATGGAAACCTCGGATCGCTGTTGGAGATGTGGGGAGGAACGAGGGACATTGTTACACATATTCTGGTCCTGTAAAAAAATGAGACAATACTGGTCTGAGACTCAGAGAATTTTACAAAAATTTACAGAATTTCGGATAACAGAAGATACTGCTTTCCTACTGCTGCATTGCTCTCAGATCCCGGTGCAGACTTATAAAAGGACAGTGCTATGTCATATGAACAACACAGCTAAAGCAGGAGTCACTCTGCACTGGAGAGATACTAGACCACCCTCAGATGCAGAGTGGCTCAATAGGGTAAGAGAGATAGGGGCTATGGAGGACTTGGTCCTCTCAGCCCAAAACAAGAGAGAACAGTATAATCAAACATGGATGAAATGGAATTTATTTATGCATTCGGAGGAGCGGAAGAGATTACTAGATGGGGCATCTGAGGAGTGAGGAGTACCCATTAGGAAGTATGGATCTGCACATAGGGAAATATAGAAATCAAATCCCTCCATCTCTCTTTTGGGGAGGGAGGGGGGTCTTGTCCCCCCCCCCTTTTTTTTTGTTTTGTTTTGTTTTTTATTTTGGGGGCAGGGAGAAAAGGAAAACTGGAAAGGAAGGAGGAAATGGAGAGATGCCATCAATAAATATTTTAAAGCCTTAGGAGCACGGCAATGGTGAAAGAGGGAAATATAGATGATAATTAGTGTATAGGTATAACTACTGTTGACTGTTATGATTGATCTAGACGCACTAAGGCTGGGAGAGAGTGTAAATGCATACATATTTGTTGGATTGTAGCTGTGATAATGTATCTGTTGATATTCCCCTTTCCTTTTGTCTTTTTTGTGATAAAAATAAAAGATTAAAATATGAACTAAAAGACACGGCTACTGTTTTTTTTTAGGCTGACCGGTGATGGCGGCATTATAGCTGGACTACAGCTCGGCAGTCTTTTAGGTACACATATTGTAGGTGCCTCAAAGTTCGTTTTTGGCCTATAGCAATGTCTTCCCGGAAAAAGGGTGGGGGAAACACAGCAGGAAGGGGCGCAAGAGCCCAGCTGTCAGGGTCTGAGGATGCTAGTCATGCCTCCGCAGTGTTGTAATCCACTGAAAGGCCAGAGGTGACTGGCCAGTCTGAGCCATTAGGGCTGTCAGGCACTTCCAATGGTTCAGCCTCTGCATATGTCACTAAGGACGATTTAACATCAGCTCTAGCTGGTTTAGAGGGCAAAATAGCTGGCATGATCGCTTCTGTCTCCCAAACAGGGAAAAAGCGTCTCCCTCTCTGCCTCCTGACCCTCCAGCTTTGGAACAGGAGTGGGCTGAGAATGTGGAGTTACCATTGGATGACCGAGAAGAGGGTCAGGCAGATGACTCCGTCTCTGAGGAGCCTTTTTCAGCCTCTCAATCTCAAAGATTGTTGGTTCAATCCCTTACGGACTTGGTTCGTTCCGGATTCAAATTGCCCCCCGTGGAGGTATCCGAGGCCTCCTTCTCCTCTTTGGGTTCTTTGAGGCCTCCGCAAGGCTTGCATGCTTTTCCTATGCATCCACTTCTAGAGCGATTAGTGTATGCAAACTGGGAGCATCCGGATAGGATTTTTATCCCCCCTAGGTTTACGCTTCTGTACCCAATGGAGGAGAAGTTCACAAATAAAATTGAGTTTGCCAGCTATAGATGCTGCTATTTCCTCTGTGAATAAGAGCTTGACTTGTCCGGGTTTTTAAGGAACCAAACCAGGTCCTAAGGCCTCCTCATGAAGGGGCGCCCCCGCTCATTCGGTGCAGTTTTCAGAGGCTTGGAGGAAGAGGATCCAGGACAGATGGGTCAACTCCATAGTGCCTCTAGGCTACAAGTTAGAATTCAGGGAGTTTCCACCATGTCGTTTTCTAAGATCAGGGTTTCCCAAAGACCCGTTAAAAAGAAGATCTTTATCCCAGGCGCTAGACCAGTTGAGGTTGCAAGGGGTAATCGTAGAAGTACCGGCAGAAGAGCGGTTCATGGGGTTCTATTCAAATCTTTTCACAGTCCCAAAACCAAATGGAGATGTGAGACCCATTCTAGATCTCAAAAATCTGAATCGGTTTTTAAACATCCGCTCGTTTCGAATGGAGTTAATCCGGTCAGTAGTCTCCACTCTGAGGAGAGGACAATTTCTTGCATCAATAGACATCAAGGATGCATATCTGCATGTGCCAATTTACCTCCCTCACCAGACGTTTCTGCGGTTTGAGGTGGAGGGGTGGCATTTTCAGTTCGTAGCCTTACCCTTCAGGTTGGCCACCGCCCCCCGGGTGTTCACAAAGATCCTAGCCCCTGTATTAGCAGGGTTAAAGGGTATTGCGATTATGGCATACCTAGACGACCTATTGCTTGTGGATCAGTCGGCTGCGTGTATAGATCAGAATGTGTCCAGCACGGTTCAGTACTTTGGAACACCTGGGTTGGTTTCTCAACCTAGAGAAGTCAGCCTTACGGCCAGTACAAAGGCTGGAGTACTTGGGTCTGATTATAGACACAATCCAAGAAAAGGTATTTTTGCCTCAGACAAAGATCAGTGCCATAAAGAATCTTGTTCGGGTGGTCAAGGGGAAAAAAGGGATCTTTGGTTCACCTTTGTATGAGGTTGCTATGGAAGATGGTAGTCTCATTCAAAGCAATTCCTTATGCCCAGTTTCACTCAAGGCCTTTGCAGAACGGCATTCTGTCCACTTGGAACAAGAAGAAGTTTTAGATTATCGGATGTAGCTTTCCCCAAGAGTGCGGCAGATTGGTGGTTAATAGACAAAAATTTGCAGAAGGGCAAACCCTTCCCACCAGCAGCGTGGAAGTTGGTAACAGTAGATGCCAGCCTCTTGGGCTGGGGGGCAGTTCTGGAGGAATCCAGTGTCCAGGGGAAGTGGTCAGAAATCGAAGACCCTGCTTATCAATATCTTAGAGATTCGGGCAGCTCGGCTGGCTTTGGTTTAATGGACTGCCAGATTGCAGGGTTGTCCCATCAGGATTCAATCCGACAATGCCACAGCTGTGGCTTACATCAACCACCAAGGGGGCACCAGGAGTCAGGCGGCCCAGAAGGAAACGTACCATATCCTGACGTGGGCAGAGAAACAAACATGTACCATTTCTATCTGCAGTTTTAATTCCAGGAGTAGAGAATTGGCAGGCGAACTACTTGAGCTGCCAGCAGTTGTCCTCGGGGGAGTGGTCTCTGCATCCCAAGGTTTTCTCAATCATTTGCCAGAGATTGTGTACCCCAGACATAGATCTATTGGCATCCAGGTTCAACAAGAAGTTGGACAGGTTTGTGTCAAGGACAAGGGATCCGCTCGCATCCGGAACAGATGCGTTAGTGATTCCTTGGGACCAGTTCTCACTGATTTATGCCTTCCCTCCAATTCCGCTTCTACCGCGGCTATTGCACAGGATCAGGGAGCAAGGAAAGCCAGTAATTTTAGTAGCCCCAGTGTGGCCCAGAAGGTCCTGGTACGCAGAGATTGGCAGTGGAAGGTCCATGATCCCTTCCACTTCATCCAGACCTACTCTCGCAAGGACCAATATTCCATCCTGCCTTACACTCGCTAAATTTACAGTTTGGCTATTGAGGCCCAGATTTGAAAGGATCAAGGGCTTTCCGGCTCAGTGGTGTCCACCCTGATAAATGCAAGGAAACCAGCTTCTTGGGCTATTTGTTATAGGATTTGGAAGTCCTATATTTCTTGGTGTAGGGTTAAAGGATGCACCCCCCCGCCCCCCCGAAAGTATGTCATAGGAAGAATTCTCTTTCTTGCAGTTGGGGGTAGAAATTAAGCTGGCCTTAAGGTACAATCAAGGGTCAAATCTCTGCGTTATCAGTGTTTTTTCAAAGGCCGATTGCATCACATTCTTTGGTCCGGCCTTTATACAAGGGGTAGTCCATGTAACTCCACCTGTTAGGCCACCCTTGTGTCCTTGGGATTTGAATCTGGTCTTAGCCGCTTTGCAAAGATAGCCCTTTGAGCCTATTCGGCATATTCCTTTAATCCTTTTGACTAGGAAATTATTTTTTTGGGTCGCAGTTACTTCGGCTAGGAGAGTAATCAGAGTTGGCAGCTTTCTCCTGTAAAGAGCCTTATTTGATTATTCATCAGGACAGAGTGGTGTTACGGCCTCATCGGGCTTTTCTACCTAAGGTGGTGTCTAGTTTTCACCTAAACCAAGATGTCACTTTGCCTTCTTTTTTCCCAGAACCTCGTTCTGCGAAAGAAAGTTTGTTACATTCTCTCGATGTGGTCAGAGCGGTCAAGGTGTATCTAAAGATGACAGCTCAGGTGCGGAAGACCGACTCTTTGTTTGTGCTGCCAGAAGGGCCCAGGGGCAAGCAGCATCGAAATCAACTATTTTGCAATGGATTCGCCAAGTTATAATTCAGGCTTATGGTTTAAGGAGGAAGGTTCCACCTTTTGAGGTGAAAGCGCACTTTACCAGGGGTATAAGTGCCTCATGGGCAGTGCATCATTAAGTCTCTATGGCTCAGATTCGCAAGGCCGCTACTTGGTCTTCACTGCATACATTTACTAAATTTTATCAGATAGATGTAAGGCGACAGGAAGCTGCTGCATTGGGCACTGTGTGCTGCAGGCAGCAATATAGGTCCTCTTACCTGTTGGCGGTCTGCTTTTTTATGTGTCCCCCCTCCCATCAGGGGCATTGCTTTGGGACGTCCCAGATAGTAATTACTATAGCTGCTCTGTGTCCCGCGATGTACGATAAACAAAATAGGATTTTTCCTACAGCTTGCCTGTAAAATCCTATTCTTGGAGTATATCACGGGACACAGAGGTCCCTCCCCTCTTTGCTGGGATATTCATTGCTTTGCTACAAAACAGAGGTACTTCCCGTATGGGAGGGGTTATATAGAGGGGGACGTCCTGTCTTTTGATGTGCCAGTGTCCATTCACCTATAGGTGGCGTATAACCCAGATAGTAACTACTATCGCCGCTCTGTGTCCCGTGATGTACTCCTAGAAAAGGATTTTACAGGTAAGCTGTAGGAAAAATCCTATATTTTTTTTTTTGGGGGGGGGGTGTCTTTGAGATATTAGAGGTCTAAACAGACCCCCACTTTTCTATTTCTGAGACAGAGAAAGGGACTGAAGATAGTCCCTTTTCTCTGTAGCTCTATACTTGAATGAATGAGGAATCTGCATAGAGATTCCATTCATTCAGACAGTCTGATACATTGTGACATTAGCGGTTACAATGATCAGCTGTCAGTGAATATAGCAGCGATCACTGCCTATATTCACTGTACTGCAGGGGGGAGCTTAGTAAACACATGTTTACTAAAGCCCCCCCAGCCCCAACTTCACCCTCACTTGCACACCCCCCCCCCCCCCCCGCTGCGCTCCCCAAGCTAACAGATCACGGATATCTGTGCAGGGAGAAGCTACAGGCGGAGGAAGGGAAGGGGCAGTTGGGATAATCTGACCAGTGGGGGGGACTTATCTGGATCCCCCCCAAGCCCCATGCAGCACCTGAAGCCGGCGGGAGCCACAGAGTGGTATGCCGGCTAATGATGGCTGCGGGATCCGGTTTGGGGGGTTGGATCGGGTGGAGGGGGGGAATCGGTGCTGGGGGGAAGAAGGGGGGTGAAGGGGAGAGGAGAGTAGGGGGGCAGTTTAAGATAAAAGGGGAGCGGTGGGAGGTGGAGTGGTAGGAGACAGGGAAGCAGTGGCATGGGAGGGGGGGGGTGGTCACATTAGGGGTTAAAAACTTTGATCAGCGTGTTGTAATCCACTGATCAGAGTTATAAAATTAATCAGCAGAGTCTGCTGAACAATTCTGATATGAGCTTATGGTCACTTGACCATAAGCGTATAGGAAAGGGAGAAAGGAGGTCCGTACGCCGTACTGACTTGTCCACCTGCGGGCACTTTTATAGGACCATACGGCGTACAGACCTGGCAGGGAGGGAGGGAGAAATGCCACTCGGAGTGGCCATTGATCGGGGATGCAGGGGCAGTTGGGGTAATCTGACCGGTGGGGGGGGCTCATCTTGATCCCCCCAAGCCCCATGCAGCACCTGAAGCTGGCGGGAGCGGCAGAGGAGGTATGCCGGCTATGATGATGGTGTCTGCAGGGATCCGGTTTGGGGGTGGTCGGATCGTGTGGAGGGGGGGAGATCAGTGCTGGAGGGAAGAAGGGGGGTGAAGGGGATAGGAGAGGGGAGTGGGGGTGACAGTTTAAGATAAAAGGGAGCGGTGGGAGGTGGAGTGGTTGAGGATAGGAAAGCAGCGGCATGGGTGGGGGGGGCGGTCACATTAGAGGTTAATAACTGATCAGCGGGTTGTAATCCGCTGATCAGAGTTATAGAATTAATCAGCAGAGTCTGCTGAACAATTCTGATATAAGCTTATGGTCATTTGACCATAAGCTTATAGGAAAGGGAGAAAGGAGGTCTGTACGCCGTTCTGACTTGTCCACCTGCGGGCACTTTTATAGGTCCGTACGGCTTACGGACCTGGCAGTGAAAGGGTTAAATATAAAGTCTACCAGAATATAATTAGATGTAAACAGTGGCGCTGGAGTAAGTAATGATACAAACCGGTATAAAACACACCAAAGTGGTGGTAATTGGCAGAGCTTAAATCGCTAATAGTCCATAAGTTGAATAGGTGGTAATAGAGAGCGGTAGTTCCGTAAAAAGAAGATTAAGTAGCTAGGCTGATCTGACACCACACCATGTGAGCAAACGTGACTTCCCCAATTAGATGTACACTCACTAGCATGCATTGCCTCTCACACTCGTGTTTTGGCATAAACAGCAGTGAACCCCTCCCGCCGCCTTCCATGGTTTTCTTTCTTAGGCTCTCCTGTCCCATCGGGGAACCCAAGAATGCAGCCTGTGGTTCTGCCAGCTGACCATAGAGCTGATCAGAGACCAGAATGGCTCCAATCATCTCTATGGCCTAAGAAACCAGAAGCTACGAGCATTTCATCACTTCGGTTTCGCCGGATATAAACTGCGCCGTTTTTAAATTGGGAAAGCATTCGATCACACCGATCTTGGTGTGGTCAGATGCTTTAAGAGGAGAGATCTAGAGTCTAATAGCCCCCACATTTTAAAAAAAAGAGTACCTGTCATTGCCTATTGCTATCATAGGTGATATTTACATTCCCTGTGATAACAATAAAAGTGATGAAAAAAATATGAAAGGGACAGTGTAAAAATAAAATAAAAAAGCAAAATAAAAAATCTAAGGCACCCCCCCTCTCGCACGCAAGGGAGAATGCAAACCTAGGTCTCGTGTTGTATGTAAACAGCAATTGCACCATGCATGTGAGGTGTCACCGCGAATGTCAGATCAAGGGCAGTAATTCTAGCAGTAGACCTCCTCTGTAAATCCAAAGTGGTAACCTGTAAAGGCTTTTAAAAATGTATGTAGTTTGTTGCAACTGCACGGGTGTGCGCATTTTTAAAGCATGTCGTGTTTGGTATCTATGTACTCAGCATAAGATCATCTTTTATATTTTACCCAACATTTGTGCATTAGAATTAAAAAAAGTGTACTTTTATTTCAAAAGAAATTGTGTTTGGAAAAATCGCTGCGCAAATACTGTGTGAATTTTTTTTTGCAACATCCACCATTTTAATCTGTAGGGCCTCTGGTTTAAAAAAAACATTTATTTTTCATACATCATGGGACACAGAGTCAGGATAATATTCATTACCTGCTGAGTTATACTCCATCATCAGGTGATGGACACTGGTAGACCAAGGTCTTTAGACAGGAAGTGATTCCCTATATAACCCCTCCCATACAGGAAGTTACTTCTGTTTTTTACCAGTGTCTACAAGGTGTATGGCACATTTGTTTGAGCTCTCTGAAAAGGGTACCCAGTCCTTGAAGGTCCTCAAGTGACAGGAACCCGTCGTGATGGGTGAAGATTGGGCTCTTAGTTTCTAAGCTGTCCTGCGCCTGGACGGGTAAGTGAAACCCCTTTTTATATATATATATATATATATATATATATATTGTGACAGCAGGAAGGTAAAGTCACCTGGTTGCATCCAGGGGGGTAGATATATTTCGCCCAGATTCAGGCTTTACGCCGACTTATACAACTAGGTGGAGAGTTGTATAAGCCCAGCTAAGGCTAGTGGGCTCATGGATGACTCATACCTCTAGGGAGAGGGCTGGGCGTCGTGCAGACAGGGAGTTGATGAGACCAGCTGAAGCTTGTCAGCTCATTTAGGCCTCTATAAGAACTCCCAGCTTCATTAGATGTTAGCTCATGCCTGGAACCAGACCTGTGTGGACTGTCTAGGGAGAGTGAACCCCTGTGCGGTGAGACAAAGCCTGTGTGGCTATTTGCTTGGACATTTAAAACCAGGGACTTAGGGACTAGGACAGCACTAGGCTGATCCCAGTTGTTAGTTAGGAAACCTGTATGTTTAGTCAGAGGTCAACTTGACCAGGATTTATTTTGGTTATGTTTCTTTTGCTTTGCTGTGTTTTGTCACTGTAAATAGAAAATAAACCGCACCTTTTTGATTTTGAAAACCACAACCTCCGTTTGCTGGGCCTGTTTTGTGTGGGGAGCCCATCCCGGGGGTCACACACACCCGCTGCCGAGCTAACCCCCTCACAATATATATTGTGGGGTGTCCCAGTGATTGTAACAATTTGTCAAGCTAGCTAGAGGCTGGACACCTGTGTGCAGTGACCATACGGGGAGTTTTTGGGCTAGCTGTTGATGTTTGCAAAAGTGTACCTTATTGCTTGTATCTGGCTGTTTTCTTACCTGTATGATGGCGCACAACGCTGCACCATTTCGCTTTGGTTTTACCAGGGCGCACATGCATTCGCAATGGTGCCGCTAAACTTAACAGTTTATTTGTTTGACAACCAGGGCTCATGTGCATTCGTAAGAGTGCTACGATACTCACCATGGCAGCCATGGCGCACGAACATTCGCAAGAAGTTCCGTTATACTTGCTTGTGTTTAAACGGCCAGGGCGCACATGCATTACCAAAGATGCCATTTGGCTCACCTGTTTGCTGGCAGCCATGGCGCACGTGGCTTCACTGCACTGGTGCAGTAGCTTTATTTGGCGCATAAAGATTCACGTCATGCGCAATTGCGGCCACGCCAGTTCGCCGGAACTGCGCATGTGTGTGTATGCCAAACATGCCCAGGAGACAGCTGTGGGACACAGAGCAGGCTCTAAACCAGACACTTGCAGCGGTTCATTTCTCATTACCCGGGGTCACGTGAGTCACCAAGTGTTGCTTGGCAGGCTAAGATGCTTAGCAGGATTGTTGCAAAGGGGCTTGGTGAGCCCTATTAAAGGGTCTCCCTTCTGAGGTGTGTTAAATCTACACCCAAGTACTCAATTTTTGTGGCTAGTAAATGTCTTCAAAAAAGAGGAGCGGGACTAACACTACAGGGAAGGGCACACCTATGTCATCAGTAGTTCCTGATGAACCTAGTCGTATCCCTAGTGTTGTATCCCCTGAAAGACCAGAGGCTTCCGGGCAATCTGAGCCGCTGCGCCTATCTGGTATTGTGCCTACAGTCAATGCTGTTGCCTCACCCTTTATCACTAAGGATGAATAGTCCTCATCCCTCGCCGGCTTAGAGCACAGGATGGCTGCCATGATTGTCTCCATCCCACAGGGTGGCAAGAAGCGTGACAGAGCCCCCTCCCCGGAGCCTCCATGTCTGGAGCAAGAATGGGTCGAGGATGGGGAAGAGCTTAAAGCTCAGGATTCTGTGGATGGCCTGGCCGATGGGTCTGCTTCCGAGCAATCTGGACAAGAAGATACCCAGCCGGTATCTGCCTCTCAATTACGGAGGCTCTTGACCCTGACTCTTACCGAAATGGCTTTCTCTGCCTTTAAGTTGCCTCTAACTGAGGTCACTGAGCCTCCCTGGTCCTCTTTGGGATCCCTGAGACCTCTTCAGGCCACACAGGCTTTCCCCCTACACCCCCTGTTAGAAGAGGCGGTGTGTGCTGATTGGGAAAATCCTGACAGGATTTTTGTTCCTCCTAAGAGGTTTTCCCTTTTATATCCCCTGGATGAAAAGTTCACTAAGAAATGGAGCATGCCAGCCATAGATTCAGCAGGCTCTTCCTTAAACAAGAACTTAACTTGTCTGGTGGATAATGCACAGGACTTGAAACCCTGTTGATAAGAAATTGGAGTCATTATTAAAAGCTTCTTTTTCTTTGGCCAGTTCAGCTATTCAGCCAGCTCTTGCAGCAATTGGTATCTGCCAATTCGTAAAAGATCAGATCAGATGGCCTGACAGGCCTAACCAGGAGGATGATCAGCCTGAAAATAAGGCAGATATTCCTCGAGCGCTGTTTTGCTGTTGACGCCTTAAAGGATTCAATAGAACAGGTTTCTCGTTTGGCTCTCATGTCTGTACATATGCGCAGACTTTTGTGGCTTAAGAACTGGTCAGCCGAACTTTCTTGTAAGAAGTTACTAGCAGATTTCCCCTTTCATGAGGAACATTTATTTGGCGATCATTTGGACAAATAGATCCAAAAGATTTCTGGAGGGAAGAGTTCTCTACACCAAACGTCCCTTGTTTAAAATCGCAGGGACTGCTTCCTCAAGTGTCTCAGCACCAAGGCGGTTCCCCCGCCAACAGAGCGCTAGAGCCAGGGGGCCAGGGCCAGAAAAAGCCCTGGGTCCAAAAAATTTCTAAACAAAGCACCAAGCCCTCCTTTTCAGGAGACGCCCGCACTCTATTGGGTGGGGGGGAAGGCTGCTGCACTTTGCGGACATTTGGAGAACAATAGTTCAGGACGAGCCGGTCACCTCAACTATAACCCGTGGGTACAAGCTTGAATTGCGGGGTGTTCCCCCTCAGTGGTTTTTAAGATCCAACATTTCTTTGGATCCTCCAAAAAGAGACTTATTACTTCAAGCACTATATCATTTAATGCATCAAGGAGTGATTGTAGAGGTTCCTGTACCCGAAAGGGGCACATGGTTTTACTCAAATCTTTTTATGGTTCAAAAACCAAATGGGGACACAAGGCCCATCTTGGACATAAGATCCCTGAACTAATATCTACTGATCAAGTCCATTCGGATGGAGTCTGTCCACTCAGTAGTAGACTCACTCCAGATGGGAGACTTTCTAGCCTCCATCGATATAAAGGACGCGTATCTACACGTACCTATCTTTTCAACCTACTCAGAAGTACCTGCGGTTTGCAGTAGCGGAACGTCACTTTCAGTTTGTGGCTCTACCCTTCGGGCTTGCTACAGCCCACCCCCCTGGGTATTCACATAGGTCCTAGCACCAGTACTGGGTCTTTTAAGGGCCCAAGGGATCCTGGTGCTCGGGTATCTGGACGACCTCCTCTTCAGAGATCACTCACTACAAGCTCTAAACCAGAGCATAACATGTACAGTGCGGTATTTGGAAAGCTTATGCCCCATACACACGATCATTTTTAATGTCATTTTTAAAACTGACGTTTTTCTCGTCATTTTTTTTCTTGTTTCCTCTCAAGCCTGTCTTGCGTACACACCATCATTTTAAAAAATGTTCAAGAAAAGCGCAGTGACGTACACCACGTACGACGGCACTATAAAGGGGAAGTTCCGTTCGAATGGCGCCACCCTTCATGTTAGTAAAGTTTGTTGAGAGACGATTCGCTCTTTTCAGTCTAGTGCTTTTCAGTCCGTTACAGCATGACGAATGTGCTATCTCCATTACGAACGCTAGTTTTACCAGAACGAGCGCTCCCGTCTCATACTTGATTCTGAGCATGCGCATTTTTTGTCACGTCGTTAAAGCATACACACTATCGTTTTTCACGTCGTTAAAAAAAACGACATGAAAAACGACGTGAAAAAAGAGAGCATGTTCGAAATTTTTAATGCCCGTTTTTCACGTCGTTAAAAATGCTCTGGAGCATACACACGATCATTTTTAATGGCCATTTTTTTTAATGGCATTTTTAACGGCATGAAAAATGATCGTGTGTATGGGGCATTAGGCTGGATCATAAATACCGAAAAGTCAAGCTTGAGACCAGCTCAAAGTCTAAATTATCTAGGTCTAATCCTAGATACAGTCCAGGCAACAGTATTCTTGCCACCCCAAGGATCTATGCCCTGAAGACTTAGGTGCGTCAGATAAGAGACACCAGACAACCCTCCATTCGACTCTGTATGAGTCTTCTAGGGAGGATGGTATTCTCATTCGAGACGGTGTCCTATGCCCAATTCCATGCCAGGCCGCTAACACAAAACATCTTGCTGGCTTGGAACAGGACAAGGAAAAGCCCTGGATTATGCAATGTTCTTATCTTCTCAGGCACGCTTAGGCCTACGCTGGTGGTTACAGGATCAGAACCTGCAAAAGGGAAAATCCTTCCTCCCGGTAACTTGGAGAGTACTGACTACAGATGCCAGTCTCTGGCTGGAGAGCGACCCTAGAAGGGCTCACAGCTCAAGGAAAATGGTCCCCCCTTTTTTTTTTTTTTCCTTTCCCCCCTTTACCACTCTCTTTCTTCACCATTTAAGTCATTCGATTTTGCCTCCAATCTACTGGGCTTTATATATTATATCTATTCTTTTTCTACTGAGAGTTCATTGAGATGTGTGGTTGTCTAGAGAGGACTTCTTTTGATATCTCTCTGATCTATTTCTGACGTCATCTCTTTTGATATCCATATATATATTACATTTAGAATGATGATTGGAGCCCTGAAATTGCCTGTCAGATAGGCACTAGGGTATCTCGCTACCTTATAGATCAATCATGATCGTTTTTTTAATAAGCGGATACACATATACCATTGCCTATTTGACATGACAAATAATGGGTAATAATAGTCCTACGATACAAAAACATGACAATTTAATCCATGTTCATATGAGTCTTTTTTCCCCCTTTTTTACAGCTAATATAGCTCTGAGTTTCAATATGGAAAAGACTCCACAGCCAAATTATATGATAATGTAATGTATGCCATATTATGTAGCTTCGATACATGAATATGCACATGGATTTTAATAATGCACTTTATTATAGGTGTTCACATGCATCAATACTTTGGTTTTTCGTTTTATATATAACAAAAATAATGTTTACATTTTTTAGATTTTGTTTTTTTAAATGCCCAATGCGCTACGGGACACACTAGAAAACCACTATTAACAATGTCTAGCTTCTAAACTAAATACTTTTTCGCAACTCATCATCTACTTTATATGTATATAGAGACATGTATATCTGTTATGGAGTTGAAGTCTCTATAGTAATATCCAATTGGGAGGATCATTCCACGCATCGGGAGGTTTCCCTGGCAATTTTCATGATACGATCCTCTCACTATTAACACAGATTGCAAAAACATACCAGTATATACACATACAGACTTTTACACCTCTTCTATATACGTTTCAGTTACATATGTTGCGAAAAAATATAAATAAAAATAAAAATAAATAATAGTAAAAAATAAAAAAAGAATAAAAATAAAAATATGCATATCTACACTTATATTCAATTATGATCCATTAGTCCCTATAGACACATAGAGATTTGAATAAACGATATGCATACGATTTAGTTTTAGAACTTTATTGCAAATTGTCCCAAGAGAGTTTATTGTTTCACTGACACTTCAGGGACATAGCAATATGGCAAGACATCTGTATGTAATTATATATATATATATATATATATATGTATAGCGTTAATAGTATTCAAAGTTGTTGTGCATCTGTTTTGCATTTTTTTGCAAAAGAAAAATCTGTATATATATATATATATATATATATATATATATATATATATATATATATATATATACACACACATAGTTCCCTCCAAAGCTTGGGGGAAAGGGGGAAAAAAAGTATTTTGCGTACATATTCTGCCCGGGATGGTTATATAATACACACATGGTTTTACACATACTCCATTTTCCCTCTGTTTTATGTCACTTTATTTCCACACAAATATAAAAATGGACTGGTTATACACACTTAAAGGAGTAGTAAAGTTACATGTTTTTTCACCTTAATGCATCCTATGCATTAAGGTGAAAAAACATTCGACAATACCGCCCCCCCCCCCCCCCCCCCGAGCCCCCGTTTTTCTTACCTGGCCCCTCGAAAGTCCCATGCTCGTCCCCGTCATCCTCTTCGTTTTTCTGCCTGGCCGCCGATTGGCTACACTGGATAGATTGAAAGCAGCGCAGCCATTGGCTGGCGCTGCTGTCAATCACATCCAATGACGCGGCACGCCGGGGGGCGGGGCCGAGTGATACAGTCGGCGGCTATGGCCGCCGCTGTATCACGGGAGCGCGCCCGCAATCACTCCACACCATGCAAGCTCACTCGCATTAAGGTGTGGAGTCCTTGCGGGGAGGAGCCAAGACAGCCGCCGAGGGACCCCAGAAGACCAGGATCGGGGCCACTGTGTGCAAAACGAGCTGCACAGTGGAGGTAAGTATAACATGTTTGTTATTTTTAAGCAAAAAAAAAAAAAGCTTTAGTGCTCCTTTAAATACATATTGTATTAGGTATAATCAATTAATTATTTATCATACACATTCCCATTATGTTTGACAGTATGAACATATGTATATATATATATTTTTTTTCTGCACTTATATATCACCAAAAGAGTTTTTTCACTTCTTTTACTTCACCATACTTTCCACTCCTTCCTCTTCACATATTTAATATTCACACACACACACACAAACAAAAAAAGTTTTTGTGGTTTTACCAAATATCTATCAATTACTTTGACCAATTTTCTCACACATGCATTCACAATCTATTCATAAAAGTTTTTCCATACCCCAAAATATATATGTATTTCATATATATAAAAATAATAATAATTGTTAACATTAACATCATTCATATAGTTTGATTTTATTTATTCTTAGTTTATTCCATATTCACTTTCATCCTAAATAAAATATTATTCTACTGCACAAACACGGTATTACACTATTTATTTGTCTATTTTGAAGACATAGTTATGCGACAATCACTTTTGTGTCTGTTGTACGGACATAAATCATAGAATTTTATGATATAAATATTATTTAATGCCGCACATACACATATAAACGATACATTGTAGCTTTCTCCCCCTCCCCTCCCTCCCCCCCCTCCCCCACTTGTTTCATATTAACAGTAGTACACGCATTTAGGTGATGAATTGGTTAATATATTTGCATTCATCCCGGGTTGGTGTGTTCTTTTCTGCTCCCAATTTAGCTAATTGTGAAGCAGCAGTCATTGGCCATACAGACCACATGACAGTTTTTGGTTTCAAATAAATTTGAAGTGTTTTTAAATGTCTATTCAGCTATAAGTAAGCACTATTTAAAAGTGTGAAACGCGTCAGTGTTCCTTTGCTTTGCTGTGACCTGTAGTGCCATTGTTTGATGTCATTTTAAATAAAAGCCACCGAAAGGTTTTTGGAGTGCGGCAGTCCATTTTTTCATCATTTGATTTTCTATCTGCCTAGAAGGGCTCACAGCTCAAGGAAAATGGTCAAGGACAGAACAGAATCCTGACCATCAACATCCTGAAATTACGGGCAGTACGTCTGACCCTACGGTCCTGGACGATGGAGCTTCAGGCCTACCCTATCAGTGTTCAGTCCGACAATGCCACTGCAGTGGCCTATATAAACCACCAAGGTGGTACCAGGAGTAGTTCAGCTCTGAAGGAGGTGAACTACATACTAGCCTGGGCAGAGGGACATGTGCCAATTACATCGGCAGGCCATATCCCGGGAATAGAGAACTGGAAGGCAGATTATATCAGTCGCCAGCAGATTTGCCCGGGGGAATTGTCCCTACACCCAGGGGTGTTCCAGGAAATTTGCCAATGTTGGGGATGGCCAGAGGTCGACCTAATGATATCCAGGTTCAACAACAAGCTACAGCAGTTTGTGTCCCGAACAAAGGATCCTCTGGCTATCGGAGCAGATGCTCTGATAATTCCATGGAGCCAGTACTACCTGGTTTATGCTTTCCCTCCGATCCCTCTCCTTCCACATTTGTTGCGCAGGATTCGGAAAGAGGGAGTTCCTGTCATTCTGGTAGCACCAGTCTGACCCAGAAGGCCTTGGTTCCCGGAGATTGTGAGACTGACAATAGACGGGCCATGGACGCTTCCACGGCGCCCCGATGTACTGTCTCAAGGTCCTATATTCCATTCAATTTACAGTATCTAAATTTGACGGCATGGCTATTGAAGCCATTGTGTTAAAGGACCGTGGCATCTTGGGACCAGTGGTGTCTACCCTAGTGAATGCTAGAAAAGCTGTTACTAGGAAGATCTATCATAAGGTCTGGAAGACTTGTATTGCTTGGTGTGAAGCCAGAAAATGGCATCCACGGAAATACGTGATTGGGAGAATTCTCTCTTTTTCTACATTCAGCTGTAGAAATCAAATTGGGTTTGAGTACAATCAGAAGTCAAGTTTCGGCTCTATCCGTATTCTTCCAAAGGCCTTTAGCCTCCCATTCACTGATCCGAACCTTTATGCAAGGGGCAACTCGCTTGCTTCCCCCCCCCCCCATTAGGTCACCTATGTGTCCTTGGGACTTGAACTTGGTGTTGTCTGTATTACAGAAACAACCATTTAAACCTATTAAGGAAATTCCTTTTAGACTTTCTGTCACGCAAGCTAGCCTTCGTGATGGCTATCACCTCGGCTAGAAGGGTGTCGGAGTTGGCGGCCCTGTCATGCAGGGAACCGTATTTAATCCTTTAATACGACCTGTTCCATCCTTTTTGCCAAAAGTGGTGTCGGCCTTTCATTTAAATCAGGACATTATTTTGCCTTCTTTTTTCTCTCAGCCTCATTCGGCAGAAGAGACGACTGCACTCTTTGGACGTTGTCCGGGCAGTCAAGGTTTATTTGTCTAGATCTGCGAAGATCCGAGGATCAGACTCTTTTTTTGTTTTACTAAAGGGATCCAAGAAAGGGAAGGCAGCTTCCAAAGCTTCCATTGCCAATTGGGTCCGTCAATTGGTCATTCAGGCCTACGGTCTGAAACATAAAGCTTCTCCCTTTAGGGTGAGAGCTCATTCTACCAGGGGTGTAGGAACCTCCTGGGCTTTTCACCATCAGGTATCTGTGACTTAGATTTGTAAGGCTGCTACCTGGTCTTCAGTGCATACATTCACAACATTTTTTCAAGTGGCTGTTCGAGCAGCCGAGGATTTGGTTTTTGGCCGCAGTGTTCTGCGGGCTGCCGTATAAAAACTGATGGCTACTATTTGGTATGGTGTCTCTCTCCCCTCAAGGCTATTGCTTTTGGACGTCCCAGCAGGTAATGAATATTAGCCTGACTCTGTGTCCCATGATGTATAAAAAGGAAATAGGATTTTTACATCATACTTACCTGTAAAATCCCTTTCTTTTAGTACATCATGGGTCACAGAGGTCCCTCCCCTCTTTTTGAGGGTTCAGTGCTTGCTACAAAACTGAAGTAACTTCCTGTATGGGAGGGGTTATATAGGGGATCACTTCATGTCTAAAGACCTTGGTCTACCAGTGTCCATTCACCTGATGATGGAGTATAACCCAGCAGGTAACGAATATTAGCCTGACTGTGTCCCATGATGTACTCAAAGAAAAGGATTTTACAGGTAAGTATGATGTAAAAATCCTATTATAATGTTTGGGGGTTCAAAGAAATTTTCTAGCAAAAAAATCAAAACATTTTTCATGTAAACAAAGTGTCAGAAAAGGCTTGGTTTTCAAGTGGTTAGAGTGGGTGATGTGTGGCATAAGCTCTTTTTTTTTTAACGTTAAACACAGGTTTTTATTGATCAAAGGGTGCATACATGTGAAGCATACTTTACATATACATTTGGTAACTGATACATTGAGAGTCATATTTGAGGTAGGCCAAGCAAGATATTCATCATCATTGTCATGTGAGCGTGCTCTATACGAATACATTGTACATCCAATTACTACCTAGAATAACATATGTCTGAGCCCTCATGTCTAACTAATATGGTTTTGTTATGTACAAGTACTCGACTCTTGAAGCCAGCGGTCCCATATCCTATTGTATTTATTGGGGCAGCCCCTGTTGATATATATGCATTTCTTGTATGGCAGGGTATTATTCACTTCTATTTTCCATTCTACTATTTTGGGAGGCGCTTGTCTCATCCATTTTTTAGCAATGATTTTTCTGGCTGAAAACAGTGTCTCATGAAGAAATGTTTTAGTGTATTTATCTATTGAGTCTGGTAACATTCCCAGAAGGCATTGTTTGGGGTCTAATGCTAGGGGTGAGCCCATCTCGTCGTGTAGAAATGTTACAATTTGTTTCCACAAACCCTGTATCTTAGGGCATGTCCAGATAAGGTGGAAGAAAGTGCCCGTTTCTTGTCCACACATCAAACATGTGGTGGAATGGGTGCGTTTGTATCTTGCCACTCTGAGGGGTGTGAGGTACGCTCTATGTAAGACATAAAGTTGCGTAAGTCGATCGGACAGCTTGGGAGACACTGCTTTACAGGACTCCAGCGCCCCGCCCCACTCCTCGTCTTCTATTGGCCCAACCTCCCGCTCCCATCTGGGCTTCAGATCGTACGCTATTTTGGTAGAAATGGGGGTGGTAAGCATATTGTAAAATGCTGAAATCAGTTTGTGCAAATCTGTGCTCTTAATTACGGCCATAATTACATTGGGCGTGGGGTGTGGGACGGAGTCAGGGAATTGCGATTGTGTCGCGTGGCGAAGTTGCAAAAACCTAAAAAAACATTCGGTTTTGAAGTGTAAATTCTTCTCTAAGGGAATCAAAGGTTTTTAGACTTCCCTTGTCCAAGAGGTGATGAAGGTAGAACACCCCCTGTGTGGACCACGTACTCGTATTCTGTATTTTGGCGAGCTCAGGGAGATTCATGTTATGCCAAAGTGGTGTGTAGTCATTGTAGTGTGGAGTACTGAGTTTGGAAGAGGCTAAGTCCCATATTTTCCTGTAATGATATAGCATGGTATGCCTATTTGTCCCTGGCTCTGCCCCTCCCGAGCCCGATGCGATTGCATATATCGAGTCCCTGGTGTATTGTGCCCACTTTGGACATAAGAGGGTGAGGAATCTCTCACTGTCCGTCTTGTCCAGATGAAACATCTGTGACAACTGTGATGCAATGTAGTATAAATTGAAGTCAGGGAGGGCCGTGCCACCAAGATCGGTCGGGTTCTTGAGAGTTTGCCATGCTAATTTGTGTCTATTGGCTCCCCACACAAAGGGCTTGAGTATGGCCTCGAGCAGTTTAAAGTGTTTCAAAGGTAGGTATACTGGGGTATGCCACAGAACATATAGTATCTTAGGGAGTAAGACCATTTTAATTAAATTTATGCGGCCCCAGATCCCAAGTGGAAGTCGGGACCAGATCCGCACTTTGGTTTTAACCATGGAAAGAAGGGGCTCTATATTGAGGGAAATGTAATCCACTGGGGACCTAGATATATGAACCCCTAGGTATTTAATGACATCGACTCTTTGCAGTGGCAATCTGGTTTGGGATTCCTGGGGCGGGAAGCTGTCGATAGGCAGAATTTGGGACTTGTCCCAATTAATTTTTAATCCTGAGAATATCCCAAACCGCTCGATCGTGTGGAGTGCAGTATGTAGAGATGGGCCCGAATCTGCTAAATATAGCAGCGTATCATCAGCATACATACTGATTTTTTCGATCAGGGAGCCCAATCTCAGACCCCTAATCCCTGGGTTTGCTCGGATGGACATCGCAAGAGGTTCTGCCGCGAGGGCATATAGTAGCGGGGACAAAGGGCAGCCCTGTCTCGTGCCTCTACTGAGGTCAAACATTCGAGAGGGCCACCCGTTGGCCACCACCTTGGCTGTGGGCGCCTGATACAGCAATTGAACCCACTTAATGTAGTTGGGACCAAAGCCATAGCCTTCCAAGCATCTCCATAGATACTTCCACTCCACCGAGTCAAAAGCTTTTGCCGTATCTAACGTCACTACAACCCGGGACCCAACCTCCTCATGCGTGGCCTGCAGATTTATATATAGTTTTCTAAGATTAAACGATGTATTACGGCCAGGCATGAAACCCGCCTGGTCCGTATGTATTAGGGACAAGATGACCTGATTGAGCCTAATAGATAGTACTTTGGCTAGTATTTTGATATCGACCTGTAATAGGGATATGGGGCGGTACGATTCAGGGTATCCTGGGTCTTTCCCAGGTTTGGGAATGAGGACTATAGTAGCCTCCGTCATGGATGGAGGCAGTGTGCCAGACTCGAAGAGATGGTTGTACAGCGTTAGTAGTTTAGGAACGAGAGTTTCGCTAAAATGGGAGTAGAACTCAATGGGGAGTCCATCCGATCCCGGAGATTTAGACGCGGCAAAGCTAGCGATTGCCTTTGTAATTTCGTCTATGGTGAGGGGTGCCTCCAAAAGGTCCATCTGTTCCCTGGTCAGTTGCGGGAAAACGACCCCCTCTAGAAAGAGGGACATCGTTTCCGATTCGGTAGGGGCTGTCGTTTTGTACAAGTCAGCAAAAAAGTCTCTAAACATTGAAGTTACTGTGGGAGGGTCTGTAATGCGTTGTCCATCAGGGCCATGTAATGTGATAACCACTGGGGGTCTGTCCTCACTGTGTATCAGGTAAGCTAGGAGCTTGCCGGCTTTTTCCCCGTGTTCGAACAGTTTTTGTTTAGAGAAAAATAGTTTTTGTCTTGCTTTTTGAAACTGAAGCTGGGCGACTACTCTAGTGTGTAGTTTGAGCTGGCTTGCCTTTGCGGGAGTCGGGGCTGTGGCAAAATCTCGCTCAGAGGAGGACAGATCCGCTATTGCCTTATCAAGGACGGTGGCCGAGTCAGCCTTGATTTTATTGATTCTAGTAATAAATGTGGAGCGAGCGAACAACTTAAAGGAGTCCCAAACCGCAGAGGGTGGCGCCGAGTCGTCGTTCTCCGCAAAGTATAGTGCCCATTCATTCGCAAGCTCGTCATCCTCCGGTAGGAGTGAGAGCCAAAACGGGTTTAAACGCCAAGATCTAGGTGGTTTATTAATGGGTATGCTTAAAGTTATCCAGTAGGGACTATGATCCGAAAGTATTCTGGGGCAGAATGCAGCCTCAATTAATCGTGGTGTCAGTCTGTGAGATATTAGTATAAAGTCTATGCGAGACAGAGAATTATGGGTAGATGAAAAGCAGGAGTATGATTTTGTATGTGGGAACATGTGGCGCCATGTGTCTATTAAATGAAAGGTGGAGATGAGCTTATAAAACTTAGTTTCGTTGGGAGCGATCGGGGTGGGAGGAGTCAGTTGTGGCATAAGCTCTTTTTTAAACAAATTAATCACTTAAATTATATATTGCTCACACATGCCATGGGTATATGTGGAATTACACCCCAAAATACATTCTGCTGCTTCTCCTGAGTAGAGAGATACCACATGTGTGAGACTTTTTGGGAGCCTAGCTGTGTACAGGACCCTGAAAACCAATCACCGCCTTCAGGCTTTCTAACGGCATAAATTGCAAATGACCCTTTTTTCAGAAAGTAGACACCCCAAGCTATTTGCTGAGAGGCACGTTGAGTCCATGGAATATTTTATGTTTTGCCACAAGCTTTTGAAAAATTACAAAAAATTTTTTACACAAAGTTGTCACTTAAATGATATATTGCTCACACATGCCATGGGTATATGTGGAATTGCAAAATACATTATGCTGCTTCTCCTGAGTACAGGGATACCACATGTGAGATTTTCTGGGAGCCTAGCCACGTACAGGACCCCGAAAACCAATCACCGCCTTCAGGCTTTCTAAGGGCATAAATTGTTGATTTCACTCCTCACTACCTAATAACAGTTTCGAAGGCCATGAAATGCAAGATAGCACAAACCCCCCCCCCCCCCCCCCCATGACCACTTTTCGGAAAGAGTATTTTGCAGATCCCATTTATTGGCACAATTTATTTAGAAAATTAAGAAAGAAAAGGATTTTTTTTTTTTTTTTACATTTTTAAAACTTTGTGACAAAAAAAGCAAGATCTGCAAAATACTCACCATGCCTCTTGGCAAATAACTTGGGGTGTCTACTTTTAGGGCCTCCGAAACTGTGATAGGTAGTGAGGAAGTGAAATTAGCAATTTACACCCTTTTAAATCCTGAAGGTGGTGATTGGTTTTCTGCACCCGTACGTGGCTAGGCTCCCAAAAAGTCTGTGTGAGCAATATATCATTTAGTGACGACTTTGTGTAAAAAAGACAAACCCATTTTGTAATTTTTCTTGAAACTTCTGGCAAAATATAAAATATTCCATGGACTCAACATGCCTCCCAGGAAATAGCTTGCATAGCTCCCAACTGTCACTGATTTCGAGGGACTGTCCCTGATTCGGAGCAATGTCCCTCTGTCCCTCTTTCCTCCTCATTAGTTCCTCATTTTGGTCTAATCTATATAGTTGTATAATAAATAAATTTTTTATCTTTCAAAAAGTGTTTCCCAGTGCTAAACCTTTCATCCAAGTTCTAAATTGCTGCATTTGTCAATTTTAAAAGCCAATATAAAGGAATATTAATGGTAAAAAAAGCACTTGGATTTAATTAAACTTTTTTTGTTACGTCCCCTTTAAGGGGCGTGGCAGGAGCGTGTCCTATGCCTACATACGTTTGGTAGTAGGTGTCCCTAATTCCCATCTCAAAATGTTGGGAGGTATGAGCTTGGGGTGTCAACTTTACAAAAATAAGTCATTTGGTGGGGGTTTGTACTATCTTGACATTTCAGGGCTTTCGAAACAATGATAGGTAGGAAGTGAAATAAGCAATTTACGCCCTTTGAGATCCTGAAGGCAGTGATTGGTTTTCGGCACCCGTACGTGGCTAGGCTCCCAAAAAGTCTCTCACATGTGGTATCCTTGTACTCAGGAGCAGCAGAAAGTATTTTGGGGTGTAAATCCACATACACCAATGGCATGTGTGAGCAATAAATCATTTCAGTGACAACTTTGTGTAAAACAATTTTATTTTATTTTATTGTAATTTTTTAATCACTTGTGACAAAAAAAAGTCTCAACATGCCTCTCAGCAAATTCCTTGGGGTGTCTACTTTCCCCAAAAAAAGGGGGGGGTGTACTGCCCTGCCATTTTAGCACCTCAAGAAATTAGATACGCAGTCATAAACTAAAAGCTGCGTAAATTCCAGTAAATATACCATAGTTTGTAGACGCTCTAACTTTTACGCAAACCAATAAATATATGCTTATTGATTTTTTACCCAAGACATGTAGCTGAATACATTTTGGCCTAAATGTATGACAAAAACTGAGTTTATTGGATATTTTTTTTAACAAAAAGTAGAAAATATCATTTTTTTCCCCCCAATTTTTTTATTTTTTTCCATTTGTATTGCAAAAAGTAAAAATCCCAGTGGTGACCACGTACCACCAAAAGAAAGCTCTATTTGTGGGGAAAAAAGGACGCAAATTTTTTTGGGTACAGCGTTGCATGACTGCGCAACTACCAGTTAAAGCAGCGCAGTGCCAAATTGCAGAAAATGCTCTGGTCAGAAAGGGGGTAAAACCTTCCGGAGGTCAAGTGGTTAAGGCAGAAGCTAGCTACCATAACCCCAGTATCCTTTTCAAGAGCGGACGGTCGGCTTTCAGATTAAAGTCGGCCGCCACCCGACTCCATACCATTGCAGGGCAGAAGCAATGTCAAAACGTCACTTCCGCCCATAGATCTTAAAGGGATATTTTTATAAAAAAAAATTCAAATGACTTATTTTTTTTATTATTATTGCATTTTAGGGTGAATATGAGATCTGAGATCTTTTTGACCCAGATCTCAAATTTAAGAGGTCCTGTCATGCTTTTTTTTCTATTACAAGGGATGTTTACATTCCTTGTAATAGAAATAAAAGTGACACAATTAATTTTTTGAAAACAGTGTAAAAATTAGGCCCCTTTCACACGGGCGGACCGTATGTCCGTTTTTCACTCATCCGTTTTCGGATGAAAAACGGACATGCATGTATCCCTACGGGATAGCGGATGTCAGCGGATGAACATCCGCTGACACCCGATCTCATCCGTGCCCGCCATGCTCCATTTTTCAGGATAGAAAAATTTATATTTTTCTATCCGTCTGCGGAGCGGTTCGGATGAACACGGACAGACGGTCCGTGTTCATCCGATCCCCCATAGGGGAGAGCGGAGATCTAACAAGGCGGTCCCTGCACAGTGTGCGGGGACCGGCCAGTCATCCGCCGGCTCAGCGGGGATCAACGGAGCGATCCCCGCTGAGCAAGCGGATGTTCACGGGGCGGATCATGACTGATCCGTTCCGTGTGAAAGGGGCCTTGTCCCGCCGATCTCGCGCACAGAAGCGAACGCATACGTGAGGAGCGCCCACACATGTAAACATTGTTCAAACCACACATGTGAGGTATTGCCGCGATCGTTAGAACGAGCGCAATAATTCTAGCTCTAGACCTCCTCTGTAACTCAAAACATGCAACCTAATTTTTTAAAACATCGCCTATGGAGATTTTTAAGGGTAAAAGTTTATCGCCATTCCATGAGCTGGCGCAATTTTGAAGCATGACATGTTGGGTATCAATTTACTCGGTGTAACGTCTTTCACAATATAAAAATAAAATTGGACTAACTTTACTGTTGTCTTATTTTTTAATTCAAAAAAGTGTATTTAAAAAAAAAAAAAAAAAGAGTGACAAAGTATTGCAACGACCGCCATTTTATTCTTTAGGGTGCAAATCTATGATGTTTAGTACTTAATATGCCCATTGCTAAACTGTGATGTTTAATAAACTGACCTTTTATCTTTCAGTCTCTTCTGGCATCCCTGGCTGTTAGAAATGTTCCTGTCCCAGGTGGAGTAGTACCTAATGCCATTCACCTGGGACTGGAGCCGGCGCTCTAGAGGAAGCTTTGGCTTATATGGCTACTGCTCCCTCTGCAACCCGCTTGCCTCCTCCAGTGGTGGCTCCATCCACTCTAATGTTCTGGGATGGCGGGTCGGGAACCCACAATGTGGGCTTGCCAACCCACCATCCCAGAGCAGGAGGTCATGGGCCACATCAGAGGCCACCGTTTGAGCACCCCTGCCCTAAATGCTAGTTCTGTTATTGGTTGCATGTAAAATGCATGGTGTGCATATACAGTAGTTTATTTCCTGTTCTACTTTCGAATGGCAAAATTAGGAGCATAGCGAATTAGAAGGTACAAGAGTATGGGGCTCTTTGTGTGTCCGATCAGTATTTAGGAATGTCATGCATGTTTGTTTCCGATCTATGAAATATATTTTTTGCGTTTGTGTATCATTGCCAGATTTAAAAAAACTGAAAAAGCAAGACAAACAGCTGAGGAAAACTGTGTTAAAATCAAAAAGGTGTTTGATGCTAAAAATGAATCCTTACAGCAGCAGCTTCAAAAACTGGACAGTCGCTGGTAAGAGGCATACAAAATTATGGCTTATAATAAATGGAATTTTATTGACAAACATTACATTACAGTTGCTAAATGGAATATAGCAAACACATTTGTTAAAGTGGAGCTCCACCCTAAATAGCAACTTTTGCTATTTGGAACCCTCCCCCCCTCCGGTGTCACAATTGACACCTTTCAGGGGGGAGGGGGGTGAAGATACCTGTTTAAGACAGGTATTTTCACCCACATCCGGGAGTCCTCTCTCCGGGAATCTGCGGGAGTGACGTCACTTCCCCCAGACTTCCCGTAGTGTTCTGGGAGACACTCGGCTCCCAGAACACAGGAGGACGAATCAGAACGGCGCAGCGCGACTCGCGCATGCGCCGTAGGGAACCGGGCATGAAGCCGCAGGGCTTCACTTCCTGGTTCCCTCAGCGAGGATGGCGGAGGGAGCAGCAGAGCGACGAGCGGTCGCTCGTCCTCTGCTGCGGACATCGCTGGACTCCAGGACAGGTAAGTGTCCAAATATTAAAAGCCAGCAGCTGCTGTAGCTGTAGCTGCTGGCTTTTAATTTTTTTTTTCCGGTGGAGCAACCCCTTTAACCTAAGAGCCCATTCACACAGGGGCAACACGACTTCCAGCGCGATTTTATGAGGCAACTCAGACACGATTTGAGAATGAATCACAGCTCGACCTGGAGCTATTTACAAGGCAACTCCAAGTTGCCTGCAGGACAGGAGACATTCCAGTGGCCAATCAAACAAGAATCATCTCTGTGGGAGGGAGGGGGGAGAGAGAGTTCTGCCTGATAAATGTATGTTTTCTTCCTGGAGAGTTGCTCCTATTAAGACAGTGAGAGGCGACTCCCATTGAAATGAATGGGTACAGGTCGCCTAGGAGTCGGATTGAAGTAGTACAGGGACCTTTTTTGAAGTCTGAGCGACTGCAGTAGTGTGCATAAGGACGGCTCTATTAACTTACATTGATTTCTTCAGCCAGCGCGACCTGAGGCGACTAGGGGCGACCTGGGGCGATTTGGAGTTGGATCCAAAGACGCCCCTGTGTGAATGGGCTCTAAGGAATCAGGTTTTACTACTTTACCCAATTTTACCCACATTGTCCACTAATAATTAATAAAAGATTTATTGGGTCACAATTTTATCTCAGATATGTTAAATTAGTTCAGATAAGAAGCTGCATGTTTGTATGAGTTTAACCATTAAGAAAAACTGACCCTGCAAAGTTTGAAATAAGTGTAAACCCTAAATGGATGCCATTTAGTTTGCTAAATCACCATTTATCTATTAACATTTGTTCTTTTGTTTCATACATTTTTATTTTTATATATTTTTTTATTTTTTTTGCATCTCAGCACTGCTAATTCCCTGTATCCCTTTCAGCCACTTCTTGCATTCCCTCCAGAATCATATCAATCACAAGCATATCATTGCTCAGGATTGGCTTTTATTTTCCTTTTATATTAAGTTTTCATCCACTTAATTTTGAATGTTTCCTCCAAGTCTCTATTTAATGACAAAATCTCATAAAAGATATAAGCGTTTTTCAAGGCAAAAAAAAAACATGCAGGCCCTGCAGTAAATGCACATTTCCACATGTTTTAACTCTTTAAAGACCCTGCAATTACAGAAACAAAATCTACTCATATTTAGGACCTATACAAACAGTGACCATGCCCAGAATGCAGAATATTCATGAATGAAGACATTTATCTCTGAAAGCATTAAGCCCTATATAACCGCAGTATATTTCAGCCTGCCATAGGGTTTGGCAGGTTGCAGGTGGCAGGGCTGGGCTTTGTCCCTGTGCCTCTTGGGTGCACTAAAATTCCATAATTGCATTCACAGTAGCTAGAAGCCCTGTGTATAAGGGGCCAAAGAGATATATTATTTGAGTGTTCAAAAGTAAATTCTACTTTTTCTTTGAAAATATCTCCAGAGTTTGATAATGATGAAATGTACCAGAAAAACAAATTGGCTATTTAGTCCCAGTGTCTTTTTGCATGCATAACAGGAGAAGAACAGGGCAGCTGTGCATTTCTTGGGGATGCAAACAGGCCCACTTCTGGTGTGCCCCATCATCTGCATATTATCCGAAAAGTTTGATTCAGCCCACAGAATTCCTTATTCAGGAAATTTCTGGAGAGAAAATCTGCCATCCTGGAATGTATCTTGCCTCCAAAAGTGGGTACAGCTTGGAAAGCCTTTTGTGGAATACTGGCTTTTTATCAACTGTTATCCACTCCTCTAGAACTAAATCCTTAAAGTGGTTATTAGCCCACTTATATAACTTTATATAAGCCCCTCTGTATCCTAATAACAAGTGCTCCTGTCTGCGTGTTTTATTAAAAAATGCCTCCTTTACCGTATTTCACAGCGGTTCCTTGCAATCACGTCGCTGGCCGGCTCTCTCCTCTGCCCAGCTGACAGATACAGTGGGCGGGGCCGAGATTTCCCCACTGTTGTCAGCCTGGACCTGAGGAGGAGAGGCAAGAGAGAGCCAGCCAGTCACGTGATTGTGGGGAACTACTGTGAAATCCGTTAAAGGAGGCATTTTTTTAATAAAGCACACGGGAGCACTTGTTATTAGGACACAGAGGGGCTTATATAAAGTTTTAACAGTTATGAGAGCAGAAAAAGTGTAAGGGGCAGACACTGACACAGGGACAGGCAGGGAGGGGAGGGGAGGGGGGGAGAACACAGGAGCACATAAGAGGACAGGAGGGCTGCGGATGATGGAGGTACGTAAACTGACCACAGTGTCAGGGCTCAGCAGCCATGATAAACCATGGTCAGTTTACAAAGGGGAGGGTAGAAACTGGCAGGATCAGCCAGACGTTACAAACGCATTAAGTGGTTGTAAAGGATAACGTTTTTTTTTACCTTAATGCATTCTCTGCATTAAAGTAAAAAACCTTCTATGTGCAGCTTCCCCCCAGCCCTCCCTAAATAACTTACCTGAGCCTGATCTCAATCCAGCGCTGTGATTCCTAAATGGACACAGTGAGAGCAGTGGGAGCCATTGGCTCCTGCTGCTGTCAATCAAATCCAGTTATGAAGGAGCTTGGGGGTAGGGCTGAGCCACACAGCTGGCGCGGGATCAAGCCTGCACGTGTATCGCCTTCCTATGGAGGCACAGAGAGAAGAGAAGGAGCCCAAAACATTGGCGGGGGACCTGAGAAGAGGAGGTTTGAGGATGCTCTGTGCAAAACCATTGCACAGATCAGGTAAGTATAACATGTTTGAAAAAGTTCCTTTTTGTTTTTTGTTAAATAATAATTACTTCTCAATCAATGGAAAGGCTGCCAAACTCTTCTTCAATTGAGGAAAATGTTTACCCTTTTTACTGGGAGCCTGCATCTGCTCTTCCCATTGAATAGCATGTTTCATGGCTGCAATAAAAGACTCCATAAGGGCAAAGTAAAAACACTGAGGGGGTGGTATCCAAACCAACTTAACAGGAAGTGACTGCTTGCCACATGCCCAACGCTTCCCAGTAGGAGGACTAATGCCACTAGAAGAATGACTCCTGCCATGTAATCTGTGGGAAGATGACCGGGAGGAGAATCGATGTCTGTGTGAACCGTAATGTCTTCTTGACTTCCTTTGAATCTCTCTCTGATCAGGGCTGTAAGAATAAACAGTCCATCAAAAAGGTGCTATTTAGGGGGCGTGGCCGGACGTGAAGCAGGGAAGACGAGTGGGCAGCGTGAATCCATTGCCATCCTTACCCCAAATCACTCTGGTGAAGCTCTATTTCATCAGTACCAGTACCTGGGCCTCCTCCGCTAAAGCCCCAGCTGGTTATTGGTGAAATTCGGACGGCTGTACCTGCTCTGGGCCTGCATCGGGATCCGCACTACAGGAAACGGCCACCATCTTGAGACCTGTGGATCCTCCGGAGCCCTCCGCTATTAATTTTCGTGATCCGGGGGTCAAACGATCGCTCCATCCTGATCCATCAGCCGCCGCAATCCTGGAGGACATAGGACAATCACTCTGCAGAGGGGAGTCTCCTGGGGATCCCTGCCGTTCGCTCCGGTATCCCGCGGCCGGACGCCATCTTGCGCCATCCTGCTGATCCGGCTCTTTCCTCCTCCAGGACGCAGTAAGTAGCAGGGCTGTAGCCTCCCCCTTTCACAACTGACCCCCCTGGAGGTGACTGTTCTCCGTTGCATCGGCGGGGTTCCGATTTTTGTCCTGGCGGGGAAATTTTAGGCCTACGCGGAGCTCTCTTGGTCGTCCTTCATCCTCAGGAAAGTCCGCGGCTATCTTGCTACTCCGAGTGCACCCAACCTCATCCTTTTCTACTTCACCTGCTGCACAGCTCCCTCTCCACCAGGCTTAGTGCCTCACGGGTTTACTACCCTGCTTACACAGCTACCAAAGTACTAATTTTCACAATTGATTGATGTACTCACCAAAAGACTAGCGGCCGTCCCGGCTATTATGGAGGATGCCATTTGTTTTTTTTGTTTTTATTTACAAACGGTTTATTAAAAAATAAGTCTTAATACAATTTAACTGTACATTGGTAAGAGGTACATACATAAAGATATGCCATTTGAATGAGCTCAGGGTCCCGTCTGCTCTCCGAGACCTCCGTGATGCTACTCTAGCCATTTCTAGATCTGGGGGTAAGCTTGACCATCCACTACACCTCTTGGGCATCCCATGGGCAAAGTTGGCCCACAGCAGCGATACTATAAGCCTTTGTTCGGGCAGCGTAAGTGATCAAATATGGAACGCTTTGTCACTAGGTTGACAAAAGGGTCTGCGACCTCAAGTTGCCCCGCAGACCCTTTTGCCACAATGGATCCATTCCTGGGAACGGAGAATGTTGAGGACTCTCCGCTAGCCACCACCCAGGGTCCAGATTTTGGCCCACCCTCTCCACATGAGATCCTCACCCCAGACATCTTGGACGCCAAGTTGGATGCCAAGTTGCAGCTCCTACTTTAACAAATCACAAACAACGTCTCGGCTGAGGTGAGCAAGTTAGCTGCAGAACTGAGAGGAGAAATAAACCAAATTGGGGACACTCTTGAAAACAAATTTGATGAGATGATTAATCATGTACAGGCTATCGAGGAGGAAAACCATAAAGTACGTATTTTGGTTTCCCAACTACCTGAAACAGTAGGGGACCCTGACTTGCGCGCATATCTTCTGGGTCTTTTTAACACCCTGGCCCCCACAGTGGTGGATATAGACTGGGGCCTAGATAGGGCACACCAGTCTCTGGGCCCTAAACCTCCGGCTGGAGCTAGACCTAGAGATGTTATAGTGAGGTTTCACTTTTTTGAAAGCAAAGAGACACTAACCCTGGCTACACGTAATAAATCCCAAATTATGTACAAGGGGGCAAAACTGCAGATTTTTAGCGACCTTTCCCCCATTACCCTTGTTAGACGTAGGAATCTGCGTCCAATCACCTCCCATTTACAACATCACAAGATTCCGTATTACTGGGGATTTCCTTTCGGCCTTGTTGTATCCAAAGATGGAGTCCAATGTACCCTGCGTAAACTGCAGGAGGGTGAAGCATTTCTGAAAAACCTCGGCCTGCCTCCTCTTCCAGAAGAGGATTTGAATCCTCCTGTCGCCCAGGTCCGTCCACCTTCTAACACTCCCAGCCAAAAAAGGGTAGAGAAAAAGGAAGCGCCACCAAAGTGCAGTATTAAAAGATTCTTTTAATGACACAAATATCAAATCACACTTACAGGAAAGGAAGCAAAGGAAGGCTCATCTGTAAAGATCCTCATCCTGGGTCCATGGGCTGCACAGATGTAGAAGATGCAGAGTAGGAAACAGGAAATACAAAGTCTCATCTGTGTGTCAGTGGTCCGTAGGGAAGCTTCAGATCCGGATCCGTTTTTCTATGCAGAGATGGTAAGCTGCAGTCGTTGTTGCTGCTCAGCCTGGAGCAGATCCTGTGGCCCTCAGTAGGAAGCTGGGGCTGAGGTCACAGATCACGGGATCACTTCCGGGGGAGGACTCCACAGAGTGAGAAGGGTTGGATAGGCAGGCTACGTGCTCTGAGCCACTGCTCCTTCTATTGGCCTGATAGGAAGCTGAAAGGACTGGTGCTTTTAAGCCTGTGCTGGAGCCGTGAGACTACAGGTCCCAGCGTGGACCAAAAAGCAGCAAGAGACTAACTAAATAAAAAATAAAAAAGGGGGCTACAGCACCTGGTATTCCCAGGCGGTCTCCCATCCAGGTACTAACCAGGCCCGACCCTGCTTCGCTTCCCAGATCAGACGAGATTGGGTGCTTTCAGGGTAATATGGCCGTGGGCAATAAATAAGTGGACTGACAAGGAATATAAACTAAGTAAAATAATATGAATGGGGCATATTGGTAAAAACACTGGGATATAAAAAGGACTACACATATGTAGAAAATATGTTTAAAATATATAAAAAAAAGTTTAAAAACACCATCATTAGACCATTATAGTTTAAAAACACCATCATTAGACTATTATAGAGGACACAGTAGGAACAGTATACTTACATAAAGCAGTGAGCCAATATTATAGGAAGCCTATTTGAAAGAGTTTACAACACACATAAGAGGGAAACTAAGTGGCATAAAATGTCAAAGTAAAATAGCAGCAAAATATAATATTGGAAATGGGCCAAAATGTGTGAGGGAATACTATAACCATAGTCACAATTTTGCAGCTAGTACTAACCATGGTAGCAGATCAGACAGAAAATCTCCATAGGGAGAAGAGATGCGGGACATAAAGAGATCTGGATGATTCGCCACTCGTAAATATGTGTATGTCTATACAAACACACATTCATATATAAAAATATATATAAAACATATGTATAAATATTTGATAATAATAAATAAACTATATATCACACATTAATATAAAATGTGCAAAGGTACGTATTATGTGTGTGTGTGTGTGTGTGTGTATATATATATATATATATATATATATATATATATATATATATATATAATGTGTGTGTGTGTTTGCATAAACGCACACACATGATCTGTAAAAATCACATGACTACGATGTATATGCACACATAAAAAGGATCTATACAGAGGAGAGCAGGATAGGAGTTGGATTCATAGAAGTGTATGAACCTCAATCTCCTCGGAACAGACCTAGGCCAGCATCCACTGGCCCTATTAAGGTACCTTCTTCCTCCATAGAAGACAATTCTATCCAACCCTCCACATTTGCCCAGGGAATAGATCCAATAGATACATCATTATGTATCACAGTGCCTGTTTCCACTCCAGATATAGCTAATTCAGAGGACCTACCCAGTACCTCAGGTGACCCCTCTATATTCACATATGCACAGCAATCTCTTGAATGGACAGATAATTTGCCCTTAACACAATTGCATAAACCTAAATCCCCAAGGAAAGTTGTGTTTCCCAGCCATACCCTGACCACCAGTTTAGACAGTGATTTTTTAGGAGCTACCCCCCCCCTGCCGATCCTCACCAAAAGAAAGCATGGAGAAGAGGACGGAGGGGGGGCCGAGGTAGAAATAGGAAGAATGGGGAAAATACGAAAACTATAAAAATATATAACCTTTCTCATGCTGAACTGACTCCCTATGACACCTCCCTCCTCGGTAGAGGACTTAGCTTTGCTCCCACTATGCAGCCTAATCCGTTTACATTATTTAAAGACCTTAATAAGTTCATTAGGAATCTTACTGTCCAGAGACATTTTAATATACAAGCCTCCAAACATGTACCACTTTTGGAAGCAGCTAATGTGACATCATCTATCATTGATGATAGTACCCTCGAAGATATAGACCTGCCTGCACTTGCTCTACTAGAGGAATTATATGCTGAAAACTCCAATGCAGACCTGGAGTGGCTTACTCAGCATTGTCCTACCTCACCCCCAGTTAGACATACTACATTGCGGGCCAAATCAATTTTCAATCCCACTTATAAAGGCCCCTATTTACAAACCTTTTACCAGGTTGTATATGCAGATCTTATCAAAATATGCAAAGCCGATTCCAAACACACTTATTCAAAGTCCAATCTCTCACCATTAGAACTTAAGGCCCTAGACAAACTCACTCAAAATGAAGCGATTGTTATTAAATCCGCTGATAAAGGGGGCAGCATAATAATTCAGGATAGAACGGACTATGCCCGTGAATCACGCAGACTACTGTCTGACAGTAAGACTTACCTAGCACTTCCAAGTGACCCGACTTCACAGTTTGCTCTTGACGCTACCCAACTTGCCGATCAAGCCCTCAAGGACAATATTATCTCCAAATCTGAAGCCTTGTTTTTAATTAAGAATTTTTATAAAGTGCCCTATTTTTACCATCTACCGAAAGTCCATAAAGATCTTATTAATCCCCCCGGGCCGCCCTATAGTAGCGGCCATGGAAAGTGTCACTAGTGGCTTTTCTATTTATATTGATCAATTTCTCCAGCCCTTGGCACAGGATCTTCCCTCCTATATATGTGATGGACCACATTTGCTCGATATGCTTAACCACTTAACGACCGCTCACTGTATATATACGTCGGCACAATGGCACCGACAGGCACAATCACGTAGAGCATATGTGATTGCCTTTGTACAGTTGGGGGGTCCGATCGGACCCCCCTTCTGTACAGTGAGCGGTCGGAATTCGTCTGGGAGCGTTCCGAGATGGGGGGGCGGCCGTTCGATTCCGACCACCCCCCCGCGATCGCTCCCGGCGAATAGAAATGCCCCCTCTGTCTGTGTAATGTTTACACAGACCGAGAAAGCAGGAGGAAGTGATGTCATCTCCTGTGCGGCGCTTACATATACCGAGCGTCGTACAAGAGAAGACACACAGGTCAGTGCACTAACACTACACTAACACCAGCACACATAGGCACATAAATCGCCCCCCCAGATCACCCCCCAGCCCCCAGTCACAGTGTCACTGATTGCAGTGACCATTTATTTACTGATCACTGCAATCAGTGACATTTGTGACTGTAAAAGTGTCACTACATTTAGTTTTAGGTCCAGTGTAGCCCCCTAACCCCCCCCCTAATAAAGGTTTAACCCCTTGATCACCCCCCAGATAACCCTTTCACCCCCTAGCACCGCCGTCGCTTGGCGATCATTTTTCTGATCGCTGTCTTGGCGTCGGTGATGCAGATCGGTACCCAGTAATTTTTTTTAGGTTCGCCGCAGGTTTTTATAGCGTCGGGTACCCCCATAAATTATCTAATAAAGGTTTAACCCCCTTGATCGCCCCCCAGGTAACCCTTTCACCCCCTATCACCACTGTCACTAAGCGATCGTTTTTCTGATCGATGTCTTAGCGTCGGTGATGCAGATCGGTAGCCAGTATTTTTTTTTTAGGTTCGCCGCAGGTTTTTATAGCGTCGGGTACCCCCATAAATTATCTAATAAAGGTTTAACCCCCTTGATCGCCCCTCAGGTAACCCTTTCACCCCCTATCACCACTGTCACTAAGCGATCATTTTTCTGATCGATGTCTTAGCGTCGGTGATGCAGATCGGTAGCCAGTAATTTATTTTAGGTTCGCCGCAGGTTTTTATAGCGTCAGGTACCCCCATATATTATCTAATAAAGGTTTTAACCCCCTAATTGCCCCTAGTTAACCCTTTCACCAGTAATCATCATATAAGTGTTACGGGTGACGCTGGTTAGTTAGTTTGCTTTTTATAGTGTCAGGGCACCCGCCGTATATAACCCAATAAAGGTTTAACCCCCTGATCGCCCGGCGGGTGATATCAATTAGGTTTTAGCGTCAGAGAGGGTCTGCGTCACACCCCAGGCAGCGTCAGGTTAGTGCCAGTAACGCTAACACCCACGCGTGAAGCATACACCTCCCTTAGTGGTATAGTATCTGAACAGATCAATATCTGATCTGATCAGATCTATACTAGCGTCCCCAGCAGTTTAGGGTTCCCAAAAACGCAGTGTTAGCGGGATCAGCCCAGATACCTGCTAGCACCTGCGTTTTGCCCCTCCGTCCGGCCCAGGCCACCCAAGTGCAGTATCGATCGATCACTGTCACTTACAAAACACAACACACATAACTGCAGCGTTCGCAGAGACAGGCCTGATCCCTGCGACTCCAGTGCTGTAGGAGGTGATTTCACCACCACAGTTAAAAAAAAAAAAAAGCAAATATGCCGAAGCATTGGGGCAGCAGGGGCGGAGGAGCGATTTTGCTCCTAATGCCGCGTACATACGGTCGAAATTCCGACGGAGGCTTGCCCGTGGAAAAGTCCGACCATGTGTGTGCGGCATAACTTTTTTGCGGGAGGATGCCCCCATGCTTCGGCATATATAAATGGTGCATGTATGCCCATCATTAGAAGTGGGTGGATGAAGGGCGGTATTCTAATGGTGGGCATACCCACCGATCAATCTCTTTTTTCGTTCAGCCACCTGGCTGCATGAAAAAAAAAGATTACAATACATGTCCAACAAGGACCAGCAACGTACTGGGTATGTTGCTGGACTTTGAATGGTTATACCAGATTGATGCCTGCGGGTTTAGGTATCATCTTGGTATCATTCTTTTCAGCCAGCGGCCGGCTTTAATGTAAAAGCAACCCTAGTGGCTAATTAGCCTCTGGACTGCTTTTACAAGCAGTGGGAGGGAATGTCCCCCCCCCCCCGGATATAAAAAGCGCCATTGGGAAAGCATTTTATCACACCGATCTTGGTGTGGTCAGATGCTTTGAGGGCAGAGGAAAGATCTAGGGTCTAGACCCCAGTTTTTTCAAAAAAAGAGTACCTGTCACTACCTATTACTATCATAGGGGATATTTACATTCCCTGAGATAACAATAAAAATGATAAAAAAATAAAAAAATATGGAAGGAACAATTTAAAAATAAAATAAAAAAGCAAAATTAATAATAAAAAAAAAAAAGCACCCCTGTCCTGCCCTGCTCTTGCCCAATGGCGAACGCAAGCGTCGGTCTGGCGTCATATGTAAACAGCAATTGCACCATGCATGTGAGGTATCACCGCGAAGGTCAGATCGAGGGCAGTAATTTTAGCAGTAGACCTCCTCTGTAAATCTAACAGGGTAACCTGTAAAGGCTTTTAAAGGCTTTTAAAAATGTATGTAGTTTGTCGCCAATGCGCGTTTGTGCGAAATTTTAAAGCATGTCGTGTTTGGTATCTATGTACTCGGCCTAAGATCATCTTTTTTATTTCATCAAACATTTGGGCAATATAGTGTGTTTTAGTGCATTAAAATAAAAAAAAGTGTATTTTTTCCCCAAAAAATGCGTTTGAAAAATCGCTGCGCAAATACTGTGTAGAAAAAAAATGGAACACCCACCATTTTATTCTGTAGGGCCTTTGCTTTAAAAATATATATAATGTTTGGGGGTTCAACATAATTTTCCTGCAAAAAAAATATGTTTTCATGTAAACAAAAAGTGTCAGAAAGGGCTTTGTCTTCAAGTGGTTAGAAGAGTGGATGTAAGCTTCCTAATGTTGTGTATAAAATGCCAGAACAGTTCAAAACCCCCCCAAATGACCCCATTTTGGAAAGTAGACACCCCAAGCTATATACTGAGAGGCATGTCGAGTCCATGGAATATTTTATATGTTGACACAAGTTGCGGAAAAAATAGAATTTTTTTATTTTTTATTTTTTTTTTTGCACAAAGTTGTCACTAAATGATATATTGCTCAAACATGCCATGGGCATATGTGGAATTCCACCCCAAAATACATTCTGTTGCTTCTCCTGAGTACGGGGATACCACATGTGTGAGACTTTTTGGGAGCCTAGCCGCGTACGGGACCCCAAAAACCAATCACCACCTTCAGGCTTTCTAAGGGTGTAAATTTTTGATTTCACTTCTCACTGCCTATCACAGTTTCGGAGGCCATGGAATGCCCAGATGGCACAAACCCCCCCCCCCAAATGACCCCATTTTGGAAAGTAGACACCCCAAGCTATTTGCTGAGAGGTATTGTGAGTATTTTGCAGATCTCGCTTTTTGTCACAAAGTTTTGAAAATTGAAAAAAAAAAAAATTCTTTATTCATTTTCAAAAACAAATGAGAGCTGTAAAATACTCACCATGCCTCTCAGCAAACAGCTTGGGGTGTCTACTTTCCAAAATGGGGTCATTTGGGGGGGTTTGTGCTATTTTGGCATTTTATGGCCTTCGAAACTGTGATAGGTAGTGAGGAGTGAAATCAAAAATTTGTGCCTAGAAATCCTGAAGGCGGTGATTGGTTTTCGGGGTCCCGTACGCGGCTAGGCTCCTAAAAAGTCCCACACATGTGGTATCCCCGTACTCAGGAGAAGCAGCAAAATGTATTTTGGGGTGTAATTCCACATATAACCATGGCATGTGTGAGCAATATATCATTAGGTGACAACTTTTTGTAATTTTTTTTTTTTTTTTTTTTTTGTCATTATTCAATCACTTGGGACAAAAAAAAAAATATTCAATGGGCTCAACAGGCCTCTCAGCAATTTCCTTGGGGTGTCTACTTTCTAAAATGGGGTCATTTGGGGGGGTTTTGTGCTATTTTGGCATTTTATGGCCTTCAAAACTGTGATAGGTAGTGAGGAGTGAAATCAAAAATTTGCGCCCTTAGAAATCCTGAAGGCGGTGCTTGGTTTCCGGGGTCCCGTACGTGGCTAGGCTCCTAAAAAGTCCCACACATGTGGTATCCCCGTACTCAGGAGAAGCAGCAAAATGTATTTTGGGGTGTAATTCCACATATAACCATGGCATGTGTGAGCAATATATCATTTAGTGACAACTTTTTGTAATTTTTTTTTTTTGTCATTATTCAATCACTTGGGACAAAAAAAAAAAATATTCAATGGGCTCAACATGCCTCTCAGCAATTTCCTTGGGGTGTCTACTTTCCAAAATGGGGTAATTTGGGGGGGTTTTGTACTGCCCTGCCATTTTAGCACCTCAAGAAATGAGATAGGCAGTCATAAATTTAAAGCTGTGTAAATTCCAGAAAATGTACCCTAGTTTGTAAACGCTATAACTTTTGCGCAAACCGATAAATATACACTTATTGACGTTTTTTTTACTAAAGACATGTGGCTGAATACATTTTGGCCTAAATGTATGACTAAAATTGAGTTTATTCGATTTTCCTTATAACAAAAAGTAGAAAATATCATTTTTTTTCAAAATTTTCGATCTTTTTCCGTTTATATCGCAAAAAATAAAAATCGCAGAGGCAATCAAATACCATTAAAAGAAAGCTCTATTTGTGGGAAGAAAAGGACGCAAATTTTGTTTGGGTACAACATTGCATGTCCGCACAATTTACAGTTAAAGCAGCGCAGTGCAAAATTCTGAATTCACCTCTGGTCCTTTAGCTACCAAATGGTCCGGGGCTTAAGTGGTTAAACATTATACATGGGAGAAAAATTATTGGTGGCTTTCTCTTGATGTGTCATCATTATACACATTGATTCCACACGATATAGGTCTGAGGGCTGCTGAACGTTTTTTAGCTAAAGACCCCCTTCTTAATTCTCAGCAAATTAATTTTATATTGGAATCCCTAGTTTTCTGTTTGAAACACAACTATTTTGAGTCAGAGGGTACTCATTATCTACAAGTCCATGGCACAGCTATGGGGGCCAATTTCACCCCCAGCTACGCCAACCTCACGATGGGGTTTTGGGAGAGCATGCACCTTGCAGCTGACCATCCCTTTGCCGCCCAGGTAATATACTATGGTCGATATATTGACGACATAGTGATTATCTGGGATGGCACTGCCGACGATATTGATGACTTTGTACAATACTGTAATCGCAACACTTTGGGCCTATTCTTTACTCATGTGGCTGATCCACATACTCTAGCATTTTTAGATCTTGAGCTTTGTCACGAGAATGGCACCATTTATGCAAAAAATTTTAATAAACCTACTGCAGGGAACCCATTTATCCATTATAATAGTTGTCATCACCCTAGATGGGTCAATAACATTCCCTGCAGCCAGTTCTGTCGTCTACGTAGGAACTGTACCAGAGACTCTGATTGAGGCCCACGGCCAATTGCTCTCCCAGAAGTTCCTATAGAAAGGCTATCCTGATGCACTGATTAATGATGCTTTTAACGACTTTCGCAACCCACCCACAGGCCCACGTATTTTACCATCCGTTACTAAGCCACCTACACGTTTTATCACGCAGTTCCATGATAAGTACAAAAACATGGAAAAGATTTTAGCTGCACACTGGCCCATTTTAGTCGAGGACCCCCATTTAAAAACCACTATTGATACTAAACCCAAAGTGGCATATAGAAAATGTAGAAATATTAAGAGTAAAATCGCACCCAGTAAAAGTAAGCCAGCCCAACCTACTCCATCACGATTTGTCCTCCTACCCCTAAGAGGAATGTACCAGTGTAAGAAACCCCTCTGTCTGACTTGTCAGTTCGTACACCATGGACAGAAAACTTTTACTGTGAAGGGGAAAAATTACACCCTGAAAGAATTTTTAAAAAAAACTGTTCCACAGAGTATGTCGTGTACTGCCTTACGTGCGGACTTTTCTATGTCGGCAGGACTATTAGGGCACTTAGGGCATGTTTCGGCGAGCACAGGCGGTTTATCGAAAAGGGTCGTGACCATCACAGTGTTCCCAAGCACTTTCTCACCCACCACGGCCAATCAACAGGTGGCTTCAGGGTGTTGGTGGTTGAGTCCATCCCTGCCACCTACACCGCCGCTTAGCGGTATAAACGCCTGTGTCAGCAAGAAACATATTGGATATATTCCTTGGGCACTTTGGCCCCTGTGGGCTTAAACGAGGAGATTGAGGTTCATACACTTCTATGAATCCAACTCCTACCCTGCTCTCCTCTGTATAGATCATTTTTATGTGTGCATATACATCGTATTCATGTGATGTGTGTGCGTTTATGCATATATATGTGTATATATATATATATGTGTGTGTGTGTGTGTGTGTGTATGTATGTATATACAGTACCTTGCGAAAGTATTCGGCCCCCTTGGACTTTTCATCCTTTTGCCACATTTCAGGCTTCAAACATAAAGATATAAAATTTTAATTTTTTGTGAAGAATCACCAACAAGTGGGACACAATTGTGAAGTGGAACGAAATCTATTGGATTTTTGAAATTTTTTTAGCAAATAAAAAACTGAAAAGTGGTGCGTGCAAAATTATTCGGCCCCTTTACTTTCAGTGCAGCAAACTCACTCCAGAAGTTCAGCGAGGATCTGTTAATGATCCAATGTTGTCCTAAATGACTGATGGTGATAAATAGAATCCACCTGTGTGTAATCAAGTCTCTGTATAAATGCACCTGCTCTGTGATAGTCTCAGGGTTCTGTTGAAAGCGCAGAGAGCATCATGAAGACCAAGGAACACACCAGGCAGGTCCGTAATACTGTTGTGGAGAAGTTTAAAGCCGGATTTGGATACAAAAAGATTTCCCAAGCTTTAAACATCCCAAGGAGCACTGTGCAAGCGATCATTTTGAAATGGAAGGAGTATCAGACCACTGCAAATCTACCAAGACCTGGCTGTCCCTCTAAACTTTCAGCTTAGACAAGGAGAAGACTGATCAGAGATGCAGCCAAGAGGCCCATGATCACTCTGGATGAACTGCAGAGAACTACAGCTGAGGTGGGAGAGTCTGTCCACAGGACAACAATCAGTCGTACACTGCACAAATCTGGCCTTTATGGAAGAGTGGCAAGAAGAAAGCCATTTCTCAAAGATATCCATAAAAAGTCTCATCTAAAGTTTGCCATAAGCCACCTGGGAGACACACCAAACATGTGGAAGAAGGTGCTCTGGTCCGATGAAACCAAAATCGAACTTTTTGGCCACAATGCAAAACGATATGTTTGGCGTAAAAGCAACACAGCTCATCACCCTCAACACACCATCCCCACTGTCAAACATGGTGGTGGCAGCATCATGGTTTGGGCCTGCTTTTCTTCAGCAGGGACAGGGAAGATGGTTAAAATTGAGGGGAAGATGGGGGCGTGTCCGGATGTGAGCGGCGGCGGACATGTTTGAGAGGAGCTCCGGGTATCCTTAACATAATCCTTTGCCATCCATGCATCCACTGGCCTGCATAGCTCAAGCCGCCTTGCATACCTGTTCCTCCTTGTTCCCTGTTGGGCCCTGACCAGGTATCGAGTGGGGATCCAGTCGTGGACGCCCGGGAAGCCATCCGGCACTCTGCCTGCTGCCGCCGCCATCTTGCTGGCCTGTGTCCGACCTGTGGGAGCCGATCCTTGCCTAACAGTGGGGTAAGAAATCATCCTGCATCCCCTGGACTGTTCTCCCTTTTCCTGCCTACCCCCTCCACTGCCTGGCGTGCTCTGATGGCCTGCTGAGCCGCCGGGAGCGCTCGCGGCGGCTGCGGCCTAGTGCGGCCTAGTGAAGCCTGCCGGACACCGCTGTTTCCTGAGCGGCTACCCCGCGGTAGTGCGCCGACCGGACCGCAAATCGCGGACGTGGATCCCGCGGCCCTGAGACTCATCCTACTCCCTGTTGAGACCTGCTGTTCTGTGGGGACCGATCTGTGTGGGCTGCTGGAGGAGCCCGGGGGCCTAGTGAATCTGCCATTCTGCCTGTGTCCCCCCTGTTCTTACCATCCTTGAATACACTCTCTGCCTGCCAACCTCCTGGACTAATTAAACCTTGCTGATGACTGAGTGCTGGGGGGCTGTTTGCTCTTGCTGATTGTCGGTCTGGCCTGGGCCCTCCCGGGACACTCTCCCGTTGCCCATCCCTGCCACCCTCTGCAGCCTACGGGACTTTGGTCTAGGAGTGTGCTGCTCCTCTGTTGGGGCCCCCCCTTCAGTGACCCACCAGATGTCCCCCTCTTCCAAGAAGGGGAAAAAATCCGCCAGGGCAGTTGGGGTGGGCTCGTCCCCCCGGCAGCCTCATCCCCTCTCACTGCAGTCTGACCCAGAACTGCTTGGACAACTCCGGGTTCTGTTGGCTGACTTGGAGATGGGTCCCGGTGGGGCTCCGGCGGCGGAGCGGACCCCGCCATTGCAGGATAGTACGGCCACAATCCTTGCCGCGATCGAGCAGAGCAAGACCTCACTGCTTGTGCGCATCGACCACCTTGCTGAGGAGTGCAATCTCATCAGAAATGACCTCGACAAAATTAGGGGGAGGATAACTGAAACTGAGACCAGGATTTCCGCTACCGAAGATCTTACTGCCACTCATGCTTCGTCCATTGCTGAACTGCAGCGCACGGTACAGTCCCTTGTCGCAAAATCTGATGACGCTGAGAACAGACTCAGACGCAACAATGTCAGAGTCCTAGGGCTGCCTGAGGGGGAGGAGGGGGACCGCCCGGCGGAATTCGCAGAGGGGTTCTTTAAGGATCTACTGGGCTTTACAGATGTTTCTCCTACCTATGTGGTTGAAAGAGCTCATCGGGTGCCCACCGGCCGCACCATCCCGGGAAATCTCCCCTGGCCCTTCTTGGTACGCTTCCTAAATTATCGGGACAGAGACAGGATTCTCTCTGAGGCCCGCAAACATCCCACTCTAAAATACGGCAACGCCTCTGTTTTTCTTTTCCCCGATTTTTCGGCTGAGCTGCAGTGGAAAAGGAAAACTTTCAACGATGTCCGTAGACGGCTCAGGGAGAAGAACATAAAATATGGCATGCTTTACCCCAGTCGCCTGCGAGTCCAACACGATGGAACAATCCGATTCAACCCAGCGGATGCTGATGACTGGCTGACCACCTTACGCTGAAGACCCATTCCCTGATCTACTGCGTGGACTTCCTGCGCCCTGATATCCTACTAAACTGTCCTGTGAATACATACTTGCCTGATGCACGGATCTTCCATATCATTGCTTGATTTATCCTACGAACATTCTGCAATTACCGGAGCAAACACGAACGCACTTTTACACGTGACTTGCACTTGACCCTCACGGTTTTGTGTTGTGGGAGTTGAGATAGGCCTGGTGCCCTCCACTCTCTTGGAGATACCAAATAGCGGGAGGAACGACAACCCCCCCCCTCTGGATTGCTTGGCCCTGCTCGCTGTATTGGGATCCACATCCCTCACCCTTGCCCACTGCTCTATCAAGTCGCCGACTTTGGTGCCACTGATTTTTGGGATCAATATCCCCCGTCCCTCTGCTCCCTGTTCTTACAAGACGGAAGAGACTACCTGTCAACAGAGTGGGTGGTCTGGCACCGGTAGTGTAGTGCCCCCAGTTGAGGGGTTCACGGGCACCTGTAGTTAAAGTTCTTTTCTGGGTAAAAACTATTCCCAGACCTTCCCCCCTGTTAGGAGGAAGGCTGGGATATAGTAGGATAGGCACTCGTGCCTGGGAAGTTTGATTAAGGATCTAGTTGTTCCTTGCTCTTATGTTGTTTCTCTTTGTGGTTTTTTTTTTTCTCTGTTTTGTTTTGTTTTGTGGTTTGCTTAAGTACTGTCAGTATTTTTTGCACTGTGACCGAGATCTTGCTGCTCATGGGGTGCACTGGTACATGCCCTCTAGTGTATCTCTTTATCTATTTCTCCCCATTTCCCGATGGCTAGTCAACTAGCAGACTCCTTTACCGTCCTTTCCTGGAATGTCAGAGGTCTTAACTCAAAATTCAAGCGAGCCCTTTTATTTTGATACTTAAAATCTCACTCCCCCCAGCTTATTCTCCTTCAGGAGACTCACCTCATGGGCAGTAAGATTTTGACTCTTAAGAAGCCTTGGATACAGCGAGCGATACATGCCACGTATTCCACATACGCCAGGGGTGGGTCGATCCTTATCCACAAGAGTTTCCCCTGTGTTATTGAGGAGGTCTGGACGGATCCCCAGGGTAAATTTGTGATAGTGGTATTTACGTTATGGTCCGTAAGATATATCATTATAAATCTGTACATCCCTCCCCCGTTTTCATCTGCAATATTGTATGAGGTCCTAGAAAAGATTTCGCCCTTCTGCCCGGGGAAAGTTCTGATTATGGGAGACTTCAATGCCATTTTGTTGCCCGACCTAGATAGACCGACCCCGCCTAGGAAACAATGCATAGACCTCTCTGCCTGGGCTTGGGCGGTGGGGCTGGTGGAGGTCTGGAGGTGGAAGCACCCTACCACAAGGACTTACTCATTGTAACGAGCCCCTTTGCTCGCTCGGCTCCACTCTCCCGACACTCCTCTGCTCTATTGGATCATCCGGTGCTCCAGGATTCAAACTACAGCTATGTGCCATTCAAATCCATTTGTGGTCGGTCAGAACAAACACCAGGCAGGCTGTATGTAAGTTCCACCAAGAGAGTCTTTATTAGAACCAAAAATCAAGTCTTATATACAGTAACAGAGGGTGTAACCAGAACATAAATTAACATGCTAATTAACTAAGTTCTTTATACAGCCCAGGTGACTCCTAGATATGACCTTTTCAGGGTAGACATCCCGTCTCCGGTCTCACCTGCTAATACACATTCCTAAGTGTAAACATCACACATTTTAACAGGATCAAATTAGCACAGAGGACAGACAGATGGCTGGAGGTGATTGCATTTGCATATCCTTAGAGTGAAGGTGTGAAAATCCCAACAGTATGAATTAGTCACTCTAATATGGCATATACAGGGTCCCCAGAGTCTGTGTGTCTTGGGGGGACATGGACCTGAATCCAAAGTAACACCCCCCCAAGGGTCCCCAGGCATACAGCTCACAAAGAGCACCGTTCCCCCAAATGCCAGGGCCCATGGTCGCAGGGCAAGAGGCTTGCATTCAGTCCCCTCCAAAAGCCCCTGTCCCGGCCAGGTCCGTCACACACTCATGTTTTTCGGCATCCTATAAGACTGCCTCGCGGATAGATCTGGCCTTCTCCAACCCCGCCCTGTTAGCGGACGTATTGGGGACGTCCTATCTGCCCAGCGGCCTGTCTGATCATAGTCCCCTGGTGGTGGTGCTCCGCTCCCCGGCTTCCCGGAATGCTGCGCTCTGGAGGTTGGGTACACAATGGGTCTCTCATCCTGACCTTACGGACAGACTGCCGCCCCTGCTGTCTGAATTCTGGGAAAACAATAAGGAATCCTCTTCTCCCGACATTGTCTGGGATGCCTTTAAAGCTTTTACAAGGGGACAGTATATCTCTGCTATTGCCAGCATTAAAAAACAGCAGTCAGCTGCGACTCTGGCGCTGCAGAAGACTGTTGATGACCACACTGCTACATATGGTGGTGACCCCACCCCGGTTCACTTTGATCTGCTGATGGCGGCTCGGAGGGAACTTCAGTTACACCTGGCTGAGGTCACGCGACTCGACTCCTATAGGGGTAAGCAGAGGGCCTTTGAACAAGGTGATAGAAATGGCCGCCTGCTGGCCATGATGACACAACATGACCGACCCCTTACCCTAGTGTCTACCCTGCAGACATCGGGGGCGGGACTGTGTCCTCCCCTTCTGAAGTCTTGCAGACCTTTAACTCCTTCTATAGCGCTTTATATTCGTCTGGTCTACCGTCAGATTTTCAGCCAGAATCGCTAAACGGCCTACTAGATCCATTGGCGCTTGGCTGGCTCTCTGACCATGACAGAGAGACATTGGTCCAACCATTTATGGCTCTGGAGGTCATAAAGGCTATCCGGTCCTTCCCCCCTGGCAAGGCGCCGGGGCCGGACGGGCTTCCGATGGACTTTTATAGGGCTCATGTGGAACTCTTGGCACCCCTGTTGGCACAATTGTATACTGTATGCCTGGCAAACGGTGGTCTGCCTGGCTCTATGTACTATGCCTACTTGACCCTGATATATAAGGCTCCCAAGGACCCCACTTCCTGTGCTTCCTACCGCCCTATTGCCTTGCTTAACTCTGACTTTAAAATTCTGACCAAGCTTCTGGCCCTTCGGTTATATCCCATGCTACCCTCAGTAATAGACCCAGACCAGACAGGTTTCATGCCTCGTAGGTCCAGAGATGTTAATCTCAGAAGGCTGTTCACAAACATACACGCTCAACACCTCAATATGGGTTCCCGGGCAGTGGCATCTCTAGACGTGGAAAAGGCCTTCGACACGGTCGAGTGGCCCTTTTTGTGGGAAACATTACGTAGGATGGGTTTTCCTTTGCTGTTCATCGGGTGGCTCCGGGTGATCTACAAATGCCCCACTTCCTCGGTGCGCCTGGGGGGTGGACTGTCTGTCCCCTTCGGGCTTGCCAGGGGAACGAGGCAGGGCTGCTCTCTCTCTCCAGCTTTGTTTGCCCTTGCTATTGAACCGGTGGCGGAGGCACTTCGCACCTCACCGCACATTAAAGGTCTCCGACTCGGGTTGCTGGAGGAGAGGGTTGCCTTGTACGCGGATGACATGCTGCTCTTCCTGAATGATGCCGGCCCGTCCTTGCAAGGAGCGCTCAGTATTCTGAACACCTTTGCTGAGGTCACCGGTCTTAGGGTAAATTGGTCTAAGTCCCTCCTATTCCCGATCGATCCAGCGGCCAGGTCCACATCACCTCCTGATTGCCCCCTCCTGTGGGTGGATTCCTTTAAATACCTAGGGGTACATGTCTCTGGTTCAGCCTCAGACTTTATCTCTTTGAACCTCGCCCCGGTGCTTTTAGAGTCACAGACGAAGCTTAAATCATGGAGCAACCTGCCTCTGTCATTATGGGGGCGAGTTAACCTCATAAAAATGAAAATTATTCCCAAACTAACATATCTTTTCCGTCACTCCCCACAATGGGTGCCCAAGTCTTTTTTTAAGAAACTGAACCGCATTTTTTCCTCCTTCTTATGGGGCCCCTCTCCTCCCAGGTGCCGACTGACGACTTTAATGAGGCCACGAACGCAGGGTGGCATGGCATTCCCGGACTGCTATAAGTATTACCGCTCTGCGCTGCTGGTGACAGCGGCGTGGTGGTTACAGCCGGACAGAGCGAACTCGTCGACTGTGCTGGAAGCGGCAGTGGTCGGTTCGCTGGAAGCTCTTCAATTATTACTTTTTAGGGGCCCTCGTGCCCCTTATCCTCTGACCCCCTCTATGCTTACCACCCTGCGGGCATGGCGGACAGGATTAGCCATTGAGAAGTGTAAACAGTCTGAAATCTCCCCCAATGCCCCTATCTGGCTGAACCCTAACTTATCCCACATATACAAAATCCCCGACCCTTACGCGTGGACAAAATACGGTATCAAACTAGTATCTCACGTAGTGTCCCAAAATTCCTTGCTCCCTTTCTCGCACCTTTCCTCCCAGTACAATCTACCTAACCATTTCCTATTCAGATATCTTCAACTGTCCCATGCATTTGCGGCGCAGTTTCCACAATCTTCATGTATTGTAGCGCAGTCGGAACTGGAGAGGACACTTAGATTTAGCTGTGCAGAAAAGCCCACCTCACATCTCTATGCGTTTTTGATCCTTGTGTCTCTTCCACCCCTTGACAAACTCTGGACTAGATGGCAGACTGATATCCCCACGTTAGACAACGATGACTGGGATGATGTGTGGGACCTCCCTTTCAACACCCTGGTCTCCATGCGTGACAGATTGGTGCAATACAAGATTTTTCATAGGGCTTATTACACCCCCCACAGACTCCATAAGATAGACCCTGCTCATTCCTCAGAGTGTTGGAGATGCGGCACCTCACCGGGCGACTTCTCCCATATCTTCTGGCATTGTCCGGGGGTCCAGCGGTATTGGGAAATGGTGCTGGATTTGATAAATAGAGTAGCCTGTGTCACTGTGCCTTTGGCAATGGAGGTGTGCCTTTTGGGGCTCGTTGAGACCATCGTACCATCCTCTGCCAAACGCGCGCTGATTACCCTGCTGCTCTTCTATGCTCGTAAGAACATTGCTATGCAGTGGAAGAAGCCTGCCCCCCCCCCTCTCTGAAGCAATGGAAATGCTTGGTGAACAATAGCCTTCCTCTATACAGGGACACCTACGCCAATCGGGGCTGCCCACAAAAATATGACAAGGTCTGGCGCACTTGGTTAGCAGAGCCTGAAACGGCTTAGTGAATTTGGGGTGGACAAGGTCATCATATCGAGGCCATATCTTGCTATTATATCTTGCTTTTCTCCCGATGTATTCTTATGTGTTCGTAAGGACTACTGGGTTTAAGATAATGTATGCCTTTCTTGATTCTATTTGGCGGTGTTGCTGCACCCTTCCATTGTTATGCCTGATTCGCTAGGTTCGCATTGCAAATGGTATTATTTTTTGTATTTGCTCCTTTTCTGTACTGTAGGTGCTTAAGCTGTGTATGTTGTATGTGTTGAAAAACTTTAATAAAAATAATTAAAAAAAAAAAAAAAAAATTGAGGGGAAGATGGATGCAGCCAAATACAGGACCATTCTGGATGAAAACCTGTTGGAGTCTGCAAAAGACCTGAGACTGGGACGGAGATTTATCTTCCAACAAGACAATGATCCCAAACATACAGCAAAATCTACAAAGGAATGGTTCACAAATAAACGTATCCAGGTGTTAGAATGGCCAAGTCAAAGTCCAGACCTGAATCCAATCGAGAATCTGTGGAAAGAGCTGAAAACTGCTGTTCACAAACGCTCTCCATCCAACCTCACTGAGCTCGAGCTGTTTTGCAAGGAAGAATGGGCAAGAATTTCAGTCTCTCGATGTGCAAAACTGATAGAGACATACCCCAAGCGACTTGCAGCTGTAATCGCAGCAAAAGGTGGCTCTACAAAGTATTAACGCAAGGGGGCCGAATAATTTTGCACGCCCCACTTTTCATTTTTTTCTTAGTTAAAAAAGTTTCAAAAATCCAATAGATTTCGTTCCACTTTACAATTGTGTCCCACTTGTTGGTGATTCTTCACAAAAAATTAAAATTTTATATCTTTATGTTTGAAGCCTGAAATGTGGCAAAAGGATGAAAAGTTCAAGGGGGCCGAATACTTTCGCAAGGCACTGTGTGTGTGTGTGTAATATATATATATATATATATATATATATATATCTCATACGTTCCTTTGCACATTTTATATTAATATGTGTGATATATAGTTTATTATTTATTATTATTATCAAATATTTATACATATGTTTTTATATATGTTTATATATATTTTTATATATGAATGTATAGACATACACATATTTACGAGTGGCGAATCATCCAGATCTCTTTATGTCCCCCATCTCTTCTCCCTATGGAGATTTTCTGTCTGATCTGCTACCATGGTTAGTACTAGCTGCGAAATTGTGACTATGGTTATAGTATTCCCTCACACATTTTGGCCCATTTCCAATATTATATTTTGCTGCTATTTTACTTGACATTTTATGCCACTTAGTTTCCCTCTTATGTGTGTTGTAAACTCTTTCAAATAGGCTTCCTATAATATTGGCTCACTGCTTTATGTAAGCATACTGTTCCTATTGTGTCCTCTATAATAGTCTAATGATGGTGTTTTTAAACTATAATGGTCTAATGATGGTGTTTTTAACCTTTTTTTTAAATATATTTTAAACATATTTTCTACATACGTGTAGTCCTTTTTATATCCCAGTGTTTTTACCAATATGCCCCTTCATATTATTTTACTTAGTTTATATTCCTTGTCAGTCCACTTATTTATTGCCCACGGCTATATTATCCTGAAAGCGCCCAATCTCGTCTGATCTGGGAAGCTAAGCAGGGTCGGGCCTGGTTAGTACCTGGATGGGGAGACCGCCTGGGAATACCAGGTGCTGCAGCCCCTTTTTTTTATTTTTTATAGTTCGTCTCTTGCTGCTTTTTGGTCCACGCTGGGACCTGTAGTCCCACGGCTCCAGCACAGGCTTAAAAGCACCAGTCCTTTCAGCTTCCTATCAGGCCAATAGAAGGAGCCGTGGCTCAGAGTGCGTAGCCTGCCTATCCAACCCTTCTCACTCTGTGGAGTCCTCCCCCGGAAGTGATCCCGTGACCCGTGACCTCAGCCCCAGCTTCCTACTGATGGCCACAGGATCTGCTCCAGGCTGAGCAGCAACAACGACTGCAGCTTACCATCTCTGCATAGAAAAATGGATCCGGATTTGAAGCTTCCCTTCGGACCATTGACACACAGATGAGACTTTGTATTTCCTGTTTCCTACTCTGCATCTTCTACATCTGTGCAGCCCATGGACCCGGGACAAGGACTACAGGATCTTTACAGATGAGCCTTCCTTTGCTTCCTTTCCTGTAAGTGTGATTTTTAATTTGTGTCATTAAAAGAATCTTTTAATACTGCACTTAGGTGGCGCTTCCTTTTTCTCTACCCTTTTTTGTCTACCACAGAGTCAGCTCTCTGAGGACAGCAGCCGCCATCCACCAGCCATATTATCTGCCTTTTAACCCTTGAACTGCCTGTTACCATTATTATTTTAAACAGACTCATTGCTATATCCCCATTTACTCATGCACTTTGTGTTTGCGCTAACAGTTACCTTTTCCATAACACTCCCAGCCACATCTGGACCCCCGTGAGGGGCAGATCTAAGAAACCTTTTTCTACACCCCAACGTCCACGTTCCTCCAAACAATCTCCTTGAATCTTTTATACATTTCTCCTTGGATCCATACTTCACTGCTCCTTGCATTTCCGTTTCTTCATAATTCGTAAGAAACCGAGTTTGCTGACCTGGTTTTACAAAGTTTTGTGTCTACCTTGTTTCTGGTTCAGGGTAGAATTTTTTCCCAACCCATGGGGTACTTTTTATTAGTGGTTTTCTTTTTTTTAGGTCATCATACCTCAGTTGACAGTCATCCCTGTTTATCTGCTGACTTTTCTTTTTTCACTATTAGCAGGCCTCCAACTGTCAGACTTATTCTAAATGCTACCCAGTTCATAAGGTGAGCGGACGGTCCTTCCCATCTCTTTACCCAAAGTCTCCTGATGGAAGTCCGTATGTGTCCCTAACTGGCCTTGGACTATGTCCAGGGCTTCCTGAGTTGCAGTCACATCTCAGGTTTTCAAAAACTTAAGTTATTTTTCTTCTTTTTTTTCTATGTGTTGTGTTTTTTTTTTTGCTTTGTCCATGTCTTTAGATCAGCTCTATAGGTTGGAATTGCAATGCTCCTGTTTTTCTAACTCACTGATGTTCCACTGCAGGGTATATTTGTTAACACTTAGGTACCGAGGAGTTGTATTTATTATTTTTATGTTTTCTATATTTTGCTGCTCTACATTTTCATTACTCTTACACGAGCCGATCTAAATAGATTGCATACATGGCTTTAAGGATCCTGTCATATAATGTGAAGGGTCTGGGTTCCATCTGCAAGCACTGGATGGCCCTGAAGGATTTCAGGGCCTCAGGTGCAGATGTGGTAATGATCCAGGAAACTCACTTCCGGGCAGGAGGTTCATTTAAATTTGCCTCAAAGTTTTTCCCCACCTCCTTCCTTGCCTCTGATTCCACGGGCAAGGCGGGAGTGGCTATTCTGATTAAGAAGGCGTGCCCTATTAAGGTTAAAAACTCCCGTGCTGATCCTAATGGGAGATTCCTCATTTTAGATTGTGAATGTCTGACTACTTCGTTCACTCTTGTCAATCTCTATGCCCCCAATACAGGCCAAATAGACTTTCTCAACAAGCTTTTTGACTCCCCTCAATATTGTGCACAACCTTTAATGATCATTGGTGGGGATTTTAACCTGGTTATGTCATCCACTAGAGATAGACAAACTCTCCTTAATACTACACCGTCTAAAAAGATTGCATCTCAAGCCAATGCTTTCCGTAAATGTATTGGGTCCCACCAACTCTTCGACTCATGGAGGATCAAGCATCCCTCAACTAAACAGTTCACGTTTTATTCCCCAGCTCATAAAATGTATTCATGACTTGATCAATTTTTTATTTCAGCCCCACTTATCCCCTATGTGGTCGAGTCCGACATATCACCCATTACATGGTCGGACCATGCTCCCATTATGTTAGACCTTATACTATCTCAGGCCCACGCCAGATCCTGTCACTGGCGTCTTAATGACCATCTCTTACAGTCTGAAGTTTTGCGTTCTATTCTAGCAAAAAGTTTGGTAGATTTTTTCCAGCTTAACCTAGGATCGGTTTCCAATTTTTCTACACTGTGGGAGCCACACAAGGCTGTATTTCGTGAGGCTTGCATAGCTGAAAGCTCTCAGTTTGAAGAAAAGATAGAAATGGAATTATACAGTCCCTAACATCCGTTCTGATAACCGCAGAGCGGAGGCTGTTGTGTGCCCCTACAGTGATGAAACTGCGTAAGGTAGGTCACTTCACTCAGAGAACAAATCAAATTAATACAGCTTGGCAGGGCAGCACGATCCCTGCTCTGAACGAAACAAAAACTTTACGAATATTCAAACAAACCCCATAGAATGTAATGCCCTGTACACACGATCGGTTTTACCGATGAAAACTGTCCGATTGACTTTTTTCATCGGACAAACCGATCGTGTATGGGCCCCATCTGTCTTTTTTCCATCGGTGAGAAAAAATTGAACATGTTTTAAATTTATCCGATGGAAAAAAAAACAATAGCAAATTCCAATCGTCTGTGTGGAACTCCATCAGAGAAAAAACCCACGCATGCTCAGAATCAAGTCGACGCATGCTCAGAAGCATTGAACCTAATTTTTCTTGGCCCATTGGAGTGTTTTACGTCACGGCGTTTGGGACGGTCTGATTTTTGACTGATGGTGCGTAGGCAAGACTGATGGAAGTCGGCTTCATCGGAATTCCGATGGAAAAATCCATCGTATTTGAATCCATAGGAAATCCGATCGTGTGTACAGGGCTTTAGTCAACAAATTACATCCACGTCCATTTCATTCATTCCCTGACTTCCTTTTACAGGTGGACGGAACTAGAACGCACTGCCCCCGCGAGATGTCAGGAATTTTTGGCAAGTTTTACCATAAACGATATAACAGTTTGACCCCGGAAAATCACTTTAATTTCACCCAGGAAAAATTTGAGTCTTTTTTCTCTAACATAAAGCTTCCAAAATGATCTCCAGCAGACTTAGCTAGCTTGAATACGGCTATAATGGCTGAGGAACTTTTGGCTACAATTAAAGATCTTCCCTTACATAAATCAGCTGGCCCTGATGGTCTGCCATATTTCTACTACAAAACTTTCATTGACATTTTATCTCCGCACATGTTGACCTTATACAGCTCCCTGTTTAAGGGCACATCCCCACATCCACATTTCTCCCACTGCCACATTTCAGTCATCCCAAAGCCTGGTAAGGACCCCTCTATTCCAGATAACTACAGGCCCATAGCCCTTTTAAACTCAGATTATAAAATATTTACCAAAATTCTTGCATCAAGGCTGTCCGGGCTTGTTCCCAAACTTATCCATAGAGACCAGGCGGGTTTTGTCCCTGGCAGGCATGCAGGGAACAACACCCGACGTACAATAGATCTGATAGATCTCCTAGACAGGTTTGCCCACACAGCATTGATTCTAAGTTTAGATGCACAAAAGGCCTTTGACAGGCTGAGTTGGCCTTATATGTTTGCCACCTTAAAAACATATGGTTTTAATGGCCCTTTTCTAAAAGCTTTAGAGGCCCTTTATTCGACAGTCACAGCCCAAGTGCAGATGTCGTCCTTCCTGTCGCCTGGCTTCCCCATGACATACGGATCCCATTCGGACATTCATGGGGTGGTGATGCGACAGGGAGAATATAAATTGCCGCTGTTTGCAGACGACATTCTGCTCACTATTACTAACAATTTGATATCTCTTCCTTCATTGCACAAATTGTTGTCCTCCATTAGTGCCATTTCCAGTTATAAGGTTAACACTTCCAAAACTAAAGCCCTCCCTATTCATATCTCGTCGCCCCTATTATCTCAACTTAAAGAATCATACCCTTATAAATGGTGTAATACCTCCCTCAAATATTTGTGTCCTTCTCACCCCCTCTTACTCTTCCCTTTTATCCTGCTAATTTTCCCCCTCTGGTTTCAGGCATCAACAAATCCCTGTTGGCCTGGACAAAATATCCTTTGTCCCTCTTAGGTAGGATTAATGTCCTAAAAATGTCTATTCTACCTAGATTACTCTACCACTTTGAAACATTACCAGTTGCCATGCCTTCCTCTCAACTAAAAGCACTTCAGAGGAGTTTTTTAAGGTTCATATGGGGCGGCATGGCTCACCGTATAGCGGGTTCGGTGGTATTTGCCCTAAGATCCAGAGGGGGTTTGGGAGCCCCGGACATTATTAAATATTATTATGCCTCACATTTGAGGGCTGTTGTTTCTTGGTCCTCTCTACATGCACTGAATCAATGGACTGCCATTGAAAAGGGAGTGTTATACCCGGTTCACCCATGCTCTTTAGTTTGGGGCACCCTCCCATCCCTGTATCCCATTTTTAAACGCCAATGTACTGCTCCAATGACGTTTACTTTAACCATTTGGCGTAAATGTCTCAAAAGCTACCCTCTTGCCTCACCTTGCCCTCCCCTTGTGAATGTGCTGTTTAACCCTATCATACCAGATAGTATGTCACTGGGCAGGGTATTCCCATGGCTTAACGCACCTCTTTTTCAACTCCGGAATTTAGTTCATTCCATCACGCGGATATTACATACTTTTGAAACTTTATGTAAGAAATTTGATATACCCCCCACCTTTTTTCATTTTTATTTACAGGTTAGACATTTCTTTCACTCCAACCCTGACTCTTGATAAACCCAGTGGCGTAGCGTGGGGGGGGGGCAGGGGGGGCCGTGGCACCGGGCGCAACATTTAGGGGGGCGCCCGCCAGTATGTGTCACAGTGGCTGCCCCTTCCTAAATATACTTTCCTGTGTCCCCGTACTCAGCCGCCATGTTTAGTCTCAGGCGCCCTGTGATTGGGCATATGGGGGTCATGTGCAGCGGCGGGGCTGGCCTGTCCACGATCGCGTTAGATCTGGGAGTCCCGCCTCCACCCATGTTCAGTCTCCTGCACCCTGTGATTGGGCGAAGTTGGGACTTCAGGAGCAACCGCGATCGTTAACAGGCCAGCCCTGCCGCCACACATGACCCCCATACGCCCAATCACAGGGTGCCGGAGTCTGAATATGGTGAAGCGCGGGGACACAAAGTGGAGCCTGGAGGAGCAAACGGCGCTGTCGATCGTGAAGCAGGCGGCACCAACCAAGCAGGTCTGTGCTGTCTAAGTTTCACTTAGTTTGTCGCCACCGCCATTTCCGATCTGACGTCAGCAAACCACGACGCACTCCTGCTCCAAACCGGGTGCTAAGCGAAATCTGCCGGTATTGGCTGTGCACCACTGAGACCACCAGTGATTTTAGCATAAAGAAATGACAACAGCAACAGCATGTAAAGTGATTAGCTATGACTGCAGGCAGTCAGAAATAAAAGCAACCTTGCTTTTATTTCTGACTGCCTGCAGTCATAGCTAATCACTTTACATGTTGTTGCTGTTGTCATTGTGAAAAAGAGGAGCAGCAGAGATTGTCTGGCTTTGTTGAAGAGTGAAAAAGAGAATGTGTTCAGTGTATAGTGTATTGGTCTGTGGGTAGAGTATTGTGTAGCGGTCAGTATGTAGTGTATTGTGTGTAGTGTATTGGTCTGCAGGTAGAGTATTGTGTAGCGTCAGTATGTAGTGTATTGAGTAGTGTATTGTGTGTAGTGTATTGTGTATTGGTCTGTGGGTAGAGTATTGTGTAGCAGTCAGTATGTAGTGCATTGAGTAGTGGTCTGTGGGTAGTGGATAGTGGATAGTGTATTGTGTGTAGTGTATAGTGTATTTTGTATAGTGTATTGGTCTGTGGGTAGAGTATTGTGTAGCCGTCAGCATGTAGTGTATTGGTCTGTGGGTAGAGTATTGTGTAGCAGTCAGTATGTAGTGCATTGAGTAGTGGTCTGTGGGTAGTGGATAGTGTATAGTGTATAGTGTGTAGTGTGTAGTGTGTAGTGTATAGTGTATTTTGTATAGTGTATTGGTCTGTGGGTAGAGTATTGTGTAGTGGTCAGTATGTAGTGTATTGTGTGTAGTGTATTGGTCTGTGGGTAGAGTATTGTGTAGCGGTCAGTATGTAGTGTATTGAGTAGTGTATTGTGTATTGGTCTGTGGGTAGAGTATTGTGTAGCGGTCAGTATGTAGTGTATTGAGTAGTGTATTGTGTATTGGTCTGTGGGTGGAGTATTGTGTAGCGGTCAGTATGTAGTGTATTGAGTAGTGGTCTGTGGGTAGTGTATTGTGTGTAGTGTATAGTGTATTGGTCTGTGGGTAGAGTATTGTGTAGCGGTCAGTATGTAGTGCATTGAGTAGTGTATAGTGTATTGTGCAGTGGTCAGTGTGCAGTGGTCAGTGTGCAATGTAGTGGTCAGTATAGGAATCAGGTAGGTCAGTGTGTAGTGTAGTGGTCGATGTAGGAATCGGGTAGGTTGGTGTAGTGTAGTGGTCAGTATAGGAATCAGGTAGGTCAGTGTGTAGTGGTCGATGTAGGAATCAGGTAGGTCAGTGTAGTGGTCAGTATAGGAATCAGGTAGGTCAATACTATTGTAGGAAGGGAAGGGACTCGGGGAGTGCGAAAAGTCCGCAGGTTAGGGGGCGCGAATTACTTGCCTTGCCCGGGTGCTGACAACCCACGCTACGCCACTGGATAAACCAACCGCCTTTGAATTTTTGTGCGCTCAGGGCCCTCACCAACTGCATTTAATATCCTCTATCCATCGTATCCTCCATGAGTCGACCCCTCTTACTGAGACCACTATATGAGAAAATGGTCTCATTTATTAGGTAGACCTATCACGGTTCAGGTATGGGATAGGATTTTGTTCTCTACTTTTAAGTCCTCCAAATGTGTAACCCAAAGGGAAACATCCAAAAGATTCTCATGTTTTGGTATAAAACCCCTGATGTTATTCACAAATATGATTCCTCAGTCTCGCCGCACTGCTGGCGTTGCGGAACTGACACAGGTTCTTTATTTCATATTTTCTGGCAATGTTCTCTGATTCAACCCTTTTGGCATGATGTGAGGCTACTAATACAGAAGGTGGTGGATATGTCCCTTCCGTTCGATCCCTTAAATTGTCTCTTGGGCCTTCCCTTTTCAGGCTTAACCAAAAAAGTAAATCGGCTAATCTCCTACATTTTGCTAGCTCCCAAGAGGCTTATTCCATTGTGCTGGTTGTCCAACATGCCTCTTCCGTGGACCAGATTTCTTCACTTGGTAGCTGAGATTCGGAGGATGGAATATTTATTGGCCTCTGTACATGATTCCATCTCCTAATTTGATAAAGTTTGGAAACCTTGGGATCAATCGGAGTATGGGACCCCTATGCCAACGGCCTCACCTTAAATTATATTAACATTGTATCTTTTTTGAACGTACTCCCTTCCTCTCCCTCCCATATCTACGTATGCCACAGGTGCCTTCTTGAATTTTATGTTATCTATCATATAGCCTCCACAAAAATCCTTGCCTTTTTAATTTTTTATGATTGCCCTCTAGTTTTGAGTTCTACAATTTACCTATGAGTTGTTTATTTTGTAAATTTTTGATAAGCTGTGCAGATCACCCCTGTGCTCTGTGTTTCTGGACATTGTGTACCTGTACTTATTATTTCTAAAACTTTCTCTATCATTATGTTTTCGTTATCAGTGCATTATGCATTATGTAACAGTTTTATATCTGTTCTTTATAACCCAATAAAAATAAAATTTTGAAAAAAAAATGTGCCATTTGAATATCCATACTTACCATAAGGTTGATCTCTTATCTAGTGGCATGCGGAGGATCTTTTGGTTGTTGCGTACTGTCCATAACTGCAGAGGAGCACTCGGATTAGAAATTAAATTAGTAGTTAGAGAGAAAACTGACCAAAAACACTTATTTAATGGTGACTCACAATAGCAGAATAGAAGATAAAAGACAGTAGGAGTGAACCTTCCCACAAGAAAGACTGAATACTACCACCAGTAGAGCCCACTGATCTAGAACTGGTCAGAAAAAGGGTATGTGCTTTGTGCATGCACCTACTTAAAAATACATGAGGATGCTCAGTTACCATAGAGAAAAATGTCTGCCAACACATGCATATGTGCACAAGTCTGAGAATACGCATGAGCATACACGCCAAACAATCGGTCGCAATGCGCACTAAACCACTGGCCACACGCAACATGGCAGTTGAACAGTGCATGTGCACCTGGCAGAAGATAAAAGGATGAGAAACGAGGTGCGCAAAGCGCTGCCATAACCAGGTAAAGAAAATATCAAAAAGGCATGAAGAAGCAACATTCTGCAACTGCACTTATATACCCCAGTCCAAAGATTTAACACATCTGAAAAAAGATCCACAGACAAACACAACTCCTTATCTTATTGGCACATTTAGCTGCCTAAGACTAAAGGACACCAGAACGAGAGCATAAACTCGAGTGGAGGAGTCATTATTCAGCTGAAGGTAGAGGTCAGTAGATTAGATCCTGTAAGTCTTGAGGACAAAAATAGAAGGGTGAGCCTGGGCTAAGGCTTAATTTTTTATAGAGTTATGATTGGTCCTGTGGTCTGAAGGGGGGAGGAGCTTCAACCATATGTATGCTGCCATGAAGGCTTCAGAAAAAAAAGATATATTATGGTGAGCACACAAATCTTATTTTTCTACTGCATTTTATTAAAGTGGTTGTAAACCCACTTTATAAACAAACACCTACAGGTAAGCCTAGATTAAGGCTTACCTGTAGGTGCATGAAATATCTCCTTAACCTACACGGTTAAGGAGATATTTGCATTTAAATGTGGCGACGCTGACGTCACGCGCATGCGAATGGGGTTAACCCCATTCACAAATTTGGCTAGGTCGCAACATTCGACGACGTAGCCGAATTCGACGGCTCACGCGCGAATGCGCAGAGTCACGTCTTCGCCGCTCCGGCCAATCACAGCGCCGGAGCGGCGCTGTGATTGGCTGCAGTGGCGATACCCGGAAGTAACACTCCGGCTATCGCCGCAGCGATGGATGCGGCTAGAGGAGGGACACGGACGACTTCGGGGGCCCCGATCGAAGGTAAGTGGTACATAATGAGCTAGTATGCTAGTCATACTAGCTCATTATAGCTTTGTCTTGCAGGTTAGTAAAAAAAAAAAATCGAAGTGGTTCTAAAGGCTCTTGGTATTTTACCTTAATGCATTCTATGCCTTAAACTCTTCCGTGTCTGATTTTTTTCCCTTTTTAATAGTTCCAGTTTAGGAAATGAACTGCAATCAGAAAAAGAGCAACATGAATCACTTCAAACAGAGCTTCAAAAAGAGAAAGACCTCAACCAGTCTTTACGAAATGAATTGCTACAGTTTTCACAGTTAAAAAAAGTATGTCCTGTTCTTTCCACTGATTAATCTGCTATTTTCATATTATTGGGTTTAGTAACACTTTAACCACTTAAGCCCCGGACCATTTTGTTGCTAAAGGACCAGGCCCCTTTTTGCGTTTCGGCACTGCGTCGCTTTAACTGACAATTGCGCGGTCGTGCGACTTGGCTCCCAAACAAAATAGACGTCCTTTTTTCCCACAAATAGAGCTTTCTTTTGGTGGTATTTGATCACCTCTGCGTTTCTTATTTTTTGCGCTATAAACAAAAATAGAGCGACAATTTTGAAAAAAAAAATCAATTTTTTACTTTTTGCTATAATAAATATCCCCAAAAAATATATTAAAAAATGTTTTTTTTCCTCAGTTTAGACCGATACGTATTCTTCATATTTTTGGTAAAAAAAATCGCAATAAGCGTTTGGTTTGCGCAAAAGTTATAGCGTATACAAAATAGGGGATAGTTTTATGGTATTTTTATTAATATATTTTTTTTACTAATAATGGAGGCGATCAGCGATTTTTATCGTGACTGTGACATTATGGCGGACACATCGGACACTTTTGACACTATTTTGGGACCATTGTAATTTTTACGGCGATCAGTGCTATAAAAATGCACTGATTGCTGTGAAAATGACACTGGCAGTGAAGGGGTTAAACTGTAGGGGGCGCTGAAGGGGATAAGTGTGACCTAATGAGTGATTCTTGCTGTGTGGGGGCGTGGCTTGGCGTGTGATGTCACTGATAGTCGTTCCCTACGACAGGGAACAGACGATCAGTGGCAGTCTCACTAGAAAGCACGGGGAGAGGTTTGTTTACACTTGCCTCTCCCCGTTCTTTAGCTCTGTGACCCGATCGCGGGACACCGGCGGCAATCAAGTCCGCGGGTTATAATATAGGAACTAAAGCTTTAACGGGGCATCTTTCACCTTACCCAACTTCCATCCTGGTAATATTTTTTTCTGTGACCAGGTGCACTCATTTATAGGTGTGGGTCTACACCTCCTGCTGGCATAATATTGCATCTCAGGCAGGCTTCTTGTGACATCACCCAGCTGTAGATTTAAAGGCTAAGTTAACCTTTCAGGAAAAAATAATAAATGTGCATATTTTTGTAGGAAAAATATGTGCATTTATTATTTTATTCCCACAGGAGCCTACATACAGTGCATCCGGGAAGTATTTACAGCGCTTCACTTTTTTCACATTTTGTTATGGTACAGCCTTATTTCAAAATTGATTAAATTCATAATTTTTTTATCGTACATCATGGGACACAGAGCAGCCATAGTAATTACTATGTGGGTTATACGCCACCTATAGGTGAACGGACACTGGTACACTCAAAAAAACAGTATGTCCCGCTCTATATAACCCCTGCCATACTGGAAGTACCTCAGTTTTTTTGGCAGTGTCTCAAGGTGTTGGTCACGGTGGTTGAAGTGCTATGCTAAAGAAGAGCCCTGTTGAAGAGATCCTTTCAGCATCAAGGGGCTATGCAGTCGGATCCACTCAAAATGCCAAATAAGAAATGGCCAAAATGGATGGTACCCGAGCCTTGAAGAAAATGCGAGGTCTTTTGCCTGTAATGCTCCTCTCTTGAGGGCTGGACCCTGGGATCCGGCTCCTTGGTCACATACCTAAACCAAAGGTTTTCCTGGCAGAGTGCTATACAGATCCAAGGGTGTGGACCCCAGTATACAAGGGGGACCCGGTCCTTGAAGGTCCGTCATAACATGGCCCGCCGTGATGGGTGAAGTTTGGATATGGCTGTGTTTTCCAGCAGTATCCTGCGGCGGGAATGGTAAGTTAAAGAAGATCCTAAGGAACACATATGGTTCACTTTTGGACTTCTTCTGAGTATGCGATGCCTTGCCTGTTTTTTACCACTAAAGGGTGTAAATGTAACATACCTTGTGTTTAACATTACCATGCTTCCCCTGCAGTATGCTCAGTGCCCCCTTACTCCGATCTGTCGTGGCCGCCGAAAGGGCTTAAAGATCACTCGCCTCTGGAACACGGCGGTCGGCATCCTCCTGGTGACACAGCCCCTCTTCCCCCGAGCTATCCCGATTATGGGATCACTTTGTTCTTACGCGCATGCGTGCGCCCAGGAATCAGCTTGGTTTAAAGAGCTTCCTTAGGATGCGGGGGTGTGACTTTGGCGCGGCCGGTGTGCGCGTGGAAACGAGCATTCACGTAATACACGGCGCAGGCGCAAGGCTTACTACCTATAAAAGTTTTTACTCTGGAAAGAGTCTGGTGGCTGACGGAGGGACACAGAGCATACAAGGGCATGTAAGCACTGTATGGGTGTTGGATACAGGCATTTTTAAGGGCACGTTCATTCAGCATCTGGCTGAGCAGGGATAGCGGCATATTTTCCATTGCTGGACTAAAGCGCGACAGTAGATGCATATTGTAAGTACCTCTGCCTTTTGTGTTCAGGACTATGTCTTCCCGAAAGAAAGGTGGGAATACAGCAGGAAGTAGTGCAAGGGCACCGCGGTCGGGGTCTGAGGATCCTAGTCATGCTTCCAAAGTACTATCCTCTCCTGAAGGACCAGAAGCAACTGGCCAGTCTGACCCATTTGGGCTGTCAGGCATAGTTAGCTACTTCCAACATTTCAGCCTCTGCATACGTCACCAAGGACGATTTGGCTTCAGCGCTAGCTGGTCTGGAAGGAAAAAATAGCTGATATGTTCGCGTCTTCATCCCAGTCTGGGAAAAACATGATAGGTCCCCTTCTCCTTCTCCTGATCTTCCAGTATTGGAACAGGAATGGGCAGATAATGTTAAGATGACATTGGGTTGACCGGGAAGAAGAGCAGGCATATGACTCCTCCTCTGAGGATTCAGTCTTGGAAAGCCCTTCTCACTCTCGCAATCTCAAAGGATTGCTGGTTCAATCCCTTACGGAGTTGGTCCGTTCTGGATACAGATTGCCCCAGCGCCGCTGAGGCCCCCTTTTTTTCTCTTGGGTAAAGGTCTCCACAGGGTCCACATACTTTCCCTGTACTCTCATTGCTGGAGTGGCTGATTTATGCTAACTGGGTTCTCCCAGATAGGTATTTTCTTCCTCCTAGAAGATTTTCTCTTTGTCCTAGGGAGAAAAAATTCACAAAGAGTGGAGTTTGCCAGCAGAAGACACTGCTATCTCCTCTGTGAATAAGAGTCTAACTTGTCTAGTGGACAATGTTTAACTTTTAAGGGCACAGCCGATAAGAAGCTGGAATCTTTGTCTTATTTGCTGTGGCTGGTGCAGCAGCACAGCCCGTAGTAGCAGCAATAGGCATTTGTCACCAACTTAAGCAGGTCACTAAAGATGTCCCTGCTAAAGGGGAGCAGCCCGTGAATTAGCTGAGCTACCTAGGGCTTTATGTTTGCGGTTGACGCTCTTAAAGAGGTCAGGATGGCCGAGCGGTCTAAGACGCTACGTTCAGGTCACAGTCTCCCCTGGAGACGTGGGTTCAGATCCCACCTCTGACACCTATACTATACCATTCATCAGGTGTCACACCTTGCTCTCTTATCAGTGCATATGCGTAGAATTCTCTTGTTGAACCATTGGTCAGCTGAATTTCCATGCAAAAAGCTGTTAGCCGATTTTCCCCTTCATGGGAAACGGTGTTCGGTGGTGTTTTGGATAGATATATCCAACAAATTTCAGGGGGTAAGAGTGCCCTTCTACTGGTAAAAAGGAGTAGAACGTTCCCCCGGTACCAGACGTGACAGCCTCCAGGTAGTCACGACGGCCTTTGCCGTCAGGATCAAGATAAGCCTCAAGGCCAAGCGCACGGCCAGCAGTGTCCCAAGGCTTCCTTATGAAGAGGGGCTTGGCAGGAGGAGATCCAAGATAGAGATGGGTCATCTCCACGGTATCTCTAGGGTACAAACTAGAGTTTCGAGAATTTCCACCTTTTTGTTTTCTAAGGTCGAATGTTCCCAAAGACCCAGGGAAAAGAAGGTCTTTTATTTCTGGCGCTAGACCGATTGACGTCTTATGCCCCATACACACGATCGTTTTTCATGCCGTTAAAAATGCCATTAAAAAAAATGGCCATTAAAAATGATCGTGTGTAGGCTCCAGAGCATTTTTAACGACGTGAAAAACGGGCATTAAAAATTTCGAACATGCTCTCTTTTTTCACGTCGTTTTTCATGTCGTTTTTTTTAACGACGTGAAAAACGATAGTGTGTATGCTTTAACGACGTGAAAAAAACGTGCATGCTCAGAATCAAGTATGAGACAGGAGCGCTCGTTCTGGTAAAACTAGCGTTCGTAATGGAGATAGCACATTCGTCACGCAGTCACGGACTGAAAAGCACGAGACTGAAAAGAGCGAATCGTCGCTCAACAAACTTTACTAACATGAAGGGTGGCGCCATTCGAACGGAACTTCCCCTTTACAGTGCCGTCATACGTGTTGTACGTCACTGCGCTTTGCTTGATCGTTTTTTTAAATGATCGTGTGTACGCAAGACAGGCTTGAGAGGAAACATGAAAAAAAACGACGTGAAAAACGGCAAGAAAAAAAATGGCAAGAAAAACGATCGTGTGTATGGGGCATTAGGGTGTAATTTATAGAATTTCCCTCAGAAGAGCAGGACATGTGGGTTTATTCAAATCTCTTCATGGTGCCAAAACCGAATGAAGATGTCAGACCCATTCTAGATCTCAAAGATCTAAATCGGTTCCTAACTATCCGCTCTTTTCGCATGGAGTCAATCCGGTCAGTCCTATCCACCCTGCAGGGAGGAGAGTTTCTAGCATCACTAGATATCAAGGATGAATATCTGCATGTGCCAATTTTCCCCGTTAACCAGAAGTTTCTGCGATTCGGGGTAGAACAGTGCCACTTTCAGTTCGTGGCCTTGCCCCTTGGGTTAGCCACTGCGCCCCCGGGTCTTTACAAAAGTTCTGGCCCCGGTACTAGCAAGACTAAAGGTCCAGGGTATAGCAGTAATGGCATACCTAGACGACCTGCTGCTGATAGATCAGTCCGTTGCACGGCTAGACCAGTGTGTGTCAAACACGGTCAAATATTTGGATCGCCTGGGTTGGAGTCTCAACCTAGAGAAGTCAGCCTTACGGCCAGTAAGAAGGCTGGAGTACTTGGGTCTGGTTATAGACACAGCCAAGAAAAAGTATTTTTGCCTCAGACGAAAGTCAGGGCTATAAGAGATCTGATTCATGTGGTCAAGGCAAAGAAGTATTCTTCTATTCACCTTTGCATGAGGCTGTTGGGAAAGATGGTGGCTTCATTTGAAGCGGTTCCCTGTGCCCAATTTCATTCTAGACTGTTGCAAAACAGTATTCTGTCTGCTTGGAACAAATAGATCCAAGCCTTGGACTACCCAATTTATCCGGCCCCAAAGGTGCAAGTCTCAATTGGTGGTTGATAGCCAAAAGTTTGCAGAAGGGGAAATGCTTCATGCCAGTAACCTGGAAGGTAGTAACCACGGATGCCAGCCTCTTGGGCTGGCGAGCAGTTCTGGAGGAGACCACTGTCCAGGGGAAGTGGTCAGAGTCCGAAAAGGCCTTGCCCATCAACATTCTAGCGATTCGGGCAGCGCGTCTGGCTCTAATGGCCTGGACTTTCAGGCTGTTGCAGTGGCTTACATCAACCACCGGGGGGGGGCACCAGAAGCAGCCCAGAGCCATATTCTGGCTTGGGCAGAGAAACCTGTACCTTGCCTATCTATAGTCTTCATTCCAGGAGTGGAGAATTGGCAAGCAGATTTCTTAAACCGCCAACAATTGTTCCCGGGAGAATGGTTTCTCCATCCCAACATTTTTTTTTTCAACCTTATGCCAAAAATGGGGCACCCCGGACTATTGGCATCCAGGTTCAACAAGAAGTTGGACAACTTTGTGTCAAGGACAAGGGATCCACTCGCATGTGGGACAGATGCGTTAGCAATTAGTTTTTACTGATTTATGCGTTCCCCCCCCAGTTCAGCTGCTACCGTGGCTTCTACGAGGGATCAAAAAGGAAGGGAAGCCGGTAATACTGGTAGCCCCGGCTTGGCCCAGAAGATCCTGGTATGCAGAGATCATAGGGTTGGCAGTAGGGAAACCGTTGACTCTTCCTTCCCGTCCAGACTTGCTTTCGCAAGGACCAGTGTTCCATCCTGCCTTACAATCGCTAAATTTAACAGTTTGGCTATTGAAGCCCACATATTAAAGAGTCGGGGGGCTTTCGGGCTCAGTAGTAACTACCCTGATTAATGCAAGGAAGCCGGCCTCTAGGACCATTTATTATAGGGTCTGGAGGTCCTATGTTTCCTGGTGTGAAACCAAAAGATGGCATCCTCGGAAGTGTGTCATTGGAAGAATTCTTGCCTTCCTACAGTTGGGAGTAGAGATGAAGCTAGCCTTGAGTAAAATCAAGGGTCAGATTTTGGCCTTGTCAGTGTTTTTTGTCAAAGGCCGCTTGCCTCACATTCTTTGATCTGGGCCTTTAGTTAGGCCACCCTTGTGCCCAAGTGAGTTGGATCTAGTTTTATCGGCCTTACAAGGCCAGCCCTTTGAGCCGATGCGCCTTATTCCCTTGAGCCTTCTGACAAGGAAGTTGTTTTTTTAGTGGCAGTAACCTCGGCAAGGAGAGTATCAGAATTGGCAGCTTTCTCATGTAAAGAGCCATACTTGATTATTCATAACGACAAGGTGGTGTTGCGTCCTCACCCAACCTTTATACCTAAAGTAGTGTCCAGTTTTCATTTGAACCAAGATGTCTCCCTGCCTTCCTTTTTTCCAGATCCTCGTTCTTCGGAGGAAAAATTGTTACATTCTCTCAATGTGGTGAGAGCTGTCAGGGTCTATCTGAAGGTGACAACTCGGATACGAAAAACTGATGCTTTGTTTGGGCTGCCAGAAGGGCCCAGGATAGGGCAGGCAGCATCAAAATCCACTATTTCAAAGTGGATCAGTCAGGTTATAATTCAGGTTTATGGTTTGAAAAGAAGGATTCCGCCTCTTCAAGTTAGAGCGCACTCTGCCAGAGCAGTGAGTGCTTCATGGGTGGTGCATATCCAAGCCTCTATGACTCAGATTTGCAAGGCCGTGACTTGGTCGTTTGTACATACATTTACTAAATCTTATTAGTTGGATGTAAGGCGGCAAGAGGATGCCGTTTTTGGGCGCAGTGTACTGCAGGCAGCACTATAGATCCTTGCGTCTGATGGCAGCCTGCTTTGATATGCATCTCCCTCCCCTCAGGGGCATTGCTTTGGGACATCCCACATAGTAATTACTTTGGCTGCTCTGTGCCCCAGTGATGTACGATAAATAAAATAGGATTTTTATAACAGCTTACCTGGTAAAATCCTTTTCTTGGAGTACATCACGGGACACAGAGGTCCCTCCCCTCTTATTGGGATATATATTGCTTTGCTACAAAACTGAGGTACTTCCTGTATGGGAGGGGTTATATAGAGGGAGACTTCCTGTTTTTTGAATGTACCAGTGTCCATTTACCTATAGGTGGCGTATAACCCACATAGTAATTACTATGGCTGCGCTGTGTCCCGTGATGTACTCCAAGAAAAGGATTTTACAGGTAAGCTGTTATAAAAATCCTATTTTTCCTCAAAATTCTACAAACAATGCCCTGTAATTACAACGTGCAAGAAGCTTGTTTGAAATCTTTGCAAATTTATTAAAAATAAAAACCGAAAAAATCTAATGTACATAAAGTATTCACAGCCTTTGCCATGACACTCAAAATTGAGCTTGGGTGCATCCTGTTTCCACTGATGATCCTTGAGATGTTTCTATAATTGGATCAGTTGGAGACCACTTGTGGTAAATTCAGTTGATTGGACACGATTTGGAAAGGCACACACCTGTCTATATATAAGGTACCACAGTTAACAGTGCATGTCAGAGCATAAACCAAGCCATGAAGTCCAAGGAATTGTCTGTAGACCTCAGACAGGATTATATCGAGGCACAGATCAGGGGAAGGGTATAGAAAAATTTCTGCAGCATTAAAGGTCCCAATGAGCACAGTGGCCTCTATCATCTGTAAATGGAAGACGTTTGGAACCACCAGGACTCTTCCTAGAGCGGGCCACCTGGCCAAATTGAGTTTGGAGGAGAAGAGCATTAGTCAGGGAGGTGACCAAGAACCCCATGGCTATTCTAACAGAGCTCCAGCGTTTCTCTGTGGAGAGGGGAGAACCTTCCAGAAGAACAACCATCTCTGCAGCACTCCACCAATCAGACCTGTATGGTAGAATGGCCAGACGGAAGCCACTCCTCAGTAAAAAGCACATGACAGCCCGCCTGGAGTTTGCCAAAAGGCACCTGAAGGACTCTCAGACCATGAGAAGCAAAATTCTCTAGGCTGATAAAACAAAGATTGAACTCTTTGGCCTGAATGGCAAGCGTCATGTCTGGAGGAAACCAGGCACCGCCCATCACCTGGCCAATACCATCCCTACAGTGAAGCATGGTGATAGCAGCATCATGCTGTGGGGATGTTTTTTAGCGGCAGGAACTGGGAGACTAGTCAGGATTGAGGGAAAGATGAATGCAGCAATGTACCGAGACATCCTTGATAAAAACCTGCTCTGGACCTCAGACTGGGGCGAAGGTTCATTTTCCAACAGGACAACGACCCTAAGCACACAGCCAAGATAACAAAGCAGTGGCTATGGGACAACTCTGTAAATGTCCTTGAGTGGCCCAGCCAGAGCCCAGATTTGAACCCGATAGAACATCTCTGGAGAGATCTGAAAATGGCTGTGCACCGACACTCCCCATCCAACCTGATGGAGCTTGAGAGGTCCTGCATTGAAGAAAAGGAGGAAACTGCCCAAAAATAGGTGTGCCAGGCTTGTAGCATAATACTCAAAGACTTGAGGCTGTAGTTGGTGTGCCAAAGGTGCTTCAACAAAGTATTGAGCAAAGGCTGTGAATACTTATGTACGTGATTTTTTATTTTTTGTTTTGTTTGTTTTATTTTAATAACTTTGCCAAGGTTTCAAAACAAACTTCTATCACATTGTCATTATGTGAATTAAATCCATTTTGGAATAAGGCTGTAACATAACAAAATGTGGAAAAAGTGAAGCGCTGTGAATACTTTCCGGATGCACTGTAGCATTGCTCCTGTAATCATTGAAGCACAGGTGCAATGTCAGGCTCCTGCACACTCTTCCTCCAGCTTTTTGCCTGTACTTCTGTATGGGCTTTCAAATAGAAAGCTGGAAGAAGTGTTAATGCACTACAAACTGATTACCACACTCGTCAATTGAAACCCCTTCTGCTGCGTAAAATGTTCTTCTAATTTTTTTACAATTAGAGCGGAGTTTCACCCAAAAATGGAACTTCCGCTTTAAGTGACGGTGACCCCCTGACATGCCACATTTGGCATGTCATTTTTTGGGGCGGGAGGGCGGATACCCTCTTTTTAGAGGCATCCAGCTCCCACTTCCTCCCGGGGCTCTGCAGCGCTGGAGGGAAGTTCACCTCTCCCCCCTTCCTGCAATCTTCTGGGACACAGGTCCCAGAAGATTGCCCGACCATTCACATCGCGACTTGCGCATGCGCAGTGGTGTGAATCCACAGCCGGGCGCCCACAGTTGGAATGCCGGCGCGGAGGAGAGGAAGAGGAGCAGGGCTTCATACGCCCGCATCGCTGGAACGTGGGACAGGTGTGTGTCTGATTATTAAAAGTCAGCAGCTATACTTTTTGTAGTTGCTGACTTTAATTTTATATTTTTTTCGGCGGAACTCCGCTTTAATTTTAAGACAACCTAAGGAAATACAATATTTGTAACCAAATTAAAGCCCTAAAGCCCTAAATAATACTGGTGGACATCACCAAAAAGGAAAAACGCACAGGGACCCAGTACAACTTATGTTCACTTTGAGCTTTACCATTTTGCTGTGTTACATAAAAGTCGCATTAATGTGGTATCATTTTAATTGCCAGTCTTTGTTGATTATATATTGGGGTAAATTTATAAGGGTGCACAAATTACATAAATGTTCAGTCGGGGAAAAAGTGCAAAATGCAAGAAAATGCTTTTTTTAAATTAGTGTTTCTATGTGTTCTCAATAAATAATAATGAAATATGTATCTAAACTTGCTACCAAATTTAACCCCTCTTTGAAATCCCCAAAATGTTATATATAATACCTTAGAGCAGGGATATGCAATTAGCGGACCTCCAGCTGTTGCAGAACTACAAATCCCATGAGGCATAGCAAGACTCTGGCAGCCACGAGCATGACACAAAGAGGCAGAGGCATGATGGGACTTATAGTTTTGCAACAGCTGGAGGTCCGCTAATTGCTTATCCCTGCCTTAGAGTAAACTACAAAACCAAAAGATATAATGTGCAGTACTGAAAAATGGCTGAAATGGGTTCCTTCCACTTCTGAGCCACGCTATATACAGCAGGGGCGGATCCAGAGTCTAGTCTCGGGAGGGGCACTGCCAGAAAACAAGGTGTTGCTTACATAACTGTATTAAACTGTATTGCATAGAACAGTGGTCTGCCTATGTAAACAAGGCAGACCGCCATTCTGTCAGAGATGAACAGAGTGATCTTGTGTTCCTGCTAACCAGGAACATGGAGCACTCTGTTCATCTAGTGAATCCCTCCCCCACACAGTTAGCAAGCACCCCCTAGGGATATAGTTAACCCTTTGATCACTTCTGATGTTAACCCCTTCCCTGCCAGTGTCATTAGGACAGTGACAGTGCATATTTTTTTAGCACTGATCACTGTATTCGTGCCACTGGTCCCCAAAAAGTGTCAAAAGTGTCAGGTGTCCAATTTATCCACCGCAATGTCACAGTCCCGCTAAAAATCGCTGATCGCCGCCATTACTAGTAAAAAATAAATAAATAAATTGTAGATGCTATAACTTTTGCGCAAACCAATAAATATACATTTATTGTGATTTTTTAAACAAAAATATTTAGAAGAATATATATCGCCCTAAACTGATGAAGAAATTGATTTAAAAAATTGGGATATTTATTATAGCAAAAAGTAAACAATATATATTTTTTTTTCACAATTGTCGGTTTTCTTTTGTTTATAGCGCAAAAAATTTAAAGGTGATTAAATACCACCAAAAGAAAGTCCTTTTTTTCCCACAAATAGATCATCAATTTTATTTGGGTACGTCGCACGACTGCGCAATTGTCAGTTAAAGCGACGCAGTGCCGTATCGCAAAAAATGGCCTGGTCATTAAGGGGGCAAATCTTTCCGGGGCTGAAGTGGTTAAGAATAAACAAGATAAAAATGGCAATACTAAATGGGCAGTTTTTTTTTTAATAAATAATTGGCATACATGTATTCGGCGATTTTACACAATCCATTACTTTTTGCACTCCCTTTCCTATACTTTGGTGGCACTGCAGCCTTCATGCCTTCTTCATCCAGAGTGTCAGTGTCACTGTCTTCATGTTCACGCTGCGCTGGACACTACTTGGAGAAGATCATGGAGGGAGGAGATGGGTGGAGCCAACACTCTCACACTAGGTGCGGAGAAGGAAGAAGGCTCTGAATGCGGCGCCTCGCTCTCCTTCCCCCTCAGCAGCGGCTGGGACGTGACTGACCTGATGTCACAGGCGCTAGCAGCCAGTACAGCGGGCATTAGAGAGGCCAGAGGTGCGGCTCCACCCACCTCCGAGTCCTCCCTCCACCTTCTCCAGGCTCCACCCACCTCCGAGTCCTCAGCGTGGCATTAAGAGAACAGTGTCTCTCTCTCTTGGCGCCGCTGATGTGAGAGATTGACAGTAATAATGTACTCCCTTGTTATTGGGCCCTGTCATGTTCCCATCAAGTGACTAAAGCTGGCGATAGATGGAGCAAATTTCTTTCAATCAACCAGAGTCAGTGTTGATCGGGGAATCCCTCCCGCAAAGCCATTTTGTTCTCCTGGCAGGGGAAGCAATCCTCCCCGGGAGAACACAGTGATTATTGCTAGCGGCAATAATCGCATGTAAAATCTGACAGACTGGTTGCCAAGTGCATTTTAAAAATGTTTTGAAGTCCAAGCTATACCTTTTTGCCAGAAGCCTTGAGAGTCTACTCTTCTAAAAAGTAATTTTGGGGTAGATGCAGTTAGGTGACAAAAAGCTGACATGCCAGTTTTCAGCCAATGACAGCCAGACTCCACTCCATTGTTTCTGGGCCCTGCAATGTTTCCACTTTTTGACTAAAGCCTGGTACACATGGGCTGAATATCTGCCGGTTCAACAGAAACCGGCTGACATTCATCCTATGTGTACACAAGCCTGTTCAAACATCCGACTTCTGACGAACAGGCATGCTCGTAATTTTTTTTTTTTCTCGTTTAGCCTGCAGTCCTGCAGTCTAAGGAGAGGAAATCTGGTATCTATGTATTATTTCAGTGTCATTATCATATATGTACAGTGATAGTGGTACATTCTCACCCCTGAGGAAGCTTAAAAAAATTAAAAGTTGAAACACGTTGGGCTACACAGCAAATGGACCTTTTTTATGATCACAAATATATCGTTATATGTTCGAGGTCTGATCTGGGATAGGGTGGGATTACCACACCTGTGGATGTATAAATTGTTCAGCCATTCATGGTTTGGAATGTGTCCTATAATATATGCCATGGTGTAAAATTAAGTGAATATTTTTTTTAGATAATTGCTTTTGTTGCCCGTAAAGTATCAACAGAGGTTCAATGTATGGAGTATTCAAGTTTGAAGGATGGTGGCAACCTCTGTCCAAATCTGGAACGCCCTCTTTCTTTTGTTTTGTAGTATTTTATCAAGATAGAGCCTGCCACAGTAAAAACTAGTGATCTTTTTTTTAGCATCAATATAATGAAATGTTGGAATTTTAAAATCTTTTGTTCTTCAAAGGATAAAAAGACAGATACTAGTGATATCTGCCAACAGAGTGTGCACCCAACTGTGCAGAGCCAACCGCCAAAGCCTCAGGGGTAAAACAGAACGATTATATGATCATGAAAGATCCCATGAAGACTTTGTGATTAGTAGCAGTTTAACCACTTCTCCACCGGGCCTATTCTGGCACTTCTCTCCTTCATGTAAAAATCATCATTTTTTTGCTAGAAAATTAATCAGAACCCCCAAACATTATATTTTTTTTTTAGCAGACACCCTGGGGAATAAAATGGCGGTCATTGCAACTTTTTATCTTGCACGGTATTTGCGCAATCATTTTTCAAACGCCTTTTTTGGGAAAAAAAAACGGTTTCACAAATTAAAAAATAACAAAACAGTAAAGTTAGCCCAATTTTTTTGTATAATGTGAAAGATAAAATTGCGCACACTCATGGAATGGCGCCAAACTTCGTTACTTAAAAATCTCCATAGGCGACGCTTTAAAACTTTTTACAGGTTACTATTTTCGAGTTAGAGGAGGTCTAGTGCTAGAATTGTTGTCCGCACTCTACCGCACGCGGCGATACCTGGAGACAGGGGCGTTTTAAAAAATAAATAAAAATTTTAATTTTATTTTACTGAATTTTTTTTATTTTGACACTTTTTTTACATTTTTTTTTTTTTTTTTTTAGCACTTTTATTCCTATTAAAAGGAATGTAAACATCCCTTGTAATAGGAATCATTGTGACAGGTCCTCTTTATGGAGAGATGGGGGATCAATAAGACCCCACATCTCTCCTCCAGGCTGGAAAGCATGAGATCGGTGAAAAAAAATAAACCAATCTCATGCTGACAGCCGCAATTGCGGCTTTGTTTACTTCCGGGACTCCGACGGTCATAGAGATGACTGGTGACCATCTGGTCACCGGAAATCTCTATCGTCGCGAGCCGGCGCCGGCCAATTCGTTCTCTGGGCTCCCGATGGCACGGGAGAGCCTGGAGAAGCACCGGATGGCGGCAGGAGGGGGGGATGTCCCCTCCCGCCGCCGCCTATAAGAATGATCAAGCGGCAGAACTGCCGCTATGATCATTCTTATGGTGCGCAGAATCGTCGGCATGACAGAATGATATCTGAATAACGCCTGTAGCTGCAGGCATCATTCAGATATCCCCCCTCAAATTCAAGGACGTCATATGACGTCCTTGGTGGAGAAGTGGTTAAGGAAAAATGCCTAGGATTTTGTCATTGTTGAATTGTATTAGGTTAACTGAAGTCTGTTTGTAAATTGGTTAATGATCCCACCAAGATATCTCCACTCTCATCTCATCTAGTGTGCCATAGTGGTTATATCCCAGCTTGTCCTCCCAAAGCATAGGTAGAAATGCAGACCTCATGGGGTACTCCAAGACCAAGATGTAGCATACACATGGGTCAGGGGTATACATACAGGGGTCGCCATTGCGTCCTGACCCCATGCTTCAGTGAGTCCATGCGGCCCCCTGTACACCTGGATAGGCCACATGTAGAGGAACCAATCCCTCCATGTGACTGGTAAATGCCCACTTTTCCTCCTCCTTCCCGCAGATATTCAGCAACTGCAGGAGGGAAACGGAGGGCATCGGTTCCTCTACATGCCGCTCCCTTCACCTCCCTATCCCGGCCTGCTGCTGCAGGCCCCTGTGTGCTTCCCTGCCCCTGTGTGCTTCCCAAGACCCCTGTGTGCTTCCCTGTCATTTACCGGCTCCTTCCTTGTCTTTATAGAGTCAGTGATCTGTACCGATCACTGCCTTTTTTTTAATTTTTATTCATTCATAGCTGAGGCATAATAAACTGTTTACTATGCTTCAGTTTATGAATGAACGTGAAGAGATATTCCTGTTCATTCATTCTGTGTAGCTTCAGTCCCTTTCGCTGTCTCAAAAGTAAGACATCAGGGGTCTGTTTAGATATTTCACCAAAACCCCCCAACAGGGGTCCTTAAAAATATGTAAAAAATAATAAAAAAATAAAATTGTAAAATAAAAACAAATGGTAAAAAATAAATAAAACAACAAAAAAAATAAAACGCCAATGGCTGAACTACCACGGGACACATAGCCTCATAGTAATTACTAAGTGGGTTATATTCCACCTTCAGGTGCTGGACACTGGTGTAATCAATTAGACAGGAAGTTTCCTCCCTATATATAACCCCTCCCATACTGGGAGCACTTCAGTTTTTTCGCCAGTGTCTAAGGTGTTGGTCACAGTTAAGGTTGTGTTATGAAGAGCTGCTCTGGGATCAAGCAAGCTATGCTACCGGATCCATCCAAAGTGCCATTGAGGCCAAAGTGGATGGTACCCGGGCCTCGGTAAAGAAGAGCAAGGTTTTGCCTGTAATGCCTCTCTTCGGAGGGCTGGATCCTGGTTTCCAGTACTTTGGTTATGAGCACATACCAAAGATTTTCTGGAAACCCTGTCTAGGAACCCGGTCCCTGAAGGTCTGTTGACTTAACCTGCCGTGATGGGTGAAGATTGGGTCTGTCTGTGCTCAGCAGTATCCTGCGGCGGGGATAGGGTAAGTGAAGACAATCCTAGGTAAATACCTTAATGATTATCTTCCATGAGTAGCTGCATGTCTTATCTGTTTTCCGCCACTAGAGGGAGTAAAGAGACATACCTGGTGTTTCACTTACCATGCTTTCCTGGAACGAAAGCTCAGTGTCAGCCGGTCTGTTGAGCGGCTCACTTCCTCCGTTTCAAGCTCTACGACAGTTGTGGGACCTAGTCCGAGGTCCACGGCGCTCCTTTTGGGGATCTCTCTCACCCCCGCCTCCACCATTTCCCCTACGCGCGCGCGAAGAGGGTGCGCTTTTGAAGCCCGTAGGCGGGGGGGGGGGGATGTGGTTGCCGCTGGTGCACGCCGGCTGATAGTGCAGGCACAGGGCGGGCATTATCCAAAGAGTCTGGTCCCAGGAATACGCTGGAGTCTCAGTTGGTGGTTCTTAACCAAAAGATTGGCAGAAAGGAAGATCCTTCATGCCGGTTACCTGGGAGGTGGCGGCTATGCAGGCTGGCCTCTAGGGATGGAGACCAGGCCTGGAAGAGACCACTGCCTAGGGGAAGTGGTCAAGCTCCAAGTGAGCCTTATCCATCAACATTCTAGAGCTATGGATGGCACGTCTGGCTTAAGGGCCTGGGCGTTTAGGTTGCGGGATTGTTATTTCAGAGTACAATCCGACAATGCCACACCAGTGATTTACTTTGTTTACCAAGGAGGCACTAGAAGTCACGCAGCCAGAGGGAAGTGAGCCATGTTCTGGCTTGGGAAGAGGAGCTTGTGCCTTGCCTTTCGACAGTCTTCGTTTCATGAAATGAAGCATTGGCAGGCGGTTCTCTGGAGCCGTCAACAATTGTTCCCGGGAGAATGGCCTCTACACCCCAAATGCCAGAGAAAGGGTACCCCGGACATCAAATTTATTGCCGTCAAGGTTCAACAAGAAGTTGGACAGCTTTGTGTCAAGGACAAAGGATCCACTCGCATACGGGACAGATGTGTTAGTGACCCCGTGTAATGCTTCAGGCAGTGTAACTATAATGGTTGGCGTGGATCACAGCTTCGGAAGTCTATGAATATGATATACTAAACAGTTAACTTAAATTTGACAGATATCAGGAAGGAAGACTCAGATAAATTGGAAAATCAAGTGGTTTTATTTAGTTTGGTAATACACAGCCATAAGGGGGAGCACCAGAGGTAACTTGAGTGTAGTAGCAGTACACAGGAATAGTTTATAGTAAACGAAAGTATACTTGCTGTGAGTGGACTTCTGGTGTTGGTGTCACCCAGTGGCTTCTGGAGAGATATACTGGTCTCCTATTGTAGTGGTATAGGTAGGGAGTTCTGCCAGCAGAGTAGGCTGGCTGAGGGTAGGTCAGTGGAGAGCCTCTGACTACCAGTGAGGAAGGGGCTCTGACCGGCCCAAAAGCTGGAAGTTGGAGGGGCTCTGTCCGGCCCAAAAGCGAGGAGGCAGACGGGGCTCTGTCTGGTCCAAAAAGAGAGATGGAAGTCGGGGCTCTGACCAGCCCAATAGTGAGTGAAGACGGCAGTCTTCTGATGGAGGTATTTGCCTGGCATCAGCTTCCTAGCACGAACGTCAAGCAAATGGCTGTGGCTGCTTAAGTAGGGATAAGAGGAGGAGCCGGGTGATGTCGCTGTGACGTCATCTATCTGCGACGTAGTTGGTGAAGATGTCGGAGCCCCCAGTGGAGAGATGAGAACATTACAGGATAAGAACATTACACGGAGTTGGTGGAGATGTCGGAGCCCCAGTGGAGAGATAAGAACATTACAGGATAAGAACATTACACCCCGTGGGACCAGTTGTCACTGGTTTATGCGTTCTCTCCCCCCCCCAGTGCTGCGACTACCGTGGCTTCTATGCAACATCAGAGGGGAACGAAATCCGGCCTAATAGCTCGGGCATGACCCAGACGACCTTACTGTGCAGGGATTGTAAGGGTGGTAGTAGAGGACCCAGGGTCACTTACATCTTGTCCAGACCTACTTCGCAAGGGGGAATTCAATCCTGTCTTGCAAACAGGGAAATTAATGGTCTGGCTCTTTTAGCCCGCATTTTTGAGGATCGGGGCTTTCAGGATCAGCAGCAAATTACCTTGATTCATACATGTATCATAGGATCTGGAAGGTCCATGTTCCTGGTGTAAAACCAAGGGGTGGCTTTCCTGAAAGTATGTCATAAATAAAATTCTTAACTTCCTACATTAGGAAATGAGATTTCCATCAAGGATCCGATCTCGGCCTTGTCAGTATTTTCAAAGGCCGCTTCACACTCTTTGATCTGGGCCTTTATACAAGGGGTAACGCGTATAAGTCCGCCAGTTAGGTCGTCCTTGTGCTCAGGGGATTGGGTCTAGTTTTGTCGGCTTACAAGGTCAGCACCTTGGGCCGATGCACCATATTTCCCTTCATCCTTCTAACAAGGGAATTGGTGTTCTTGGTTGCGGTAGCCTCCGCAAGAGTTTTCAGTATTGGCAGCTTTCTTTGTATAGAGCCATACTTAATTATTCTTAAGGATAGGGTGATGTTAAATCCCCACCCAGCCTTACTTCCTAAAAGGATATAGTTTTCTTTTAAATCAAAACGTTTCTTGCCTTTATTTTTTTCTCAGAGCCTTTTTCTACGGAAGGAAAGTTATTACTTTTCTGTTACTATAGATGAGAGCAGTTAAAAATCTATCTGAAGGTTTCAGATACAGGAAACTGATGTTTTGTTGTGCTGCCAGAAGACCCTATAAATGGGCAGGCAGCGTTCAAATCAGCTATTAAAATGGTTACGCTCTCTCGTTAGGCCTTGACTGCTCTCACTCTATCTGAAACGGCTGCTCAGATACCGAAAACTGATGTTTGTTGCGCTATCAGGAGGCCCCAGGAAAGGGCAGGCAGCATCTAAATCAACAGTTTTTATGTGGATTCATGAGGTTATTATTCAGGCTTGTGGTTTAAAGAGAGGGGTTTCCCCTGTTTCTTTTAGAGTGCACCCTACCAGGACAGTAAGCGCTTCATGTGCGGTGCATTACCAAGCCTTTATGACTCAGATTTGCAAGGCCACAACTTGGTCGTCAGTGCATATATATGTTCACTAATTTCTATCGGGTGAATATAGGATGGCAAGAGGATGCCAGTTTTTGGCGCAGTATGCTACAGGCAGCAGCATAGGTCCTCACGTCTGATGGCGGTCTGCGTTATTTGTGTCTCCCACCCCTCATTAGGCATTGCTTTGGGACGTCCCACTTAGTAATTACTATGAGGCTCTGTGTCAGTACATCACGGGACACAGAGCTCCCGCCCCTCTTGTTTGGGGATATTGGGACACTTATTGCTTTTCTACAAAAACTGAAGTGCTCCCAGTATGGGAGGGGTTATATAGGGAGGAAACTTCCAGTCTAATTGATTACACCAGTGTCCAGCACCTGAAGGTGGAATATAACCCACTTAGTAATTACTATGAGGCTCTGTGTCCCGGAATGTACTCCAAGAAAAGGATTTTACAGGTAAGCTGTTATAAAAATCCTATTTTTACACAGTAAAGTAGCAGCAGATATACTGATGGACTTGTGTAATGCTACAACAATTGTGTGTGTGTTTTTTTTTTTTTTTTTAATAATATCTTCTTCAAACTGCTGTAGCTGTGTGTGTTCATCTACCTTTTTTCCGCTATAGGACTTTGATAAGCTACATCTTGAGAAAAAACAAGTGCAGAAGCTGTGCGATGAACAGGAACAGGCACTACAAGAAATGGGCCTCCATCTAAGCCAGTAGGATTTTTTATTTCATTCATTATATCCTCCACAGTAACACTATGTTAAAGCTGATCTCTAGGTTTCATTTAACTTTAAATAGTTAGTCTAGACCAAGCTGTTTTCCAGCAGCAGGACAAGAACTGCCTATCCAGCTCCTGGGAAAAAACTGTAATTTGCTAAGGCGGAGTTTGTGATGTAATCAGCCTGCCTCGCCACTCCAGCCAATCAGAGGAAGCTTTGTATTCATATAATATAAATTCAAAAAATATAAATATATAAGCAGTGCTCAGCCTGACTCAATTTTGTTCCAGAATCAGCACTGGAGTTCTAGTCCTGCTGTCGGAACACCGCGCTGCTTGCTTTGTGTAGCTGAGGCTATGTACAGTTTATATGGCAAAGTGTATATAAAGGGCGCTAACTGGATAAAGCTATATAAGTGATAAATTAATAATTCTTTATATAAATACAAGTGACCAAAAAAAATTTCATCAATTTACAAAAAAGTCCATTGATGTCTATGTAGACAATTCTTCAATATATGCTCCAACACCGTGCTTCTAAAATATATGCTCCAAAACTTCAGACACAATAGTGCATCACCCGAAGTGACTTTAAAATGCGCTCACCAGAATTCCTCGGCCAACCAGTGACCATAAAGCATGTAATGTGAGAACCTCCTCAGTTCATAGGTCTATCCCCACGTTTATTTCAATCCTCCATGTGTGGATTCCATACGATCACAGTCGGATATGCAGTGGTATGTGGAAGAAACTGTTTCCAGTATCAAATATCATCTGTCTTCCATCACGAGACTCTGTGGAATTGGCTCAGGCACAATGCACATTTAAGTGCACTTTTACACTTGAAAACCGCACAAGAAATCTCGAGCGGGAACATGCTTTTCCGCTACGCTGAGGTGTGAATGGAATGTGCTTGGAAGGAAGTTTTTAGGCAGCAAGAATGACCAGAGAGGAGAGGTGAGGGTTAAAAAAACTGATCCATCAAATTCGCACAGGAATGAGTTCAAGTCAACACTTACACTCTCCTAAACTCCATCCTCTGACATGTTTCACTCCAAACAAGCTTAAAGGATACGTTTTTTAAATAAAAATAATAAATGCACATTTTTTTGCATCAGCAGATCGCTGATACCATGCAGGTCTCCTGCTCACTGTCAGTGTATTGGCTCACCCGTACATCCTATACGGGTAAGCCGATACTCCCTGACAGGAAGACTCAATGAACTACCACAGCGCTGGAAGCCGACAGGCACTAAGGATGTCGTGGCTTGTACTTCATTCAGACACACAGAGCTGTGTGTCTGAATGACGCGGCTGTGTGGGGGGAGCCCCGCATGGCCCCGCTGTTTTCAAACAGTGACAGATAGTACAGGGAACTTTTCCCTGTACTGCTGCCACATGGGTGGCAGCTGCAGCACTGGGAACATGTTAAATGTTCTACCCTAAAATCAGGTGTAACATGTTCCCAAAGGTGAACTTATCCTTTAATCATCGAGTGAGGTGGAAATTCAGGGGGAGGATTAAAAGGTATCTAAACCCAAGAAAATGATATCAGGTTCAAAATTTCAAGTCCTGAGCTACTAGCCAGGCCTTAAGAGTTACTTGTCACCCTAATTCTGCCCCTAAACACGCCCTCGTAAATTATTATTTAATTCACCCCCTGTACACACTGCACTGTATATACTGACCCTCTTTTCCCCCAGTACACACTGCGTTTACTCATTTTTACTCTATCCCCCTCCCTGTGCACACTGCCCCCCTGTCATAAATGCCTCTCCCAGCCTGTCAGTGGCTTGTATATATGTATATCTGTACACAGTACAGGGTGAGCAGGATGGCATAGTACAGGGTAGGCAGGAGAGCACGGTACAGGGTGGGCAGGAGGGCACTGTATGGGGGTAGGAGGGCACAGTACAGGGGTCACTGGGCAGAGCTCTGTCTCCCATCCATGCACTGTACACAGCCTAAACACAGTCACTAAGATCTCCTGCTCCCCACACAGCACACTGACATTGGAGCTGAATTCCTATTCCCTGTCACATACAGTAGCCAGGATGTGCACAGTGTATAGCTGGCTACTGTGTTTAGTTCTGACCTGTGGAAATTCATGGTCAGAACGGCAGCTCAGTTACAGCATCCAGCTCTACACTGTGCACATGGTAGCTGTGTGTAATGGAATCAGATGCAGAGGAGGAGCTCTCAGTGCCTGTGCTAAAGCTGTGCAGAGATGCAGCCGAACTGGGGGGAGGGGGGGGGTGCCTAGATCTAGCCATAATGTTACCACTGCTGCTGCTTGTGTGAATGGGATGTTCAGTGGGGAGAATAATTATTTGATTCCCTGCAGATTTTGTAAGTTTGCCCACTTACAAAAAAAGAAGGGTCTATCATTTTTATCATAGGTTTATTTTAAATGATAGAGACAGTATCAACCAAAATACAGAAATAAAACACATGATGCAAATATTTTACTCACAGAACTACAGTTCAATTTATAACAAGTATCTGATCCCCAAGCAAAACATGACTTAGTACTTGGTGGGGAAACCCTTGTTGGCAAGTACAGAGTTAAGACATTTCTTGTAGTTGGTTACCAGGTTTGCACACATCTCAGGAGGGATTTCCTATAGGATTAGGGTCTGGAGACTGGCTAGGCCACTCCATGACCTTAGTGTGCTTCTTCTTGAGCCACTCCTTTGTTGCCTTGGTGGTATGTTTTTGGTCATTGTCATGCTGGAAGGACCCATCCATGACCCATCTTCAGTGTTCTGGCTGAAGGAAGAAGGTTCTCATCCAAGATTTTACAATACATGGCCCCATCCATTGGCCCCTCAATGTGGCAAAGTCGGACGCTACCTTTAGCAGAGAAACAGCCCCGATGCATAATGTTTTCACCTCTGCTGGACTGTAGGGATGGTGTTCTTAGGGTCATAGTCAACATTTTTCTTCCTCCAACACGGCGAGTCGAGTCAATGCCAAAGAGCTCAATTTCGGTCTCATCTGACCACTGCACTTTCTTCCAGTCCTTCTCTGAATCATTTAGATGTTCATTGGCAAACTTAGGACAGACCTTTGCATGTGCCTTCTTGAGGAGGGGGACCTTGCGGGTGCTGCACGATTTCAGTCCATGGCGGCGCATTGTGTTACCAATGGTTTGTTTGCTGACTGTGGTCCCAACTGCACTTCCCCCCTATTCTTTTTCCCCCTTCCTCTCCACCCCCCTCTCCTCACAACCTTCACTTCTTCCTTGCTCATCTTCCTCTTTTATTTTGGTTTCCATATTGTTATGCTCAGACATGGACTTCTCAAATCAAACTCCCCTCCGCTAACTTCATACAAGCGGGCCCAGGAGGGTGCTGTGAATTCTTATCTCAGCCCCTCCTGTCCTCGCTGGGAACTAGATCGCATCAATGCCTCACTCCACAACTAGATTCCTGTGCCCCATAGAATAACAATTTGATTACCCAGGGCTGCCCTGGCACACCCTAATCCTCGGATCTATAGATTTCCTGCCGGGGAGGACACCTGAGGGCCGTATGTGTCGCTACTGTTGCCCGGAGCACAGCTCTTGGGATCCCTGGTGGATCAGGGCATCCTGGGAGGATCAGGTTTACTGTTCCAGAAGGAGTATAAAAAGTGTGAAATTTAAGCCTGAACCTTTCACTACTGGGCATTTCGAGTTTACTGATGCAGTAGCTCACAGATCATGGCCCCATGGAATTGAAGAAGTGTCCTATATGAAATAGTCCTTTAGTTGGCCACCATTGGAATGCTTTGATGTTTAGACCTGGGGGGAATTGTGGGTTGTGGAATGTGTGCTAACGGCCGGAGTTCCAAGGCTATTGTGGGGAATATTTACCAGGTCACATAAGGCGAGCGAATGCGACAGTGTGAGCGCTATAATTCGAGACCTAAGCTTGGGAGGGCACCAAGCAAGATAATCCAGGGTATGGTGTGGGACTGCCTGCTGTTCCAAATAAATCCATTCTGGTTTAGTACCCCGTGAGTAGACCATAGAAATTTGTGCTAGTTGAGCTGCCTTGAAGTACCGCCAGAGATTAAGGAGGGCTAGCCCCCCTTGGGTTCACATTCTGAAGAGAATAGAATTAGGGCACCGGAAACCCTTCTTCCCCCAAATGAATCGTATAATTTTAGTCTGGAAGCTCCAACTGTCGGAAAAGGTCCCTCCTCACTTGCCCCACGGACATGGAGAAAGTCCCTAGGTTCTCTGGAATCGCGGGCAGGTGTAGCGGTGTGCGGCCGAGCTGTGTGCTGGCTACGCAGAGGGGTATTGTAACGGGAGGGCCCGTGGAACCCAGAAGTTCTTAGAAAGTATGAGCCAGAAAATAATGGACATTGAGAATATGTCTTGGATTGCTTTGAAATGGGTCTGTAATATTAATTCACGGTATTTCCCAGGATATCTGTAAAGGACTATTTACTGGTTGTTTGATTCTGAACTCAACAGGTTAATTGAGAGATGCTGATGTGTTCAACTCTAACCACCTGGCTGCCTGTGTAATGTAGATTAAATCCAGACTAGCTTCCAAAGACCTTTTCATTGTTGTTTGTGGTGATGTGGATTGGAGCTGGTAGACCGTCTGGCTGCCTATTATGGGATTTTGAAGTGTCTTGCTGTGAGGAGAGGGGGGGGGGGGAATCACTCCAGCAACCCCTCCTGCTAAGACTGTTTACTGAAGGAGAAGTTTGAACACACCTGACTTGTATCGCCATTGTCATTGGACAGTTTAACGCACCCTGTTCCCCAAGGATGGGAGGGAAGTGTTTTGAAGGGAAGTGTGTTACCATGTGCTTGTAATAAAGATTCATTCCCTGTTTCTTTTTCGTACATCACGGGACACAGAGCGACTTAGTCATTACTAATGGGTTATATAGATTACCTTCAGGTGCTGGCACTGGCCACTTCCAAACCGGAAGTACCCTCCCCTATATAAGCCCCTCCCATCCGGGAGCACCTCAGTTTTTTGCCAGTGTCTAAGGTGTTGGCCAAAGAGTAACATGTGTTTTCACTGGGCTTGCGTACAGGTTCTTTTGGGCCTTAGTAAGCTGTTCCGGATCCCACCAAAAAAGCTTCATAGCTAAACGGTCGGTACCCGGGCCTTGCAGCAGAAGAGCAAGGTTTTGCCTGTAATGCCTCTCTTAGGAGGGCTGGACCCTGGGATCCAGAGCTCTGGTCATACCCACGACCAAGATGTTGTCTGTGCAGGGTGCTATGCAGGTCCAGGGGAGTGGAATCCTTGGGAACCCGGTCCCTGAAGGTTTAATTACAATGCCTGCCGTGATAGGTGAAGTTTGGGCTTCTGTGGACCAAACAAAGTCCTGCGGCGGGGATCAGGTAAGTGGGGGCCCCCAGGAACTTGGTTCTATTGGGGGACCCCCAAGCCTAATTTGTCTTTCTGTCTGTTACCTAACGGTATTCCCGCTAATATCTGTGTATGCCTGTAACTACTGAAAATGTAAAATTTTAATAGTAGTCAAGAAAAAAAAAAAAGGACCGCGGTACCTGTGTTAAACCACTAGAGGCCGCTGTGGTCCATTTTTCTTGTCATGTGGATCTTTGGTTTTCTCAAGTCAAAAGATCCAGGCAGTTGGTAAGTTTCTCTGTGGGAATCCACTTCCTCTGCCCTGTTGCTGCGCTCATCCACCGCACAGGCCCTCCGGCAAAAAGGGCCCTGGCTCCTAGTCCCTGTTTGATTTTCGAAAAGGGCGCCAATGGCGCGCGGGCGCGTGCACGCGCCTCCTATGAAAAAAAAGGGGCGGGGCGGGTGGATGACGCTCGATGCGCGCCACGGCGCTTCTGCGCATGTGCAGGCGTCCCAGCTTGTATAAAGACACAGTACAAGTGTCAGCTGGATGCAAACAGAGCTAGCAACAAACAGTGGCACACAGAGGCGGTTGATGCAGGCATCTCCATAGAAAGGCACTTTAATGGACACCAGCTGGTATATAGCAGCAACTGTGTTAGACTATTACCAGCAAAATTGGTGTATGACGACGGGAATACCTCAGCTTTGTGCTTATAGGATATGTCGTCCAGACGCTCTGGAAATAGATCTTCCAAGAAGCGAAAGGGGTCTCCGTCGGGCTCTGAGGATTTTGGGCATGCTGTACTGCGCCAATCTCCCCTGAAATTTCAGAGGTCAGTAGCCGTAGGAACCCCGCAGGAGTACCTGGTACTGCGGCTGTCCCCAGTCCACCTGCTCCTGTATATATAACAGAGGAGGTTTTATCCTCAACTCTGGGAGGATTGGAAGAGAGATTAACAGCATTGATCGCTGCTTCCCTGTCACAGGAAAAGCGCGTCCGATCTCCGTCTCCTCCTGCAGAGTGCCTGTTAGTGGAGGAACAGTCCCAGAGATCGACCTACCTGAAGGGGATCAGGTGAGGTTGATAAAGTTATAGAGGAATCAACAGTGGAAGAACCTTTCTCAGCATCTCAGGCTGAAAGATTATGGGTTCAGTCTCTGACTAACATGGTCCGAGCAGCATTTTAAATGCCTCTGGCGGAACCATCAACCACTACTGTCTCCTCGCTGGGGTCGCTGAAAGCTCCCCAGACTGTCTGTTCCTTCCCAATCCACCCTTTATTGGAAGGGTTTATTTACCAGGATTGGGAGCATCCTGTAAAATATTTACTCCCCCCAAGAGATTTCCAGTGATCTATCCCATGGAGGATAAGTTCATAAAAAAAAAAAAAAAAATGGAGGGTCCCTACAGTGGACACAGCCATCTCTTGTGTAAATAAATCACTGACATGTCCAGTAGATAATGTTCCAATGTTCAAGGACCCAATAGATAAAAAATTGGAGTCTTTACTAAAATCTGCTTTCTCTACAGCAAGCATGGTGACACAACCTGCAGTAGCAGCGATTGGAGTCTGCCAAGCAATGAAAGATCAGTTGAAACAAGTCTTAAGGGACTTACCAGATCAGCAGGCTCTTGCCCTAGCTGACCTACCTAGAGCCTTGTGTTGCGGTGGACGCCATAAAGGATACAATCCAACAGGCATCCCGCTTTACGCTGTCTGTAGACATATGCGTAGGCTTCTATGGCTCAAAAACTGGTCTGCTGAAGCTCCCTGTAAGAAATTGCTGATTAGCTTCCCATTTCATGGAGAACGCTTATCTGGAGATGATCTGGACAAATATATCCAGAAAACTTCTGCCGGTAAAAGTACACTCTTGCCGGTTAAGAACAAGGGTAGAAGTCCTTCTTTTAAGAGGCCTACTTCTCCAGTCCCTGGCACATCGGCTGTGAAACAGTTCCGACGGCCTCCGCGGTCAAATCCAGGGGGCAGAAATCAGGGACAATCACAGGGTAACAAGAAACCCTGGGTCAAGAGAGGTACAAAACCTCCCCCTAAGTCATGAAGGGTTGCCCCCACTCAATCGGGTGAGGGGAAGACTTCAGTTGTTCAGAGACCTGGCGGGACACCATCAGAGATGGGTGATCTCTGCAGTAAGTCTGGGATACAGGCTGGAGTTAAAAGACATTCCTCCTGCCCATTTTATAAGGTCAAACGTGCCAAGCGATCCCCAGAAGAGTGGATCCCTCCTTCTGGCACTAGAGCAACTATTGCCCCAAGGGTAATCATGAAGGTTCCCTTGGAAGAAAACGGGTTCGGGTTTTACTCGAACCTTGTCACAGTCCCCAAACCAAATGGGGACATGAGGCCCATATTAAATATAAAAGGGCTAAACAAGTTCCTACATATCAGGACTTTTTCGGATGGAGTCGATCCGATCGGTGGCCACCGCCCTACAAGGGCAGGAATGGTTAGCCTCGATCGACATAAGGGATGCTTATTTGCATATTCCCATCTGTCCGGCCCACCAGAAATTTCTACGCCTTGCAGTAGAAGGGCGCCATTTTCAGTTCAGAGCCTTACCTTTCGGTCTGGCCACAGCACCACGAGTGTTCACAAAAATCCTGGCCCTACGATTGGCCAAACTAGGAACACAAGGTGTAACGATAATGGCATATCTAGACGACTTGTTGCTGATAGACCACTCAGTGGAAAAAACTAGAAGTGGTCGTTCACAAGATAATCAAGTATCTGGAATCTCACGGTTGCATTATCAACCGAGACAAGTCAGCCCTAAAACCAGTCAAAAGCCTGGAATACTTGGGGGCTAAGACTGGATTCAAATCAGAGAAAGATTTTCTTACCTCCAGAGAAGGTGTCGTCTTTGAAAGATTTGACCCACTTAGTGGGTACAAAAAAGAAAAACCATCCATACGCCTGTGTATAAGGCTGCTGGGAAAAATGGTGGCTTCATTCGAAGCAGTACCCTACGGTCAATTCCATTCAAGGAACTTGCAGAGGGCCATACTGTCAGCCTGGAACAAAAAAGTTCAGGCTTTAGACTTACCAATGTCCCTGTCCCCTTCCGTTCGCAAGAGCCTCCATTGGTGGTTGGTACCAGAATCTGGAAAAAGGGAAACCCTTTAGTCCGGTTTCTTGGAAGGTGGTCACTACAGATGCCAGCCTCATAGGCTGGGGGGCAGTACTGGAGCAATGGTCTCTCCAGGGCAAGTGGTCAGAAGCAGAGAAGGCCCTGCCCACCAATCTCTTCGAGCAGCCCGGTATGCCCTAGTAGCATGGACATCCAAACTCCAAGGGTCACCTGTCAGAATTCAATCAGACAATGCCACAGCAGTGGCATATATCAATCACCAGGGTGGCACCAGGAGTCGTGCAGCCCAGAGGGAAGCGAATTGCATCCTGGAATGGGCAGAAAGGTATGTCACAGCCATATCCGCGGTTTTCATCCCAGGAGTGGAAAATTGGAGAGCGGACTTTTTAAGTCGCCAGCAATTATGCCCGGGGAATGGTCTCTTCACCCCGAGGTTTTACAGGCAATATGCCAGCGGTGAGGAACACCGGATGTAGATCTGCTAGCATCCAGATTCAACGCAAAGGTGGACAGATTTGTGTCTCGCACAAAGGATCCCCTAGCTTGCGGTTCGGATGCCCTAGTGTTCCCTTGGGATCAGTTCAAGCTGATATATGCATTCCCACCGCGATTAATCCGCAGAATCAGGGTAGAAAAGAAACCAGTGATTCTGGTGGCTCCAGCGTGGCCCCGAAGGGCATGGTACGCGGAGATTGTAAAAATGTCAGTGGGAAGTCCTTGGACCCTCCCACATCGTCCGGACCTGCTTTCGCAAGGACCGATATACTACCCTTCCTTACCAGCCCTAGGTTTGACGGCCTGGCTATTGAAGCACACATTCTAAAAAAGAGAGGGCTCTCTAATCCTGTGGTATCTACCATTATCAATGCCAGGAAGCCGGTATCCAGGCAGATCTATTATAGGATCTAGAAGGCGTACATCACGTGGTGTGAGGCCAGGAAATGGCATCCACGTAAGTACGTAATAGGTAGGATTCTGGACTTCCTACAGTGGGCTGTACATAGGAAGCTTGCCTTGAGTACTATCAAGGGTCAGACGGCCTTGTCAATATTTTTTTCAAAGGCCCTTGGCTTTGCATTCATTAGTCAAAGCTTTCATACAAGGAGTGATGCGTATTAGCCCTCCGGTTAGTATTCCCATATGTCCATGGGACTTAAACCTGGTTCTGTCGGTTCTACAGAAACAACCATTTGAACCATTGCGGCACATTTCCTTGGTTCTTTTCACCAGGAAATTGATTTTCTTAGTAGCCATTTGTTCGGCTAAAAGAGTATCGGAATTAGCCGCCTTGTCCTGTAAGGAGCCATATCTGGTTATCCATAAGGACAGAGTAGTATTACGTCCTCATCCAGCCTTCTTCCTAAGGTGGTATCGAGGTTCCATTTGAACCAAGATGTGGTTCTTCCTTCCTTTTTCCCCAAACCTAGTTCGGTAGAGGAAAAGTTATTGCATTCTTTGGATGTAGTAAGAGCAGTTAAAGCTTATCTTAAAGCCACTGCTCAGATTCGTAGAACGGATACTTTGTTTGTTCTGCCGGAAGGCCCCAGAAAGGGTCAGGCAGCATCAAAAATCTACTTTAGCCAAGTGGATTCGACAGGTCATAATACAAGCCTATGGCTTGAAAAGGAGACCGCCTCCGTTCAAAGTTAGGGCGCACTCCACAAGAGCAGTTGGAACTTCATGGGCAGTGCATCACCAAGCCTCCCTGGCTCAAGTCTGTAAGGCCACAACATGGTCCTTAGTACACATGTTTACTAGATTCTACCAGGTAGACGTCAGAAGTCAGGAGGATGTCGCCTTTGGGCGCAGTGTGTTGCAGGCCGCAAAAGAGCCTCATGCCTGATGGCGCCCAGCTTATGTATCCCTCCCCTCATTTGGCATTGCTTTGGGACGTCCCATTAGTAATGACTAAGTCGCTCTGTGTCCCGTGATGTACGAAAAAGAAAAAGGGATTTTTATAACCACTTACCTGTAAAATCCTTTTCTTGGAGTACATCACGGGACACAGAGCTCCCACCCCTCTTTTTGGGACACTTATTGCTTTGCTACAAAACTGAGGTGCTCCCGGATGGGAGGGGCTTATATAGGGGAGGGTACTTCCGGTTTGGAAGTGGCCAGTGCCAGCACCTGAAGGTAATCTATATAACCCATTAGTAATGACTAAGTCGCTCTGTGTCCCGTGATGTACTCCAAGAAAAGGATTTTACAGGTAAGCTGTTATAAAAATCCCTTTTTTTGGAACTTCAACACAGAGCGTTGTCTCGTATGTGCGGGGAGAAATATTTGTATGGGGTCTTATTCGGCTGGTTGGAGTGTCTGGTAGCTGGCGTGTGTTCGAGAATGGAATATCCTAAACGACGTTAACCCCTGTCGTTACAGGTATGTTCGGCTGGAGCAGAATGAAGCTCCCTGATCAAGCGGCCATTCAGGGAGCTGCCGTGCATTCGCCTCGGACAGGTGTCTTTTATACACATAACAAGTTGTCCTTAGGAGCACCTTCTTAAATTGACAGGACTAATCTGTGTACCACATGAGCACAAACTGTAGCCAGTCTGTGGGAGTCAAAATTATTGTTGGTAGGTGACCAAATACTTATTTTACTCACTGAACTGCAACTCAATTTATAACATTTGTATCATGTGTTTTTTCTGGATTTTTGGTTGATATTCTGTCTCTATCATTTAAAATAAACCGATGATAAAAAATTATAGACCCTTTATTTCTATGTAAGTGGGCAAACATACAAAATCTGCAGGGGATCAAATAATAATTTTCCCCACTGTATATTGCTACGATCCCTGCAGTCCTTCTCTCCTGTTCATCCCATGTAATCGAAGCAGTACACACCCCGCCCACACAAGCCGCAAATACCAACATACAGGGGTATACAATGTACTATTGACATAAAAACACACACACAGGTTGGACTTCATGGACTTTTTTTCAACCCCACCAACTATGTAACCATGTAAAATGCTGTGCCTTGGAGGTTATTCCTTAACTCCTACAAAAGTACTGGAAAGTAGGGGGGGGGACTGAACTGCAGGGGCCCCCCTTGCACCCATGCATTAAGACGGCCCTCGGCTTATTTCCACTCGCCTAATGCGAGCAGGCGAGTGGAAATTTTGAGGGCTGTACTATATTGCATTTCTGTTCTTGGGATTAAATGCACACTCTCTTAATTAATGTAAGTAGTGAACATAGAATATGGGCAAATGGAGGGGCAACAGTTTTGATAATGGGATACATCCCATTTAAAATTATGTTCTTTGGCATCTGGAGTTTTTTTGACAGTCATTTTATATCTATTCCTAAAGGTTTTCCAACATATTTGCAGCATGAGCATCTGGAGTGTCCACATTTAGATACTTCCTGAGTTCTCAAACCGTTTCTCATGGGCTTCTCAGATACATATTGGGTGAAAGACAATTCTCAAAAGTGGTAGCTTTCTTTGCTGCAAATGCAATACACATACTTAATCCCACTCTGAGCCTAGATCACTTTTACAAGCAAGTAAACTTTTTTTTGCATAAGAGGTAAATTCAAATTAATGTGACAATGACATTTTCACAGGTTAGCAATTAGCTAAAATTCTGAATGGCATTGTGCTGGTTTACATGAACACTGGACTCTCACGCAGCAACCATCATCTAGAGTGGTGTTTCTCAACCTTTTTTTCAAGGCACCCATTAATATTATGGACAGTTTTTTGAGGCACCCCATTCTAAAATGTAAAAGACTATTCGAATGGCTTTACAGAATACAGCAACACGTAGGACACCCATTGTTAAAGGTGATTTATTCTTCCAAAGCAAATACACTTTTGCACACGTACTGACTAGTAATCCAATGTTTCTCTTCTCCCTCAGTCAATTAATGTCACCCCAGTGCTGAGGGAGAGGGGCACAGGAGGGTCAAACAAAGATGCTGTGGAGGCAACAGACATCCTCCTTATTAACTGATGACACTATTGGTTGTTAGGATGCCGGTGTCTAAAAAGTCATAATGAAAATCCGTGGCTTTGTGTAACTGAAAGGCAGGCTTGATCCACCTGGTGGCTTGTATACAATTGTTAATACATTTTTAGGCATTTGCCGAGTGTTCCCTTACCAGAATAAGAAAAGTGGGGGACAAACCATGCTAAAGAAGTGTCTTTGTGAGCAGTGTATGCAGAAGAGGAGTATGGAGAGTACAACAGTAGGCAGTATTTGCAAAAAAGGAGTGTGGAGGGTATGACAGGGGCAGTATATATAGAGGAAGTGTGGAGCGTATGACAGCGGGCAGTATTTTTGTAGAAGAGGAGTGTTGGAGAGTATGACAGGAGGCAGTATGTTTAAGAGAGGAGTGTGATGGGTATGACAGAGGGCATTATGTGCAGTAGAGGATAGCATACATTATGACTAGGAGCAGTTTGTGTAGGAGGAGTGCGGAGGGCATGAAAACGGACAGTTTGTGAGGGGAGAGAAGTACAGAGGTAATGCCCAAGGCTAGTATGTTCATAAGAGGATTTGTGGATTGTATGATCGGAGGCAGTGTGTGCAGTAAATGAGTGCAGTGGGTATTGCATGAGGCTATGTATGCAGAAGGAGAATGCGCAGTGTATAGCAGCAAACCGTATGTGCCAAAGAGTAGTGCAGAGGGTATTGCAGCAGGGAAATATGTGCAGGAGAGGAGTATATGGGGGTACGACAGTGGGCAGTATGTGCAGGAGAGGAGTTTGGAGGGTATCGGTGAGAAAAACCATTCATATTTTGACTCAAAAATATGGGTTACTGATCTTTCTATTGTTAATAATTAAATCACTTAAAACTATGGTCATAGCTGTGCAGTCGAATAAATGTTCCACATAATGCATTTGGAATCCATTTGCAAAACTGAGTAATTCTTGAGCAGCAGCATAGGAGCCAAGCTCTTCACGCAGGGGATTTTACAGAGGAGAAATAGTGGTTTAAATCAGTGCCCAGGAAACAGGCCTGCTAAAATTGTAGCTGGTGGAGGCGGTGGGGATCATGTCAGCAACATTGCAAAATGTGAAGGTTGTGGGGAGCATACTGAATAGGAGGAGTGTGTCTGTGAAATTAGGGGGCAATGGAGGTTGAAATGGAGAAACCAAAATGTATGTCGTGTAGTCCATAAATAGTGATGGTAGTGCTGGGGACATAGGAGATGGAGCTTAGATTTATTGCTGAGGTTTGTTTAACCACTTCAGCCCCGGACCATTTTGCTGGTCAAAGACCAGGCCACTTTTTGCGATTCGGCACTGCGTCGCTTTAACTGACAATTGCACGGTCGTGCGACGTGGCTCCCAAACAAAATTGACGTCCTTTTTTTCCCACAAATAGAGCTTTCTTTTGGTGGTATTTGATCACCTCAGCGGTTTTAATTTTTTTGTGCTATAAACAAAAATAGAGCGACAATTTTGAAAAATAATTCAATTTCTCTTTTCGTCCATGGACGGACACCGCTCCTTAATTCTTGACTTGTGGGTTATGTTCCGTCTATTCGGAAAGGACTAAGCAGACATGTTAGTTATCTAAATACATGTAACTTTAACAGAGTTGAACAACCCCTCACCCTGCAGCTAGCAGCTCAGTTTTTTTCTGCCTAGTAGAGAAGGACCTGGCTCCCCCTTGGGCCCAGAGTCCTATGGAAAATTTTACTTTTTCTTGTTTTATTATTTTATATTTTGATCCTGAGATCTTCTATCAATTGCCGGCTGGGCGACAAGCTGGATAATATAGATCCTGGTAGTCTCCCCAGCCTGGCCATTGAGCGTGAGCAGACCTTAGCTAAGCGCTGGGTTGGCCACGACATGCCCCGTTTGCTCCAGGGGTGGCCAGTGAGTTTTTACTCCGGGGTCCACATATGACTGGGCTACTGTTGTCTCAGTCACAGTGGACCATGGCCAACAGCCACTCCGTACTGTCCGGCGGTGAGTCTGTCTGGGATGCACCAGCAAGTCCACGCATGGACGGGTAAGTACAGTTCCTCCTGTTTTGGGCAGTTTGGGACAGCTGGGCTTCCTGGAGGGTCTCCTGTCCTACCTTTCCCTCCTCCTGTCCCCCACTCTTTCCTCCTCCCCATTGCGGGGCCTACTGCGTCGGCGGGGTTTATCTGTTGGGGGCGGTGGGGGTACCCGGGTCTGCTCTCTGTGAGGGGTGTCTGTCTTTTGGGAGCCTCCGCTCAGCGTCCCTGCGGCCTTCTCGTCCACCTCAGTGTGCTACTATTTTGGGTAGCGCCGGCGCCATTTTCTTGTGGGTTTTTTCTATATTGAAAATTCCCATTGGCGGCCATTTTGTTGTGGCCGCGCTGTGGCGCAGGTCTAAATTGCGGGCGGCCATTTTCTTGTAGCCCGTGCCCTTTTTTCCCCCCTGAGGAGTCCGGGGGCCATTTTACAGTGTTTTTTTCACTGTATGGCTTGCCCTCTAGTGCTGGAGGCTTCCTGAATGGCGCGAATAGCCTCAGTCACACGCTGTGTGTGAGGCAGAGCGGACAACGGCGCTAAGCAGTCTCTGGCTGGGTGGTGAGTCCCTGGGTAACCCCCCCCCCCCGGTCAGCGCAGCTAGGAGGGTGGACATTTGTTATTACAAGTGCCTTGACTTGGTCCCTAAGGACTGTCAGTGGGTCAGAATGGAGTCTGAAGCTGGCGTTTCTTCCCCAGACATTCCAGAGGCAGAAACCGGTGCCCCTGCACCTGCGGTTCCCATGGACACTTTGTCGGCAGTCCTGGAGTCATTTGTTGCCAGGGTGGAATCAGCATGCGGGCATAAGGGGGGTAAAAAATGCCCCCTCCCCCCGTCATCTCCTGGGGAATGCTCTAACTCAGACTCGGGCCTGGCTGCAGCTCAGGACCCCTGTCAGAGGATGCAGACCAGGACCGTCCGGGCACTGAGTAGGACTCCTCGTCCGGGTCAACGCAGGACAGAGCACTTGTGGGAGCACTTATCAACGCAGTAAGGGACACCCTTAAGCTAGAAGATACAGCTGGGACATCCACTGAGGTGTCAGTCCCTTTTGGGTCTCACAAACCGACCCGCTCTGTTAAGGTTTTTCCTTATGTAGATTTCTTTGACAAGATAATGAATGGGAATGGCCGCAGAGGTCCTTTGTGGTCCCTCAGCTCATTGCGGTCCGTTACCCATTTGAAGAGAGCCTTTTGAAAAAAAATGGGCTTCTCCCCCTGTCGTTGACCCCCCGGTCTCAAGGTTGAACAAGGTAACCACTATCCCAGTGGAGGGGACCCCTGCTTTTAAGGACCCTACTGATAGGAGGTCCGAAGCGGTGAGTCGGACTGTGTTCACCATGCTGGGGTCAGCATTGCGGCCGATAATGGCTACGACTTTTGTGTCTCAGACACTCACTGAATGGGCTAAACTTTTGCACCGGTGGAGGAGCATCAGCTCCCACAGGAAATCTTGACACTGGCCGACCAGCTGGTGCAGGGTCTTGTGTACGTCTGTGATGCAACCCTGGATGCGGCCCCTTTAATCTCCAGGGCCTCTGTATCCGTGGTGGTCTTGCGCCGCCTGATATGGCTAAAGTGCTGGTCCGTGGACCAAGCTTCTAAGAAAGCTCTGACAGATTTGTCTTTCAAAGGTGGGGGGCTCTTTGGTGCCTCACTGGACGACATTATTAAAGATGTCACTGGAGGTAAGAGCACAATTCTACCTCAGTCCACTAAAGGTAAGGAGCCGCGCCGTAAGCCAGGGCCCTCCTTTCCCGCACAAAGCGGTATTTTCATCAGTCAGGGCCCGCTAGCAGACCCTCCCAAGCCGATAAGGCTTCAACTGGCGGACAGAAGCGTCCCTGGGTGCGCAAGCAATCCAAGTCCGCAAACCAGCCCGCTTCAGCATGAAGTCTTGCCCCCACCCGATTCTTGGGTGGGGGGCCGTCTTCGCGAGTTCGCAGCTCGGTGGACCTCCCTGCTTTTTGACCACCGGGTTTGCGAAGTGATCACTTCAGGGTACGAGATCGAGTTTCTTTCTTGTCCCCCAAACAGATTCTTTAACTCAAATCTTCCTCTCCTTCCATCTCGTCGGACTGCCCTGACTGGGGCAGTACAAGACTTGTTGAGATGCGGGGTGATCATTCCTGTGCCGCCGCAGGACAGGTTTCAGGGATTCTACTCAAATCTGTTAGTGGTCCCAAAGAAGGACGGAGTTCGTCCAATCCTAGATATCAAGGCCCTCAATGCCTTTGTGAAGGTTCGGAAAGTCAGGATGGAATCGATTTGCTTGGTGGTAGCTGCGCTCCATCCGGGGGACTTTCTGGTGTCTTTGGACATCAAGGACGCATACTTGCATGTCCCCATCTGCGTCAGACATCAGAGGTTCCTGCGTTTTGCAGTCGGGGAAGACCACTATCAATTTGTGGCTCTCCCCTTTGGCCTAGCATCGGCACCAAGAGTTTTCACCAAGGAGCTGGCCCCGATTCTGGCTTTGCTGAGACAGCAAGGCATTGCTGTCGTGGGCTACTTAGACGATCTTCTTCTTAGAGCTGCTTCACGCTCAGAATTAAAGGAGGACGTGTCTATAGCCAGTCAGACTCTCCGAGAGTTTGGTTGGGTGCTGAACCTCCAGAAGTCAGTGTTGGTACCGACTCAGCGCCTGGAATACCTGGGGCTGATTCTGGACTCCTTGGAGTCGAGAGTTTTTCTTCCTCCAGAGAAGTTGCAGACGCTCCAGGCTGTGGTGAGGCTGTTAACATCCCGCAAATGGTCGCCTCTCCGTTTCTGCATGAGAGTCCTGGGCCTCGTGGTAGACTCCTTTGAGGCAGTACCGTATGCCCAATCCCACACAAGTTTTTCAGAAGGAGATTCTGTCCAAATGGAACAAATCCCCATTGTCTCTGGATCATCAGATTCAGGTAAGTCGCCTAGTCAGGGCCTCTGTGACTTGGGGGCTGACATCCCAGGCACTTAAGTCCGGGAAGACGTTTCTTCCTTTCCACTGGACTGTGATCACGACGGACGCCAGCCTGACAGGTGGGGGGGGGGGGGAAGTCTGGGGGGTTCAGTCGGCCCAGGGCCGCTGGACTCCGGAAGAATCTTGCCTGCCGATCAATATCCTCGAGCTTCGAGCGATCAGGCTATGCCTCTCCAAGTGGTCACAGAGACTTCAAGGGCATCCAGTCAGGATCCAGTCGGACAACGCCACGGCAGTGGCTTATGTCACCCATCGGGGGGGAACAAGGAGCTCGAGCTCGGGCGCAGCGTCGGAGGTCGTTCACATCCTAAGGTGGGCTGAAAGGAGCGTACCGATTCTATCGGCTCTTTACATTCCGGGCGTAGAAAACTGGCAGGCGGACTATCTAAGTCGCCAGATGCTGGACCAAGGGGAATGGTCGCTACACCTGGAGGTGTTTCAACCCCTTTGTCAGAAATGGGGCACACCAGATGTGGATCTCCTGGCCTCGCGACTCAATTGCAAAGTGTCAAGGTTTGTGGCCAGGTCCAGAGATCCCTGGGCAGACGCGTCAGACGCGTTAGTGGCTCCATTGGGGCCAGTAGCGGCTAATCTATGCCTTTCCCCCACTGAAGTTGCTTCCTCATCTGCTCCGCAGAGTGGAGGCCGAGGGGATTCCAGTGATTCTAATCGCCCCAGACTGGCCCCGGCGTCCCTGGTGCGCCGACCTGGTGGGGGACGCTCCCTGGCGCCTGCCAATGCGGAAGGACCTTCTGTCTCAAGGTACCATACTTCATCCTGCTTTACAGTCACTGGCTTTAACGGCATGGCTATTGAAAGCCAGGTACTAAGGGACCGTGGTCTGTCAGACTCTGTAATCTTCACCATGTTGAAGGCTCAGAAATCATCTTCCCGGAAGACCTACCATTGCAGTTGGAAGGCCTACATCTCTGTGTGAAGAGATGGATTGGCGCCCACGGGCATATTCGGTTTCTCGGATCCTGCTGTTCTTACAGCGTGGAGTGGATCAGAAACTGGTCGTAAGCACTATTAAGGGGCAGACTTCAGCCTTAGCTGTTTTTTTCCAATGACCCCTGGCGGCTCATTCACTGGTAAGCATGTTTGTGCAGGGGGTCCGACACGTGATTCCCCCGATTAGACTTAAAAAGGAGGGGTGGGTGCTGTGTCCATCCATGGAAAAGGATTTTACGGTGAGTACAAAAATCCTATTTTTTTTACTTTTTGCTATAATAAATATCCCCAAAAAATATATAAAATTTATTTTTTTCCCTCAGTTTAGGCCGATACGTATTCTTCTACATATTTTTGGTAAAAAAAATTCCAATAAGCGTTTGGTTTGCGCAAAAATTATAGCGTCTACAAAATAGGGGGTAGTTTTATGGCATTTTTATTAATATTTTATGTGCTTAGGGGTTAACACACATAGGCAGAAGACATAAGCAATAGAATATGTGCTTGGGAAGGCCAGCTAACACAGGCAGAGTAGCCGACCTGCACATGCTCAGTTGAGTCTTTTATGCTGGAGAGAACATTTCCTTGTTCTCAAAGCTAGCTAGGTCACATGATATTGACCTCACACATGTGGGCATGTATACAGGCTCAGGCTATAGTGGAAATCTCCTCTTACCTTAACTCTCAGCACTGGAGAAACTGCAGTTTATCATGTGACCGTGGTATACAGATCATCCAAAAAGGTATATAGTGGCAGTATTTTAATGCAAAAAGATGATTTATAAGCTGTGGGGGGTTGGGGTTGAACTATTTTCATATTACTGGGTTTAGTAACACTTTAAGGGATTACCTTACATTACCCTACATTAGCTGGGTACTGGGTGCTAGGAGTTTAACCTACAGTACACGCCTAGATGCTGAGCACTGAGGAGATGACCTACATGAGCTCAGGACTGGTATTTATGGTGTTATTACAGTGGGGCAAAAAAGTATTTAGTCAGCCACCAATTGTGCAAGTTCCCCCACTTAAAAAGATGAGAGAGGCCTGTAATTGTCATCATAGGTATACCTCAACTATGAGAGACAAAATGTGGAAACAAATCCAGACAATCACATTGTCTGATTTGGAAAGAATTTATTTGCATATTATGGTAGAAAATAAGTATTTGGTCACCTACAAACAAGCACGATTTCTGGCTCTCACAGACCTGTATCTTCTTCTTTAAGAGGCCCCTCTGTCCTCCACTCATTACCTGTATTAATGGCACCTGTTTGAACTTGTTATCAGTATAAAAGACACCTGTCCACAACCTCAAACAGTCACACTCCAAACTATGGTGAAGAACAAAGAGCTGTCGAAGGACACCAGAAACAAAATTGTAGACCTGCACCAGGCTGGGAAGACTGAATCTGCAATAGGCAAGCAGCTTGGTGTGAGTAAATCAACTGTGGGAGCAATAATTAGAAAATGGAAGACATACAAGACCACTGATAATCTCCCTCGATCTGGGGCTCCACGCAAGATCTCACCCCGTGGGGTCAAAATTATCACTAGAACGGTGAGCAAAAATCCCAGAACCACATGGGGGGACCTAGTGAATGACCTGCAGAGAGCTGGGGCCAACGTAACAAAGGCTACCATCAGTAACACACTACGCCGCCAGGGACTCAGATCCTGCAGTGCCAGATGTGTTTCCCTACTTAAGCCAGTACATGTCCGGGCCCGTCTGAGGTTTGCTATAGAGCATTTGGATGATCCAGAAGAGGATTGGGGGAATGTCATATGGTCAGATGAAACCAAAGTAGAACTGTTTGGTAGAAACACAAATCGTCGTGTTTGGAGGAGAGAGAAAGCTGAGTTGCAACCAAAGAACACCATACCTACTGTGAAGCATGGGGATGGCAACATAATGCTTTGGGGCTGTTTCTCTGCAAAGGGAACAGGACGACTGATCCGTGTACATGAAAGAATGAATGGGGCCATGTATCGTGAGATTTTGAGTGCAAACCTCCTCCCATCAGCAAGGGCATTGAAGATGAAACGTGGCTGGATCTTTCAGCATGACCATGATCCCAAACACACCGCCCGGGCAACGAAGGAGTGGCTTCGTAAGAAGCATTTCAAGGTCCTGGAGTAGCCTAGCCAGTCTCCAGATCTCAACCCCATAGAAAACCTTTGGAGGGAGTTGAAAGTCCGTGTTGCCCAGCGACAGCCCCAATACATCACTGCTCTAGAGGAGATCTGCATGGAGGAATGGGCCAACATACCAGCAACAGTGTGTTACAACCTTGTGAAGACTTACAGAAAACGTTTGACCTCTGTCATTGCCAACAAAGGATATTTAACAAAGTATTGAGATGAACTTTTGATATTGAGCAAATACTTATTTTCCACCATAATTTGCAAAACAATTCTTTCCAAATCAGACAATGTGATTGTCTGTCTGGATTTGTTTCCACATTTTGTCTCTCATAGTTGAGGTATACCTATGATGACAATTACAGGTCTTTCTAATTTTTTTAAGTGGGAGAACTTGCACAATTGGTGGCTGACTAAATACGTTTTTTGCCCCACTGTACATATGTGCAGAGGATTGTTCACTGAGGGGTTAACACACATGAGCTGGAGCACAGCACTAAGGAGTTAATGTTTATATGCTGGGGACAGTTGACTGAGAAGGTAAAAAGTTTTTTATAGATTTTACTTACTGTACCTGCTCTGTGCAACCCCTTACCTCCTCTTTGGTGGTCCCCGCCCCCCCCCCCCCCCCGCTGGCACTGTCCTCCCTTCCTGCGGGTGTGCCCATAGCAAGGTGCTCTCCTAAGCCAGGCTGTGTGCATCCATAGATACACACAGCACAGGTCAGCCACTCCTCCCGCACCCCCCTCACAGGATTTGACTGACAGTGTATGACTGCTTGTGTCTTCTGTAAGACGTGAGACCAGGAAGTGGAGGAGTGGTGCTGCAGATGGGGACAGTTCTGGATCGTGATAGGAGGACAGGTAAGTGTTTAAATATGGGGGAGGGGGTGTAGTTAGGCCCCTCTTTTGTTGTTGTGGCCACCGGATTCCTTCAACAAGAATCAGCAGCAGGCGCTCAACCCATTTAAACTAATGGTGGGCTGTGCATTAGGTAAAAAGCAGCTAGACTTTAGAATCACTTTAAGGTACAAATAATAAGTATATAAATATTCATCACTTAACATTTGATGCACATGCTTTTAAGGTGGGGGACTGAGGGTCTACCACATCTTCTGTGGCAGCTTGTCACTAATAGGTTTGTGTAGAACTCTGCAGACTGGTCACTGATGGGTTATTGCACACGCATTGCAGAATGACCACTGATGGGTTATTGCACACACATTGCAGAATGACCACTGATGGGTTATTGCACACACATTGCAGACTGGTCACTGCTGGATTATTGCACATACAGTGCAGAATGACTACTGTTGAGTTAGTGCTCTTACTCTGCTGGAGTAAAACAGGCTAGAGAGCGCTGTGAACTGCAGGGCTATCTTACTGATGGTATGGATACTGGGGAGTGTTCCATACCAGTGCACAAAACAATCTTGAACTACACAGTGGGAAGCAATGAGAAACTGTATTTCTGCAGTATGTATGGAGTGTGACTGCAGACTGAGGAACCCTTAAATGGGAGAAGCTGGAGTGTATGTGCTGGAGGAGGGATACAGAGCTATCTATGTCGTGTTACTGTGGAAGGACCAGGAAGAGGCTGTTTTGAAATTTGAATGTAGAAAAAATAATTAAGACAACAAAAGTTTGCAATGGGACTTGATGTCCTTAAAAAACATTTTTATACAAATATTTAAATAATCATGAGGCAAACTCATGTGTTGATAAAATAAATTTTGCACATTGATTGTGGTAAACAGTCATGTCTAGATGCACCACTACCTCAGAGCACTACCTCACTATACAATGTATTTATAGTTCATGTTGTTCATACAGATCTAGATTACACAATAACCACCCTTGTATTCATATAATGACAAAATAAAAACGTATCACCAATGGGTATTATTCTAATTGTCATTTGCGGCGCTCCTATCAATGGTTATATTGATAAGGTTCCCCTTGTCCCTAGGGACAATGGTATAAACGACCACCCGGTCTATATATTTTATCTCCGTGGGGAAGTTCAGTTTTTTTCCACTAGAGAACTAGAGAAACCGGAAGTCATCCGGCGAACTTCTGTGCGGTAAGCTGTGTTTGACACACAATGGGACAAACCATCCACTCTTTGGAAACGATTGATCCAAGTTATTCAAACATCAAGTTTTAGGATCAAATGGAACCCATGCTGCCACAGTCTTTTAGACATATGTGATTGTTTGTTCATACTGAAAGAAGCTGAACTTAGAGAGAGATACATACATTTTTTATTAAGAAGAAAAATAAATCGTTTTAAAACTGGACTATACTATGTGGAGTTTTTCCTCTCTCCTCATATTATTACTCTTGGAGAAAAACTGAACATCTCTATTAAAAGGACGCCCACAGAAGGCCGCTCTCGGTTGGATTTCCTATTGGGATTTTCGTATGAGGCCCGTTATCTTCTGAAGTCTGGTGAGTGCAATCCCTAAGGGGAGTCTCTTTTTTTAAACACCTGTCTGAAATGATCTGGAGGAAGGTGCACATCCGCAGACAACATTTAAGAAATACTGACAAGTGGAAAAAACTGAACTTCCCCACGGAGATAAAATATATAGACCGGGTGGTCGTTTATACCATTGTCCCTAGGGACAAGGGGAACCTTATCAATATAACCATTGATAGGAGCGCCGCAAATGACAATTAGAGTAATACCCATTGGTGATACGTTTTTTTTTGTCATTATATGAATACATGTTTATTTTTTAATGTGGCTGCTGATGATTAATGGGTATCTACGAGTAAAATCAGATATTTATATAGAGGATCAAATAGGTTGTTGCAAATTTGATTGAAATCCATAGCGCTGGGTTAAAAGAAAAACAGGTACCGGTTGCGCCTCATTACCCTTTTCTTTTTCTTGCGTTTATAATAACCACCCTTGATTTAATATATTGTGTTCCAGATTTGCAATCAATTAACACATTTTGTTCTCAGCTTCATCAGGAAGACAGAAACACAGTGCAAACAAAAGCCACATTTGTAGTTATTGGTTCTGCAAGCCAAATGCCCAAATTTTCCTATTCGGGGGACTGCAGAGGGAGACGAGAAGTGCTAAACCACCATTGATCGAGTATAACTCATGTAATACCACTGGCTCAGTTAGATGTATTTTAGCTGTTACAGGTCAAAGAAATGGATTATTCCATAACTTTGATAATCTGTGACCACCAATCCAGCCAGTAAACTATAGGCAGGTTGAGGATGTAACTTCATAGTTAAAGTGATACTAAAGTCTCAGTTCTTTTCACTTAAAAATAAAAAAACATGTTATACTTACCTGCTCTGTGCAGTGGTTTTGCACAGAGCAGCCCCGATCCTCCTCTTCTTTGGTCCCTCGCCGGCTCTCCTGGCTCCTGCCGAGTGCCCCACAGCAAGCAGCTTGCTATGGGGCACACAATCCGAGGCGCCGCTCTGTGTGTCCATTCGGAATTGAAGCCGCCGTTCGGCCCCACCCCCTCTCTCCTTATTGGCTCACTGACTTTGACAGCAGCGGGAGCCAATGGTGCCACTCTATCTCAGCTAATGAGGAGGGAGAGTCCCAGGCAGCCAAGACTCCTGCAACATCGCTGGATCCAGATGGGCTCAGATAAGTATTGGGGGGGGGGGGCTGCTGCATACAGGAAGTTTTTTATCTTAATGCATAAAATGCATTAGGATAAAAAAAAAAATTCTGACTTTACAACCAGACATTGGTCTTGGGGCATTCACTGTATACCCACGGCTGAACAGTACACATCTGCTTCCAAAGTGACTCCAATACTAAAGCCTGGTACACACAAGCAGAATATCAGGTGGTTCAACAGAAACGGGGCAACACTCGGCCAGTGTGTACAGCACACTTATGTCAAACGAGCATGCTGGAGAAACAGCAGCCAATCGGCATCTGATCAACGGCAATGGCCACGAGCGCTGACTGAGGAGTCCACCATCAGAACACAATAGCTTAGCGGGGGGGACGCTGTACTAACCTTGCCAAAGTACAGCAAGCTCCTCAGTTTTTTTTTTCTTAGCACTCAGCCCACTGGGTTGAAGGATAAAAAACAGTGTCAGTGTGTACTGTGTGTGTTCCCCATGCCAAGCTGCATGCAGTACATTTTTTTTTTCAGTGCACACCACTGGGGCCACACCTGGAATTGCGCTAGGCAAGGTTGTCCAGCACAGTCCCATAGAACCTGGTGTGAACAAGCCCTAATGGGCAGTATTCAAATAAAATGTATGTATAGCCAAAAGCTTTAAAGAACATTTGCTTAGGAGTTTTGTGTTTTCCATAGGTCAAAATTAAAGATGGAAGACATCAAAGAGGTTAACAAAGCTCTTAAGGTATGGTAAGAGGGCCGGACATTTTTACTTTCTCGTTTCAGTGTTATGCAAATGGTATTTTTTTTCCCCTAGGATTAATTTTCCAATTTTTATTTTCTTTACGCCCTAGCCATTATCAAACTTGACTCTGTTGCACCTGTTATTTTATTTGTCAAACTTTACACACTAAAGCGGAGTTCCACCGATTAAAAAGTCTGCAGCTACAAAAAGTGTAGCTGCTGACTTTTAATAATCAGACACTCACCTGTACCACGATGCCGGCTCACGAAGCCCCCCTCCTCTCCGAGGCACCGACATTCTAACTGTGGGCGCACGGCTGTGGCTTCACAGCCGGGCGCGCACTGTGCATGAGCGAGCCGCATGCTGTGAATGGTCGGGCAATCTTCTGAGACCTGTGACGTGTTGCAAAAGATTGCAGGGAGGGAAGGGGAGAGGTGAACTTCCTTTCGGCGCCGCAGAGCCAAGGGAGGAAGTGGGAGCTGGGTGCCCATAAAAACTGGGTATCCGCTCCCCCCCCTCCTTTTCCCATCACGGCGCATTCGGTTTTCAATTTTTTCCCCTTTAACCACTTAAGGACCGCCGCCTGTACATATACGTAGGCAGAATGGCACAATCACATACAGGTACGTCCTCTTTAAGATGCCCAGCTGTGGGTCGCGAGCGTGCCAACGGCGGCGCGCTCGCGACCCCGGTCCTGAGCTCCGTGACCGCGCCTGCGGGACCTGCGGCCCCGATCGCCGTCGGTGTCCCGCGATCGGGTAACAGAGCTGAAGAACGGGGAGAGATAAGTGTAAACAAACCTCTCCCCGTGCTTTCTAGTGAGACTGTCACTGATCGTCTGTTCCCTGTCATTGGCAATGACGATCAGTGATGTCACACGCCAAGCCACGCCCCCACACAGTAAGAATCACACATTAGGTCACACTTAACCCCTTCAGCGCCCCCTACAGGTTAACCCCTTCACTGCCAGTGTCATTTTCACAGTAATCGGTGCATTTTTATAGCACTGATCGCTGTAAAAATGACTGATCCCAAAATAGTGTTGAAAGTGTCCGATGTGTCTGCCATAATGTCGCAGTGATGATAAAAATCGCTGATCGCCGCCATTACTAGTAAAAAAAAAAATTATTAATAAAAATGTCATAAAACTATCCCCTATTTTGTAGACACTATAACTTTTGCGCAAACCAATCAATAAACGCTTATTGCGATTTTTTTTTTTACCAGAAATATGTAGAAGAATATGTATCGGCCTAAACTGAGGGAAAAAAATAAATTTTTATATATTTTTTGGGGATATTTATTATAGCAAAAAGTAAAAAATATAGTATATTTTTCAAAATTGGCTCTATTTTTGTTTATAGCGCAAAAAATAAAAACCGCAGAGGTGATCAAATACCACCAAAAGAAAGCTCTATTTTGTGGGGAAAAAAAGGACACCAATTTTGTTTGAGAGCCACGTTGCACGACGGCGCAATTGTCAGTTAAAGCGACGCAGTGCCAAAATCGCAAAAAGTGGCCTGGTCCTTTAGCTACAAAATGGTCCGGGGCTTAAGTGGTTAAAAACACTTATAAACACAAACTCGCATAAACGCAATTTACCACTGTAACAAGCATTTGGCATTTGAAATGCCTGTATGCTACAGTCCTAAACTAGATTTTTATGCTTTCAAAAAAAATGCCTGTACACTCAACTGTCTCTAAACTGCTATAAATGACTTGAGTGTACATGTACAAATAAGATAACATAGAGATATGTTTTTCTGGATATTTTTGTTGTTGTTCTGTCTCTCACTGTTAAAATAAACCTACCATTACAATTATACACTGATGATTTCTTTGTCAGTGGGCAAATGTACAAAATCAGCAGGGGATTGAATATCTTTTTCCCCTCACTGTAAAGGATACTTACCACATACAGTAGACATGAACTCTCAAAAACTATACCATAACGTACAGTTATTATTACAGGATCCCACTGGCCTTAGGCTTTCAAAAAGAATGTTTCCACTATGTGTGACAAGATTTGCAGCAGCAGTTGAATGTTTTTGCTTTGGCCTCTTTTGGACCAAAACTGAAGTTTGTGAAGGGTTAAACTTCTGTACATTAAAAACATACCAATGTCTTATAATTAGAGATATATTTTCTAAAACCAGTCAACCAACTTGAGCTGTCCATACACACAGATTTTTCCATCCACGTAAACAGCACAAATGGATGAATCTCCCCTGCTGTCTGTTATATTCTCACAGCCAACACCTACTGTACCTGGATGCTGCCACTGATCAGCTGACAATTCTCCACCCAGCTCCTTTGACAAAAGTTGAGCTTTGTCGAGCCAGATGGTGCCAACAGGAATTGCCTGAAATTCGAGCCATGCATAGCAGACTTGAGCCTATAAATCAGAATCTACACTGTAAATGTATTTTAAATGAAAAAATAGTGGCGCTGTGTTCACAATAATCAAGTGAAAACCAATCTAAAATAATTCAAAAAATACCACGTGATGGTGAAACTGAAAAACTTCAAAATCTCTAAAGGTTGTATATCTATAATACACAATAAAGTATAATAAAGAAGGTGATAAAAAAAAGTCCCATTAATGTCCATAAAAAGTGATGTGTTTCAAGTGATTAGCTTGGTGACAAATCTTCTTATGAAATAGTGAACTTCCTTCCACCTCACCGCTTGTGACTGTGATTCCGCCCCCTTTAAGAAACGCACTCACTAGATAAATATGCCTTGCACTCTCATGCTCGGCATAAATGCTGTTAAACCCACCAGGGTTAATAAAACTTTTCGATTTTCAACGGTGCTCAACAGAAGAGGTTTACTCCACATGTAAAATGAAAAATGCCTCCAATAGTGTAATAACGTAAAACCATTTTTTTGCAAAGTAGACAAACAAAATTTTCAACCATTGCACTCACATCACTTCAATCATATAAAAGCAACAAAGGTAAAACTCCTGTTAATGAGCTGTAGCGGTGTATTGTGGTCATGGCGGACCTAGGATGCAGCCTCTGTACCTCACCCTTCACTCGCTCACTCGCCTGTATCGAAAACGTCACAACCGGAAAAACAGAACGTCATGCGTCACAGATAGTTGCCGTACAGCCACGCCCCGACATGTTTCGTCATTCTGACTTATTCATCCCATTAATAAGTCGGAATGACAAAACATGTCGGGGCGTGGCTGTGCGACAACCATCTGTGACGCATGACGTTCTGTTTTTCCGGTTGTGATGTTTTCGATACAGACGAGTGAGCGAGTGAAGGGTGAGGTACAGAGGCTGCATCCTAGAGTCCGCCGTAACCACAATACACCGCTACAGCTCATTAACAGGAGTTTTATCTTTGTTGCTTTTATATGATTGATGTGATGTGAGTGCAATGGTTGAAGATTTTGTTTGTCTATTTTGCAAATAAATGGTTTTACGTTATTACACTATTGGAGGCACTTTTCATTTTACATGTGGAGTAATCCTCTTCTGTTAAGCACCGTTGAAAACCGAAAAGTTTGATTAACCCTGGTGGGTTTAACAGCATTTATGCCGAGCATGAGAGTGCAAGGCATATTTATCTAGTGAGTGCGTTTCTTAAAGTGGGCGAAATCACAGTCACAAGCGGTGAGGTGGAAGGAAGTTCACTATTTCATAACAAGATTTGTCACCAAGCTAATCACTTGAAACACATCACTTTTTATGGACTTTAATTGGACTTTTTTTTATCCCCTTTTTTATTATTCTTTATTGTGTTATAGATATACAACCCTTAGAGATTTTGGAGTTTTTCAGTTTCACCATCACGTGGTGTTTTTTGAATTATTTTAGATTTGTTTTCACTTGATTATTGTGAACACATCGCCACTATTTTTTCATTAAAAATACATTTACAATTTATTCTCACTTTAAGTGGCAGCTCTACGGAAAGCTAGTTGTTTATATGAGCGCAGTGGTGGGACATCAAGCAATAGGTGCGCGTGACTTGCTGACCAACAATTGGACAGAATCTACACTGCCCATATCTATAATAATAAAAAAAAGGCAAGGGTAATCATATAATCATATTGTAATTGAAGATAAACTTATTTGTTTACTGATTTGACAGTATTTGGCCATATCTGATTCGCAATCTTTTTATTTTTTAGGGTCATTCATGGTTGAAGGATGATGAAGCATCAGGTTGTAAGCAATGTAAAAAGGAATTTTCCATTTCAAGACGAAAGGTGAATATTCAAAGCAAACATAAAAACTGGTTTTGAATAATGTTCTTAAAGATAAATGGCAATCTTATTCTCATCTATTGAGGGACACAGGTCGTCTAAAAAAACTTGGACTCTTACTGCCTCCTACAGGAGGATGGGACCCTGGCAAACAAAAACTGGAAAAAATGGGGATTCACAATACCATATTTTCCGGCGTATAAGATGACCTTTTGTACTTAAAAATATCCCCCAAAAGTCTGTTCAGTGTTCCGCCTATCACAGAGGCCCTCTCATCCTTGGCCTGGGACGAGAGGACCTCCGTGATAGGCAGAACACCGAACACAGGCTCTGCTGGGAAAACTGAGTGTTCCGCCTATCACGGAATAGGACGAGGAGGAGGCGCGGCTTTTGAATAATGGCGCCCGCAGTCTGACTCTGCATACATCGATAAGGTACGGAGATATGGAGATGGGCACAGTGAGGTAGGCAATGGGCACAGTGAGGTAGGCAATGGGCACAGTGAGGTAGGCAATGGGCACAGTGAGGTAGGCAGTGGGCACAGTGAGGTAGGCAGTGGGCACAGTGAGGTAGGCAGTGGGCACAGTGAGGTAGGCAGTGGGCACAGTGAGGTAGGCAGTGGGCACAGTGAGGTAGGCAGTGGGCACAGTGAGGTAGGCAGTGGGCACAGTGAGGTAGGCAGTGGGCACAGTGAGGTGTGTCGGAAGGGGGTCGTCTTATACGGCGGGTATATCCCAAAAACAACCTTTTAGCTGGAAAATTAGGGGGTCGTCTTATACGCCGGCAAATACAGTAGATACCCAGCAACTAATAAAAATGAGGGAGCCCCTAATTCTCGCTTTGCACAGCTACCTGTCACAGTTGTTCCTCGGTCTTGTCTTTTGTTGTTAATGTTACTGAATCAAACATTGCAGTGTGCACTAGGAAGGGATCCTTGTGCGCTTTCTTACTGGTTCTGGCTTCTTCATCATTTTAGGCCAATATATATTCTTCTACATATTTTTGGTAAAAAAAATGCAATAAGCGTATATTGATTGGTTTGCACAAAAGTTATAGCGTCTACAAACTAGAAAGATTTATGACATTTTTATTATAATTTTTTATTTACTAGTAATGGCGGTGATCTGCGTTTTTTTTTTTTTTTTTTAGCGGTACTGTGACATTGCAGCAGACAGATCGGACACTTTTGACACATTTTTGGGACCATTGACATTCATAGAACAATCAGTGCTATAAAAATGCACTGATTACTGTGTAAATGTCACTGTTAGGGAGGGTGTTAACACTAGGAGGCGATCAAGGGGTTAATTGTGTTCCCTCGTGAGTGTTTCTTACTGTGGGGGGATGGGACTGACTGGGGGAGGAGACAAATCGCTGTTCCTACTTACTAGAAAGAAATGATCTGTCTCCTCTCCCCTGACAAAACGCGCATCGGGTCCCCCATTGTGCAGCGGGCACGCCTCCGGCGGCTCTTAAAGGGGACCCATCAGTCGCTTTGCGGGACCGTGCCACTTTGCCGAGGCATATCGGCGTGAGTCGGTCGGCAAGTGGTTAGGGACGCTGGCATTAACTCAAGGTTTCACTACTAAAATACCGCATCACTTTATAAAATGGCGCATGCGGTATTTTAGTTGTGTTTCTTAGTGAATAAAAAATACATTTAAAAAAAATAAGCTGTGTGGTATCTTGCCGCATACTCGGATGCGATAAGATACCGCTTGGTGAATGGAGCCCAGTGTTCCCAGTCATGAGGTTGCCTGCTGTTCTGAGGTTTGGGAGTGAACCACTTCTAGGGAGCAGTTGACCACCTGCTTTTTAAAAGTATTGTTTTATTTTAATAACATTATTATTATTATACCGGATTTATATAGCGCCAACAATTTGCGCAGCGCTTTACAACATGAGGGCAGACAGTACAGTTACAATACAATTCAATACAGGAGGAATCAGAGAGCTCTGCTCGTTAGAGCATGGCAAAAATTGGTTCAAATGATCATGGTGGGTCACATAATACACTAACAGCATGAAGCGAGCTACAGGAAGATGGTGGCATGTCATACAGATATATGGTATCATGCCTCGTGGCTTCCCAGTTTGGGGTTTGAAGGTGTAACACCACAGCTTTGCCATACTTATACAAGAAACAGGGAGGGGGGGGGGCGTCACTCTGAGTGTATTATTAAAATAGAATAATTTAATGCACAAGATTAAAAAGCACTTACAGGATATAAGTGGAAGTCATGCTCATCAAGGGGTATACAGTCCTGGCAGCTCTAATGCGTCCCACTGCCTCCACACTTGTTCCGGATTGCTGGTGGAAAGAGTCTGGTGGATGTTTTTTTGCTGGATGGATGGCTGTGCTTCAGAAGAATCAGGAAGCGGGAAGCTCCACACTGAACAGCTTGAACCATGGAAGTGGAAATTACGTCACCAGCACGGGGTGGGAGGAAGGGATCAGGACTGTCTGTATAATGCGCGCTTGGAGCTCACAGCTCCTTCTAATTCCTGTAAGTGCCTTTAATCTTGTGCATTAAATGTTTCTATTTTAATACTACACTTAGAGTGGCGCCTCCCTCTCCTTGTTTCTTTTACATGTTTTACAGAGTTTCTGGACACTCTGAGGGTGACCGCCTCTTTTTAAACAACCCCTTTGGTCCATTTTGTGATAATTTTAATGACTTTGCAAATAAATGTACATTATCCCATTTCAAGGGCATTCACTCCTGGAGCTCCAGATCCCCAATTAACCATTTCTCTTACGTGCCATACTTATACAGCCATATTTAATGTGTCATGTACTGTAATGTTGTATATATAGTGTGGACTCAATTGCAATGTTATATAATATCCAGACATCTGCAACATTCTTTTTGTTTGGAGCCCATTAGGGAACATCCTACAAGGCTCATCAAAAACATCTGTTACTCTGGTACAGTTGATAATATGTTATTACTATCCCATGTTTTGTGTTTTTGAAACCCTTAGAGGAGAGTGGAGGAAAGGAAGTAAACCCTGGTGGGTTTTTCTTCTTCCCTGCAAAGTAAAGACATGATGTGCTAGTATGCATCGCATACTAGCACATTATGTGACACTTGCCTGCAAACAAAGCCCTCTTCGTCCCCGCTGCAGGCCGCATCCATCTTCGCCTGTCTTCCTTCTGGGGCGGCGGACTCCGGCTGTGTGATTGGCCAGAGGGTTATGCGCCCGGGAGCTGTCGGTCACGGCCCACGCTACTGAAGAAACGGCATGGGCGGCTGTTCCTTCAGAGAGCATGCGCCGATGACATCATCAGTGCAGTATACAGTAAATATCTTCTAAACTACGCACGTTTAGGAGATAGTTACAGTACCTATAGGTAAGCCTTATTCTAGGCTTACCTATAGATACAACTTAAACAGGGAGGTTTACAACCTCTTTAATAAATAAAAGCCACATGACTAATTACACGAACACCTTAATAAGTCAGCCCATTCTGAATTAGCCATTTTAAGGATTGGGTGTATTTTTAAGTATATTTGATTCATAAACATTGCTTTCTTTGTTTTGCAGCATCATTGTCGAAACTGTGGAGATATCTTTTGCAATACATGCTCAAGTAATGAACTTTCACTGCCATCATACCCGAAGCCTGTACGTGTGTGTGACATCTGCCATAACTTACTGCTGCAGAGATGTTCCTCTAATTGTTCTTGATCTCAAATGCTTTTTTATGAAACTACAGAAGAAAAGGAAGTCTGTTTTCTACAAGTTCTTCTATTTACTTGTTAGAAATATTATCTAAATGTATATTTTTCTGGTACTGCCTTCATAAGAAAAATCAAATGCCATACTAGCAAGCAATCAATGACAAAGCCATTACAGCCTATTTTGTGTATGTCAATAATATAACTCTAATATCTTACATTTTCTGTACCTTACGTTGCACAGTTTTGCAATGAGATTGAAACTAAACCTACATTTGTAACGTGTCAAGAAATGTGCCTTTGTGGATTTTCAGCTTTTTAAAAATATGCAGATCATATTTGATATAATTCATCCTTTGATACCAGAAATAAAAAAATATATATACATTTCTTTTGTTGATAAGCCATCTTTTATTATTTACATACTCCCCATTACCTTTTAAATGTAATCTCCTTTAAATGTGTAATACTGAAAAGTACACTTGCATGAGTTAAAGTCGAGTTCTACCCAAAAGTGGAACTTCCTCTTTAAGGACTCTGACATTTGGCATGTCGTTTTTTTTTGGGGAGGGGTGGGTAACTAGTTTTGACACTCAGGGCGCCGAGCGGAAGTTCTCCTCTCCCCTCCCTCCCTGCAATCTTCTGGGAGACGTCCCAGAAGATTGCTTGGACATTCAGAACGTGCAGCACGACTCGCGCATGCTCAGTGCGCACCTGGCTCTGAAGCCACAAGCTATCACAGCCGGGTGCCCACACTTGCAGTGCAGGCGCCATGGAGAGGAGAGATGCGAGGCTTCGGGCGGCTGGACCGTGGGACGGGTGAGTGTCTGTTTATTAAAAGTCAGCAGCTACACTTTTTGTAGCTGCTGACTTTTGATAAACACAAAAATGGGTGGAACTCCGCTTTAAAGATTCTTCAATAGGTAGAAAATGCACATTATTACGTTGTTATTGGTTGTAAGTTAGCCAATCAAACAAAACTATCAGATTTACTATTAATACTTCTGTCTGAGGGAAAAGCTAAGATGGGAAGATTTGTCTTTTTTTCCCCTCAGCCTCCCTGTAGAGTTACAAGGCTTCCATCCTTAAAGTAGTTCTAAAGGCATACGTTTTTTTTACCCGAATGCATTCTTTGCATTAAGGTAAAAAAAAAAACTCCATGATCGACTCCCCCCAGCCCTCCCTTAAATACTTACCTAGCTCCTCTTTCGATCCAGCGCTGGGCCTATCTGCAGCAGTGCTGCTTTCTGTTCCTGTATTCACAGGACTCAGAGGCAGCAGCTGGAGCCATTGGCTCCTGCTGCTATCAATCAAATCCTGTGAGGAGGGGGCTGGGCCACACCACTGTGTGTGTGTGTGTCTATAGACGCACGCAGCCCGCCTTGGAAGTGCAATCCTTTACTTAAAGTAAATTGCCGGCGAACGCGTGCATTGGTCCTACACACGTACATAAACAGCGATTGCACCACACGTGAGGTATTGGTGGGAACATCAGCTTCAAATCAATAATTCTAGCACGAGCCCTCCTCTGGAACTCTAAACTGGTAACCTGTGAAGACAGTGACTCCGGAAAGTATTCAGACCCCCTTAAATTTTTCACTCTTTGTTATATTGCAGCCATTTGCTAAAATAATTTAAGTTCATTTTTTCCTCAATGTACACACAGCACCCCATATTGACAGAAAAACACAGAATTGTTGACATTTTTGCAGATTTATTAAAAAAGAAAAAACAGAAAATTTATTACCAAATACTTACCGTAATTTTCCATTCCTGATGGACTCCATGGCAGCCTACGTGTGGGTTAACCCCGCCTCCTCTCCAATGCTATAGGACCCCATACCCATAAAAGTAAGCTCACCTCTCAGCACTGTGTTCCGTAACTAGCCGACTCTTGGACACTTACTTTCTTTTAATATTTTCTTTCAGGGTGGGAACTCCGTCTGCCATGGAGTCCATCAGGAAAGGAAAATTACTGTAAGTATTTGGTAATAAATTTTCCGTTTTCCTGACTGACTCCATGGCAGCCTACGTGTGGGAAATAACTAGCCAGACCACACGGGTGGGTATGCTGAACAAAAAAGCTTTAATTTGTCCTGTCAACCGACAGGATTCTTAACCCAAAATTAACAGACGACAATGATGCCGGTTCAATGCAGTAATGGGCTATAAATGTATTGATAGAGGCCCACGAGGCCGCTTTACAAATGACATCTGGAGCCACATGTTGGGCTGCCGCCCAGAAAGCTGCCATCCCTCTGGTGGAGTGTGCCGTCACCGCCTGTGGTGGAGCCAAGCCCTTAGCCCTGTATGCTTGCTGGATTGTTTGGACGATCCATGATGCAATTGTTCTGGTTGATGCTTTCTTCCCTCTGTTTCCAGAATGTAGAACAAACAGATGATCAGATCGTCTGAAGGAAGAAGTAATTTGTAGATACTCCTTTAGGATTTCACCCATATCCAGGGGATGAGTTTCACTGGAATCTGGAGTCTTAAATGTAGGTAGAACAATTTCTCGATTTTCGTGAAATACCGAAGACACCTTTGGATTTGAACCCAACATGGGTATAAGGACTACTCGATCCGTAAAAAATGTTAGAAAAGGTTCTTCATGACCTAGAGACCCGATCTCAGAGACCCTCTTAGCCGAGGTGATGGCTACTAAAAAGGCTACTTTTGCTGAAAAGTCCTTAATGGAGGACGGGGAGGGCCCCGACATACTGAGTCCAGTCAGAGAATCTAGAACGAGTGGAAGATCCCACTTGGCAAATCTTGGTTTTCTTTGGGGCTTAATTCTTGATGCCCCCCGAAAGAATTGTCTGACTAAGGGATGGACTGCCCATGAGACTCCAGAAAAGGCCGAAACTTGTACTCTTAGAGAGCTAACAGATGAGGGTAAGTCTAGTCCTGTTTGCAGAAAACTAAGAACATCCTGAACTCCTGGATTTTTGAAGGACCTCCCAGAGGCAGAGGAGAATTCGAAAAATTTGGCCCAAATTCTTCTATAAACCTTGTAAGTACTTGCTCTTCTTGAGCTCAACAATGTAGACATCACTCTAGAGGCGCAACCAAGGAATTCCAGCCTCTCCCTCTCAAGAACCAGACCGTCAGTCTCATCAGTGCCGGACAAGGGTGTAGGAGTGATCCCTGAGAGAGAAGGTCCGGCCTGAGAGGAAGAGGTACCGGGTCCCGGTAGCTCAGTTGGATCAGGAGGGGAAACCAAGGCCTGTTTGGCCAGTAGGGAGCCACTACTGTTACTTCGGCTGATTCCGCTTGAAGTCTCCTCAGGAACTTGAGGATTATCGGGATCGGGGGAAAAGCGTATGCCCGCCTGAACCTCCATTTGTCCGTCAGGGCATCCGTTCCGACTGCCTGGCTGCAACGGCCCCGAGAATAGAACTTCACAGTTTTGTGATTGTAGGGGGAAGCGAATAGGTCCACTTCGGGATTGACTCCCAGAGACAGAATCCAGTTGAAGGACTGTACATGGAGGGACCACTCGTTGTTGTCTAGACGAGTTCGAGAGAGGAAGTCTGCCTGGGAGTTCTGGACTCCCGGAATGAAAACTGCCGAGATATTAGCCAGGTTTTTCTGGGCCCATGTTAATATAGGCTCGACCTCTAGAAGGAGAGTAGAAATCCGAGTAACCCCTTGCCTCTTCACATACGACACTGCTGTTGTGTTGTCCATCTTTAACAATACCGACTCTCCTTTCAGGAACTGGGAGAAAGATTGGAGGGGGCACCAGGCCGCCCTGAGTTCCAGGACGTTTGAGCCTGGGTTGTGAAGACGAGCATCCCATCTGCCTTGAGCTAGGTTCTGACCACAAAGAGCCCCCCAGCCTGAGCCGCTGGCGTCGGTCGCGACTGTAACCCAGGAGATGGGGGCAATGGAGTGACAATTTTGCAAATTCTTGAGTTGGGGCCACCAGAAAAGGCTGTTTCTAATTTTTGCGGATATGTGGATGAGTTGACTCTTGTCCCCTGACTTCCACTGCCGGAGGAACCCTGACTGAAAAGGGCGTAACCTCCATGGGGGTCGTGGAGACCATTGTGCCGATAATTCTTAGGCATTGTGATGCTTTCAGATGAGGAGCATCCAGAGCACGAGAAATCCTCTTCCGAATCACCGGAATCTTCTCTGCCGGCAGGGAGATGGTGTTCTCCACCGTGTTGAACAGAGCCCCTAAGTAAATTAGATGTTGAGCTGGAACCAGGTGGCTTTTTTCCAAGTTTAGAAGCCATCCAAAACTGGAAAGGGTTGAGATCACTTGTTCTCTGTGTACCAGGAGCTGTTCTCTGTTTTGAGACAGAACTAGGAGATCGTCTAAATAATGGTAAAGACGCACACCTTTTAGCCTGATGAGAGCCACTACGGCCAAGAAGACCTTGGTGAAAACTCGAGGAGAAGTCGTCAAACTGAACGGTAGGCAAATGAATTGAAGATGTTCTTGCCCGATATGGAACCGGAGGTACTTTAAAAAGTCCTTTGCCACTGGCACATGGAAATAGGCATCTTTCAGGTCTATCGAAATCATCCAGTCGCCTGGCTTGCTGGATTGTTGACAGTGTTTCCATTTTGAATTTTCCGTGCCTTATGAACCTGTTCAGGTATGTCAGATCTATTACCGGGCACCAGGCACCGCTTTTCTTTTGGACTAAGAAAAGTGGGGAGTATACTCCTTGGAATTGTTCTTCCTCTGGGACACGTACTACTGCTCCCTGTGTTTTCAGCAGGTCTACGTAGGACAGTAAGGCCTGTTTTTGTTCTTCCATACTTGGAAGTAGGGTTGAGATAAATCTGGGGGGAGGAATGCTGGCGAAGGACCATGCGTGACCTGACGATACTGTCTTGATGACCCAGAAGTCTGAGATTGAGGCCACCCACACGTGCCGGAAGAGGAGCAGGCGTGCCCCTACCCGACCCGCCTGGGCGGGCAAAATCTCAAAAGGATTTAGCCTGATCGCGACCACTGGACGCTTGGTTGTTTGCTGGCTTGCGAAAGGACGTTTGGCCTCTGTTCCAGTTTCTTCTGAAGTCCCGGCCAGGTCTATAGGAGCGTGCTTCTCTTGAGCGCTCCGGACTGCGTCTTCTGAACTGGGGCCTTCTTCGATTCTGTAGACGCCTGTCCTGTGGAAGAAAGCCAGATTTTCCGCCTGTGGCCTTTGCTATGGCGTCATCTAGTTTATTACCAAACAGGGATGATCCTTCGAAAGGGAATCTTGCACCATGTTTGCTTAGAAGACGGGTCAGCCTGCCAAGGGCGTAGCCATAGGGCACGTTTAGCTGTAACTGAGGATAGCATAATCCTGGACAGAAGACGGATCAGATCAACTGATGCTTCATCCAAAAAGGCTACTGCTAGTTTTAGCTCTGCTGTTGCTGAGTTATTTGCCAGATCTTCTCAAACACCTTTGAGAAATGAATCTACATTCTCAGTCCATGCCTCCATAGCCTTAGATACGGCTGCCAAGGCTAGAGCGTGTTTACAAGCTGTCCCAGCAAGACCGTAAATTTTTTTATGGTCCTGATCCATTCTTCTGTCAAGACTGTCCTTAAAGGAGACTGTGTCTTCAAGAGGGAGCGTGACGTGTTTAGCCAGACGCATTACCACTGCATCCACAGGAGGAATATTCTCCAGGTATTTCACCTCTTCTGCCTTGAATGGATACATTCTGGAGGCCTTACTTGTCATCGAGGACTTCCTGTCCACTTTTCTCCACTCTTCATCAAAGATGCCCTTTAGTTCGGCTAAAAGCGGAAAGCTTGGGCGCTCTTTCCCCAGGCGCTTGAAAAACTTTTTCTGTTTAGCTGGGGGAGTAGAAGGGTCTTCCCACATAAGAGCCTCTTTGACCGCTTTAATGAGCGGAGTAACTTGAGAGAAATCAAATTCCACACTCTCTTCTTCACTCTCTATTTCTCCTTCCGAAGGAAGAGGCGAGAATGCGTAGGGCTGGGAAGGACCTGGAACTTCACAGACCACATCAGCCGGGGAGCCAGATCAAATAGTGCTGGACTGGTTTTGTGCGTGGGAAGCATCCATCTCCTTAAGAGAACGTTGCACCACCTGTTTTACTAAAGACTCGATCCGTTGGACTTCTGTCTCTTTTTCCCCAACCGCATGGGCATAGCAATGGCTGCATAATGATTTGCCCTCTGGGACTCGTGAGCCGCATCCCCAGCAGGCTCTCCGATCAGAATAACTGTCCTGGCGGTGGGAGCGGTGTCTGGAGGAGGAATGGGAACTTCTCCTCTGGTGGTGAGATGCAGACGGGGAATCACGTCTGTGTTTTGATTTTGATGTTGACGCATGCTGCGGCGTGGCAAGGTCTGTGTCAAATTGAAGATCTGCGGAAGGGCTAAAGGAAAAAAGGGGGATTGGGGGGAGAAAGACAAGCCGTCAAGCAACATTACTTGCGACTAAACCCCAAGCCCTCCCCTCTCCCGCACATACCTTGTGCGTGAGGGCTGGCCACATGTAAGTGGTGAATGGTCCAGAACTCCTGGACTAAGTGTCACACTAAGACAGGACTGGTCAGAAACCTATAGTCATACAATATAATAATGAGTAACTTGCCCTTTAAGAAGGCACTTTACAAATGACAAACATAGTACAACTGGCAACAGGAACATGTACCCAAAGAAAAGTGCAAAAATACAGTGCATATTTTAAAAACACATATTATGCAAGTTTGTCCTGGAACACTGACCTGAAACCAGAAGGGAGAGTGATTCAAAAATGCCTCTGCTCGCCTGTCAGGGGAGATCCCAAATGACACAGGCGAGCATCAGCCTTTAAATTCCCCGCCGCCTGTGACATCACCGCTGTCATCCAACGCACCTGCGTGGAGAAGGATCTCCCATCTGCGCCTGCGCGGCCGCCGAGAGTCCTGCCGGACCGCGCATGCGCGAACCAAGCCTCGCTCTGGGAGCGGGCACTGCGCATGCGCGAATGGCGGTGGCGCCCGAGATTCGGATCACCGCTGTAGGCTGGAACGCAGCCGAATGGCTACTCACTACTGTCATGTAGTCATTTGGCTGATTTAATAATAATGATTTATTCATATACATACTGAATTTAGTAGGCGTATCTTTTTGTTCTTTATCCTGTTTGCTAGAGTCTGCTTCACTCTCAAGGGAGCTGCCAACAGTGCTGGTGTTTTCATTCTTATATTTTTATATGGACTTGATGTTATATACCGGGACTTTTTACTACACTATACCTTGCATATATTATCATTACTTTTAAATTCATTTTTAATTTTCTTCTGTATATCTTGATGTTTTACCGTATTAGCAACATTACGCCATGTTTGTACCCACCTTTGCGCCATCTCCCTCTTTTTGCTGTGTGTAGGGTGGCCCATTCAGGTGGATGGCCTGCCCTATGTGTGATGAGTGAAAATGGTTGAAAACACATCCCCCTCCTCGCTAAAAAAAATAATGCAAGTTCCTGCTATGCAGAGATGTAAACGGGGCTTGACAGCTGAGTGTTTCTGTCTATTCTTTCCTATGTACTTGTATAAAGATGGCCATACACTATGCAATCTAATTGTATATTGTGTATTTAGTGAGAAGGGTGATCACTGATTGATTGCATTTCATTTAAAATACGTGCAGCTGGGAGTGGGAGGGTGGGTGATGCAGGGTGTGTGCTAATGAGATTAGCTGGTCAACTCCTTCCTGTGTCATGACCTAAAGTCTGTTCAGGAAGTAAGACAGAAGCAATAGATACGTTTGGAAACATGGATGGAGGAAAGAAATGTAAGTGTCTGTAAATTTTATGGAAAGCTTTGATATTGTTGCAAAAAAAGTACATGAATGCTTTATTGATACATAGGGGAGCTAGATTTTATAAAAAAAAAAAGTGAACTTATCCTTTAACCACTGGACCAATACGGACCATAATGACCAGAGGTGATTTCACAATTTGGCACTGCGCTGCTTTAACTGGAAATTGTGCGGACATGCAATGTTGTACCCAAACGAAATTTGCGTCCTTTTCTTCCCACAAATAGAGCTTTATTTTAATGGTATGTGATTGCCTCTGCGATTTTTTTTTTTCTGCGATATAAAAGAAAATATCATTTTTTTTTTTAATTTTCAGTATTTTTCCCATTTTTTGTTAAAAGAAAAATCGAATAAACTCAATTTTAGTCATACATTTAGGCCAAAATGTATTCACATGTCTTTAGTAAAAAAAATGTCAATAAGCGTATATTTATTGGTTTGCGCAAAAGTTATAGCGTCTACAAATTAGGGTACATTTTCTGGAATTTACACAGCTTTTAATTTATGACTGCTTATCTCATTTCTTGAGGCGCTAAAATGGGAGGGCAGTACAACCCCCCCCCAAATGACCCCATTATGGAAAGTAGACACCCCAAGGAAATTGCTGAGAGGCATGTTGAGCCCATTGAATATTTTTTTTGTCCCAAGTGATTGAATAATGACAAAAAAAAAATTTTTTACAAAAAGTTGTCACTAAATGATATATTGCTCACACGTGCCATGGTTATATGTGGAATTGCACCCCAAAATACATTTTGCTGCTTCTCACGAGCACGGGTATACCACATGTGTGGGACTTTTTGGGAGCCTAGCCGCGCACGGGACCCAGAAAACCAAGCACCGGTTTGAAGATTTCTAAGAGCTCAAATTTTTGATTTCACTCCTCACTACCTATCACAGTTTCGAAGGCCATAAAATGCCAAAATAGCACAAAACCCACCCAAATTACCCTATTTTGGAAATTAGACACCCCAAGCTATTTACTGAGAGGCATGTTGAGTCCATGGAATATTTTATATTTTGCCACAAGTCGCGGGAATATAACAAACTTTTTTTGCACAATATATAACAAACTTTTTTTGCACAAAGTTGTCACTAAATTATATATTGCTCACACATGCCATGGGCATATGTGAAATTACACCCCAAAATACATTCTGCTGCTTCTCCTGAGTACGAGGATACCACATGTGTGGGATTTTTTAGGAGCCTAGCCGCGTACGGGACCCCGAAAACCAAGCACCGTCTTCAAGATTTCTAAGGGCATAAATTTTTGATTTCACTCCTCACTACCTATCACAGTTTTGAAGGCCATAAAATGCCAAGATGGCACAAAACCCCCCCAAATGACCACATTTTGGAAAGTAGACACCGCAAGCTATTTGCTGAGAGGCATGTTGAGCCCATTGAATATTTTTTTTTTGTCCCAAGTGATTGAATAATGACAAAATGAAAAAAAAAAAAAATTGTACAAAAAGTTGTCACTAAATTATATATTGCTCACACATGCCATGGTTATATGTGGAATTACACCCCAAAATACATTTTGCTGCTTCTCCTGAGTACGGGGACCCCGAAAACCAAGCACCGCCTTCAGGATTTCTAAGGGCGTAAATTTTTTATATCACTCCTCACTACCTATCACAGTTTTGAAGGCCATAAAATGCCAAGATAGCACAAAACCCCACCAAATGACCCCATTTTGGAAAGTAGACACCCCAAGCTTTTTGCTGAGAGGCATGGTGAGTATTTTACAGCTCTCATTTGTTTTTGAAAATGAAAGAAAATAATTTATTTATTTATTTTTAATTTTCAAAACTTTGTGACAAAAAGCGAGATCTGCAAAATACTCACCATACCTCTCAGCAAATAGCTTGGGGTATCTACTTTCCAAAATGGGGTCATTTGGGGGGGGGGTTGTGCCATCTGGGCATTCCATGGCCTCCGATAGGCAGTGAGGAGTGAAATCAAAAATTTACACCCTTAGAAAGCCTGAAGGCGGTGCTTGGTTTTCGGGGTTCCGTACGCGGCTAGGCTCCCAAAAAGTCTCACACATGTGGTATCCCCGTACTCAGGAGAAGCAACAGAATGTATTTTGGGGTGCAATTCCACATATAACCATGGCATGCTTGAGCAATATATCATTTAGTGACAACTTTTTGTACACATTTTTTTTGTCATTCAATCACTTGGGACAAAAAAAAAAAATATTCAATGGGCTCAAGATGCCTCTCAGCAAATAGCTTGGAGTGTCTACTTTCCAAAATGGGGTCATTTGGGGGGGGGTTTTGAACTGTCCTGGCATTTTATGCACAACATTAGGAAGCTTATGTCACACATCATTCACTCTTCTAACCACTTGAAGACAAAGCCCTTTCTGACACTTTTTGTTTACATGAAAACCTATTTTTTTTTTGCAAGAAAATTACGTTGAACCCCCAAACATTATATATTTTTTTAAAGCAAAGGCCCTACAGATTAAAATAGTGGGTGTTGCATTTTTTTTTCCACACAGTATTTGAGCAGCGATTTTTTAAACGCATTTTTTGGTGGAAAAACGCACTTTTTTTATTTTTAATGCACTAAAACACGCTATATTGCCCAAATGTTTGATGAAATAAAAAAAGATGATCTAAGGCCGAGTACATGGATACCAAACACGACATGCTTTAAAATTGCGCACAAACGCGCAGCGGCGACAAACTACATACATTTTTAAAAGCCTTTACAGGTTACCACATTAGATTTACAGAGGAGGTCTACTGCTAAAATGACTGCCCTCGATCTGACCTTCGCGGTGATACCTCACATGCATGATGCAATTGCTGTTTACATATGACGCTAGACCGACGCTTGCGTTCGCATTTGCGCAAGAGCAGGGGGGTCAGGGGTGCTATTTTTTTTATTTTTTTATTGTTTATTTTGTGTTTTTATTTTATTTTTAAACTGTTCCTTCCATTTTTTTTTTTTACCATTTTTATTGTTATCTCAGGGAATGTAAATAGCCCCTATGATAGCAATAGGTAGTGACAGGTACTCTTTTTTTGACAAAAATTGGGGGGTTAGACCCTAGATCTTTCCTCTGCCCTCAAAGCATCTGACCACACCAAGATCGGTGTGATAAAATGCTTTCCCGATTTCCCAATGGCGCTGTTTATATGCGGGGGGGGACATTCCCTCCCACTGCTTGTAAAAGCAGTCTAGAGGCTAATTATCTGCTAGAATTGCTTTTACATGAAAGCCGGCCGCTGGCTGAAAAGAATGAATGTTTATACCAGAATGATGCCTGCAGGTTTAGGTATCCTCTTGGTATCAAAGTCCAGCAACATACCAGTACGTTGCTGGTCCTTGTTGGACATGTATTGTAATCTTTTTTTTCATGCAGCCTGTTGGCTGAACGAAAAAAAGAGATTGATCAGTGGGTATGCCCACCATTAGAATACCTCCCTTCATCCACCCACTTCTAATGATGGGCATACATGCACCATTTATATATGCCGAAGCATGGGGGCATCCTCCCGCGTACACACGGTCTGACTTTTCCACGGTCAAGCCTCCGTCGGAATTTCGACCGTATGTACGCGGCATTAGGAGCAAAATCGCACCTCCGCCCATGCTGCCCCCATGCTTCGGCATATATGCTCTTTTTTATAACTGTGGTGGTAAAATCACCTCCTACAGCATTGGAGTCACGGCTTTATGTATCGTGGGAGCAAACGCTGTTGCTGTCAAGATAAATAAATCCGCGCTGCAACTGAATGGCGTACCTGCTAAGGAAATGATGGTTACCATTAAAACAAAGTAACATTACAGTATAACAGTAAGACCTTACCATACCATACCTGCAAAGCAAATACCAAAAAAAAAACTAGTAAAAAATAAAACTTTTTTTAACGCAACCTGTGCCTAAAATATATATATGCCGAAGCATGGGGGCACCCTCCCGCAAAAAAGTAATGCCGCGTACACACGGTCGGAATTTTCCACGGGCAAGCCTCCGTCGGAATTTCGACCGTATGTACGTGACATAAAAGGTTATGCCACATACATACGGTTAGACTTTTCCACAGGCAAGCCTCCGTCGGAATTTTGACCGTATGTACGCAGCGTTAGGAGCAAAATCGCTCCTCGGCCCCTGCTGCCCCCATTTATGCTCTTTTTTTTTACTGTGGTGGTGAAATCACCTCCTACAGCACTGGAGTCACAGCTTTATGTATCGTGGAAGCAAACGCTGTTGCTGTCAAGATAAATAAATCCGCGCTGCAGCTGAATGGCGCACCTGAAAACAAAAAGTTACATACCTGAAAAGCAAGCATGATAAAACATTGCAGAATAGAATATATTAAAAAAGAGCAGAACAATAGAGAGAAAATAGAGAGAGAGAGAGAACAATAAAACGACAACTATTTTTTTTTTATATATTTTTTGTGTTTTGTTTTTTTAAGTTTTATTTTTACACTTTTTTTTACACAACTGTAACGGTTCGGGTCTCTCAAAATGCGTTGGCATCTTGGGAGACCCCATGTAAGTCCTAGTCTGTGAAATGCTGTACCCTATGCTAAAACTTCACTTTTGTGTGGTAGCGTTCAAAACATTTACCAATGCACAGACCAGGATTGTCAGGACAGAGTGGACAAAAATAACGGGTGTTATGCCTAAATCCGCGCTTGCTACAGACACAACATCTTTTTTGGGGGGCTCGTTGGGTAGGGGTACTCTCGAGGACATAAGGAAAATGACTCTCATGCAGCCGGCTTACTGCATTTGGTAGGGGATGGTGAGGTGCAGAACCGCCTGGATACAGGAGTTCTGTGACTATCTCATCCTGGAATTTTAGAAGAGATAAAGTCCCGCCTGAAGCTCTGTATAGCACATGGGCGTTCAGCAAAGCCAATTGGAATAAGGATAGAGACACTTTTTTGTACCAGCGTCTCGCCTTACAGGCAATATGATACAGCGCCAACTTCTGGTCGTTGAGGTCCACCCCTCCCATATTTTGGTTACAGAGGGGTTTCTCCACACCAGTCGCCGTACGAATTTGGACTGTCGTGTCTGCATGAAGGGAGGTAAGAAGGAAAACATTCTTCTTTTCCCTCCACTTCACAGCAAGCAAATTATTACACTTCAAGCAGGCTCTCTCCCCCAGCCTAAGACGGGAATCTACAAGCCCCTGGGGAAAGCCCTGGCGATTAGGTCGCACGGTGCCACATGCTCCAATCTGATGATCAAACAAGTGACTAAACAGTGGCACGCTTGTGTAATAATTGTCCACATACAAGTGGTACCCCTTTCCGAATAAGGGTGACACCAAGTTCCACACTATCTTGCCACCGCTCCCTATGTAATCTGGGCAGTTCTCCAGCTCTAGCTGACTATCTTTTCCCTCATAAACTGTAAAGCTCCATACATAGCCTGTTGCCCTGTCACAGAACTTATAGAGCTTGACCCCGTATCTGGCATGCTTGCTGGGAAGGTACAGCTTGAAAGACAAGCGGCCAGAAAATTTAATCAGGGACTCATCAACGCAGACAACTTTATCAGGAATGAACAAGGCTGCAAAACGTTCGTTGAAGTGGTTTATGAGGGGCCGAATTTTGTAGAGCCGGTCGTATTCAGGGTCTCCACGTGGACGACGAAGTTCATTGTCGTTGAAGTGCATGAACCGCAAGATCTGCTCGTATCGTTTCCTGGGCATGGAGGCAGAGAACATGGGCATGTGGTCAATTGGGTGCGTGGACCAATAAGCACGCATTGACGAAAATTTATGTGTGCCCATGTTGAGGGTAAGGCCCAGAAAGGTCTTAAATTCGGAAACCGTAATTGGTTTCCAATCTCTGGCAATGGAAGGCAACTGGGGATTAGCAGCGATGAATTGACCAGCATATAAATTACTCTGGTCCACAATAGATCTATGGAGATCTTTCCGTGAAAAACAGCGAATAAAAATCAAGTGGCAGGAAATCAGCTGTTTCCACCTGAATACCGGGTTGGCCAGTGAATGGGGGCAGTACGGGTTCTGCAGAAGTGGTGGGGACCCAATCAGGATAGGCAAATTCTGCAGGAAGGGTACTATGGGCACGACGGGCCTGCCTTTGTCTTCTTCTTGGTGGCAGCGGGACACTACTTGTGCTTGCCACCTCGCCAGCTTGAACTGCACTTATGGGACTCGCCACGTCACCAAGTGATACTGCAGTGCTGGATGTACGCCCAGGCTGTACTAGGCCGCTGGTGCTTGCCAGTTCACCAGAAGGAATAGCGGCGCTAGTACTACTCTGCTCCATGATACGAGAGCCCTGTGGTTCTTGCTCCTCAACAACCTCAGAAGATCGGGATCGGGTGCGCCTGACCTTAGCAGGAACCTCACCTTCGTCGTCAGAGCTATCTGACATGAAGCCGCTGTCTTCTACGGGAAGGTATTCTGAGCCTGAATCTGACAGATACGTGATCTCCTCTTCACTATCTGTCATGCTCAGAATCTCGTAGGCCTCTTTACTAGTGTACCTTTGATTTGCCATTTTGGGCTCTAAATTTAGGGGTACACTAGTAAGATTCACAGGTAAAAAAGCATCTGACTGTCGTCAGCAAATATCTCAAACGCTACAAAAAAAACTGTTAGCGATCGTAGGGATCAGGCCTGACTCTGCGAACGCTGCAGTTATGTGTGTTGTGTTTGGTAAGTGACAGTGATCGATCGATACTGCACTTGGGTGGGCTGTGCGGAGGGGCTAAACGCAGGTGCTAGCAGGTATCTGGGCTGATCCTGCTAACACTGCGTTTTTGGGAACCCTAAACCACTGGGGACGCTAGTATAGATCTGATCAGATCAGATATTGATCTGTTCAGATACTATACCACTAAGGGTGGTGTATGCTTTGCGCGTGGGTGTTAGCGTTACTGGCACTAAGCTAACGCTGCCTGGGGCGACGCAGACCCTCTCTGGCGCTAAAACCTAATTGATATCACCCGCCGGGCGATCAGGGGGTTAAACCTTTATTGGGCTATATACGGCTGGTGCCCTGATGCTATAAAAACACTTATACGGTGATCACTGGTGAAAGGGTTAACTAGGGGCAATCAGGGGGTTAAAACCTTTATTAGGTAATATATGGGGGTACCTGACGATATATAAAAACCTGACGAGGAACCTAAATAACTAACTGGCTAACCAGTGACACTTATACAGTGATCACTGGTGAAAGGGTTAACTCTAGGGGCGATCAAGGGGTTAAACCTTTATTAGATGATATATGGGGGTACCTGACGCTATAAAAACCTGCGGCGAACCTAAAAAAAATAACTTGCTTCCTAGGGGCACCACCGACACTAATCCAGCGATCGGAAAAACGATCGCTTAGTGATGCTGGCGATAAGGGGTGAAAGGGTTACCTGGGGGGCGATCAAGGGGTTAAACCTTTATTGGGGGGGTTAGGGGGCTACCCTGGACCCAAACCTAACTGCCCTGCAACTTTTTACTGTCACAGTGACACTGTGATTGGGGGGTGACTGGGGGGTGAAAAGTGTGCCTACGTGTGCTGGTGGTGCACTTACTGTGAGATGTCTTCTCTCCTCGCGCAGGATCGAAAAGACCGCCACGAGGAGAGATGACATCACTTCCTCTGCCTGTGTTTACATTTACACAGCAGAGGAAGCATATCATTCGCCTGGAGCGATCGTGAGGGGGTGGCCAGAAACCAATGGCCGCCCCCTCATCACGGATCGCTCCCGAACGGAAAACCACCGCTCACTGTACCGGAGGGGGGTCCGATTGGCAGGCAGGCACGTACATGTACGTGATTGTGCCATCCAGGTGCCATTCTGCCGACGTATATGTACAGTGAGCGGTCGTTAAGTGGTTAAGCTCTTGAATTTTGAATCCATCATGCAATGGCAGACTTTGAAACAGTGTCCCTTGCAGGGTCCAGACAACAGGACAAAGAAGGATTTTGTCTGTCTCATTGAAACAGTAATCTTGAGAGATACCCCAATGGCTTACTTCGTCCAGGCAATGCAGAGAGATTACCTTTAAGATGCTTAGGAAAAGGGCATAAAGTGAGGGTCAGCAACCTGTCGATCGTGATCTACACACAGATCACGGGCAGCCAATGGGTAGATTGCGAACACATCTCTGCTTTGCTGATCCTTCTCTACCTCCACCACTCTCAGCTTCACTGCAGAGTGGAGAGCGAGAGGCAGCACAGTATTGGACAGAGAGCATGAGCTGCCTCAGTTAACCGGCAGGTGATTGATTGTTCGGACACCAGGCGGTCCTAGCAACCATTTACCAGCTTGATAATATGAAAAGTTAACTGTACCGCCTCCTGCTCGCCACTATGCAGTCCACCCTCTGTAAGGTAGGAGAATGCTACCTACACACTGCGGTGTGTTTGTGAAGGGGAAAAGGACACTACTGTGGGGGGGGGGGGGGGATGTGAGAGGATGGATCACTATATTGTTTCCCTGCATGGAAATTTTGGACTATGATCCTTTTTATATTTGCTTTGATTACATATATTCATTTTTGGACACAATTTAAAGTGTTACTAAACCCACAAAAGTAAAATCTGTCTGTATATGCAGTAAAGTATCCTTGTTCTACTCGCTGTGAAACTTAAGGGGTTAATCCTCTGCATTGTGTAAAAAGGCTCTTTGACACTATATGGACAGATCCTTCCCTCCTGCACTGTCTATCTTGGCAAGGCCATATAATACAGTGAGGGTAGCCATCCTGCACATGCTCAGTTTAGTCTCTATTGCTGGAGAGAACATTTCCTGTTTCAGTTGAACTGTTCAGGTCACAAGATATTGACATCACACATGTGGGTGTGTATACAGGCTGTAGTGGAAATCTCCTAACTGAAATCTTAACACTGAACAAACTCTGCAGTTTATCATGTGACCGTGGTATACAGATCAGCAAAAAAAGGTATATAGTGGCAGTATTTTAATGTAAAAAGATGATTTATAAGCTGGAGGGGGGGGGGGGGGTCAGAGGTACTATTTTCATATCACTGGGTTTAGTAACACTTTAAGCTGCACTTGGTGTTATATGATTGCATGCTTTATTTCTAGCACTGCATTTTTTTGTTTTAAAATATAGAAAACTGCTGCAGATTCCTTTCAGATGTAATGTCATAGGGAATGTCAACTGTCAGCTCACATCCCTCCCTCTGCCTGTGGAGTGATTACACAGCACAAGCAGAGACAAGATTAACACCCTCCTCCTCCCTATGCTCTTAGGGACTGGCAGAGAGATCAGTGTCACAGTCACAGAACTGATTGCTCCTAATTAATAAAGGGGTGTGCACCTTTATGTCATACTTACCTGCTCTGTGTAATGGTTTTACAGAGCAGCCCCGATCATCCTCTTCTCTGGTCCCCTGCTCCATGCACCCACAGCAAGCCGCTTGCTATGGGGGTACTTGTGTGTGCTTGCTCCTGAGCCCTGCTTTGTGTGTCCATATGACACATAGAGCAGGGCTTGCCCCCCCCCCCCCGTCACTGGCTTTGATTGACAGCAGCGGGGCCCAATGGCTTCTGCTGCTGTAATTGGGGGAAAGAGGTGCAAGAGAGCCTTGGCTCTCGTGCACATCGATGGATCGAGATCGGGCTTAGGTATGTATTTAGGGAAATAGAGTTGCGCTAATATCTAAAAGTAGGAAACAAGTTCCTTATGACATATAGAACCCTTGATGAATAGGCTATACATAATGCCAAACCACTTATACTGTATAAGTCCATTAAAAAAAATCAGAAAGACAGTATTTCTCAATGGGTGACATATGACCTTATATCCACCATAAGATTGGGGAGTGCAAAATAGTCAATGAGTGCATAGCCTCCTCGTGATGTATCAGATCACACTGACAAAGTGAGTGTCCACCACCACCACATAAATTTCACACTTACCAGGATGCTTTCCCCTCACAGGATGTCAGAGAGATGGCACTCAGACCGGATGTACTTTTACTGTGCAGATAGGGGGGGGGGGAACTGTCAGGAATGGTGTCATTACTGGGCTCACCTGCTGGTGGCACTGTTGCATTCGGCACCAGTGGGTGTAGTTCTGGTGGCCACCAGCGGGTGTCTCCCCACCAAGACTTTCCACCAGCCATCACACACCTGATCTGGGTCTGCTGGACTATATAAACCCGCCCTTAACCAAGGCGCGAGGCTCCAGAATTCCTTCTGTAAGCCTGGCCCCTGCCTGATCCTGATCTGTTGCCTGAACCTGATCCGTTTCCTGCCTTGTCCTGGACTCTGTTCCTTGTATCCTGTCCCCTGATACCAGCTTCCAGCTCCCCCTTGCTGACTGCTCCCAGTACCTGGCCTTCTGCTCCCCTTGTCTCTTGTCCCTGCCTTGTTATGTACAGTTGCAATAAAAAGTATGTGAACCCTTTGGAATGATATGGATTTCTGCACAAATTGGTCATAAGATGTGATCTGATCTTCATCTAAGTCACAACAATAGACAATCACAGTCTGATTAAACTAATAACACACAAAGAATTAAATGTTACCATGTTTTTATTGAACACACCATGTAAACATTCACAGTGCAGGTGGAAAAAGTATGTGAACCCCTAGACTAATGAGATCTCCAAGAGCTAATTGGAGTGAGGTGTCAGCCAACTGGAGTCCAATCAATGAGATGAGATTGGAGGTGTTGGTTACAGCTGCCCTGCCATCTAAAAAACACACACCAGTTCAGGGTTTGCTTTTCACAAGAAGCATTGCCTGATGTGAATGATGCCTCGCACAAAAGAGCTCTCAGAAGACCCACGATTAAGAATTGTTGACTTGCATAAAGCTGGAAAGGGTTATAAAAGTATCTCCAAAAACCTTGCTGTTCATCAGTCCACGGTAAGACAAATTGTCTATAAATGGAGAAAGTTCATCACTGCTGCTACTCTCCCTAGGAGTGGGCGTCCTGTAAAGATGACTGCAAGAGCACAGCGCAGACTGCTCAATGAGGTGAAGAAGAATCCTAGTGTCAGCTAAAGACTTACAAAAGTCTCTGGCATATGCTAACATCCCTGTTAGCGAATCTACGATATGTAAAACACTAAACAAGAATGGATTTCATGGGAGGATACCACAGAGGAAGCCACTGCTGTCCAAAAAAAAAAACATTGCTGCATGTTTACAGTTTGCACAAGAGCACCTGAATGTTCCACAGCAGTACTGGCAAAATATTCTGTGGACAGATGAAACCAAAGTTGAGTTGTTTGGAAGAAACACACAACACTACGTGTGGAGAAAAAGAGCCACAGCACACCAACATCAAAACCTCATCCCAACTGTGAAGTATGGTGGTGGGGGCATCATGGTTTGGGGCTGCTTTGCTGCGTCAGGGCCTGGACGGATTGCTATCATCGAAGGAAAAATTAATTCCCAAGTTTATCAAGACATTTTGCAGGAGAACCTAAGGCCATCTGTCCACCAGCTGAAGTTCAACAGAAGATGGGTGTTGCAACAGGACAACGACCCAAAGCATAAAAGTAAATCAATAACAGAATGGCTTAAACAGAAGGAAATACGCCTTCTGGAGTGGCCCAGTCAGAGTCCTGACCTCAACCCGATTGAGATGCTGTGGCATGACCTCAAGAAAGCGATTCACACCAGACATCCCAAGAATATTGCTGAACTGAAACAGTTCTGTAAAGAGGAATAGTCAATAATTACTCCTGACCGTTGTGCACGTCTGATCTGCAACTACAAGAAACGTTTGGTTGAAGTTATTGCTGCCAAAGGAGGTTCAACCAGTTATTAAATCAAAGGGTTCACATACTTTTTCAACCTGCACTGTGAATGTTTACATGGTGTGTTCAATAAAAACATGGTAACATTTAACCACTTTGCATCCGGGCCAATTCTGACACTTCACTCCTACATGTAAAAAGCCTAATTTTTTTGCTAGAAAATTACATATAACCCCCAAACAATATATATGTTTTTTTTAGCAAAGACCCTAGAGAATACAATGCCGGTCATTGCAACTTTTTATCTCGCACGGTATTTGCGCAATAATTTTTTAAACGCATATTTTTTGGAAAAAAAACAGTTTCATGAATTTAAAAATATTAAAACATTAAAATTAGCCCAATTTTTTTGCATAATGTGAAAGATGAAGTTACGCCGAGTAAATAGATACCTAACATGTCACCCTTCAAAATTGCACACGCTCGTGGAATGGCGCCAAACTTCGGTACTTAAACATCCTCATGGGCGACGCTTTAATTTTTTTTACTGGTCACATGTTTTGAGTTACAGAGGAGGTCTAGGGCTAGAATTATTGCTCTCGCTCTAACGTTCGCTGCGATACCTCAGTGTGTTCTGAACACCGTTTTCATATGTGGGCGGGACTTACGTATGCGTTCGCTTCTGCGTACGAGCTACCGGGGACAGGGGCGCTTTACATTTTTTTTTTATTTGTTTATTGTTTATTTTACTTTAACCTTTTTACTTTGAGACTTTAAAAAAAAAAAAAAAAGATAACTTTTATTCCTATTACAAGGAATGTAAACATCCCTTGTAATAGGAATAAGCATGACAGGTCCTCTTTACAGTGAGATATGGGGTCAATAAGACCCCGCATCTCACCTCTAGGCTGAGAAGCCTGAAATAAAAAAAATTAAAAAAACGATCACCGCTTCCTAGCTGAAGCGGCGCCGTTTTTTTGAATGCAGAGGCCGGGCGTGACGTCATAACATCGCGCCCGGCCTCCGAACGATCATAGAGACTCCGGCGACCATCTGGTCCGCCGGAAATCTCTATGGTAAAAAGCCGGGGTTTGGCGGACCCTGTCACCGACTCACCGATCGCTCAGGTGAGTCGGTAGAAGCACCAGAGGGCGGCGGGAGGGGGGGACATCCCCTCTCGCCGCCTGTAAGAACGATCAAGCGGCGGAACAGCCGCTATGATCATTCTTACGGTACAGAGAATCGCCGGCTCTAAAAAACGATATCTGAATGATGCCTGTAGCTGCAGGCATCATTCAGATATCCCGGCTCAAACTCAAGGACGTCCATGGACGTCCTTGGGTCTCAAGTGGTTAATTATTTGTGTGTTATTAGTTTAAGCAGACTGTGATTGTCTATTGTTGCGACTTAGATGAAGATCAGATCACATTTTATGACCAATTTGTGCAGAAATCCATATCATTCCAAAAGGGTTCACATACTTTTTATTGCAACTGTATGTGTGTTCCCTTTACTTGTATATATTAGTTAGATAGTTAGATTAGGTTGTTTTGGGGTTTGTTGTGTTCTCTTGTATTCATTTCTTGTTTATGGTTTGCTGTGGTTTGATTTCACGTGTGTCTTTATTTTCAATAAATATATATATATTTTCACTTACTCTGTTCCTGATTCCTTAAGTGCAGCCCAATGATCTGATCACCTGTATTGGATGTCTGTGTATGGCATTCCCCGTGACAGGCACCGTGAGAGAGAGAGACTCCACATAGTGTAAAACCAAACTTATCGTTTATTAAATAAAACATATTGCACTTACATCACAATGGATGATATAGAGCAGATTTGTAAAAAAAAACACCCGTCCTTCCGGGATAACAAATAACGCAGTGATGTCAGCATGTCCCTCCTCCCGACGAGTTTTGTCACAATATGATGTCCTGGAGCGTGCACGGGTGGTGTGCTGGCTGTTTTTTTTATTTTTTATTATTCTTTATTTATATTCAAAGGAGGTACAGGTATTAAATTACGTTACAAATCAACCATTATGTGTATACATAGTTCATTTCTCATCAACTTTCAATATTAATAGAGTATATACTTTTCCCTCCTTATGTCTTTCCGTGTATGCAAATTAAACTTTATAGATTCATATATCATAACTTCTGATTCCTCTCTATTTTTTAATGTCCTTTTCTTCATACCTCACACAAAAGGGTATTACTTATTCCTCCCTTTAATTTTATATTTCACAAAATTTTCCCAGCCCTAAGAAAGTAAACCCAAACAAGAGAAAAAAAAAAGAGAGAAAACCCCCTCCCTCTCCTCTCCCCCTCTCTCCCATTGGAGGAACCGGGACCTCCATGATATTTCTAAGACGGGGCGGACTCATTCCCCAACAATCTCTTCCCTTCTTCTGAATATACAAATCAATTCCATATTGTCCAAGTTTTAGTGTATTGCTCTTTTCTATCCTGGGCCGAGTGCACCAAGTCCTCTATGGCCCCCACATTTCTAACCCTATTAAGCCACTCTGCAATCAATGGTGGCTTAGGGTTTTTCCAACTTCAAGCAATACACGCCTTGGCTTCATTGACTAGGTGACATAGGACGGAGTTTTTATATATCTGTTCTGGCATTTGTGAAAGGTGCAACAGACGGAAAGCAGGATCGTTCAGTACTGGATAAGTTCTGGTATTTGGGAAATTCTTTGTACCTCTAGCCAGTATTGTCTGACCAGAGGACATGTCCAGAATATATGAAGCAAGGTTCCCCGCCCCTTATTACATCGCCAGCAATGGTCCGAAGCTTCAGGGAAGAATCTACGTAGCCCCGACGGGATGTAATACCACCTGGTCAGTAGCTTGTAGTTTGATTCCTGGGTTCAAGTGCAAATTGATGAGTTCAGTGAAAGATATATTATCCTCTGACATTGCGCTGGCGTAAAGGTCTTAAGGTCTCCTGCCCATTTTCCAATTCCTGGCATCTCATAATTATTTGGGGGAGCAATTAACATTGTGTATATCTTTTTCAGGTGAGGGGCTCCTTCTCTTCACAGTATAGTTCAAACCTTGTCAATTCATGTCTATAATTTATCGCTGGTCCTAGGGATTAAAAAAAAAAAGGCGGAGTAGTAATGCCTGCCAGTGATTTATTTCAAATCTGCCCCCGGTTTCGTCATTGAGGCAACTGTGGGCCAAGAGTCCGAATACAAAAAATGTGACACCTGAATGTAGCCCCTCTCCCGCCGAAGTCCCTGATACGCGCCTACCTCCATCCCTGGCTCAAAACTTAGGTTGCCCAATATAGGAAACAATGGGGATTGCATTGACGAGTGTTTGGGGTTCTGACAGGTTTTAAAGCCTATACGCAGTGTTGGACCTATAAAAGGATGTTTTTTAAGGGAGTCCAGTGGTATTGCATAGCACCAAGGTGCTCTACACAAGGGTATCTGGCTAAACTCTTGTTCCAGTTCTGTATGTCTGCACCAGTCTATAACCCTGCCTACGTGCACTGCTTGGTAATATTTAGATACATCTGGGACTGCTAAACCGCCGTACCGTTTGGGTATGATCATATGGCTTCTACTGATCCTTGGTCACTTATTTGCCCATATGAATTTAGTAAAGAGCGTATCTACCTGGCGAAAGAAGGCAGTTGGAATATCTAACAGTAAAGCCTGAAACAAATACAACAATTTTGGTAAAATGCTCATTTTGATGATATTACAACGGCCAAACCATGAGTGGAATCCATATTGCCATTTGTCCAATAAGGAGTGAACTTCCTTATATAACGGGGGGAAATTTACTGTAAAGGTCTTCTCTATTTTGGTTGGGATGCATGTACCCAAGTATTTTAGTGCTGTCCCTACCCATTTAAAGTTGAAATTAGGTTGTATGGTTTGTTGTACCGCTGGGGGGAGAGCCACCCCCATCGCCTCCGATTTCGCGTAATTGATTTTTACATTTGCTAGTGCTCCATACCCTTCAATTTCCTTCATTAAATTTGGCAGTGAGACGTGTGGATTAGACAAAGAAAACAACAGGTCATCTGCATAGGCTGAAATTTTGGAATTACGATCTCCTATTTGAAGTCCCTGGATGTCTAAGTTTTCCCTAATTTTATTCAATAATGGTTCTAGGGAAAGGGCAAAAAGCATGGGGGAGAGTGGACATCACTGGCACGTTCTATTTGAGATTTTAATCGGCTCTGAATATGTTCAGTTTACTTTAACCAGGGCCTGAGGGGATGCATACACCCCGACGATCCATCCTAACATGTGTTCTCCTAGGCCCATATGCCTTAACACTTCAAACATAAAACGCCAACTGACCCTGTCAAACGCTTTTTCTGCGTCATTGCTCAGGAAAATACAGGGGGGTTTTTGTTTTATTGGCAGGGTGGACCAAGTTGAGTACCTTGATGGTATTATCCCTCGCTTCACGGGTGGGGATAAAGCCAACCTGGTCCAGATGTACCAATTGGTTCAATAGCGTTTTTTTTTTATTATTATATCTTTATTAGTTTTCATACAAAACACGACATTAACATATTACAATCCCTTTCATAAAATACCCTTCCCCCCTCCCCATTTGCCCTGACCTCTCCCTTCTGATGTAACCCCTTCTTCCATTCTTACTCTGTTTTAATATTGTCTTTTTATATTATTCACCCATCACCTCTGCGTAGCCCATTGTATACTTATAGGCTGTCCACGCCTTCCATTTTTATTCAAATGCCTCCATTGAATCCCTATCACTAAATCTCAGATATTCCAAACTGTACATTTCATCTAATTTATTGCACCATCCCTTCAGCTTAGGACTATCCGGGTCTTGCCAATGTATAGGAATTTGACTCTTAGCCACATTTAGTAACTGTGGGATTAAACTTCTAAGATATAATTTGTTAGGCATTCGGATACCGTGAAGTAGACATCCCCACGGATCATCAGGGACTTCGATGTTAGTTATATCTCTGATTATTCTCCTTATCTCACTCCGGTATTTTTTCATTTTGGGGCATGTCCACCATATGTGGGCCATCGTCCTAATTTCCTGACACCCTCGCCAGCATAACTGTGATTTTACCGTAGAATATTTATGCACCTTATCCGGGGTTAAGTACCATCTGACGTGACATTTATAATTCAGTTTGATTATATAACAATTACCTGACGTTGAGTGAACCCTCTTTATCATTTGTTTAATCTCACTCTCTTGAACTTGTGTTCCTAGTTCCTCTTCCCACTTCTTGATGAATGGCAATACTCCTGGCTTTTTTGTGTTATTTAAGATCTTATACATTTTTGAAATTACTCCCTTCTCTCCATTTTCCTCGCACATTTTCTCAAAGGGCCGTAAATTTTCTTTGGCTCTGATAGGTTTAGGTAATTTTTCAAAAAAGTGATTTAGCTGGGCGTACCGCCACTCATCAATCAGTCTCCATTCCGTATTTTTTTTGAATTCCTGAAATGTGATTAATTTATTTTGGACCATAACGTCTTTTAGTTGTGCATTTTCTTTTAACATCCATTTTCCAATTTTTTTTCCCCTTCCCGGTGTGAAATAACTTGTGTCTTTTAATGGTAGGTGAGTTATACTGCCAATTTTCTTTTTTGTGTATCTTATACCAAATTTTTAGTGCGTTTCTGGTAATGTCGTGTGTATTAGTCCCCAATTCTCGGTATTGTGCCGGAATCCAGATTACCTTCCCCAGTGAAGTTTTACTGATTGTACATTCCATATTCACCCAGCTCTTCTCTGTGTTATTATTAGCCCATTCCATTATCCGCGCTATTACTATCGCTTTATAATAATTTCTCATGTCAGGTGCCCCCAGTCCCCCTCTGTCTTTTTCTTTTATCAATAATGTCCATTTGATACGTGTTTTTTTCCCACACCAAATGAATGCTGAAAACAATGATTGTAATTTTTCAAAGAAAGCCTGAGGTAATGGGATAGGGAGCATCTGCATTTTATAAACTATTTTGGGTAAAATAATCATTTTTAAAATCCCTATTCTACCACTCCATGATAATTGCCCCGGTGCGATTCTATTCAAATCTATCCTAATTTAATTTAGTAGTGGGATATAGTTCTCTTTATATATTGTCTCGGATTTGGTAGTTAGTTTAATTCCAAGGTACAAAAGTGCTTTTTTCCCCCAGCTGAATGAGAAAGCTTCTTGATAAATACTCTTATCAATTTTAGGAATATTAATACTTAGTATTTCAGATTTAGTCCGATTTATTTTGAAATTAGACAACTTTCCGAACTCATTAAGGGCTTTCAGAAGATTGGGTAGGGTTATTTTGGGGTTAGTAATGAAGAACAAAATATTGTCCGCATAAGCCGCGAGCTTGTGCTCTTCATCACCTACAGTTATCCCACTTATATCCGCGTTCCGCCTTATCGTCCTTAATTAGGGTTCCAACGCAAACACAAACAATAGCGGTGATAAAGGGCACCGTTCCTCATCTTAAACGGTGCATATAGTGTCCCGTTTACTTTAACTCTCGCTGAGGGCTTATTATACAAGGAATTAATCCAATTGCTCATTCTGGGTACTAGACCTATTGCCTCTAATGTTCTCTGCATGAAGCCCCAGTCTACCCTGTCAAAGGCTTTCTCGGCATCAATTGACAGGAGTAGTCCTGGGGCCCCACTTTCTTTGATTTTCTGAATGGCCAAGAGCGATCTAATTCCATTATCTTTACCCTCCCTTCCTGGAATGAATCCGACTTGATCCAGATGTATAACATCTTTCATGATGGTTTTCATCCTATTAGCTAAGATCTTTGAATTTTTTTTAGTATTATTTAGAAGTGAGATCGGTCTATAACTGGAACATAATGTGGAATCTTTACCCTCTTTTGGAATTATAGTTATTGTGGCTTCTAGTGCCTCCTTCCACATCTCCCATTCTACACCTATCCCATTCATATAAGAACACATTTTCGGGGTTAATAGATCTATATATTTTTTATAATATAATATCGTCAGACCGTCTGGACCTGGGCTTTTCCCATTTGGTAGTTCTTGAATGATTTTTTTAATCTCCTTCTCTTTTATAGGAACTTCTAATAAATTTATTTTGTCCTCTGGGATTTTCTCGGGGTCGATCTTCTTAAGATAAGCTTTTATTTTCTCCCCTTTTTGTTTAATCTCTTCCTTTGTGTCCTGTACATTAATTGAGTACAACTGACTATAATATTCTTGAAAGGATTTAGCTATTTCAGGTGTTTTGTATCTTAGTTACCCGGTCTTTGTTTGTATTTTCTCGATATAATTAACAGTTTTTTTCTTTTTTAATATTTTCGCTAAGTACTTCCCCGGCTTATTACCCCATTGATATCTCTCTTTCTTAATTTGGTTAAAGACCGTCCGGGTTTCTTGTTCGAATACCTCTCTTAACTCCTCTCTTTTAATATTAAGGTTTAATAGATGTTCTTTTCCTCTGGTTTTCTTGTGTTGCTGTTCCAGTTCCGAGATTTATTTTATTAATAATGTTTTTTTCTCTTTTTTACCGCGCCCTCCTTTATTAATATCCCACGGATATAAGCCTTGTGAGTTTCCCAGACTGTGGCCTCTGACATACCCTCTGTACTATTCTCCCTTAAGAATTGGTCTAGTTCTTCTTTTATTCTCTGGCCAATTTTTTTATCCATTAATAATTCTTCGTTCAGCCTCCAGTTGTTGTTCCTATTTTGTGCTTCTCCAATATTCCATTGGAGTATTATTAGTGCATGATCTGAGAATGTTGTAATACCAATGTTGGTATCTACTGTATCCAGTAACCGGTACTCTACTAAAAAATAATCAATTCTTGAGTACGTCCCATGCACGGGGGAGTGGAATGTATAATCCCGTTGCTTTAAGTGTTGTGTTCTCCACGCGTCCACTAATTGGTGTTTGTGCATTTTTTTTTATTTATTCCTCTGGGCCATTCCAGTCCCCCTAACATGTGACGTACTATCAATGTTTGGCTCCAAATATAAATTAAGATCTCCAGCTAATATAGCGTTTAACCCACGTACATTATATGATATTATATTTATTTTGGGCATCCGATATTTCTAGAGTGACCTTGCTAAACAGGAAGAACTAATTCTATCAAAATATTTGTCCCCCCTCCCCACCTTCCCCCTCAATCCACCCCCCACCCTCGCCCTTCACCCACCACCCCCCCAACCTTCGCCACCCCTCTCCCCTCCTCCCTCCCTGATCCCTCTTCCCACCAAAGTGGGGGCTTCCCCAAGGCCCCATGATCCGTGGCCCTCCTTCTCCATCCGGCCCTACGGATTCTCCCCCCTAGAGGTTGAACTCTGATTGTTGGCACAGGATCAAGGGCAGCTGCTCCCCACATGGGGATCCCCCGTACCCGTTCCGCTCCCCGACTACTAATTTTTTTTTATTTGGTGTCCTCTCCCCTACAGCACCCCCTCTTCACCCCCCCTCATCTACCCAGTCCCATCTACCCCCAACTCTCCTCCTATTATACCCATCGTCCCAGACTTTTTTAATGCTACACATTATTAATTTTTCCCAGATTTCGACTTCCAGGGCTGTTTGTCCGTTGTCTTCTGCATTTGCTCTCTTTCCCACCATCCTGGAATGTCGATTTCGGGGATGTCCAGTCCTTTACAAAAGTTAGGGGTATCGTCCGGGAATCCCAGGGTAGCTGAATGTCCTTCCTTCCGTCCCACTAGACACGCTGGAAAGCCCCAAAAGTTTTGAATTTCCTGAGTCTTAAGTTATTCTAATAGTGGTTTTAAGATTCTTCTCCTATTCAATGTCTCTCCTGCCAGGTCTGTGAATATCTGTAACGTGGTATCTTCGAACTTAGCAGGGACATTGGATTTTAAACTTTGTCGAATCTGTTCTTTGTCTTGATAATTATGGAATCGCACGATTATGTCTCTTGGGATTTCTCCAGCTAGTCCAACAGGTTTCCTGATCCTATGGATTCTTTCAAATTTTATCTTTGCTGTTGCATTTTTACTTAGCATTTGTCCAAACACTTTATCCATTTTTTCCTGTAGATCTTCCATTTGTTGGTCTGGTAATCCTCGTATCCTCAGATTTTTTCTCCTGTTACGGTTTTCCTGGTCTTCGAGTCTGTATTTCATGTACATTTGCTCTTTCTGTATCTCTTCCAGTTGCCCTTTTAATTCTTTAACTTCCACTGCTTGGGCATCCATCTTTTCCTCCGTTTCCTCCATTCTCCTCAGTAAGTGATTCATGTCCTCAAGTATTATCGACATTTCCCCTTTAAGCGATTTCTCCATTCTATGCATTACTGTTTCCATTCTAGCGAACATCTCCGCTATTTCCCGTTTAGTAGGTAGTTGGTCTTTTTGTCTAATCTCTACTGTATCTTCCTCTTCTTCTTCCGCTGTAATAGGGATATCAGTCTCCGTGTGTTCTGAGTGTTTTCTCGTGACTGATTTCTGTAGGCCCTCAAATGTCCTCCTATTTGACAGTGCTGATTTCCCTGGGCTGACTTTAGAGACTTCTTGTGTCATATATTTTTTAATAGAGCTCGGGCTCGGGCTTGTGCTCATTTTTGGGAGCTTTGCCGTTGTGCCCCTTAGCTGCCTAACCCTCATCATTCTTTTTCCTGTCTCTGCGTGTTATAAATAGATCTGTGTCAGACACCGCCTGTGACCTCTGTGCAAGGACCCTCCTAGTTGTTCTACAAATGCTATGTTTAACTTGGTTTTATGTAATCTATTGGTTGCTCTAAGGCTTCCGTTTGTTGCACCAGTAGTTTATACTAGATAGCAGTAGCAGAACCACCAATAGGAGTCCTTTCACAAAAGCTAGTATACGCAACTCTTGTGAAATCATATCATGTCTAAGGTAGATCAAGTTTCCTATAGCTGCTGAGCAGTGTTTCCCACTTCCTTCTTTCAGGGTTGGCAATAAAAAGGAACTGAGGTAGAGAAAATGAATGGAGCAAGAGAAAAAAAATATAAAAAAAATAAAGAAAAATTTTGTTTTGAATGATGCGCTAGGTTTCAGTATGGTCCGAGACACAGTATCTGTGACAGAACCCACTGTCACTGTGTGCTTTGGAAGGGACTGAGGGCGGGCCTCCTACCCACAGATTATGGCCCAGAAGAGACTGAGACTCTGGGAGAAGCTGGCATTGAGATAATGTAATGTAATGCTACATCCCTTCTCCCCCATCCCCCCCTCTTGTTGCTGTGTTTAGCTGTGTTGAGTCATGGCACAATGGTCTGGACTGCAGACATCTCTCCGCAGGGGATGTGTATTGAGGGGTTGCCTGCTTACCATAATCCCTTTATGTTTATCTGTATCCTTGTTCTACTCGCTGTGAAACTTAAGGGGTTAATCCTCTGCATTGTGTAAAAAGGCTCTTTGACACTATATGGACAGATCCTTCCCTCCTGCACTGTCTATCTTGGCAAGGCCATATAATACAGTGAGGGTAGCCATCCTGCACATGCTCAGTTTAGTCTCTATTGCTGGAGAGAACATTTCCTGTTTCAGTTGAACTGTTCAGGTCAGAAGATATTGACATCACACATGTGGGTGTGTATACAGGCTGTAGTGGAAATCTCCTAACTGAAATCTTAACACTGAACAAACTCTGCAGTTTATCATGTGACCGTGGTATACAGATCAGCAAAAAAAGGTATATAGTGGCAGTATTTTAATGTAAAAAGATGATTTATAAGCTGGAGGGGGGGGGGGGGGGGTCAGAGGTACTATTTTCATATCACTGGGTTTAGTAACACTTTAAGCTGCACTTGGTGTTATATGATTGCATGCTTTATTTCTAGCACTGCATTTTTTTGTTTTAAAATATAGAAAACTGCTGCAGATTCCTTTCAGATGTAATGTCATAGGGAATGTCAACTGTCAGCTCACATCCCTCCCTCTGCCTGTGGAGTGATTACACAGCACAAGCAGAGACAAGATTAACACCCTCCTCCTCCCTATGCTCTTAGGGACTGGCAGAGAGATCAGTGTCACAGTCACAGAACTGATTGCTCCTAATTAATAAAGGGGTGTGCACCTTTATGTCATACTTACCTGCTCTGTGTAATGGTTTTACAGAGCAGCCCCGATCATCCTCTTCTCTGGTCCCCTGCTCCATGCACCCACAGCAAGCCGCTTGCTATGGGGGTACTTGTGTGTGCTTGCTCCTGAGCCCTGCTTTGTGTGTCCATATGACACATAGAGCAGGGCTTGCCCCCCCCGTCACTGGCTTTGATTGACAGCAGCGGGGCCCAATGGCTTCTGCTGCTGTAATTGGGGGAAAGAGGTGCAAGAGAGCCTTGGCTCTCGTGCACATCGATGGATCGAGATCGGGCTTAGGTATGTATTTAGGGAAATAGAGTTGCGCTAATATCTAAAAGTAGGAAACAAATTCCTTATGACATATACAACCCTTGATGAATAGGCTATACATAATGCCAAACCACTTATACTGTATAAGTCCATTAAAAAAAATCAGAAAGACAGTATTTCTCAATGGGTGACATATGACCTTATATCCACCATAAGATTGGGGAGTGCAAAATAGTCAATGAGTGCATAGCCTCCTCGTGATGTATCAGATCACACTGACAAAGTGAGTGTCCACCACCACCACATAAATTTCACACTTACCAGGATGCTTTCCCCTCACAGGATGTCAGAGAGATGGCACTCAGACCGGATGTACTTTTACTGTGCAGATAGGGGGGGGGGGAAACTGTCAGGAATGGTGTCATTACTGGGCTCACCTGCTGGTGGCACTGTTGCATTCGGCACCAGTGGGTGTAGTTCTGGTGGCCACCAGCGGGTGTCTCCCCACCAAGACTTTCCACCAGCCATCACACACCTGATCTGGGTCTGCTGGACTATATAAACCCGCCCTTAACCAAGGCACGAGGCTCCAGAATTCCTTCTGTAAGCCTGGCCCCTGCCTGATCCTGATCTGTTGCCTGAACCTGATCCGTTTCCTGCCTTGTCCTGGACTCTGTTCCTTGTATCCTGTCCCCTGATACCAGCTTCCAGCTCCCCCTTGCTGACTGCTCCCAGTACCTGGCCTTCTGCTCCCCTTGTCTCTTGTCCCTGCCTTGTTATGTACAGTTGCAATAAAAAATATGTGAACCCTTTGGAATGATATGGATTTCTGCACAAATTGGTCATAAGATGTGATCTGATCTTCATCTAAGTCACAACAATAGACAATCACAGTCTGATTAAACTAATAACACACAAAGAATTAAATGTTACCATGTTTTTATTGAACACACCATGTAAACATTCACAGTGCAGGTGGAAAAAGTATGTGAACCCCTAGACTAATGAGATCTCCAAGAGCTAATTGGAGTGAGGTGTCAGCCAACTGGAGTCCAATCAATGAGATGAGATTGGAGGTGTTGGTTACAGCTGCCCTGCCATCTAAAAAACACACACCAGTTCAGGGTTTGCTTTTCACAAGAAGCATTGCCTGATGTGAATGATGCCTCGCACAAAAGAGCTCTCAGAAGACCCACGATTAAGAATTGTTGACTTGCATAAAGCCGGAAAGGGTTATAAAAGTATCTCCAAAAACCTTGCTGTTCATCAGTCCACGGTAAGACAAATTGTCTATAAATGGAGAAAGTTCATCACTGCTGCTACTCTCCCTAGGAGTGGGCGTCCTGTAAAGATGACTGCAAGAGCACAGCGCAGACTGCTCAATGAGGTGAAGAAGAATCCTAGTGTCAGCTAAAGACTTACAAAAGTCTCTGGCATATGCTAACATCCCTGTTAGCGAATCTACGATATGTAAAACACTAAACAAGAATGGATTTCATGGGAGGATACCACAGAGGAAGCCACTGCTGTCCAAAAAAAAAAACATTGCTGCATGTTTACAGTTTGCACAAGAGCACCTGAATGTTCCACAGCAGTACTGGCAAAATATTCTGTGGACAGATGAAACCAAAGTTGAGTTGTTTGGAAGAAACACACAACACTACGTGTGGAGAAAAAGAGCCACAGCACACCAACATCAAAACCTCATCCCAACTGTGAAGTATGGTGGTGGGGGCATCATGGTTTGGGGCTGCTTTGCTGCGTCAGGGCCTGGACGGATTTCTATCATCAAAGGAAAAATTAATTCCCAAGTTTATCAAGACATTTTGCAGGAGAACCTAAGGCCATCTGTCCACCAGCTGAAGTTCAACAGAAGATGGGTGTTGCAACAGGACAACGACCCAAAGCATAAAAGTAAATCAATAACAGAATGGCTTAAACAGAAGGAAATACGCCTTCTGGAGTGGCCCAGTCAGAGTCCTGACCTCAACCCGATTGAGATGCTGTGGCATGACCTCAAGAAAGCGATTCACACCAGACATCCCAAGAATATTGCTGAACTGAAACAGTTCTGTAAAGAGGAATAGTCAATAATTACTCCTGACCGTTGTGCACGTCTGATCTGCAACTACAAGAAACGTTTGGTTGAAGTTATTGCTGCCAAAGGAGGTTCAACCAGTTATTAAATCAAAGGGTTCCCATACTTTTTCAACCTGCACTGTGAATGTTTACATGGTGTGTTCAATAAAAACATGGTAACATTTAACCACTTTGCATCCGGGCCAATTCTGACACTTCACTCCTACATGTAAAAAGCCTAATTTATTTGCTAGAAAATTACATATAACCCCCAAACAATATGTATGTTTTTTTTAGCAAAGACCCTAGAGAATACAATGCCGGTCATTGCAACTTTTTATCTCGCACGGTATTTGCGCAATAATTTTTCAAACGCATATTTTTGGGAAAAAAAACGGTTTCATGAATTAAAAAATATTAAAACATTAAAATTAGCCCAATTTTTTTGCATAATGTGAAAGATGAAGTTACGCCGAGTAAATAGATACCTAACATGTCACCCTTCAAAATTGCACACGCTCGTGGAATGGCGCCAAACTTCGGTACTTAAACATCCTCATGGGCGACGCTTTAATTTTTTTTACTGGTCACATGTTTTGAGTTACAGAGGAGGTCTAGGGCTAGAATTATTGCTCTCGCTCTAACGTTCGCTGCGATACCTCACGTGTGTTCTGAACACCGTTTTCATATGTGGGCGGGACTTACGTATGCGTTCGCTTCTGCGTACGAGCTACCGGGGACAGGGGCGCTTTACATTTTTTTTTATTTGTTTATTCTTTATTTTACTTTAACCTTTTTACTTTGAGACTTTAAAAAAAAAAAAAAAAGATAACTTTTATTCCTATTACAAGGAATGTAAACATCCCTTGTAATAGGAATAAGCATGACAGGTCCTCTTTACAGTGAGATATGGGGTCAATAAGACCCCGCATCTCACCTCTAGGCTGAGAAGCCTGAAATAAAAAAAATAAAAAAAACGATCACCGCTTCCTAGCTGAAGCGGCGCCGTTTTTTTGAATGCAGAGGACGGGCGTGACGTCATAACATCGCGCCCGGCCTCCGAACGATCATAGAGACTCCGGCGACCATCTGGTCCGCCGGAAATCTCTATGGTAAAAAGCCGGGGTTTGGCGGACCCTGTCACCGACTCACCGATCGCTCAGGTGAGTCGGTAGAAGCACCAGAGGGCGGCGGGAGGGGGGGGACATCCCCTCTCGCCGCCTGTAAGAACGATCAAGCGGTGGAACAGCCGCTATGATCATTCTTACGGTACAGAGAATCGCCGGCTCTAAAAAACGATATCTGAATGATGCCTGTAGCTGCAGGCATCATTCAGATATCCCGGCTCAAACTCAAGGACGTCCATGGACGTCCTTGGGTCTCAAGTGGTTAATTATTTGTGTGTTATTAGCTTAAGCAGACTGTGATTGTCTATTGTTGTGACTTAGATGAAGATCAGATCACATTTTATGACCAATTTGTGCAGAAATCCATATCATTCCAAAAGGGTTCACATACTTTTTATTGCAACTGTATGTGTGTTCCCTTTACTTGTATATATTAGTTAGATAGTTAGATTAGGTTGTTTTGGGGTTTGTTGTGTTCTCTTGTATTCATTTCTTGTTTATGGTTTGCTGTGGTTTGATTTCACGTGTGTCTTTATTTTCAATAAATATATATATATTTTCACTTACTCTGTTCCTGATTCCTTAAGTGCAGCCCAATGATCTGATCACCTGTATTGGATGTCTGTGTATGGCATTCCCCGTGACAGGCACCGTGAGAGAGAGAGACTCCACATAGTGTAAAACCAAACTTATCGTTTATTAAATAAAACATATTGCACTTACATCACAATGGATGATATAGAGCAGATTTGTAAAAAAAAACACCCGTCCTTCCGGGATAACAAATAACGCAGTGATGTCAGCATGTCCCTCCTCCCGACGAGTTTTGTCACAATATGATGTCCTGGAGCGTGCACGGGTGGTGTGCTGGCTGTTTTTTTTTTTTTTTATTATTCTTTATTTATATTCAAAGGAGGTACAGGTATTAAATTACGTTACAAATCAACCATTATGTGTATACATAGTTCATTTCTCATCAACTTTCAATATTAATAGAGTATATACTTTTCCCTCCTTATGTCTTTCCGTGTATGCAAATTAAACTTTATAGATTCATATATCATAACTTCTGATTCCTCTCTATTTTTTAATGTCCTTTTCTTCATACCTCACACAAAAGGGTATTACTTATTCCTCCCTTTAATTTTATATTTCACAAAATTTTCCCAGCCCTAAGAAAGTAAACCCAAACAAGAGAAAAAAAAAAGAGAGAAAACCCCCTCCCTCTCCTCTCCCCCTCTCTCCCATTGGAGGAACCGGGACCTCCATGATATTTCTAAGACGGGGCGGACTCATTCCCCAACAATCTCTTCCCTTCTTCTGAATATACAAATCAATTCCATATTGTCCAAGTTTTAGTGTATTGCTCTTTTCTATCCTGGGCCGAGTGCACCAAGTCCTCTATGGCCCCCACATTTCTAACCCTATTAAGCCACTCTGCAATCAATGGTGGCTTAGGGTTTTTCCAACTTCAAGCAATACACGCCTTGGCTTCATTGACTAGGTGACATAGGACGGAGTTTTTATATATCTGTTCTGGCATTTGTGAAAGGTGCAACAGACGGAAAGCAGGATCGTTCAGTACTGGATAAGTTCTGGTATTTGGGAAATTCTTTGTACCTCTAGCCAGTATTGTCTGACCAGAGGACATGTCCAGAATATATGAAGCAAGGTTCCCCGCCCCTTATTACATCGCCAGCAATGGTCCGAAGCTTCAGGGAAGAATCTACGTAGCCCCGACGGGATGTAATACCACCTGGTCAGTAGCTTGTAGTTTGATTCCTGGGTTCAAGTGCAAATTGATGAGTTCAGTGAAAGATATATTATCCTCTGACATTGCGCTGGCGTAAAGGTCTTAAGGTCTCCTGCCCATTTTCCAATTCCTGGCATCTCATAATTATTTGGGGGAGCAATTAACATTGTGTATATCTTTTTCAGGTGAGGGGCTCCTTCTCTTCACAGTATAGTTCAAACCTTGTCAATTCATGTCTATAATTTATCGCTGGTCCTAGGGATTAAAAAAAAAAAGGCGGAGTAGTAATGCCTGCCAGTGATTTATTTCAAATCTGCCCCCGGTTTCGTCATTGAGGCAACTGTGGGCCAAGAGTCCGAATACAAAAAATGTGACACCTGAATGTAGCCCCTCTCCCGCCGAAGTCCCTGATACGCGCCTACCTCCATCCCTGGCTCAAAACTTAGGTTGCCCAATATAGGAAACAATGGGGATTGCATTGACGAGTGTTTGGGGTTCTGACAGGTTTTAAAGCCTATACGCAGTGTTGGACCTATAAAAGGATGTTTTTTAAGGGAGTCCAGTGGTATTGCATAGCACCAAGGTGCTCTACACAAGGGTATCTGGCTAAACTCTTGTTCCAGTTCTGTATGTCTGCACCAGTCTATAACCCTGCCTACGTGCACTGCTTGGTAATATTTAGATACATCTGGGACTGCTAAACCGCCGTACCGTTTGGGTATGATCATATGGCTTCTACTGATCCTTGGTCACTTATTTGCCCATATGAATTTAGTAAAGAGCGTATCTACCTGGCGAAAGAAGGCAGTTGGAATATCTAACAGTAAAGCCTGAAACAAATACAACAATTTTGGTAAAATGCTCATTTTGATGATATTACAACGGCCAAACCATGAGTGGAATCCATATTGCCATTTGTCCAATAAGGAGTGAACTTCCTTATATAACGGGGGGAAATTTACTGTAAAGGTCTTCTCTATTTTGGTTGGGATGCATGTACCCAAGTATTTTAGTGCTGTCCCTACCCATTTAAAGTTGAAATTAGGTTGTATGGTTTGTTGTACCGCTGGGGGGAGAGCCACCCCCATCGCCTCCGATTTCGCGTAATTGATTTTTACATTTGCTAGTGCTCCATACCCTTCAATTTCCTTCATTAAATTTGGCAGTGAGACGTGTGGATTAGACAAAGAAAACAACAGGTCATCTGCATAGGCTGAAATTTTGTAATTACGATCTCCTATTTGAAGTCCCTGGATGTCTAAGTTTTCCCTAATTTTATTCAATAATGGTTCTAGGGAAACGGCAAACAGCATGGGGGAGAGTGGACATCCCTGGCACGTTCCATTTGAGATTTTAATCGGCTCTGAATATGTTCAGTTTACTTTAACCAGGGCCTGAGGGGATGCATACACCCCGACGATCCATCCTAACATGTGTTCTCCTAGGCCCATATGCCTTAACACTTCAAACATAAAACGCCAACTGACCCTGTCAAACGCTTTTTCTGCGTCATTGCTCAGGAAAATACAGGGGGGTTTTTGTTTTATTGGCAGGGTGGACCAAGTTGAGTACCTTGATGGTATTATCCCTCGCTTCACGGGTGGGGATAAAGCCAACCTGGTCCAGATGTACCAATTGGTTCAATAGCGTTTTTTTTTTTATTATTATATCTTTATTAGTTTTCATACAAAACACGACATTAACATATTACAATCCCTTTCATAAAATACCCTTCCCCCCTCCCCATTTGCCCTGACCTCTCCCTTCTGATGTAACCCCTTCTTCCATTCTTACTCTGTTTTAATATTGTCTTTTTATATTATTCACCCATCACCTCTGCGTAGCCCATTGTATACTTATAGGCTGTCCACGCCTTCCATTTTTATTCAAATGCCTCCATTGAATCCCTATCACTAAATCTCAGATATTCCAAACTGTACATTTCATCTAATTTATTGCACCATCCCTTCAGCTTAGGACTATCCGGGTCTTGCCAATGTATAGGAATTTGACTCTTAGCCACATTTAGTAACTGTGGGATTAAACTTCTAAGATATAATTTGTTAGGCATTCGGATACCGTGAAGTAGACATCCCCACGGATCATCAGGGACTTCGATGTTAGTTATATCTCTGATTATTCTCCTTATCTCACTCCGGTATTTTTTCATTTTGGGGCATGTCCACCATATGTGGGCCATCGTCCTAATTTCCTGACACCCTCGCCAGCATAACTGTGATTTTACCGTAGAATATTTATGCACCTTATCCGGGGTTAAGTACCATCTGACGTGACATTTATAATTCAGTTTGATTATATAACAATTACCTGACGTTGAGTGAACCCTCTTTATCATTTGTTTAATCTCACTCTCTTGAACTTGTGTTCCTAGTTCCTCTTCCCACTTCTTGATGAATGGCAATACTCCTGGCTTTTTTGTGTTATTTAAGATCTTATACATTTTTGAAATTACTCCCTTCTCTCCATTTTCCTCGCACATTTTCTCAAAGGGCCGTAAATTTTCTTTGGCTCTGATAGGTTTAGGTAATTTTTCAAAAAAGTGATTTAGCTGGGCGTACCGCCACTCATCAATCAGTCTCCATTCCGTATTTTTTTTGAATTCCTGAAATGTGATTAATTTATTTTGGACCATAACGTCTTTTAGTTGTGCATTTTCTTTTAACATCCATTTTCCAATTTTTTTTCCCCTTCCCGGTGTGAAATAACTTGTGTCTTTTAATGGTAGGTGAGTTATACTGCCAATTTTCTTTTTTGTGTATCTTATACCAAATTTTTAGTGCGTTTCTGGTAATGTCGTGTGTATTAGTCCCCAATTCTCGGTATTGTGCCGGAATCCAGATTACCTTCCCCAGTGAAGTTTTACTGATTGTACATTCCATATTCACCCAGCTCTTCTCTGTGTTATTATTAGCCCATTCCATTATCCGCGCTATTACTATCGCTTTATAATAATTTCTCATGTCAGGTGCCCCCAGTCCCCCTCTGTCTTTTTCTTTTATCAATAATGTCCATTTGATACGTGTTTTTTTCCCACACCAAATGAATGCTGAAAACAATGATTGTAATTTTTCAAAGAAAGCCTGAGGTAATGGGATAGGGAGCATCTGCATTTTATAAACTATTTTGGGTAAAATAATCATTTTTAAAATCCCTATTCTACCACTCCATGATAATTGCCCCGGTGCGATTCTATTCAAATCTATCCTAATTTAATTTAGTAGTGGGATATAGTTCTCTTTATATATTGTCTCGGATTTGGTAGTTAGTTTAATTCCAAGGTACAAAAGTGCTTTTTTCCCCCAGCTGAATGAGAAAGCTTCTTGATAAATACTCTTATCAATTTTAGGAATATTAATACTTAGTATTTCAGATTTAGTCCGATTTATTTTGAAATTAGACAACTTTCCGAACTCATTAAGGGCTTTCAGAAGATTGGGTAGGGTTATTTTGGGGTTAGTAATGAAGAACAAAATATTGTCCGCATAAGCCGCGAGCTTGTGCTCTTCATCACCTACAGTTATCCCACTTATATCCGCGTTCCGCCTTATCGTCCTTAATTAGGGTTCCAACGCAAACACAAACAATAGCGGTGATAAAGGGCACCGTTCCTCATCTTAAACGGTGCATATAGTGTCCCGTTTACTTTAACTCTCGCTGAGGGCTTATTATACAAGGAATTAATCCAATTGCTCATTCTGGGTACTAGACCTATTGCCTCTAATGTTCTCTGCATGAAGCCCCAGTCTACCCTGTCAAAGGCTTTCTCGGCATCAATTGACAGGAGTAGTCCTGGGGCCCCACTTTCTTTGATTTTCTGAATGGCCAAGAGTGATCTAATTCCATTATCTTTACCCTCCCTTCCTGGAATGAATCCGACTTGATCCAGATGTATAACATCTTTCATGATGGTTTTCATCCTATTAGCGAAGATCTTTGAATTTTTTTTAGTATTATTTAGAAGTGAGATCGGTCTATAACTGGAACATAATGTGGAATTTTTACCCTCTTTTGGAATTATAGTTATTGTGGCTTCTAGTGCCTCCTTCCACATCTCCCATTCTACACCTATCCCATTCATATAAGAACACATTTTCAGGGTTAATAGATCTATATTTCTTTTTCGTACATCACGGGACACAGAGCGACTTAGTCATTACTAATGGGTTATATAGATTACCTTCAGGTGTTGGCACTGGCCAATTCCAAACCGGAAGTACCCTCCCCTATATAAGCCCCTCCCATCCGGGAGCACCTCAGTTTTTTGCCAGTGTCTAAGGTGTTGGCCAAAGAGTAACATGTGTTTTCACTGGGCTTGCGTACAGGTTCTTTTGGGCCTTAGTAAGCTGTTCCGGATCCCACCAAAAAAGCTTCATAGCTAAACGGTCGGTACCCGGGCCTTGCAGCAGAAGAGCAAGGTTTTGCCTGTAATGCTTCTCTTAGGAGGGCTGGACCCTGGGATCCAGAGCTCTGGTCATACCCACGACCAAGATGTTGTCTGTGCAGGGTGCTATACAGGTCCAGGGGAGTGGAATCCTTGGGAACCCGGTCCCTGAAGGTTTAATTACAATGCCTGCCGTGATAGGTGAAGTTTGGACTTCTGTGGACCAAACAAAGTCCTGCGGCGGGGATCAGGTAAGTGGGGGCCCCCAGGAACTTGGTTCTATTGGGGGACCCCCAAGCCTAATTTGTCTTTCTGTCTGTTACCTAACGGTATTCCCGCTAATATCTGTGTATGCCTGTAACTACTGAAAATGTAAAATTTTAATAGTAGTCAAGAAAAAAAAAAAAAGGGACCGCGGTACCTGTGTTAAACCACTAGAGGCCGCTGTAGTCCATTTTTCTTGTCATGTGGATCTTTGGTTTTCTCAAGTCAAAAGATCCAGGCAGCTGGTAAGTTTCTCTGTGGGAATCCACTTCCTCTGCCCTGTTGCTGCGCTCATCCACCGCACAGGCCCTCCGGCAAAAAGGGCCCTGGCTCCTAGTCCCCTGTTTGATTTCGAAAAGGGCGCCAATGGTGCACGGGCGCGCGCGTGGGCGCATGCACGCGCCTCCTATGAAAAAAAGGGGCGGGGCGGGTGGATGACGCTCGATGCGCGCCGCGGCGCTTCTGCGCATGTGCGGGCGTCCCAGCATGGTTAAAAGACACAGTACAAGTGTCAGCTGGATGCAAACAGAGCTAGCAACAAACAGTGGCACACAGAGGCGGTTGATGCAGGCATCCCCATAGAAAGGCACTTTAGTGGACACCAGCTGGTATATAGCAGCAACTTTGTTAGACTATTACCAGCAAAATTGGTGTATGACGACGGGAATACCTCAGCTTTGTGCTTAAAGGATATGTCGTCCAGACGCTCCGGAAATAGATCTTCCAGGAAGCCAAAGGGGTCTCCATCGGGCTCTGAGGATATTGGGCATGCTTGTACTGCACCAATCTCCCCTGAGAATTCAGAGGTCAGTAGCCGTAGAAACCCCGCAGGAATGCCTGGTGCTGCGGCTGTCCCCAGTCCACCTGCTCCTGTATATATAACAGAGGAGGTTTTATCCTCAACTCTGGGAGGATTGGAAGAGAGATTAACAGCATTGATCGCTGCTTCCCTGTCACAGGAAAAGCGCGTCCGATCTCCGTCTCCTCCTTCAGAGTGCCTGTTAGTGGAGGAACAGCCCCACACAGAGATCGACCTACCTGAAGGGGATCAGGATGAGGTTGATTCAGTTATGGAGGAATCAACAGTGGAAGAACCTTTCTCAGCATCTCAGGCTGAAAGATTATGGGTTCAGTCTCTGACTAATATGGTCTGATCAGCATTTAAAATGCCTCTGGCGGAACCACCATCCACTACGGTTTCCTCTCTGGGGTCGCTAAAAGCTCCCCAGGCTGTCTGTTCCTTCCCAATCCACCCTTTATTAGAAGGGCTTATTTACCAGGATTGGGAGCATCCTGATAAAATATTTGCTCCCCCCAAGAGATTTCCGGTGATCTATCCCATGGAGGATAAGTTCATAAAAAAATGGAGGGTCCCTACAGTGGACGCAGCCATCTCTTCTGTTAACAAATCACTGACATGTCCAGTAGATAATGTTCCAATGTTCAAAGACCCAATAGATAAAAAATTGGAGTCTTTACTAAAATCTGCTTTCTCTACAGCAAGCATGGTGACACAACCTGCGGTAGCAGCGATTGGAGTCTGCCAGGCAGTGAAAGATCAGTTGAAACAAGTCTTAAGGGACTTACCAGATCAGCAGGCTCTTGCCCTGGCTGACCTGCCTAGAGCCTTGTGTTGCGGTGGACGCCATAAAGGATACAATCCAACAGGCCTCCCGCTTTACGCTGTCTATAGTACATATGCGTAGGCTTCTGTGGCTCAAAAACTGGTCTGCTGAAGCTCCCTGTAAAAAACTGCTGGTTAGCTTCCCATTTCATGGAGAACGCTTATTTGGAGAAGATCTGGACAAATATATCCAGAAAATTTCTGCCGGTAAAAGTTCACTCTTACCGGTTAAGAACAAGGGTAGAAGTCCTTCTTTTAAGAGGCCTACTTCTCCAGTCCCTGGCACATCGGCTGTGAAACAGTTCCGACGGCCTCCGCGGTCAAATTCAGGGGGCAGAAATCAGAGACAATCACAGGGTAACAAGAAACCCTGGGTCAAGAGAGGTACAAAACCTCCCCCTAAGTCATGAAGGGTTGCCCCCACTCAGTCGGGTGAGGGGAAGACTTCAGTGGTTCACAGAGACCTGGCGGGACACCATCAGAGATGGGTGATCTCCGCAGTAAGTCTGGGATACAGGCTGGAGTTAAAAGACATTCCTCCTGCCCATTTTATAAGGTCAAACGTGCCAAGCGATCCCCAGAAGAGTGGATCCCTCCTTCTGGCACTAGAGCAACTATTGCCCCAAGGGTAATCATGAAGGTTCCCTTGAAAGAAAACGGGTTTGGGTTTTACTCGAACCTTGTCACAGTCCCCAAACCAAATGGGGACATGAGGCCCATATTAAATATAAAAGGGCTAAACAAGTTCCTACATATCAGGACTTTTTCGGATGGAGTCGATCCGATCTGTGGCCACCGCCCTACAAGGGCAGGAATGGTTAGCCTCGATCGACATAAGGGATGCTTATTTGCATATTCCCATCTGTCCGGCCCACCAGAAATTTCTACGCTTTGCAGTAGAAGGGCGCCATTTTCAGTTCAGAGCCTTACCTTTCGGTCTGGCCACGGCACCACGAGCGTTCACAAAAATTCTGGCCCTACGATTGGCCAAACTAGGAACACAGGGTGTAACGATAATGGCATATCTAGACGACTTGTTGCTGATAGACCACTCAGTGAAAAAAACTAGAAGTGGTCGTTCACAAGATAATCAAGTATCTGGAATCTCACGGTTGCATTATCAACCGAGACAAGTCAGCCCTAAAACCAGTCAAAAGCCTGGAATACTTGGGGGCTAAGACTGGATTCAAATCAGAGAAAGATTTTCTTACCTCCAGAGAAGGTGTCGTCTTTGAAAGATTTGACCCACTTAGTGGGTGCAAAAAAGAAAAACCATCCATACGCCTCTGTATAAGGCTGCTGGGAAAAATGGTGGCTTCATTCGAAGCGGTACCCTACGGTCAATTCCATTCAAGGAACTTGCAGAGGGCCATACTGTCAGCCTGGAACAAAAAGGTTCAGGCTTTAGACTTACCAATGTCCCTGTCCCCTTCCGTTCGCACCATTGGTGGTTGGTGCCCCAGAATCTGGGAAGGGAAACCCTTCAGTCCGGTTTCTTGGAAGGTGGTCACTACAGTTGCCAGCCTCATAGGCTGGGGGGCAGTACTGGAGCAATGGTCTCTCCAGGGCAAGTGGTCAGAAGCAGAGAAGGCCCTGCCCACCAATTTCTTAGAGATACGAGCAGCCCGGTATGCCCTAGTAGCATGGACATCCAAACTCCAAGGGTCACCTGTCAGAATTCAATCAGACAATGCCACAGCAGTGGCATATATCAATCTCCAGGGTGGCACCAGGAGTCGTGCAGCCCAGAGGGAAGCGAATTGCATCCTGGAATGGGCAGAAAGGTATGTCACAGCCATATCCGCGGTTTTCATCCCAGCAGTGGAAAATTGGAGAGCGGACTTTTTAAGTCGCCAGCAATTATGCCCGGGGGAATGGTCTCTTCACCCCGAGGTTTTCCAGGCAATATGCCAGCGGTGGGGAACACCGGATGTAGATCTGCTAGCATCCAGATTCAACGCAAAGGTGGACAGATTTGTGTCTCGCACAAAGGATCCCCTAGCTTGCGGTTCGGATGCCCTAGTGTTCCCTTGGGATCAGCTCAAGCTGATATATGCATTCCCACCGCGATTAATCCGCAGAATCAGGGTAGAAAAGAAACCAGTGATTCTGGTGGCTCCAGCGTGGCCCCGAAGGGCATGGTACGCGGAGATTGTAAAAATGTCAGTGGGAAGTCCTTGGACCCTCCCACATCGTCCGGACCTGCTTTCGCAAGGACCGATATACTACCCTTCCTTACCAGCCCTAGGTTTGACGGCCTGGCTATAGAAGCCCACATTCTAAAAAAGAGAGGGCTCTCTAATCCTGTGGTATCTACCATGATCAATGCCAGGAAGCCGGTATCCAGGCAGATCTATTATAGGATCTAGAAGGCGTACATCACGTGGGGTGAGGCCAGGAAATGGCATCCACGTAAGTACGTAATAGGTAGGATTCTGGACTTCCTACAGTGGGCTGTACATAGGAAGCTTGCCTTGAGTACTATCAAGGGTCAGACGGCCTTGTCAATATTTTTTTTTTCAAAGGCCCTTGGCTTTGCATTCATTAGTCAAAGCTTTCATACAAGGAGTGATGCGTATTAGCCCTCCGGTTAGTATTCCCATATGTCCATGGGACTTAAACCTGGTTCTGTCGGTTCTACAGAAACAACCATTTGAACCATTGCGGCACATTTTCTTGGTTCTTCTCACCAGGAAACTGATTTTCTTAATAGCCATTTGTTCGGCTAAAAGAGTATCGGAATTAGCCGCCTTGTCCTGTAAGGAGCCATATCTGGTTATCCATAAGGACAGAGTAGTGTTACGTCCTCATCCAGCCTTCTTCCTAAGGTGGTATCGAGGTTCCATTTGAACCAAGATGTGGTTCTTCCTTCCTTTTTCCCCAAACCTAGTTCGGTAGAGGAAAAGTTATTGCATTCTTTGGATGTAGTAAGAGCAGTTAAAGCTTATCTTAAAGCCACTGCTCAGATTCGTAGAACGGATACTTTGTTTGTTCTGCCGGAAGGCCCCAGAAAGGGTCAGGCAGCATCAAAAATCTACTTTAGCCAAGTGGATTCGACAGGTCATAATACAAGCCTATGGCTTGAAAAGGAGACCGCCTCCGTTCAAAGTTAGGGCGCACTCCACAAGAGCAGTTGGAACTTCATGGGCAGTGCATCACCAAGCCTCCCTGGCTCAAGTCTGTAAGGCCACAACATGGTCCTTAGTACACACGTTTACTAGATTCTACCAGGTAGACGTCAGAAGTCAGGAGGATGTCGCCTTTGGGCGCAGTGTGTTGCAGGCCGCAAAAGAGCCTCATGCCTGATGGCGCCCAGCTTATGTATCCCTCCCCTCATTTGGCATTGCTTTGGGACGTCCCATTAGTAATGACTAAGTCGCTCTGTGTCCCGTGATGTACGAAAAAGAAAAAGGGATTTTTATAACAGCTTACCTGTAAAATCCTTTTCTTGGAGTACATCACGGGACACAGAGCTCCCACCCCTCTTTTTGGGACACTTATTGCTTGGCTACAAAACTGAGGTGCTCCCGGATGGGAGGGGCTTATATAGGGGAGGGTACTTCCGGTTTGGAATTGGCCAGTGCCAACACCTGAAGGTAATCTATATAACCCATTAGTAATGACTAAGTCGCTCTGTGTCCCGTGATGTACTCCAAGAAAAGGATTTTACAGGTAAGCTATTATAAAAATCCCTTTATTTTTTATAATATAATATCATCAGACCGTCTGGACCTGGGCTTTTCCCATTTGGTAGTTCTTGAATGATTTTTTTAATCTCCTTCTCTTTTATAGGAACTTCTAATAAATTTATTTTGTCCTCTGGGATTTTCTCGGGGTCGATCTCCTTAAGATAAGCTTTTATTTTCTCCCCTTTTTGTTTAATCTCTTCCTTTGTGTCCTGTACATTAATTGAGTACAACTGACTATAATATTCTTGAAAGGATTTAGCTATTTCAGGTGTTTTGTATCTTAGTTACCCGGTCTTTGTTTGTATTTTCTCGATATAATTAACAGTTTTTTTCTTTTTTAATATTTTCGCTAAGTACTTCCCCGGCTTATTACCCCATTGATATCTCTCTTTCTTAATTTGGTTAAAGACCGTCCGGGTTTCTTGTTCGAATACCTCTCTTAACTCCTCTCTTTTAATATTAAGGTTTAATAGATGTTCTTTTCCTCTGGTTTTCTTGTGTTGCTGTTCCAGTTCCGAGATTTATTTTATTAATAATGTTTTTTTCTCTTTTTTACCGCGCCCTCCTTTATTAATATCCCACGGATATAAGCCTTGTGAGTTTCCCAGACTGTGGCCTCTGACATACCCTCTGTACTATTCTCCCTTAAGAATTGGTCTAGTTCTTCTTTTATTCTCTGGCCAATTTTTTTATCCATTAATAATTCTTCGTTCAGCCTCCAGTTGTTGTTCCTATTTTGTGCTTCTCCAATATTCCATTGGAGTATTATTAGTGCATGATCTGAGAATGTTGTAATACCAATGTTGGTATCTACTGTATCCAGTAACCGGTACTCTACTAAAAAATAATCAATTCTTGAGTACGTCCCATGCACGGGGGAGTGGAATGTATAATCCCGTTGCTTTAAGTGTTGTGTTCTCCACGCGTCCACTAATTGGTGTTTGTGCATTTTTTTTTATTTATTCCTCTGGGCCATTCCAGTCCCCCTAACATGTGACGTACTATCAATGTTTGGCTCCAAATATAAATTAAGATCTCCAGCTAATATAGCGTTTAACCCACGTACATTATATGATATTATATTTATTTTGGGCATCCGATATTTCTAGAGTGACCTTGCTAAACAGGAAGAACTAATTCTATCAAAATATTTGTCCCCCCTCCCCACCTTCCCCCTCAATCCACCCCCCACCCTCGCCCCTCACCCACCACCCCCCCAACCTTCGCCACCCCTCTCCCCTCCTCCCTCCCTGATCCCTCTTCCCACCAAAGTGGGGGCTTCCCCAAGGCCCCATGATCCGTGGCCCTCCTTCTCCATCCGGCCCTACGGATTCTCCCCCCCTAGAGGTTGAACTCTGATTGTTGGCACAGGATCAAGGGCAGCTGCTCCCCACATGGGGATCCCCCGTACCCGTTCCGCTCCCCCGACTACTAATTTTTTTTTATTTGGTGTCCTCTCCCCTACAGCACCCCCTCTTCACCCCCCCTCATCTACCCAGTCCCATCTACCCCCAACTCTCCTCCTATTATACCCATCGTCCCAGACTTTTTTAATGCTACACATTATTAATTTTTCCCAGATTTCGACTTCCAGGGCTGTTTGTCCGTTGTCTTCTGCATTTGCTCTCTTTCCCACCATCCTGGAATGTCGATTTCGGGGATGTCCAGTCCTTTACAAAAGTTAGGGGTATCGTCCGGGAATCCCAGGGTAGCTGAATGTCCTTCCTTCCGTCCCACTAGACACGCTGGAAAGCCCCAAAAGTTTTGAATTTCCTGAGTCTTAAGTTATTCTAATAGTGGTTTTAAGATTCTTCTCCTATTCAATGTCTCTCCTGCCAGGTCTGTGAATATCTGTAACGTGGTATCTTCGAACTTAGCAGGGACATTGGATTTTAAACTTTGTCGAATCTGTTCTTTGTCTTGATAATTATGGAATCGCACGATTATGTCTCTTGGGATTTCTCCAGCTAGTCCAACAGGTTTCCTGATCCTATGGATTCTTTCAAATTTTATCTTTGCTGTTGCATTTTTACTTAGCATTTGTCCAAACACTTTATCCATTTTTTCCTGTAGATCTTCCATTTGTTGGTCTGGTAATCCTCGTATCCTCAGATTTTTTCTCCTGTTACGGTTTTCCTGGTCTTCGAGTCTGTATTTCATGTACATTTGCTCTTTCTGTATCTCTTCCAGTTGCCCTTTTAATTCTTTAACTTCCACTGCTTGGGCATCCATCTTTTCCTCCGTTTCCTCCATTCTCCTCAGTAAGTGATTCATGTCCTCAAGTATTATCGACATTTCCCCTTTAAGCGATTTCTCCATTCTATGCATTACTGTTTCCATTCTAGCGAACATCTCCGCTATTTCCCGTTTAGTAGGTAGTTGGTCTTTTTGTCTAATCTCTACTGTATCTTCCTCTTCTTCTTCCGCTGTAATAGGGATATCAGTCTCCGTGTGTTCTGAGTGTCTTCTCGTGACTGATTTCTGTAGGCCCTCAAATGTCCTCCTATTTGACAGTGCTGATTTCCCTGGGCTGACTTTAGAGACTTCTTGTGTCATATATTTTTTAATAGAGCTCGGGCTCGGGCTTGTGCTCATTTTTGGGAGCTTTGCCGTTGTGCCCCTTAGCTGCCTAACCCTCATCATTCTTTTTCCTGTCTCTGCGTGTTATAAATAGATCTGTGTCAGACACCGCCTGTGACCTCTGTGCAAGGACCCTCCTAGTTGTTCTACAAATGCTATGTTTAACTTGGTTTTATGTAATCTATTGGTTGCTCTAAGGCTTCCGTTTGTTGCACCAGTAGTTTATACTAGATAGCAGTAGCAGAACCACCAATAGGAGTCCTTTCACAAAAGCTAGTATACGCAACTCTTGTGAAATCATATCATGTCTAAGGTAGATCAAGTTTCCTATAGCTGCTGCTCTCTGAGCAGTGTTTCCCACTTCCTTCTTTCAGGGTTGGCAATAAAAAGGAACTGAGGTAGAGAAAATGAATGGAGCAAGAGAAAAAAAATATAAAAAAAATAAAGAAAAATTTTGTTTTGAATGATGCGCTAGGTTTCAGTATGGTCCGAGACACAGTATCTGTGACAGAACCCACTGTCACTGTGTGCTTTGGAAGGGACTGAGGGCGGGCCTCCTACCCACAGATTATGGCCCAGAAGAGACTGAGACTCTGGGAGAAGCTGGCATTGAGATAATGTAATGTAATGCTACATCCCTTCTCCCCCACCCCCCCCTCTTGTTGCTGTGTTTAGCTGTGTTGAGTCATGGCACAATGGTCTGGACTGCAGACATCTCTCCGCAGGGGATGTGTATTGAGGGGTTGCCTGCTTACCATAATCCCTTTATGTTTATCTGTAGTCTCTGTTTCAGTGTACAAGTGTTCAGTTCCCATTGGTTCTTCCTTGTCCCCTACCCCCCCCCCCCCCTCTATGACAAGGCTAAGGGGAGTGCCCCTAACTGTGTGTAAAAGTGTATGTTTTGGATTTAATAAACTGGTTTTATGCTCTGCATGTTTAACCCTCAACACCTGTGTGGCTTGTCTCGTGATTGAGGGGTTAAGGGCTGGTTATGGCGAATTTGGAGGACAGGAGACACAAGTCTGGCGGATGTGCCCCTCTGGGGTATCTGAGATCCGTCACAGTGGTGGCAGCAGTGGGGTGTCTCCTGCAGTCCGGGACATCCAAACCACCACCAGGATTCAAGATCCGGGCAGCCGCCAAGGAGCAATACGGGGACCAGCCAGCATGAGAGCGGAGTTCGGGAGGAGGCTGCAAGGCATGCGGAAGCAACATCGGGGACCAGTGACAGAGCGCACCATGCTTGGCTGGGAGGATGTGATCCGCTGGCAACTCTGGCATGAGACACTAAGCCACGAGCGGCACCATCAGGGGAAGATCCTTCCCTCCTCCACAGAGATGTACTGGACGCAGTACCGTGCGCGTGAGATGTTCCTGAGGGAACGACCGCGAGATGAGTATAAGATGGAGCTCGGAAGATTGGTCCAGGAGGAGATGAGGCTGGACGCCAGCTACAGAGCCCTCCGGTGGTTTGCGGCTCAACTGTGGCCAAGTACAGCAGATGGCAGCCCGACAGAAGGCGTTGGCTACGGCAGCGTGGGGCTGCTCCATCAAAAAATGTATGGAGACCCAGACTTTGGGAGCGACGAAGAGTGGCGGCTGAAAGACATCCTGGACTTCCGAGATGAGGTGCTGGACCTTCCCGAAGAGGCGTGTGGCCTGGAGGAATTGGAGTTCCTGGTTGAGCAGGAATGGGAGCTCGAGATTGCCTACAAGCGGCTGTTTGACGGTAATCAGCAGCCTGGCATGGCTCCCGTTGCCTGGGACTGTCCTGGAGAAATAGCGGACAGTCGCGAAGATGCAGAGCAAATGGGGCCAGGAGTGCCCCTACATTTTCCCGTCCTAACCGCAATGGAAGAAGCGGCAATGATACAGAGGGCACTGCGAGTGCTAGAATGCCAGAATGCACCAGAGGTTTCCCAGGCAGCGAGACAAGATAAAAGCATAAAGGTCTCAGAAGGGGAAGTTGAGACGGGCACTGGAAGGCTGGTAAATGGTGATCAGCGGCAAGTCCAGAGTATCGAATCCGGTGCCCCAGCAGAAGCGCTGGCTACAGGGCAGAGTGCCGCTGGCCTCTGCCCAGCATCAGAAAAAGAGTTGGACCCGGAGAGTCTGAGAGATGCTCTTCGTGAGCCGTTTCCCCAACAGCAGATATCCCCAACGGGAGTGGAGGAAGCAATTCTCCCTCCCCAGCAATTGGACAGTACCCCAATGTTCATCCCCCCAGCAGAAGCGCTGGCTGCAGGGCAGAGTGCCGCTGGCCTCAGCCCACCCTCAGAATTGGATCCAGGGAGTCCGAGGGATGACCTCAGTGAGCTGTTTCCCCAGCACTTGGACACTACCCCAGTGTTTATCCCCCCAGCTGAAGCGCTGGCTGCATGGCAGAGTGCCACGGGCCCCTGCCCAGCCCTCAGTATGTCTTTGGAGGGTTTGGGAGACAGCCCCTGTCAGAAGTCGCCTCAGCAGCTGGTCACAGAACCAGGAGGGGGAAAAACCCTTCCCCCTCTCCAGCGGCTGAACTCTACCGTTGTATATGTCCCCCTAGCAGAATCGCTGGCTACAGAGCAGAGCGCTGTTGGCCTCTGCCCAGCATCAGAAAAAGAGATGGAGAGTCTGGGAGATAGTCCCTGCAAGATACCTCCTCAGCGGCTGGTAACTACTCCAGGAGAAAAGCAAGAACCTTTCCCTCCCCAACTGCATAGCACTGCCAGCCTATGTTCCCTACAAGCTGAAGCGCTGGCATCGGGGCAGAGGATTATTCAGCTCCCCTCAATATCTGCAACCCAGCCCCGGATCACGGGAGTGCGGACAGGTGTTCCCACTCTGCAGCGGCTGTTTTTATTCACGGGAGACCGTATGTGCGATTTTGCTCCCCAGTGCCAGAGACGTACTTTTCCTTTTCCTGGTTGCCTGGGGTGGAAGTTTGTGACTAACGCAGGTCCAGACCAGTTGGGGGTCAGGAACCTGGTTAGTCTGTTTTTAAAAGGGGAGAAATGTGACAGAACCCACTGTCACTGTGTGCTTTGGAAGGGACTGAGGGCGGGCCTCCTACCCACAGATTATGGCCCAGAAGAGACTGAGACTCGGGGAGAAGCTGGCATTGAGATAATGTAATGTAATGCTACATCCCTTCTCCCCCATCCCCCCCTCTTGTTGCTGTGTTTAGCTGTGTTGAGTCATGGCACATAGACAATGGTCTGGACTGCAGACATCTCTCCGCAGGGGATGTGTATTGAGGGGTTGCCTGCTTACCATAATCCCTTTATGTTTATCTGTAGTCTCTGTTTCAATGTACAAGTGTTCAGTTCCCATTGGTTCTTCCTTGTCCCCTACCCCCCCTCTATGACAAGGCTAAGGGGAGTGTCCCTAACTGTGTGTAAAAGTGTATGTTTTGGATTTAATAAACTGGTTTTATGCTCTGCATGTTTAACCCTCAACACCTGTGTGGGTTGTCTCGTGATTGAGGGGTTAAGGGCTGGTTATGGCGAATCTGCAGGCTGCGGGTGCGTTTGGAGGACAGGAGACACAAGTCTGGCGGATGTGCCCATCTGGGGTATCTGAGATCCGTCACAGTATCTTAATAGTACTTAATAGTTCAAGGTAAGTAGTCAGTGTTGGTTAATGTTCTGTCAACCCGTATCTTGGATTGCCCTTCTGAAACATTCAAGGCTTCTAGGTCCTTACTATGCACACCAAGGAACTCACTATTAGTCCTGTGTAAATTCAAATATATTCATAGGAGACACTTATTCACATATAGTTAGATGTATTCCCCGAAATTAGTAACCTCTACGGGTGGTCACCTTCAATAGTGTATCAAAAAGTCCTTTCAGTTGTATAAATCGTTGCCTGTTAGTCCCCCTTTTTTTTTATATCATTCAGTTCATTCAATTCGTATATATATATATATATATATATATATATATATATATATATATAAAATGATGGAGTGACTCACCCTTTAGTTGCTTCAGTTTACCGTAACAGGATTCTTAACTCTTGACGTCACTTGCGTTGATCGTTGAGCTCAGGGGGTAGCACCCTTTTTTTTCTCTGGGGGTATTGATGTTTATGATGGTCTCTGGTGGACAAATAATCGGGGTGCTATGTTTTATCTTAAGTTCTTCCCTTTATATATTTCTACTGGTGCTGTATGTGGAAAGCAGTAATAGAAGTTAAAGAAGTCAAAGGGCAGAAAAAGGGGAGTTCCACGTGATTTAAAGGCAAGACAGGCCAGTTGCAGAGAGGGTTTTTTTTCCCCCTGTCCAAGTGGTTTCTGCGGGGTATTGAGCTCTGAGTGCCCCCTACTCAGTACTACAGGCTTTCCCACCTTCTCGTATCCACTTCCACCTCCACCTCCGCTCTGTTCTCCTCTAGCTTCAGCTCACTTCCTCCCATTTCTCTGCAGCCACTTCTTATACTCTTTTCCTTGTGTCGGCGTTATCTGTGCCGCGGCGCTGTCAGCGAATTCTAATGCTTTAATTGCATCAAATGCCTAACTGCAATCACTCGCCTGCTTTCCCCTTATCTCTACTGCTTCTCCTGTTCTGCTCTGCTCGTCCCCACTTTGGAGGGTAGAGATGCCGGGGGGGGGGGGGGGTAGGAGAGGGAGCGTCCGCTTGAACTCCTGGACTCGCGGCACAACCAGTCACCTTATTGAGTCTCCCTTGCCAGGATACCAGATTGTGGGACAGGTTGAAGCCGACAAGACGCCGCCGCAATGACATCCCATCTACTTCAGGTAAGGCAGTGGTGAAACAATGGAGGCCGTTACAGGTTACCATGGGTCAGGAGGGATCATGCAGGGTTCGCGGGGGGGGGCTCACAGGGGAAAGATCCAGGGCCAGATCACATCTTCCCGCCGTTCATGTTGAGGGAGCTTTGCGGGCTTCCCGGAGCTAGCAGCTGCACCTGAACTTCGGATGTGAGCATCATTATGGTTCAATAGCGGTTTAAGACGCGAGGCAAGCAGTTTGGTGAATAGCTTTAGATCTACGTTCAACAATGAGATTGGGCAGTAGCTCCTGCACTCCACCGGATCTTTCCCTTCTTTCGGGATTACCGAAATGTGTGCCATAAGTGCGTCCGGGGGGAGGGTGGAGGCCCGACCAATCGCATTGAATGCTTTTGTCATATAAGTACCCAATGATGGGAAAAAGTTCTTATAGTATTGGATTGTAAATCCATCTGGACCTGGCGCCTTCCCATGTTTAACTGTTTTCATCATTGCACTTTATTCCTCAATTGATATAGGGGCTTCCAAACTGTTGCGGTCCGGAGATGTCAATCTAAGGAGATGTTCTGAGGAAAGGTATTCCTCCATGGTGGTCCGGGGTACGGGTGAAGGTATCAGATTATATAGAGAGGAATAATACTCTCTAAACCTCTGGGCTATGTCTTTAGGTAATGAAATTAACTGTCCATTCTCACCCTTTATATGGGGTACATATGCTGTCCTCCCCTTCTCCTTGAGCTTCCCTGCCAGCACTTAGCTACATTTATCTCCCAGTTTGTACGTTACTTTCCTTCCTGACTGTATTACTGCTTTCGCTTTGTACCGCAGGAGATCTGTCATATGTCTCCTTAGATGTGCCAGCTCCTTCCCTATATTCAATGTCTGTATTTTTTTTATGTTGTGACTCAAGTATTTGGATTTCTTCTGCCAATTTTAATATCTGTGCCTCTCGTGCTTTTTTTTAGTCGGGAGCCATGTTTAATCAATACCCCTCTCATTACTACCTTATGTGCCTCCCATATCATGCCCGGGTCACTCCCCGGGGTGTCGTTCGTCCTAAAATATGCTTCCATTTCTTTTGCTACATCCTCCCGAATTTCGGGGGTCTGCAGCAGGCTTTCGTTCAGACGCCAATGCCACTCAGGGGAGGAAGCCGAGCCAGACAGGGAGATATGAAGCGTCACAGGCGCATAGTCTGACCACGTTATATTTCCTATAGACACTTCATGTACCGACGCAAGCAGATAATGTGGCACCAGGAAGAGGTCTATGCGGGATTACAGTTGATGGGGATTGGAAAAGAACGTATAGTCTTTCTCTCCTGTGTGTAACAACCTCCACACATCTACTAGCTGCGTCTCCTGCAGCTTCTGCACGACACCCCTCCTGGTGTCCCCTGGGATGGAGGAAAGCCCCGATGATGTGTCCACTTTGGGGTCCAATGGTATATTGAAATCCCCCCAAGAATCATATCAAAATATCTTGATGCACATTTGGTAGTAGCCAATGTCACCTTCACGCCCCCGATGTGTCCCTTTAAAAATAAAAAGCGTCCATTTACATCCAGCCGTTTATCCACAAGAGACCAGGGTATCTGGTTGGAGATAAAAATGGACACCCAATGCCAAATTTTATAACTTGAAAGAATATTTTATAAAATGGATGCACAACATCGATATTGAAAAGAATATACAGTATAATATATGCATTATATTAAATCACAAAGATAAAGTACAAAGATGACACCATAGAGTGACCTTTTGTGATATGATCATGCATCACCTCAATGTACACCTAAATTTATCTCATCACAATATCTAGAGGGATACCAATATTTCCATGATCGGGACCCTTAGTGTTCAAAATAGGGATGATCTTTATCATATTTAAATAATCAGGGCTTGACAAATTTGTTTGGAATCTAGGAGCCAGCTAAAAAAAAGTTAGGGGCCAGGAACGCGCCGCGTCCCGCCAAGCTCGCTCGCAGAAGCGAACGCATACATGAGTAGCGCCCGCATATGAAAGCGGTGTTCAAACCACACATGTGAGGTATCGCCGCGATTGGTAGAGCGAGAGCAATAATTCTAGCCCTAGACCTCCTCTGTAACTGAAAACATGCAACCTTTAGAATTTTTTAAACGTCACCTATGGAGATTTTAAAGGGTAAAAGTTTGTCGCCATTCCACGAGCGGACGCAATTTTGAAGCGTGACATCTTGGGTATCAATTTACTTGGCGTAACATTATCTTTCACAATATAAAAAAAATTGGACTAAATTTACTGTTGTCTTATTTTTCATTCAAAAAGTGCATTTTTTCCCAAAAAAGTGCGCTTGTAAGACCGCTGAGCAAATACGGTCAGAAAGTATTGCAACGACCGCCATTTTATTCTCTAGGGTGTTAGAACCCCCAAACATTATATATATATTTTTTATTCTAATTAGAGGGAAGGAGATGGCAGTGAAAACAGACAGGGGAAGCTCCGTTAGCATTGCTGGTTGTCTTGTCATACCAACGGCCACCACAAGACGGCGCCAGATCACAGAAGGAAGCATAGGCCGCAAAGACATGGCCTCAATTACCGGCGGGCGCGGCCGACGCGATCGCGCGGTGGCGGGCGCACAGAGACACAGGCTACCCCAGCTGTGCCGCCCCAGGTAGCTAATTCTAGTCGCAATTGCGACCTGGCGCCCAGGGTTTGTCGAACCCTGTAAATAATATATCTATATTTATATGTTGTCAATATATATATATATATATATATATATATATATATATATATTAAAATTTTATTTGAAATAGCGTCCCCTAATTATAAAATTGGGAATGGTCTCAGTCATGATAGTTAAATATTATGCCCACCTATATATAATCAAGGGGGGTACCGATAAGGTGGGTTTCTATATTCGTAGGGGTACGTAATATCTAATAACTACCTGAGGCCCAGATCAAGTTCACAAACAAATGGAGTCTAGGACTTAATTCTGTAAATTCATGACAGCACAAGTTTAGAGATACCTCTGACCAAAAAGCTACCCCTCCAGTGCGGACTTAATTTATCTATTCCCAAAAATATGGTATTACTAGGATCTCTATTGTGGACTATCGAATAATGTTTAGAAACTGAGTGTTTGGTAAAACCGTTTCTAATATTATTAATATGTTCGTTTAATCAAACTTGCAATGGACACTTGGTCCTGCCCACATACTGCAGTCCACAAGGGCACTGCAATAAATAAACACCTGTAGTTGAGCATGTAATTTGTTGAGAAGGGTTATACCTTAGGGTCTCTACAAGATACTTTGAATCCCCCCTGTTGCGCGCCGGCCATCTGAATAACAGCGGCTCTGATAGGCTTCCCGATTACAGCCCGTGGGCTCTAATCGGCTTCCAAATGGTTAACCAGAGGGTGCACAGGGTGTGCGTTCCCTGGTTAACACTGACACGCGTCTCAGCCAATCAGGTTCACCGGGTCTGGTTATCGGTCACCTGATTGGCTGAAGCGACATCGAGGGCGGGAGAAGACATCGAGGGAGCATGGAGGAGGATGGCTGACCCGAGAAAGGTAAGTGCCGGGCGGGGGGGGGGGGCAAACTGGCGGTATTTGATGGGGCAAACAGGTGGCATTTTACGGGGCAAACTGGCAGCAATTGATGGGCAAACTGGCGACAATTGATGGGCACAGTGGCGACAATTGATGGAACAGTGGCGACAATTGATGGCACAGTGGCGACATTTGATGGCACAGTGAGGCTGCAATTGATGTTTTTTTTTTGTTTGCGCCCCCCAACCCCAAAAAAATTTGAGCACCAGCCACCACGGTTTGTGGAGTGTATGGGGATTAGATCAGTTTACACGTTATTACTGGTGGTTTTTCCCTTAAAAATGGAGGACGACATTGTTACCATCCGAGGCTCAGACTGAGGAGTGTTTTTTGTTTATAAATTGCAGTGAGTCAGCACGCCACCCGTGCCCCAGGACATCATATTGCGACGAAACTTGTCAGAAGGAGGGGCGTGTTGACGTCACTGCGTTGTTTTTTTATCCCGGAAAGACAGGTATTTTACAAATCTGCTCTATATCATCCATTTTGATGTAAGTGCAATATGTTTTATTTAATAAACGATAAGTTTGGTTTTACACTATGGCGAGTCTCTCTCCTTTCGGATTCCTAATCACGGTGCCCAAGAGATGAACCTCTACCCAGTGGAAAGTTTTGCTTATCTGGTTTCCTCTGCACAGTGAAAGTCCATCCCGTCTGAGTGCCAAGTCTCTGACATGTGAGGGGAAAAGGCCCTGGCTGGGCATTAGTCACAAGCGATTCAGCTTGGGCAAGTGTGAAATTTATGTGGTGGTGGACACTCACCGTTTGTCAGTGTGATCTAATACATCACGAGGAGGATTTACACTCATTGACCATTTTGTACTCCCCAATCTAATGGTGAATAAGAGGTCATGTCACCCATTGAGGAATACTGTCTTTCAGAATTTATTTTTTATGGACTTCTATCATACAGTAAAGAGTGGTTTATCATTATGTATAGTCTATTTATCATGGGTTCTATACAGTGGATATAAAAAGTTTACACACCTGTTTAATTTTTTTACATCACAGAAATCCAACATTTTGACAAAGATAAATCATTTCAGAACTTTTTCCACCTTTAATGTGACCTATAAACTGTACAACTCAGTTGAACAACAAACTGAAATCTTTTAGGTGGAGGGAATAATAATTATAATGATATGGTTGCATAAGTGTGCACATCCTTAACCACTTAACGACCGCCCACTGTAATTATATGTCGGCAGAATGGCACAGACAGGCAGAATCACGTATATGTACATGATCGCCTTTGTATAGTTGGGGGGTCCGATCGGACCCCCCTTCTGTACAGTGAGCGGTGGTTAAGTGTTCGGGAGCGATCCGGCATGAGGGGACGGCCGTTCGATTCCGGCCACCCCCTCTCGATCGCTCCCGGCGAATGAGAGAGCTTCCCCTGCCTGTAATGTAAACACAGGCAGGAGGAAGTGATGTCATCTCTCCTCGTGTCGGTCTTTTCGATCCGGCGCGAGGAGTGAAGACATCTCACAGTAAGTGCACCAACAGCCCACTGACACCAGTACACGTAGGCACACAAATCACCCCCCAGTCACCCCCAGTCACAGTGCACCGTTTGCAGTGATCATTTTTTTTACTGATCACTGCAATCAGTGTCATTTGTGACTGTAAAAAGTTGCAGGGCAGTTAGGATTAGGCCCCTTTAGGTCCAAGGTAGCCCCCTAACCCCCCCTAATAAAGGTTTAACCCCTTGATCGCCCCCCAGGTAACCCTTTCACCCCCTAACGCCAGCGTCACTAAGCGATCGTTTTTCCGATCGCTTTTTTCTTGTCGCTGGTGTCCTAGATAGCCAGTTAATTATTTTTAGGTTCGCCGCAGGTTTTTATTAGCGTCAGGTACCCCCATATATTATTTTAACCCCGATTGCCCCTAGAGTTAACCCTTTCACCAGTGATCACCGTATAAGCGTCACTGGTGACACTGGTTACCCAGTGAGTTATTTCGTTATTTAGGTAACCCGTCAGGTTTTTATATAGCGTCGGGTACCCCCATATTTAACCTAATAAAGGTTTTAACCCCCTGATTGCCCCTAGTTAACCCTTTCACCAGTGATCACCATATAAAGGTTACAGGTGACGCTGGTTGGTTAGTTTGCTTTTTATAGCATCAGGGCACCCGCCGTATATAACCCAATAAAGGTTTAACCCCCTGATCGCCCGGCGGGTGATATCAATTAGGTTTTAGCGCCAGAGAGGGTCTGCGTCGCCCCAGGCAGCGTTAGGTTAGTGCCAGTAACACTTAGGCCTCGTACACACGGCCGAGATTCTCGTTGAGAAAAACATGTCGTTTTTTTCGACGAGATTCTTGGACAAGAAACTTGTCCCGGCCGAGTGTACACACGCTCGTTTCAAAGAACCCGCGGTTCTTTGAAAGGAGTGTACGCGGTGACGTCATCGACTACGTCGAGCATGCGCTCGTCATATTCGATGCCGTCGCCGCCATCTTGGTATACCCTACGTATGCCTAGGAAGCTACCGCGCATGCGTCAAATTCATTTCGAACATGCGCGGGCTTCCGGGCGGACAGGTAAGTGTACACACACTCACTTTTCTCGTCGAGAAACACGCCGAGGAGAATCTCGACGAGAAAATAGAGAGCAGGTTCTCTATTTTCTCGTCGAGGTTTCTTGTCGGTTTTCTCGACGAGAAACACGACCGATTTACTCGGCAAGACCTCTCTGCCAGCAAGTTTCTTGCTGGTTCTTGCCGAGAAAATCGGTCGTGTGTACGAGGCCTAACACCCACGTGCAAAGCATACACCTCCCTTAGTGGTATAGTATCTGATCAGATCTATACTAGCGTCCCCAGCGGTTTAGGGTTCCCAAAAACGCAGTGTTAGCGGGATCAGCCCAGATACCTGCTAGTACCTGCGTTTAGCCCCTCCGCCCAGCCCAGCCCAGCCCACCCAAGTGCAGTATCGATCGATCACTGTCACTTACCAAACACAACACACATAACTGCAGCGTTCGCAGAGACAGTCCTGATCCCTGCGATCGCTAACAGTTTTTTTGGTAGCGTTTGATACATTTGGTGACAGTCAGGTGCTTTTTTTTACCTGTGAATCTTACTAGTGTACCCCTAAATTTAGAGCCCAAAATGGCAAGTCGAAGGTACACTAGTAAAGAGGCCTACGAGATTCTGAGCATGACAGATAGTGAAGAGGTCACGTATCTGTCAGATTCAGGCTCAGAATATCTTCCCGTAGAAGACAGTGACGTCAGCGGCCCCACGTCAGATAGCTCGGACGACGAAGTTGAGGTCCCTGCTAAGGTCAGGCGTACCCGATCCCGATCTTCTGAGGTTGTTGAGGAGCAAGAACCGCAGGGCTCTCGTATCATGGAGCAGAGTAGTACAAGCGCTGCTATTCCTTCTGGTGAATTGGCAAGCACCAGCGGCCTAGTACAGCCTGGGCGTACATCCAGCACTGCAGTATCACGTGGTGACGTGGCGAGTCCCATAAGTGCAGTTCAAGCTGGCGAGGTGGCAAGCACAAGTAGTGTCCCGCTGCCACCAAGAAGACAAAGGCAGGCCCGTCGTGCCCATAGTGCCCTTCCTGCAGAATTCGCCTATCCTGATTGGGTCCCCACCACTTCTGCAGAACCCGTACTTCCCCCATTCACTGCCCAACCCGGTATTCAGGTGGAAACAGCTGATTTTATGCCAATCGATTATTATTCGCTGTTTTTCACGGAAGATCTCTATAGATCTATTGTGGACCAGAGTAATTTGTATGCTGGTCAATTCATCGCCGCTAACCCCCAGTTGCCTAAAATTGCCAAAGATTGGAAACCAATTACGGTTTCCGAATTTAAGACCTTTCTGGGCCTTTCCCTCAACATGGGCACACATAAATTCCCGTCATTGCGTGCTTATTGGTCCACGCACCCAATTGACCACATGCCCGTGTTCTCTGCCTCCATGCCCAGGAAACGATACGAGCAGATTTTGCGGTTCATGCACTACAACGACAATGAACTTTGTCGTCCACGTGGGGACCCTGAGTACGACCGGCTCTATAAAATTCGGCCCCTCATAAACCACTTCAACGAACGTTTTGCAGCCTTGTTTATTCCCGATCAAGTTGTCTGCGTTGATGAGTCCCTGATTTAATTTTCTGGCCGCTTGGCTTTCAAGCAGTACCTTCCCAGCAAGCGTGCCAGATACGGGGTCAAGCTCTATAAGTTCTGTGACAGGGCAACAGGCTATGTATGGAGCTTTACGGTTTATGAGGGAAAAGACAGTCAGGTTGAGCCGGTCAACTGCCCAGATTACATAGGGAGCGCTGGCAAGATAGTGTGGAAATTGGTGTCACCCTTATTCGGAAAGGGGTACCACTTGTATGTGGACAATTATTACACGAGCGTGCCACTGTTTAGTCACTTGTTTGATCATCAGATTGGAGCATGTGGCACTGTGCGACCTAATCGCCGGGGCTTTCCCCAGCGGCTTGTAGATTCCCGTCTTAGGCTGGGGGAGAGAGCCTGCGTGAAGTGTAATAACTTGCTCGCTATGAAGTGGAGGGACAATAAGAATGTTTTCCTTCTTACCTCCCTTCATGCAGACACGACAGTCCAAATTCGTACAGCGACTGGTGTTGTGGAGAAACCCCTCTGTGTCCACGAATATAACAAAAATATGGGAGGGGTGGACCTCAATGACCAGTTGATGGCGCCGTATCTAATTGACCGTAAGGCGAGACGCTGGTACAAAAAAGTGTCTCTATCCTTATTCCAATTGGCTTTGCTGAATGCTCATGTGCTATACAGAGCTTCAGGTGGGACGTTATCTCTTCTAAAATTCCAGAATGAGATAGTCACAGAACTCCTGTATCCAGGCGGTTCTGCACCTCACCATCCCCTACCAAATGCAGTAAGCCGGCTGCATGAGAGGCATTATCCGTATGCCCTCCCGAGTACCCCTACCCAACGAACCCCCCAAAAAAGATGTCGTGTCTGTAGCAAGCGCGGATTTAGGCGTGACACTCGTTTTTTTTGTCCACTCTGTCCTGACAAACCTGGTCTTTGCCTTGGTGAATGTTTTGATCGCTACCACTCAAAAGTGAAGTTTTAGCGTAGGGTACAGCATTTCACAGACTAGGACACACTTACACAGGGTCTCCCAAGATGCCATTACATTTTGAGACCCGAACCATTACAGTTGGTAAAGTTACAAAAAAAAGTGTAAAAAAAGAAAGAAGAAAAAAAAACGTAAAAAACAAAACACAAAAAAAATATATAAAATAAAAAAAACAAAAATAGTTGTCGTTTTATTGTTCTCTCTCTCTCTCTCTATTTTCTCTCTATTGTTCTGCTCTTTTTTACTGTATTCTATTCTGCAATGTTTTATGCTTGCTTTTCAGGTATGTAATTTTTTGTTTTCAGGTACGCCATTCAGTTGCAGCACGGATCTATTTATCTTGACAGCAACAGCGTTTGCTCCCACGATACATAAAGCCGTGACTCCAACGCTGTAGGAGGTGATTTCACCACCACAGTTTAAAAAAAGAGCATATATGCCGAAGCATGGGGGCAGCAGGGGCGGAGGAGCGATTTTGCTCCTAATGCCGCGTATATACGGTCGAAATTCCGACGGAGGCTTGCCCGTGGAAAAGTCCGACCGTGTGTACGCGGCATAACTTTTTTGCGGGAGGATGCCCCCATGCTTCGGCATATATGCCCATCATTAGAAGTGGGTGGATGAAGGGAGGTATTCTAATGGTGGGCATACCCACCGATCAATCTCTTTTTTTCGTTCAGCCAACAGGCTGCATGAAAAAAAAGATTACAATACATGTCCAACAAGGACCAGCAATGTACTGGTATGTTGCTGGACTTTGAATGGTTATACCAGATTGATGCCTGCGGGTATCATTCTTTTCAGCCAGCGGCCGGCTTTCATGTAAAAGCAATCCTAGTGGCTAATTAGCCTCTGGACTGCTTTTACAAGCAGTGGGAGGGAATGCCCCCCCCCGGATATAAACAGCGCCATTGGGAAATTGGGAAAGCATTTTATCACACCGATCTTGGTGTGGTCAGATGCTTTGAGGGCAGAGGAAAGATCTAGGGTCTAACCCCCCATTTTTTTTTCAAAAAAAGAGTACCTGTCACTACTTATTGCTATCATAGGGGATATTTACATTCCCTGAGATAACAATAAAAATGATAAAAAAAAAAAAATATGGAAGGAACAATTTAAAAATAAAATAAAAAAGCAAAATAAATTAAAAAAAAAAAAAAAAGCACCGCTGTCCCCCCCTGCTCTTGCGCAAAGGTGAACACAAGCGTCGGTCTAGCGTCATATGTAAAACACACTTTTTTTTTTTAATGCACTAAAAAACACTATATTGCCCAAATGTTTGATGAAATAAAAAAGATGATCTTAGGCCGAGTACATGGATACCAAACACGACATGCTTTAAAATTGCGCACAAACGCGCAGCGGCGAGAAACTACATTCATTTTTAAAAGCATTTAAAAGCCTTTACAGGTTACCATGTTAGATTTACAGAGGAGGTCTACTGCTAAAATTACTTCCCTCGATCTGACCTTCGCGGTGATACCTCACATGCATGATGCAATTGCTATTTTCCCCCAAAAAATGCGTTTGAAAAATCACTGCGCAAATACTGTGTGGAAAAAAAAAATGCAACACCCACTATTTTAATCTGTAGGGCCTTTGCTTTAAAAATATATATAATGTTTGGGGGTTCAACATAATTTTCTTGCAAAAAAAAAAAATGTTTTCATGTAAACAAAGTGTCAGAAAGGGCTTTGTCTTCAAGTGGTTAGAAGAGTGGATGATGTGTAACATAAGCTTCCTAATGTTGTGCATAAAATGCCAGGCCAGTTCAAAACCCCCCCCCCAAATGACCCCATTTTGGAAAGTAGACACCTCAAGCTATTTGCCGAGAGGCATGTTGAGCCCATTGAATATTTTTTTTTTTGTCCCAAGTGATTGAATAATGACAAAAAGAAAAAAAAAAAATTACAAAAAGTTGTCTCTAAATTATATATTGCTCAAACATGCCATGGTTATATGTGGAATTTCACCCCAAAATACATTCTGTTGCTTCTCCTGAGTACGGGGATACCACATGTGTGAGACATTTTGGGAGCAGCAGAATGTATTTTGGGGTGTAATTTCACATATGCCCATGGCATGTGTGAGCAATATATCATTTAGTGACAACTTTGTGCAAAAAAAAACAAAGTTTGTCATATTCCCGCAACTTGTGGCAAAATATAAAATATTCCATGGACTGAACATGCCTCTCAGTAAATAGCTTGGGGTGTCTACTTTCCAAAATGGGGTCATTTGGGGGGATTTTGTGCTATTTTGGCATTTTATGGCCTTCGAAACTGTGATAGGTAGTGAGGACTGAAATCAAAAATTTACGCCCTTAGAAAGCCTGAAGGCGGTGCTTGGTTTTTGGGGCCCCGTACCCGGCTAGGCTCCCAAAAAGTCCCACACATGTGGTATCCCCGTACTCAGGAGAAGCAGCAGAATGTATTTTGGGGTGCAATTCCACATATAACCATGGCATGTGTGAGCAATATATCATTTAGTGACAACTTTTTGTAATTTTTTTTTTTTTGTCATTATTCAATCACTTGGGACAAAAAAAAAAAATTCAATGGGCTCAACATGCCTCTCAGCAATTTCCCTGGGGTGTCTACTTTCCAAAATGGGGTCATTTGGGGGGGGGGTTTGTACTGCCCTGCCATTTTAGCACCTCAAGAAATGAGATAGGCAGTCATAAATTAAAAGCTGTGTAAATTCCAGAAAATGTACCCTAGTTTGTAGACGCTATAACTTTTGCGCAAACCAATAAATATACGCTTATTGACATTTTTTTTACTAAAGACATGTGGCTGAATACATTTTGGCCTAAATGTATGACTACAATTGAGTTTATTCGATTTTTCTTATAACAAAAAGTAGAAAATATCATTTTTTTTCAAAATTTTCGGTCTTTTTCCGTTTATATCGCAAAAAATAAAAATCGCAGAGGCAATCAAATACCATTAAAAGAAAGCTCTATTTGTGGGAAGAAAAGGACGCAAATTTTGTTTCAGTACAACATTGCATGTCCGCACAATTTACAGTTAAAGCAGCGCAGTGCAAAATTCTGAATTCACCTCTGGTCCTTTAGCTACCAAATGGTCCGGGGCTTAAGTGGTTAAACTAATACTTTGTTGAAGCACCTTTTAATTTTATTACAGTACTCAGTCTTTTTGGGTACGAGTCTGCATGGGACATCTTGACTTGGCAATATTTGCTCAATGTTCTTTGCAAAAACACTTTAAATCTGTCAGATTGCAAGGGCATCTCCTGTGCACAGCCCTCCTCAGAACACCCCACAGATTTTCAATCGGATTCAGGTCTGGGCCATTCAAAAACTTTAATCTTCTTCTGGTGAAGCCATTCCTTTGTTGATTTGGATGTATGCTTTGGGTTGTTGTCATGCTGAAAGATGACGTTCCTCTTCATGTTCAGCTTTCTAGCAGAAGCCTGAAGGTTCTGTGCCGATATAGAATTGTATTTTGAACTGTTCATAATTCCCTCTACCTTGACCAAGGCCCCTGTTCCAGCTGAAGAAAAAACAGCCCCAACGCATGATGCTTCACTGTGGGTATGGTGTCCTTTTGGTGATGTGCAGTGTTGTTTTTGCACCAAACATATCTTTTGGAATTATGGCCAAAAAGTTCAACCTTGGTTTCATCAGACCATAGCACATTTTCCTCACATGCTTTTGGGAGACTTCAGATGTGTTTTTGCCAGGTTTGGATGTTTTTCTTCGTTAGAGTGGCAAGGCTTCCGTCTTGCCACTCTACCTCATAGCCAAGACATATGAAGAATACGGGAGATTGTTGTCACATGTACCACACAGCCAGATATTCCTGCAGCTCCTTTAATGTTGCTGTAGGCCTCTTTGGCAGCCTCCTTGACCAGTTTTATTCTCATCATTTCTTAAATTTTGGATAAATGTCCAGTTCTTGATAATGTTACTGTTGTGCCATATTTTCTCCACTTGATAATGACTGTTTCATGGCATATCTAATGCTTTGGCAATTCTTTTGTACCCTTCTTATATTTAACATGAGTTTGAATGTGATTGCTTAATTCTGAACACAGCTACATCCCCAGTTATAAGAGGGTGTGCACACTTCTGTAAAGGTGAGAAATTCTACGCTTATTCTAAATTAGTATGTGTACTAAATAAATACAGAAAACTTAAAAGGAATTAAATACTAAATCCTAAACAAGGATTATAAACAAAAAAGGGCTGTCGTATCTGATCAATATATGCCAAGAGTACCTGATACCATGGAAACTTTTTAGGAAGATCCTTCAAGCTGTGTGTTTCCTTCATTGGGACTCTATTGAGCTGTATTCATGCAGTTGGATCTGACCCAGTTTTTTTGATTCAACGTTTCTTTGTTTTTTTGACACATTTTTCACAAGTGAGAAGCCAAACTTTGATCACCTATTATTATTTTTTGGCAACACTAGTTGCACATACTGTTTATCAAGTGTGTTATATGCCTTTTTCAATAGGCATATTACATTTCACAGCACATGTTATTTTTCATATTCATCTTTTGAACACTTTTGTGTCATAGTAATTTATTTCATTTTTCATGATCACTTTTTTTATTCACTTTCAGGGACACTTATTGAATATTCAAAGTCACATGTATTAATTTGTGCACACTTATGCAACCACATTATTTTAGTTTTGTATTTTTACTTCTCTCTCTCCCCTGAAAGAGAAGTTTGTTTTTCAACTGAGTTGTACAGTTAAAGCGGTTGTAAACCCAGACAAAATTTTTTTTTTTCAAATCACCTGCAAGAAAAAGCCATAATGAGCTAGTATGACTAGCATACTAGCTCATTATGAATCACTTACCTTAGATCGGGACCCCCGAAGCCATCCTCGTCCCCCGCTCCTACCGCAGCCATCGCTCCTCAGATACCCAGAACGTTACTTCCGGGTATCGCCGCTCCAGCCAATCACAGCGCCGCTCCGGCGCTGTGATTGGCCAGAGCAGCGAAGACGTCACTCCGCGCATGCGCGCTGGAGCTTTCTATTCCGGCAGCGCCGGAATTCTGAATGGGATTAACCCTGTGAATGCGCCGTAGACATCGGTGCATGTCTTTTTTTGCAAATATCTCCTAAACCGTGTAGGTTTAGGAGATATTTCTTTTACCTACAGGTAAGCCTTAGTATAGGCTTACCTGTAGGTAAAAGTTAAAAAAAAGACTATACAACCGCTTTAATAGGTCACATTAAAAAAAAAAAGGTGGAAAAAGTTCTGAAATGATTCATCTTTATCTCATTTTTTTACATCACAGAAACCTGACATTTTAACAGGGGTGTGTAGACTTTTTTATCAACTGTATGTCATAAGGAATTCGTTTTCCACTTTTAGATATTAGAGTGCCACTCTATTCTTCTAAATATACAGTCTCTTTGCACATCCCACAGCAGAATTTGCAGCTATTTAGGTAATACTAGCATACAGCGCAGTTTTTTTCCCTTTTATATGTATGTGGGGGGAGCTGCATGAAGGTTTTTTTTATTTTTTATACCTTACTGCAGGGGTGTCAAACTCAATTTCATCGTGGGCCGCATCAGCAATATGATTGCCCTCAAAAGGGCCGGTTGTATCTGTAAGATTAGATGTCCAGCGCACCCCCTCCCCTTACATTAGATGTCAAGAGCCACCGCACCATCACAAGTTGAGTCCCCCACTCTCCCTTACATCCCAGCAACAGCATAAGAAAAGGGGGGTGCACTGTGAAGAAGCTGGATGCATTGCTTGAAAGCAGAAAGTAAGGGTCTGAAGGAGGACCAGAGGAGGGCTGGAGCTCTCCTGCAGCTGCAGGAGAGGTGCGAGGGCCACATGAAATGGCCTGTGCCTTACTGCATAGAATGTAAGGTTAAAAGCCTTCTGCCTATACAACCACTTTAATATGAAATATAATCTAAATAAACATGTTGTCTATCTACCTGTGCTAAAAGAACAAAGGTTCGCATTCCGCTTATTCGCAAAATAAAGATGGATTCTGAATAACGTGAAAATATGATGGCAAAGCTGGTTGTGAACCTGATTCCCATGATTGTATTAACTTTCAGCAGGAAAAAATCCCTGATCAAAATCAATAAGTAAATTAAATTATTTAGGGGAGCCGTCTGCAGAGGATTTATACGGAGATTGGTAGTGAGAACCTTCATTTGCCTTAAACACAGCAGCCTTCCTGTCAAAATGCATTGGCCAGGAAATACAGTAATGTTACTGTAGCCTTACAGAAGTTTCACCAAGCTTCTGAGCTGCAGTCACCTGCTGAGCCTGTGTGCTTTACGTTAACGGAATTGTGCAAAAGCCACTTATCTATGTAGGGTGGGATTAGCAACAAATCCTTAAACAATAATGACAAACCTGATTTCCAATGTGATCATCTGAATTGTAGGTTGCCAAGTTTAAAGATATGAAAGACCCGAAAGACAGTTTTTATAAGAAAAAGTTTGGATTTTAATCCTTCATTCACTATATTCATTCCTTCATCCAGTTTGAATGTAAGATTTAGTGCAGTTCTGATTTTATTGTAATTTGTTGATGGTTTCTAAGGGACATTTTTACCACCAGATGCTGAAGAGTAGCACTGCAAAGTTTACACAGAATACTGTTAAGTTACAAGGCAAGCCAAAATAATAGACAGAAGCACATCCTCCAAAATGTATTTTATTCATCTATTATCTAAATTATATTTTATTTATAAAGAAAAAAACATTTTTTTTTATCAAAGATAAACCAATCCTTTACAAAATTATACCAAACTTATTCTTAAATAATACATGAAATTAGTAAAAGTTCCAACAAAGTAAGTCCACACACAAATGTTTATACAATATTATGCATGTCGGAAAATTTTCACAAAATTTCAAATTAAATTCACATAGCTGGAAAAGAGAACCACATAGAACGTGAGTTTGCAGGCACGCGTTCTATTCATATAGGGCAGGGATATGCAATTAGCGGACCTCCAGCTGTTGCAAAACTACAAGTCCCATCATGCCTCTGACAGCCACAAGCATGACACCCAGAGTCTTGCTATGCCTCATGGGACTTGTAGTTCTGCAACAGCTGGAGGTCTGCCAATTGCATATCCCTGATATAGGGTATATCTCTTTTTGAATACCATTTCTTAAACAAAAACACTGTCTGGCTGTGTTCCATAATAATTGTAATTTGTCTGAATCTGATAAATATGATTTTTTTTTTTAACTTTAAAAAATTACAACATTCTTTCATGAGATTACTAAATAGCTAGTTGTTTGCTGCAAATATATGCAGTTTAACTCTTGTAATAAAAAATATTTAGTTAGCATTTCATTTTAAAGTGAATAAAACTTGGGTGGCTGTTTTCCTACAGAAACAATTGGTAATTCATATTTACAGACACAAAAGTTATACAATAACTGTACACACATTATATTATTGCTGAGGACACTGTGTTGCTGTACCAGGCTTTGAAGACACATGTAGAATAGGATTCGCTGTATGTCTGGATTTTCTCTCACACTTTCTGAAGTCTTTCTCCTCAGCCTTTGTTGGTTCAAACCTTGATTCTTCAGAAGCTGACCTACAGGTAAACAGTCATGCTAATTTCAAAGTGGTTTTCGAATAAAATGTGAATTTTAGGATAGCATTTTTTTTCTAGAGAGCATAAAGTAACTACTATTTAAGCTTTTCTTAAGGGGTTACATTTTTTTTTTTTTAGCTATAGAGAGGTTTTGCATTTACACATTGTAAATGCTATTTGTGTTTACCGTATTTCATGTCCCCATACAGATTCTCTTCCCTTCCCAGACAAAAGGTGATGGTAAATAGTTCACATTGGGAGATAGAACAGGTGCATGCCCCTTCTTGGACTTATCACTATTTACATCTTTGTGGCTCTGCTGGAGCATATACTGAGAAACTTGGGGGGTGTGAGAGAGGAGAGAAGCACAGAGGGTAGCTAAACCCACCCCTCTCTTCTGCTGCCCATTCACAGAAACCTTTGTATTATATGAACTCATTCACAAAATACAAAGGCTTCTGTGATTGGCAAAAAAAGACAGAAGCAGTGGTGCATAGCACCTACAGTGACTCTACTGTTGAAGATGCAGAGACCAGAAGGCTAGCGGCGTGCTCCCGGAACTACAGAAAAAGCTGTCTTCTGGGAGTGCAATAAACCAGTCAGATGTAAATAAGAGATAAGCTCAGGAGAAGTCTTGCACCTTGTTGGACTAGTGTACTTTCACTTTTTACAAAGAAGCTGAATTCCTGGAGTTCAGCTTTAAGGTTCGGTTCACACTTACGCAAATTGGATGAGGCTTACACCGCATCCAATTTGCAGAACATTTTAAAATGTATTTGTTTGAATGAATCTGGTTCACACATGTGCGTTGCATTCGCACTCGGCATTGTCCAAAAACTGTGTGCGTTTTCTAGGCATTGCGTCGCAAATTGCAGGCACATAATCTATGGGAACGCAACTGGATTTGCAGATATATTCCATTCTGAACACAAATTCTCTCCCCCCTCCTCCTCACTACACCTTCCCCCTCTCCCAGGTCAGCTGATCCACAGCTACAACGGAGAGGAACCACTGAACAGCTGCTTGTTCTCTTCAGAGAAACTGGAGCTAGAATTCGCACAAGACTAGGGTGAACCCAGCCTAAATCTTCCTTACTACACTAGAAAATAGGATTTTTATAACAGCTTACCTGTAAAATCCTTTTCTTGGAGTACATCACGGGACACAGAGCGACATAGTCATTACTAATGGGTTATATAGATACCGTCAGGTGCTGGCACTGGCAACTTCCAAAACCGGAAGTACCCTCCCCTATATAAGCCCCTCCCATCCGGGAGCACCTCAGTTTTGTAGCAAAGCAATAAGTGTCCCTAAAGAGGGGCGGGAGCTCTGTGTCCCGTGATGTACTCCAAGAAAAGGATTTTACAGGTAAGCTGTTATAAAAATCCTATTTTCTTTCTCGTACATCACGGGACACAGAGCGACATAGTCATTACTAATGGGATGTCCTAAAGCAATGCCAAATGAGGGGGGGGATACACCATATATAAGCTGAGCGCTATCAGACATGAGGATCTTTTGCGGCCTGCAACACACTGCGCCCAAAGGCGACATCCTCCTGACTTCTAACGTCCACCTGGTAGAACCTAGTAAACGTGTGAACTGAAGACCATGTTGCGGCCTTACAGATTTGAGCCAGGGAGGCCTGGTGATGCACTGCCCATGAAGTTCCAACTGCTCTCGTGGAGTGCGCTCTAACTTTGAACGGAGGCGGTCTCCTTCTCAAGCCATAAGCTTGCATAATGACCTGTCGAATCCACTTGGCTAAAGTAGATTTTGACGCTGCCTGACCCTTTCTGGGGCCTTCCGGCAGAATAAACAAAGTATCCGTTCTGCGAATCTGAGCAGTGGCCTTTAGATAAGCTTTAACTGCTCTTACTACATCCAAAGAATGCAATAACTTTTCCTCTACCGAAGTAGGTTTGGGGAAAAAAGAAGGAAGAACCACATCTTGGTTCAAATGAAACCTCGATACCACCTTAGGAAGAAAGGCTGGATGAGGGCGTAACACTACTCTGTCCTTATGGATAACCAGATATGGCTCCTTACAGGACATAGCTGCTAATTCCGATACTCTTCTAGCCGAACAATTGGCTACTAGAAAAATCAATTTCCTGGTGAGAAGCACCAAGGAAATATACTGTAATGGTTCAAATGGTTGTTTCTGTAGAACCGACAGAACCAAGTTTAGATCCCATGGACATATGGGAATATTAACCGGAGGACTAATACGCATCACTCCTTGTATAAAGGCTTTGACTAGTGAATGCGAAGCCAAGGGCCTTTGAAAAAATATTGACAAGGCCGAAATCTGACCCTTGATAGTACTCAAGGCAAGCTTCCTATCTACAGCCCACTGTAGGAAGTCCAGAATCCTACCTATTACGTACTTATGTGGATGCCATTTCCTGGCCTCACACCACGCGATGTACGCCTTCCAGATTCTATAGTAGATCTGCCTGGATACCGGCTTCCTGGCATTGATCATGGTAGATACCACAGCATTAGAGAGCCCTCTCTTTTTTAGAATGTGGGCTTCAATAGCCAGGCCGTCAAACCTAGGGCTGGTAAGGAAGGGTGGTATATCGGTCCTTGCGAAAGCAGGTCCGGACGACGTGGGAGAGTCCAAGGACTCCCCACTGAAATTTTACAATCTCCGCGTACCACGCTCTTCGGGGCCACGCTGGAGCTACCGGAATCACTGTTTCTTTTCTACCCTGATTCTGCGGAGTAATCGAGGTAACCATTGTGGCGGTGTGAATGCATATATCAGCTTGAACTGATCCCAAGGGAACACTAGGGCATCCGAGCCGCAAGCTAGGGGATCCCTTGTCCGAGAGACAAACCTGTCCCCCTTTGCGTTGAATCTGGATGCTAGAAGATCTACATCCGATGTTCCCCACCGCTGACATATTGTCCAGAAAACCTCGGGGTGAAGGGACCCTTCCTCTGGGCCTAATTGCTGGCGACTTAGAAAGTCCGCCTTCCAATTCTCCACTCCTGGAATGAATACCGCAGATATGGCTGGGACATATTTTTCTGCCCATTTCAGGATGTAATTTACTTCCCTCTGGGCTGCACGACTCCTGGTGCCCCCCTGATGATTGATATATGCCACTGCTGTGGCATTGTCTGATTGAATTCTGACAGGGGACCCTTGGAGTTTGGATGTCCATGCTACTAGGGCATACCGGGCTGCTCGTATCTCTAAGAGATTGATGGGCAGGGCCTTTTCTGCATCCGACCATCTGCCCTGGAGAGACTATTGCTCCAGTACTGCTCCCCAGCCTATAAGGCTGGCATCTGTAGTGACCACCTTCCAAGAAATCGGACTGAAGAATTTCCTTTTTTCCAGATTCTGGGGAACCAACCACCAACGGAGGCTCTTGCGAACGGAAGGGGACAAGGACATTGTAAGTCTAGGGCCTGAACTTTTTTGTTCCAGGCTGACAGTATGGCCCCTTGCAAATTCCTTGAATGGAATTGACCGTAGGGTACTGCTTCGAATGATGCCACCATTTTTCCCAGCAGCCTCATATACAGGCGTATGGACGGCTGTCTTTTTTGTACCCACTAAGTGGATCAAATCTTTCAAAGACAACACCTTTCCTTGAGGCAAGAATATTTTTCTCTGGCCTGAATCCAACCTTAGCCCCAAGTATTCCAGACTTTTGACTGGTTTTTAGGGCTGACTTGTCTCGGTTGATAATCCAACCGTGAGATTCCAGATACTTGATTGTCTTGTGAACGACCACGTCTAGTTTTTTCACTGAGTGGTCTATCAGCAATAAGTCATCCAGATATGCCATTCTCATTACACCTTGTGTTCTTAGATTGGCCAATAAAGGGCCAGAATTTTTGTAAACACTCGTGGTGCTGTGGCCAAACCGAAGGGTAAGGCTCTGAACTGAAAATGGCGCCCTTCTACTGTAAAGCGTAGAAATTTTTGGTGGACTGGAAAGATGGGAATGTGCAAATAAGCATCTTTGATGTCGATCGCGGCTAACCAATCCTCCCCTTGTAGGGCAGTGGCCACCGATCGGATCGACTCCATCGGAAAGTCCTGATATACAGGAATTTGTATAGCCCTTTTAGAATTAATATGGGCCTCCCGTCCGCGTTTGCTTCGGGACTGTAAAGAGGTTTGAGTAAAACCCGAACCCTCATTCTTCCAGGGGAACCTCCATAATTACTCCTTGGAGCAATAGTTGTTCTAGTGCCAACAGGAGGGACTCTCTCTTCCGGGGATCCCTTGGCACGTTTGACCTCAAAAATGGGAAGGAGGAGAGTCTTTTAACTCCAAACTGTATCCCAAACCTACTGCGGAGAGCACCTATCTGTCTTGATCGTGTCCCGCCAGGTCTCTTGCGAACAACTGGAGTCCTCCCCCCACCCGACTGAGTGGGGGCTTCAATGAATTTAACTTTGGAGGAGGTTTTGTACCTCCCCTGACCCAGGGTTTCTCATTACCCTGCTACTGTCCCTGTTTTTTACCCCCGGGATTTGACCGAGGAGGCCGTCGGAACTGTTACACAGCCGATGCCCCAGGGACTGGAGAAGCAGGCCTCTCAAAGAGGGACCTCTAACTCTGTTTTTAACCGGCAAGAGCGTATTTTTACCGCTGGAAATTTTCTGGATATATTTGTCCAGGTTTTCCCTGAATAAGCGTTCACCATGAAACGGGACGCTAACCAGCCATTCTTTACAGGGAGCTTCAGCAGACCAGTTTTTGAGCCATAGGAGCCTACGCATATGTACTATAGACAGCGTAAGGCGGGAGGCCTGATGGACTGAATCCTCTATGGCGTCAACCGCAAAGCCTAAGGCTCTAGGTAGATCAGCTAGGGCAAAGCCTGCTGATCTGTCAAGTCCCTCAAGACCTGTTTCAACTGATCCTTCACTGCTTAGCAGACCCCAATAGCTGCTACTGCTGGTTGTATCACCAAGCAGATTTTCATAAGGACTCCAATCTTTTATCTATTGGGTTCTTGAACATTTGGACATTATCCACTGGACATGTCAGTGATTTATACATACAAGAGATGGCTGCGTCCACTGTAGGGACCTTCCATTTTTTTTTTTTTTTGATGAACTTATCCTCCATGGGATAGACCACCGGAAATCTCTTGGGGGAATAAATATTTTCTCAGGACGTTCCCAATCCTGGTAAATGAGCCCTTTCAGTAAAGGGTGAAGTGGAAAAGAACAAACAGTCTGGGGGCTTCCAGCGACCCCAACGAGGATACAGTAGTGGTTGATGGTTCCGCAAGGTGCATTTTTAAATGCTGATCGGACCATGTTAGTCAGAGACTGAACCCATAATCTTTCAGCTTGAGATGCTGAGAAAAGGTTCCCCCACTGTTGATTCCTCTATAACAGAATCAACCTCATCCTGATCCCCTTCAGGCAGGTCAATCCCTGTATGGGACTGTTGCTCTGCTAACAGGCACTCTGAAGGAGGAGACGGAGATCGGGCGTGCTTTCCCTGACAGGGAGGCAGCCTCTCTAATCCTCCCAGAGCTGAGGAAAAAACCTCCTCTGTTACATACACAGGAGCAGGTGAACTGAGGACAGCCACAGTACCAAGTACCCCTGCGGGGTCTCTACGGTCACTTACCTCTGAACTTCAGGGGAGACTGGTGCAGCAGAAGTATGCCCAAGATCCTCCGAGCCCGATGAGACCCCCTTCGCTTCCTGGAAGATTCAGTTCCGGAGCTTCTGGACGGCATATTCCTAAGCCTAAAGCTGAGGTATTCCAGCCGTAATACACCACTTTTACTGAGAATAGTCTAGCACAATTGCTGCTATATCACAGTTGGTGTCTACTAATGTGCCTTTCTAGGGGATGCCTGTATCAACCGCTTGCTGTATGCCTTTAAATGTTGCCAGCTCTGTCTCTGTACTTCATAGCCAGCTCACTACAATATTGTGGTTTTTTTAAACTGCTGGGATGCCCGCACATGCGCAGAAGCGCTGCAGCGCGCACAGAGCGTCATCCCCCAGGCTCCGCCCCCTTTCCCGGCTCACCTCTATATATAGAGGCGCGCGCACGCGCGCGGCCACGTGCGCCTTCGGCGCTAATTTCAAAATATGGTAACAAGGGACAGGAGCCAGGGCCCCTCTTTGCCGCAGGCCGGGGGATGGACGAGCACTGCAACATGGCAGAGGAAGCAGTTTCCTATAAGAGAACTCACCATCTGCCTGGACTTTGCTCTGCTGAGAAGAAGCTAGTCCACATGACAAGAAAACATTCCACAGCGGCCTCTAGTGGACAAACACAGGTACCGCAGTCTAATATATTAAATATATATATAAAAAAATTTTTTTTTTTTTTTTTTTCTTTCTTGACCACCATTAAAAATTATTACATTTTTTTAGTAGTTACAGGCATGCACAGAATTTTGCGGGAATACCATTAGGTAACAGACAGAAAGACAAATTAGGCTTGGGGGTCCCCCAATAGAACCAAGTTCCTGGGGGCCCCCACTTACCTGTTCCCCGCCGCAGGACTTTGTTTGGTCCACAAAAGCCCAAACTTCACCTATCACGGCAGGCATTGTAATCAAACCTTCAGGGACCGGGTTCCCAAGGATTCCACTCCCCTGGACCTGTATAGCACCCTGCACAGAAAACATCTTGGTCGTGGGTATGACCAGAGCTCTGGATCCCAGGGTCCAGCTCTCCTAAGAGAAGCATTACAGGCAAAACCTTGCTCTTCTCTGCAAGGCCCGGGTACCGACCGTTTAGCTATGAAGCTTTTTTGGTCGGATCCGGAATAGCTTACTGAGGCCCAAAAGAACCTGTACGCAAGCTCAGTGAAAAACACATGTTTCTTCTTGGCCAACACCTTAGACACTGGCAAAAAACTGAGGTGCTCCCGGATGGGAGGGGCTTATATAGGGGAGGGTACTTCCGGTTTTGGAAGTTGCCAGTGCCAGCACCTGACGGTATCTATATAACCCATTAGTAATGACTATGTCGCTCTGTGTCCCGTGATGTACGAGAAAGAAAGTTTGTTTTTTAGCTCCCTTTGGGAGATTTCTCTTGACTTCTGGCTCTTGTCAGAAAGAAAAAGTAAGAAATAATCTTGAGTTTTGGAAACAGCAATAAACAGCTGACAAAAGTTCTAACCACACGCACTAATAGATCTATCTATCTATCTATCTATCTAATATAAAAATCCTGCACACTAGTTTTGAGCCAGTGACAAAAGCAATAAGGCAAAGCTTAACAGCCAGGCAACTTAACCTTTCCAAAAGAATGAGTCCGTAAAAAGCAGCTTCCCTGTCTCTTGTATGATACTTTTTCTTTAAAAGCAACACAAAATGGGCTAACCCGAGCTCAAATAAGCCAATAGCGTGCTTTATAATTTCATAAGCAAAAACAAAGTAATGTAACCTGCACAAGTAGCTGCTCATGTAATTAAGGCCTTATTAGAATACTTCACAGCATAGTGAGGTCTTGTCTTCTCGGGCTATTGCTACTTTTCAGGTACCCCAATTATTAGTAATGCCCATGAGGTCCAATTATTCATATAATGTTTATAAAGCAAGAAGCTGGGATTTCCTTAGTTACCCATCTTAAAAACAGTAACAGCTTAACAGAATTGGAGAATTTCTAATTGTTCCTATCAAAGTGATAGTAGAATAGACCAGCATTTGCCCTATAGAGGGCGAGGATGCAGAATCTAAGATGCCACATAGCATTCACCAGTGCACCTGCAAAGATTGACGAGCTTTCCTGCAAATTGCTTCCAGGTTGCAACCCTCAGATACAACCTGTGCTGGCTATCAACTCATAGTGAGATCTATAGATAGACGAGATTGTAGCGAAAAAAGCAAAAAAAAAAACCCCCCCCAAAAACAAAAAAACAACCCACCAAAATCTGGATAGGTGGAAAACCGAGATCGTTAACGAATATCATACCAAAAAAGAGAGGTCACTGGAACAGGAGACTGGGAAAATAATCTTGCATTAGTCTTTGCTCAGGCAATTCCCAGTTGCATTGAGAAAGTTTAAATGTTTTCCTGAACCTGTCAGAAGAGGAAATGCTCAGGTGCATTTCTCAATATGAACCAGAAGAGACAGTGAGGAAATGTCTAAACATGTGAACAAAGAAAGCTTTGGTTCAAGTTTCCAGGAATGGAGACATCCCTTGCACAGTGGAAAAAGAGGAAGAAAGTATGGAACCAAGGTGGAAAAAAAGACAGGATTTCAGAGACTCAGCTGCAGCAAGTACAGCTTTAAATACTAACATAGCCTGGTTCTGAAGACAGAACAGTGACAGTTCCACAGCCCTTGCTGTAGACCTGAAATCTTCTTTCTTTCTCGTACATCACGGGACACAGAGCGACATAGTCATTACTAATGGTTATATAGATACCTTCAGGTGCTGGCACTGGCAACTTCCAAAACCGGAAGTACCCTCCCCTATATAAGCCCCTCCCATCCGGGAGCACCTCAGTTTTTTGCCAGTGTCTAAGGTGTTGGCCAAGAAGAAACATGTGTTTTTCACTGAGCTTGCGTACAGGTTCTTTTGGGCCTCAGTAAGCTATTCCGGATCCGACCAAAAAAGCTTCATAGCTAAACGGTCGGTACCCGGGCCTTGCAGAGAAGAGCAAGGTTTTGCCTGTAATGCTTCTCTTAGGAGAGCTGGACCCTGGGATCCAGAGCTCTGGTCATACCCATGACCAAGATGTTTTCTGTGCAGGGTGCTATACAGGTCCAGGGGAGTGGAATCCTTGGGAACCCGGTCCCTGAAGGTTTAATTACAATGCCTGCCGTGATAGGTGAAGTTTGGGCTTCTGTGGACCAAACAAAGTCCTGCGGCGGGGAACAGGTAAGTGGGGGCCCCCAGGAACTTGGTTCTATTGAGGGGACCCCCAAGCCTAATATGTCTTTCTGCCTGTTACCTAACGGTATTCCCGCTAAATATTATGCATGCCTGTAACTACTAAAAAATGTAATAATTTTAATAGTGGTCAAAAAAAAATAAAAAAAAATAATATACTAGACTGCGGTACCTGTGTTAATCCACTAGAGGCCGCTGTGGAACGTTTCTTGTCATGTTGACTAGTTTCTTTTTATCAGAGCAAGTCCAGGCAGATGGTGAGTTCTCTTGTGGGAAACTGCTTCCTCTGCCATGTTGCAATGCTCGTCCATCCCCCGGCCTGCGGCAAAAGGGGCCCTGGCTCTTGTCCCTAGTTTCCCTTTTCAAAATTAGCGCCGAAGGCGCACGTGGCCGCGCGCGTGCGCGTGCACGCGCCTCTATATATAGAGGTGAGCCGGGAAAGGGGGCGGAGCTTGGGGGATGACGCTCTGTGCGCGCCGCAGCGCTTCTGCGCATGTGCGGGCGTCCCAGCATGTTAAAAACCACAATTATGTGTTGTGAGCTGGCTATGGAATGCAGAGTCAGAGCTGGCAACATTTAAAAAAGGCATACAGCAAGCGGTTGATGCAGGCATCCCCATAGAAAGGCACATTAGTAGACACCAACTGTTTTTATAGCAGCATTTGTGCTAGACTATTGTCAGTAAGTGGTGTATTTCGGCTGGAATACCTCAGCTTTGGGCTTAGGAATAATGCAGTCTAAAAACTCCGGGACTAAAAATCCCAGGAAGCATAGGGGGTCTCCATCGGGCTCTGAGGAACTTGGGCATGCTTCGGCTGCACCAGTCTCCCCTGAAGAATCAGAGGTTAGTGACCGTAGAGCACCCTCAGGAGTACCTGGTACTGTGGCTGTCCTCAGTTCACCTGCTCCTGTGTATGTAACAGAGGAGGTTTTTTCCTCAGCTCTGGGAGGGCTGGAAGAGAGATTGTCAGCATTGATCGCTGCTTCCCTGTCACAGGAAAAAAGCGCTTGATCTCCGTCTCCTCCCTCAGAGTGCCTGTTAGCGGAGCAACAGTCCTGTACAGGGATCGACCTACCTGAAGGGGATCAGGATGAGGTCGATTCTGTTGTAGAGGAATCAACAGTGGAAGAGCCATTCTCAGCATCACATGCTGAAAGATTATGGGTTCAGTCCCTGACTAATATGGTCCGATCAGCATTTAAAATGCCCCTTGCGGAGCCATCATCCACTTCTGTCTCCTCGTTGGGGTCGCTAAAAGCTCCCCAGACTGTTTGTTCCTTTCCGATCCATCCTTTACTGGAAGGGCTCATTTACCAGGATTGGGAGCATCCTGATAAAATATTTACTCCTCCCAAGAGATTTCAAGTGGTCTATCCCATGGAGGATAAATTCATCAAAAAATGGAGGGTCCCTACAGTGGACGCAGCCATCTCTTGTGTGAATAAATCACTGACATGTCCAGTGGATAATGTCCAAATGTTCAAGGACCCAATAGATAAAAAATTAGAGTCCTTATTAAAATCTGCTTTTGCTACAGCAGGATTGGTGACACAACCAGCAGTGGCAGCTATTGGGGTCTGCCAAGCAGTGAAGGATCAGTTGAAACAGGTCTTAAGGGACTTGCCAGATCAGCAGGCTCTTGCCCTAGCTGATCTACCTAGAGCCTTATGCTTTGCGGTGGACGCTATAAAGGATTCTTTCCATCAGGCCTCCCGCCTTACGCTGTCTGTAGTACATATGCGCAGGCTTTTATGGCTCAAAAACTGGTCTGCTGAAGCTCCCTGTAAAAAATTGCTGGTCAGCTTCCCATTTCATGGTGAACGCTTATTCGGGGAAGACCTGGACAAATATATCCAGAGAATTTCCAGCGGTAAAAGTACACTTTTGCCGGTTAAAAACAGAGTTAGAGGTCCCTCTTTTAAGAGGCCTGCTTCTCCAGTCCCTAGGACATCGGCTGTGAAACAGTTCCGACGGCCTCCTCGGTCAAATCCCGGAGGTAAAAATCAGGGACAATTGCAGGGTAACAAGAAGCCCTGGAGCAGGAGAGGTACAAAACCTCCCCAAAGTCAAATGCATGAAGGGTTGCCCCCACTCAATCGGGTGGGGGGAAGACTTCAGATGTTCACAGAGACCTGGCGGGACACGATCAGAGACAGATGGGTGCTCTCCGCAGTAAATCTGGGATACAAATTGGAGTTAAAAGACTCCCCTCCTTCCCACTTTATAAGGTCAAACGTGCCAAGGGATCCCCAGAAGAGAGGATCCCTCCTGTTGGCACTAGAACAATTATTGCTCCAACCAGTAATTATAGAGGTTCCCCTGGAAGAATGGGGGTTCGGGTTTTACTCAAACCTCTTTACAGTCCCGAAGCCAAACGGGCACGTGAGGCCCATATTAAATCTAAAAGGGCTAAACAAATTCCTACATATCAGGACTTTCCGGATGGAGTCGATCCGATCGGTGGCCACTGCCCTACAAGGGGAGGAATGGTTAGCCTCGATCGACATCAAAGATGCTTATTTGCACATTCCCATCTTTCCAGCCCACCAAAAATTTCTACGCTTTGCGGTAGAAGGGCGCCATTTTCAGTTCAGAGCCTTACCCTTCGGTCTGGCCACAGCACCACGAGTGTTCACAAAAATTCTGGCCCCATTATTGGCCAATCTAAGAACACGAGGTGTAACGATAATGGCATATCTAGACAACTTGTTGCTGATAGACCACTCAGTGGAAAAACTAGAAGTGGTTGTTCACGAGACAATCAAGTATCTGGAATATCACGGTTGGATTATCAACCGAGACAAGTCAGCCCTAAAACCAGTCAGCCCTAAAACCAGTCAAAAGTCTGGAATACTTGGGGCTAAGGCTGGATTCAGACCAGAGAAAAGGGGTCGTCTTTGAGAGATTTGATCCACTTAGTGGGTACAAAAAGACAGCCATCCATACGCCTGTGCATGAGGCTGCTGGGAAAAATGGTGGCATCATTCGAAGCAGTACCCTACGGTCAATTCCATTCAAGGAATTTGCAAAGGGCCATACTGTCAGCCTGGAACAAAAAAGTTCAGGCTCTGGACTTACCAATGTCCTTGTCCCCTTCCGTTCGCAAGAGCCTCCGCTGGTGGTTGGTTCCCCAGAATCTGGAAAGAGGGAAATCCTTCAGTCCGATTTCTTGGAAGGTGGTCACTACAGATGCCAGCCTTATAGGCTGGGGAGCAGTACTGGAGCAATGGTCTCTCCAGGGCAGATGGTCGGATGCGGAAAAGGCCCTGCCCATCAATCTCTTAGAGATACGAGCAGCCCGGTATGCCCTAGTAGCATGGACATCCAAACTCCAAGGGTCCCCTGTCAGAATTCAATCAGACAATGCCACAGCAGTGGCATATATCAATCATCAGGGGGGCACCAGGAGTCGTGCAGCCCAGAGGGAAGTAAATTACATCCTGAAATGGGCAGAAAGATATGTCCCAGCCATATCTGCGGTATTCATTCCAGGAGTGGAGAATTGGAAGGCGGACTTTCTAAGTCGCCAACAATTATGCCCAGGGGAATGGTCCCTTCATCCCGAGGTTTTCCGGACAATATGTCAGCGGTGGGGAACACCGGATGTAGATCTGCTAGCATCCAGATTCAACGCAAAAGTGGACAGGTTTGTCTCTTGGACAAGGGATCCCCTAGCTTGCGGCTCGGATGCCCTAGTGTTCCCTTGGGATCAGTTCAAGCTGATATATGCATTCCCACCGCCACAATTGTTACCTCGATTACTCCGCAGAATCAGGGTAGAAAAGAAACCAGTGATTCTGGTGGCTCCAGCGTGGCCCCGAAGAGCATGGTACGCGGAGATTGTAAAGATGTCTGTGGGGAGTCCTTGGACCCTCCCACATCATCCGGACCTGCTTTCGCAAGGACCGATATACCACCCTTCCTTACCAGCCCTAGGTTTGACGGCCTGGCTATTGAAGCCCACATTCTAAAAAAGAGAGGGCTCTCTAATTCTGTGGTATCTACCATGATCAATGCCAGGAAGCCAGTATCCAGGCAGATCTACTATAGAATCTGGAAGGCGTACATCGCCTGGTGTGAGGCCAAGAAATGGCATCCACGTAAATACGTAATAGGTAGGATTCTGGACTTCCTACAATGGGCTGTAGATAGGAAGCTTGCCTTGAGTACTATCAAGGGTCAGATTTCGGCCTTGTCAATATTTTTTCAAAGGCCCTTGGCTTCGCATTCACTAGTCAAAGCCTTTATACAAGGAGTGATGCGTATTAGTCCTCCGGTTAATATTCCCATATGTCCATGGGATCTAAACTTGGTTCTGTCGGTTCTACAGAAACAACCATTTGAACCATTACAGCATATTTCTTTGGTTCTTCTCATCAGGAAATAGATTTTTCTAGTAGCCATTTGTTCGGCTAAAAGAGTGTCGGAATTAGCAGCTATGTCCTGTAAGGAGCCATATCTGGTTATCCATAAGGACAGAGTAGTGTTACGTCCTCATCCAGCCTTTCTTCCTAAGGTGGTATCGAGGTTTCATTTGAACCAAGATGTGGTTCTTCCTTCTTTTTTCCCCAAACCTACTTCGGTAGAGGAAAAGTTATTGCATTCTTTGGACGTAGTAAGAGCAGTTAAAGCTTATCTAAAAGCCACTGCTCAGATTCGCAGAACGGATACTTTGTTTATTCTGCCGGAAGGCCCCAGAAGGGGTCAGGCAGCGTCAAAATCTACTTTAGCCAAGTGGATTCGACAGGTCATAATGCAAGCCTATGGCTTGAGAAGGAGACCGCCTCCGTTCAAAGTTAGGGCGCACTCCACGAGAGCAGTTGGAACTTCATGGGCAGTGCATCACCAGGCCTCCCTGGCTCAAATCTGTAAGGCCGCAACATGGTCTTCAGTACACACGTTTACTAGGTTCTACCAGGTGGACGTTAGAAGTCAGGAGGATGTCGCCTTTGGGCGCAGTGTGTTGCAGGCCGCAAAAGATCCTCATGTCTGATAGCGCTCAGCTTATGTATGGTGTATCCCCCCCCCCTCGTTGGGCATTGCTTTAGGACATCCCATTAGTAATGACTATGTCGCTCTGTGTCCCGTGATGTACGAGAAAGAAAATAGGATTTTTATAACAGCTTACCTGTAAAATCCTTTTCTTGGAGTACATCACGGGACACAGAGCTCCCGCCCCTCTTTAGGGACACTTATTGCTTTGCTACAAAACTGAGGTGCTCCCGGATGGGAGGGGCTTATATAGGGGAGGGTACTTCCGGTTTTGGAAGTTGCCAGTGCCAGCACCTGAAGGTATCTATATAACCATTAGTAATGACTATGTCGCTCTGTGTCCCGTGATGTACTCCAAGAAAAGGATTTTACAGGTAAGCTGTTATAAAAATCCTATTTTCCACAAGGCAACATTGGGAAAAGCCATTTTTATCCATAAGCTGCCGTAACACATGCTAAAATGTACATTTCACCCATGAAAATTCACTAAAAACACCCAAAAAAAAAATAAAAATAAAACCTAGGCCCTGACTGAAGCAAAAAAAAAAAAAAAAAAAAAAACCTACACTGAGGAGTAACTTCTCATCTATTTGATGGATGTCAGGTAGAAGGAAAAAGTTGCACAGGCACACGACATGAAAAACAGACGAATATGAGCACCGCAGTAAAGTAACCTTTACAAAAAAGGCATCAAAAAACAAAATCGGGTGCATTTTGGGGGCAAAGGTGTACCCCCTTATTTTTTTAAACAAAAATATAATTCAGTAAAAACAAAAAACTGGCAAATTTACCTTTGCTAAACAAGGTTAGCTGTAGGTTGAGGGAAAAGCAATAAATGTCTCAGGAAATGTTACTCAAAGAACATAAATGATCCTATACAGTAAAGATACTTTAAGAATCAGAAAGAAGGGTTGTCCCAGTATCGGTACAGATACTGAGCATTTGTGTGAGTACGAGAGAGGGCGGGCAGAGTCAGTGGGCGGGCAGAGGGCGGGTGGAGAGAGGGCGGGATCGGCAGGAGGAGAGCAAGTCCTCACCTGCAGTGAAACTTGGTAAGCTGGCAGGGGTGTAGGGCGCATCAGGATCGGTGACTGTCACATTTTGTCGCCGTCACCGGCTGAACAGCCCTATGCCCATCTTGGTACACCCTGCACTCGGCTGCAGTAAGCAGCAGTGGACATCTTGTTACACCCAGCCCATATAGTTCGGGCTGGGTGTAACAAGATGTCTGCTGCTGCTTACTGCAGCCGAGTGCAGGGTGTACCAAGATGGGCGTCGCAGCATAGTTTTTTTTTAAATAAATCCTTTCGTGTCGCAGCATTTCAGTGCCAGCCAGCTGTCAGTGCCCATAAGTGCCATCTATCAGTGCAATCAGTGCCCATAAGTGCCACCTATCAGTACCAGCCACCAGTCAGTGCCACCCATTAGTGCCCATCAGTGCCAGCCACCAGTCAGTGCCAGCCACTTGTCAGTCCCCATCTGTCCAACTGTCACATGACATAAAAAAAAAAGTAATCGGTATCGGCGAGTACTTGGGAAAAAAAAAGTATCGGTACTTGTACTCGGTCTTAAAAAAAATGGTATCCAAATAACCCTATCAGAAAGGGTATACGATTTATTGGTGATGCAGAATTTTACTAAATGTTATTTTTGTAAAAAGAAAGAAAATGTATTTGTGTAAACAAAGATCTAATTTGTAGAATCATTTCCATTATGTAAATAGACTAATTGGCAGAGAGGAAATGAGAGATAATGATTTTCTAAATAAAACCATGTTCATGTGTAAAAAGTTTAAAGGCAATGAACAAATACAAAAATATTACAAATTATAGTTTCCATACATAGAAATCTGGAGGGCTAACATTTCACTCTTGATCTTAGTGTCGATCCATGCTAGGCTGCAGAAAACTGCAACTTCAAATATGCAATGATATACACATCAAGAAGGCTCATAGGGCTGAAGCATGGTAACTATGACAGCATCTGACAGACCCGATGCTTTTACAACTAGGGCAGCCCCCAAATTTTCCACTCGCATTTTGCGTGGGTTGACATGGAGAGGGGGGGGGGAGCACCGCCGGCAGGCGGACTTGAAATGGGAGCCGTTCTCCCTGCCAGGGGAAGAGAAAGGAAAAGTCGAGCTGGCCGATCATCAGAAAGCGGGGATTGCCCGCTGTAACAACTTTCATTTGAATTGGTGGGCTCCCAGCGCCGCTCATGTCACACAGTTACGCCTCCACCCCAGGAACATTTGATAAAAAATCCACCGGTCCAACGCCGGGAGGTGGGACTGTGTGACGTGAGTGGCTCCGGGAACCCAGCAATTCAAATGAAAGCTGTTACAGCAGGCAATCACCCCCTCTATAAAGATGGGCCAGCTCGACTCTTCCTCTGCACAGGTGAGGCTGTACTGATGGGCACAGGTAAGGCGGTACTGACGGACACAGGTCACACTGTGCTGAGGGGCACTGATAAAGTTGGTAATATTTATTTTCGGAACTTAATTCTGCATAAAACCTTTTAAGTCATTTCATGAGATAATTTATGAGGGCATGTTTAGGGGCAGGGCAACTGGTGGCAAATAACCCTTAAAGCCTGACTAGTAGCTCAGGACTTGGCTATTGATGCCCTAGTTCAGGGCTCAAAATTTCATGTTAAAGCAAGAAGCAGGGTGGAATGCTCATGCAGGAGACAGCCAAATGGGATTGGGTCACAAAGCATCTGCAACAGGAGACATACAAGTATTTCCTGACCAGTTGGGAGCCAACAGAATGGTGGAAATCTCTAACTTGAGCCTCCATAGAAGGCCCAGTAAAAGCTTGACCATTGTTTGAGCTCCGACCAAATGTCTGAGCCAGAAACTTCTCGAAAACGTCACCCGAAGAGGTGATCACCCATCCAGAGAGGTATGATTTGACTGCCTGAACCAGGTGATTAGGCATAATAAAAAGGTAAAAGGGAAGAACGTTAGGCCACAAGGTCATGACACAGAACTTTAGCCCACTCCTTTAAAGCCTGGGTGCAAGCAGAAACTGCTCCTAGTATAGACCCAGAAGATGAAAATAGCAGTCTTGTAAAGAACTCCAGTTTCTTGTCTAGCTGGTGTTTAAGGACACAAAAACAGCAATAGTAATAACTGGTGCCTTATTAAGGCGACATACAGGCAGGTCCACCTGGTCAAAATGTTTATACTCTCCAGAAAGTATAGGATGCAAAAAATAAATAAAAAATAAAAGCTTAAGATGCAAGTGCAGGGGCATAGCAACTATACTTTGCATGTCCAACCTTTAAGAGGTGGCAGATATACATTGAGGATTGGTGTTCTGTGTTTGAATACAAAATATATTCCTCTGGCTATTCCCCTTTGCTAGGCAACGATAACGAGTCCACACATACAGGTCCTTCTCAAAAAATTAGCATATTGTGATAAAGTTCATTATTTTCTGTAATGTACTGATAAACATTAGACTTTCATTAATTTTAGATTCATTACACACAACTGAAGTAGTTCAAGCCTTTTCTTGTTTTAATATTGATGATTTTGGCATACAGCTCATGACAACCCAAAATTCCCATCTCAAAAAATTAGCATATCATGAAAAGGTTCTCTAAACGAGCTATTAACCTAATCATCTGAATCAACTAATTAACTCTAAACACCTGCAAAAGATTCCTGAGGCTTTTAAAAACTCCCAGCCTGGTTCATTACCCAAAACCGCAATCATGGTTAAGACTGCCGACCTGACTGCTGTCCAGAAGGCCATCATTGACACCCTCGAGCAAGAGGGTAAGACACAGAAAGAAATTTCTGAACGAATAGGCTGTTCCCAGAGTGCTGTATCAAGGCACCTCAGTGGGAAGTCTGTGGGTAGGAAAAAGTGTGGCAGAAAACGCTGCACAACGAGAAGAGGTGACCGGACCCTGAAGAAGATTGTGGAGAAGGACCGATTCCAGACCTTGGAGGACCTGCGGAAGCAGTGGACTGAGTCTGGAGTAGAAACATCCAGAGCCACCGTGAACAGGCGTGTGCAGGAAATGGGCTACAGGTGCCGCATTCCCCAGGTCAAGCCACTTTTGAACCAGAAACAGCGGCAGAAGCGCCTGACCTGGGCTACAGAGAAGCAGCACTGGACTGTTGCTCAGTGGTCCAAAGTACTTTTTTCGGATGAAAGCAAATTTTGCATGTCATTCGGAAATCAAGGTGCCAGAGTCTGGAGGAAGACTGGGGAGAGGGAAATGCCAAAATGCCTGAAGTCCAGTGTCAAGTACCCACAGTCAGTGATGGTCTGGGGTGCCATGTCAGCTGCTGGTGTTGGTCCACTGTGTTTTATCAAGGGCAGGGTCAATGCAGCTAGCTATCAGGAGATTTTGGAGCACTTCATGCTTCCATCTGCTGAAAAGCTTTATGGAGATGAAGATTTCATTTTTCAGCACGACCTGGCACCTGCTCACAGTGCCAAAACCACTGGTAAATGGTTTACTGACCATGGTATTACTGTGCTCAATTGGCCTGCCAACTCTCCTGACCTGAACCCCATAGAGAATCTGTGGGATATTGGGAAGAGAAAGTTGAGAGACGCAAGACCCAACACTCTGGATGAGCTTAAGGCCGCAATCGAAGCATCCTGGGCCTCCATAACACCTCAGCAGTGCCACAGGCTGGTTGCCTCCATGCCACGCCGCATTGAAGCAGTCATTTCTGCAAAAGGATTCCCGACCAAGTATTGAGTGCATAACTGAACATAATTATTTGAAGGTTGACTTTTTTTGTATTAAAAACACTTTTCTTTTATTGGTCGGATGAAATATGCTAAATTTTTTGAGATAGGATTTTGGGGTTTTCATGAGCTGTAAGCCAAAATCATCAATATTAAAACAAGAAAAGGCTTGAACTACTTCAGTTGTGTGTAATGAATCTAAAATATATGAAAGTCTAATGTTTATCAGTACATTACAGAAAATAATGAACTTTATCACAATATGCTAATTTTTTGAGAAGGACCTGTATATCAAATGCAGCGGCTCAGGTTCCCAGGGGTGAGGGTGATACAAGCATCTGTAAATCAGATTCAGCGGACAATTCAGAGGGAGAAAGGTGTGTCACCTTACCTTGGGCAGAAAATGCTCCAGCATGGGAGTAACTGGAGAACCAAAGATACTATCCAAAGCCATATCTGAAGGATCCAGCAAAAGGATCTTTAAAAACAATATAAAAAGGGGAAGGTCACAGTCAGCATTCTAACACTACAAGGAATGCAATAAGTGTAAGAACGCAATCAGGGTGGCCAAAAAAAGATTATGAGACACATATAGCAGAGGCGAGTTAAAAAAATCCAAAGAAGATTTTGTGGCACTTTAACAGTAAAAAGGCAAGATCAGAGCATATTGCCCACATAAAAGACGAAGAAGGGAGGATGGTTATGGACGACACAGAATGGCAACTGTACTAAATGACTTCTCCTCCGTGTTTACGCAGGAAATACCGACCGGGTATACCGACCACGGAAGTACTGTTGGTGACACATCACAGGATGTACCCTTGTGGCAAACAGAGGCTGGCGTGAAGAAAAGACTAGATAAACGTAACTACTTGCTTACTGGGCACTTAAACCCCCTTCCTGCCCAGGCCAATTTTCAGCTTTCAGCGCTGTCACGATTTGAATGACAATTGCGCGGTCGTGCGACGTGGCTCCCAAACAAAATTGCCATCCTTTTTTTCCCACAAATAGAGCTTTCTTTTGGTGGTATTTGATCACCTCTGCGGTTTTTATTTTTTGCACTATAAACAAAAAAAAGCGACGATTTTGAAAAAAAACACAATATTTTTTGCTATAATAATATCCCAATTTTTTATTTATTTTTTCCTCAGTTTAGTCCAATAGTATTATTCTACATATTTTGGTTTGCGCAAAAGTTTTAGCGTCTACAAAATAGGGCATAGTTTTATTGCATTTTTATTAATAATTTTTTTTTACTAGTAATGGCGGCGATCAGTGATTTTTATTGCGACATTATGGCGGAAACATCGGACACTTGACACCATTGTCATTTTTACAGCGACCAGTGCTATAAAAATGCACTGGTTACTGTAAAAATGACACTGGCAGGGAAGGGGTTAACACTAGGGGGCGAGGAAGGGGTTAAATGTGTAACCTGGGAGTGATTACTACTGTGTGGGGGAGGGGACTGACTGGGGGAGGTGACCGATCTGTGTCCCTATGTACAAGGGACACAGCATCGGTCTCCTCTCCCTGACAGGACGTGGATCTCTGTGTTTGCACACAGAGATCCACATCCTTGTCTTTGTACACGCCGATCGCGGGTACCTGGCGGACATCGCGGCCGCCAGGCACGCGCATCGGCATCTCAGTGATGCGCCAGGCGCGCGCCTCCCAGTGGCCGGAATAGCCGAGGCCGTATAATGACGGCCTCCCGGATTTCTAGATCCAACTTGAGGCAGTCATTTGTATATGGCCCGGCTATCAAGTGGTTAATACAAATTAAATCACCAGTACCAGATGGCTTACACCCGAGAGTCCTCAGAACTCAGTCAGGCCACTGTTCCTAATCTTTGTGGACAGCATACTGACAGGAATTGTACCAGCTGATTGGAGAAAAGCCAATGTGGTACCAATATTCAAAAAAAGACAGACAAATCCCTGGGAACTACAGGTCAGTCAGCCCAACATCAATCGTTAGTAAATTCTTGGATATAGTCCCTTATCCCCTCCAATAATTTACCGAGAAAAAATCTCTTAAAAGTAGTCATCAGCATGGGTTTACAAAAGGTCGTTCTTGCCAGACCAATCTGTTAACATTCTACGAGGAGGTGAGCTGCCATCTAGACAGGGGAAGGCCTGTGGATTTAGTCTACCTGGATTTTGCAAAGGCATTCGATACAGTCCCCCATAAGCACTTAGTCTACAAGCTGAGGTCTGCAGGCGTGGACCATAAGATTTGTTCTTGGGTTAAAAACTGGTTACAGGGGCATGTCCAAAGGGTAGTGATAAGTAACATGTACTCAGACTGGTCTGGAGTGGTAAGTGGGGTGCCCCAGGGTTCTGTCTTGGGACCAATTCTGTTCAATTTAATCATAAATGATATAGGACGACTGAATAAATGGCTCAATCTCAGTTTTGTGGATGACACAAAATTAAGCAGGGCAATAACTTCACATCAAGATATAGATATTTTACAGCAAGACCTAAAAAAAATAATGGAGTGGGCAACTACATGGCAAATGAGGTTTAATGTGGAGAAATGTAAAGTAATGCACTTGGGGGCAAAAAACAAATGCAAACTACTCACTGGGGGGAGAACCGATTGGGGAATCAAGGATGGAGAAAGATCTGGGGGTCCTAGTAGATGAGATTGAACAATAGCATGCAATGTCAAGCTGCAGCTACTAAAGCCGGCAGAATATTAGCATGCATCATAAAAAAATAAATAAAAAAAAAGGGATATACTCCAGAGATAGATCAATAATCCTACTACTTTATAAAACATTGGTTAGACCACATCTGGGAGTATTCTGTCCAATTCTGGTCGCCAGTCCTCAGAAGGGATGTGCTGGAACTGGAGAGAGTCCAAACAAGGGCAACAAAACTAATAAGGGGATTGGAGGACCTAAATTTTGAGGAAAGACTGCAAACAAAACATTTATTCTCACTGGAGAAAAGACGCTTGAGAGAAGATATGATCGCTATTTACAAATACCTCAATGGCGATCCCAGCATAGAAAAAAATTGGATTTTTATAACAGCTTACCTGTAAAATCCTTTTCTTCGAGTACATCACGGGACACAGAGCTGCATAGTAATAACTATGTGGGTATATAGGGTACCTTCAGGTGATTGACACTGGCACACCCAAGACAGGAAGTCCCCTCCCATACTGGGAGTACCTCAGTTATTGTAGCAAAGCAATAAGTATCCCAAGAAGAGGGGCGGGAGCTCTGTGTCCCGCAATGTACTCGAAGAAAAGGATTTTACAGGTAAGCCGTTATAAAAATCTTATTTTCTTTTTCGTACATCCCTGGACACAGCGCTGCATAGTTAGAGAGGAGGGAGACTCCAAATAAACAGGGCACTATCAGACGTGAGGACTAATACTGCTGCCTGCAGCACACTGCGCCCAAAGGCGATATCCTCATGCCTTTTCAACTGATAGATCTGCAAGGCCGCAACCTGGTCTTCAGTACATACATTCGCTAAATTCTGAGTCATGGAGGCTTGGTGATGCACCGTTCATGATGCAACAACTACTCTAGTAGAGTGCGCTCTAATTTGAAAAGGTGGAACTTTACCTTTTAAACCATAAGCCTGAACAATGACTTGTCTAATCCACTTAGAAATAGTAGATTTCGATGCTGCCTGGCCCTTCCGGCAGCACAAAAAACATTTGTTTTCCGAATTCGGAGCAGGAGCCTTCAGATAGACCTTAACTGCTCTCACTACATCTAAAGAATATAGTGACTTTTCTTCTGCAGAACTAGGTTCTGGAAAAAACGAAGGGAGAACCACATCTTGGTTTAAATGAAAACCTGACACTACTTTAGGTAGAAAGGACGGATGAGGACGCAACACCACCTTATCCTTATGAATAATGAAATACGGCTATTTACAAGAAAGAGCAGCCAATTCTGATACCCTCCTAGCAGAGGATATAGCCACCAGAAAAATCTATTTCCTAGTCCAGGGATCTCCAAACTATGGCCCTCCAGTTGTTCAGGAACTACAATTCCCATCATGCCTAGCCATGTCTGGGAATGTCAAAGATTTACAATGCCTCATGGGACGTGTAGTTCCGCAACAGCTGGAGGGCCGTAGTTTGGAGATCCCTGTCCTAGTCAAAAGGACCAAGGGAATACGGCGCAATGGTTCAAAAGGCTGTTTCTGCAAAGCCGAGAGAACCAAATTCAAGTCCCATGGACACAAGGGTGACTTAACTGGTGGATTGATCCGCGTTACCCCCAATATGAAGGCCCGAACTAAACAATATCGATAAGGCCGAGACCTGACTCTTGATAGTACTCAAGGCCAGCTTCATTTCTACGCCCGTTTGGAGAAAGGCAAGAATTCTACCTATGACATACTTTCTAGCATGCCACCCTCTGGCTTCTTACCAAGACACATATGTCCTCCAGACTCTAATATATGGCTCTGGAAGCTGGCTTCCTTGCATTAATCAGGGTAGAAACTACAGTCCTAGAAATCCCACGATTCTTCAGAATGTGGGGTTCAATAGCCAAACCGTCAAATTTAGGAGTTTGTAAGGAAAGGTGGAATATTGGGCCCTGAGCAGGTCTGAACGAGATGGAAGGATCCCTGAATCCCCTACAGCCATTCTTACGATTTCTGCATACCAGGACCTTCCTCTAGCCATGCCGGGGCTACCAGAATCGCCGGCCTTCCTTCCGTCCTGATTCTGCGGAGAAGCCGGACTGGGGGGGGGGGGTTTAACACATAGATCAAAGGAGTTACCAATGCATCCGAACCGTATGCGAGAGGATCCCTTGTCCTCAACACAAAGTTGTCCACTTTCTTGTTGAGCCTGGACACCAACAGATCTACGTCCGGTGTCCCCCATCTGACATATGGCCAGGAAGATGTGGGGGTGAATTAACCACTCCCCGGGGACAACTGCTGCCGACTCAAGAAGTCCGCCTGCCAATTCTCTATTCCTGGAATGAAGACAGCCGATATGCAAGGAACATGCCTCTCTGCCCAAGCCAGGATCTTGCTCACCTCCTTTTGGGCTGCGAGACTCCTGGTACCTCCTTGGTGATTGCTCTAAGCCACAGCTGTGGCATTGTTGGACTGAATCCTGACAGGTAAAACCCTGTAACTTGCATGTCCAGGCGCTCAGAGCCAGATGTGCTGCCCGAATCTCTAGGATGTTAATGGGAAAAAACCTCTTGGCTTTAGACCATCTGCCCTGGACAGACATCTCTCCTAGGACTGCTCCCCAGCCCGAAAGCCTGGCATCTGTTACCACCTTCCAGGTGACCGAAACAAAGGACTTTCCCATCTGTAGATTCCTGGGCGCCAACCACCAACTGAGGCTCTGACGTACCCTTGGGGATAGGCACATTGGGAAGTCCAGAGCTTGGATCTTTTTGTCCCAGGCAGAGAGGATGCTGTTTTGCAATAGTCTTTAATGAAATTGGGCATATGGAACGGCTTCGAATGAGGCCACCATCTTCCCCAATACCCTCATACAAAGACGACTGGAGGGATTATTTTTCGTTTTGATCACTTGAAGCAGTTCTCTTATAGAACTGGCCTTTGCCTGGGGCAGAAAAAAAACGTTCCATTGGTCTGTATCTATAACCAGACCTAAGTACTCCAGCCTTTCTACTTGTAGTGCTGACTTCTCAGTTGGGAATCCAACCCAAAGCCTCCAGATACTTGACTGCACTGCGCACATTCTGGTTTAAGCGGGCTACGAACTGATCTACTAGTAGCAGATCATCCAGGTAAGCTAGTATTGTTATACCCGGAGCCCTTAGCCTTGCTAGGAGCGGGGCTAGAACCTTTGTAAACACCCGGGGTGCAGTAACCAGACCGAAGGGTAAGGCGACAAACTGGTAGTGATGTTGCTCTACCTCGAACCGCAGGAATCTCTGGTGAGCGGGAAAAATAGGCACATGCAGATATGTGTCTTTGGAGGTCTATAGAAGCCAGAAATTTCCCCCCCCCCGCAGGGTGGAGACTACCGACCAGGTAGACTCCATGCGAAAAGAGCGGATATTCAGGAACCGATTTAGACCCTTTAGATTTAAAATAGGTCTGACATCCCCATTTGGCTTTGGCACAGTGAAGAGGTTCGAGTAGAAACCCAACCCATGCTCTTCTGGAGGAATCTTTACGATTACCCCCTGGGATAACAACCGGTTCAAAGCCAGAGAAATGGACCTTCTCTTTACTGGATCTTTGGGAACGCTTGATCTCAGAAAACGAGGCGGAGGGAACTCTCGCAACTCTAGTTTGTAACCTGGAGACACAGTAGAGATGACCCATCTGTCCTGGATCCCCTTTTGCCAAGTCTCTGAAAACGGCATAAGCCTTCCCCCCACCCGATCGAGCGGGGCCGCCCCTTCAAAAGGAGGCCTTGGGACTCTGCTTAATAGGTTTCTGCCCCCATGACCTTTTGTGTCCCTGGGATTGACCCTGGGCCTTCTCTTGACCCCGACGGAGGAGGCTGTCGTGACTGCCTAGAGGCTGCTGGCAGTAGAGAGGAAGACCGTTTACAAGAAAGACATCTACTCCTAACTGGTAAAAGAGTACCTTTTTCCACTGGAAATCTTTTGGATATATTTGTCCAAATAGTCTACAAAAGCTTCTTGCATGGCGCTTCGGCTGACCAATTCTTCAACCACAGGATTCTACGCATATGCACCAACAGGAGCGAAAGGTCTGATGAAAAGAATCCTTAATAGCGTCAACTGCAAAACATAGTGCCCTTGGAAGATGGGCTAAATCCCGGGCTTGGCGGGCAGGAATCATCCTGACCACCTGCTTTACTTGATCCCCTAGGGCTTGACAAATCCCTACCGCAGCCACTGCAGGCTGGGCTACAGCACTTGCCATAGAAAAGGCGGTCTTCAGCAAAGATTCCAGCCTCTTATCTGTTGGGTCTCTAAACATTTGAACATTGTCCACCAGACAAGTCAGACTTTTATTCATACAAGAAATAGCAGCGTCAACCGTTGGCACACTCCATTTCTTGGTGAACTTCTCTTCCATGGGATAAAGCGCATAATTTTTTTTTTTTTTAGGAGGAAGACAGAGCTTATCTGGATGATTCCAATCTTCATAGATAAGCTGTTCCAACAAAGGATGGACAGGAAAGGCATGCATGGCCTGCGGTGCTTTTAAAGAACCCAGGGAAGAAAACTGACCTTTCCGCTGGTTCAGCTTGTGGTAATCTAAACGCAGAGCGAACCATTTCCGTAAGGGATAGCACTAATAATTTTTCAGCTTGTGAGGCTGAAAAGGGCTCCCCCTACAGTAGACCGCTCTGAGGAGGAGTCAGTCTCTGCCCTCCTCGTTGCCCGCTGAGGGAGACTCATCCTCTATTGGCCACTGCTGTTCCGCAGCCCAAGGTCTCAAAGCGGGGAAGGGAGACCGTCCGTGCTTCCTGACACCGTGGGAAGATAATTCTATTAAAGTCGCTAACCGCTCCTCTAAACCCAAGAGAGCTGAGGAAAGCCCTTCCTCAGTAACATAGGTAGGGGCTGGGGGATTGGAAGGTGCTACAGCACCCAAGGGCCCTGATGGCTCACCCTGGTCAGCCACATCTGGTCTCCCTGGAGAGGAATGTACTGTGGAGGCATGACCGGGATCCTCAGAGCCCGATGGCGATGTTTTAGGAGCCTTCTTTGAGGAATTTTTCCCTGGTTTAGCATCCTGTACCCCAGAATTCCTGGAACGCATAGTCCTAAGCACAAAAGCGGGAGGTACGATACCAAAAAGCATCCACTGCCAAACTATAGTCCAGCCTAAAAGCTGCTATCCACTGTTCAGCCTGATGCAAGTAAAAAAAGTGTCACAGGGAATGCCAGTATCACCCACTCGTGTGCCCCCAGTGTTTGTGTCCCTCTGTTAGCCTGCACCTCCACGAGGTGCTTGTTTATGTATGGAAAGACAGCCCTGTGCGGACATGACCGCCGGGTCACGTACACACACCGCAGCATTAAGCCACGCCCCTTCTCTCCTTCCCCCACCGCGTGTTTAACTTGATCCCCACAAGCTCCGTTTAAGCCAGCGTAGAGTGAAGGAGGGTAGGGGAGAAATGGCCTCCAGGACCCCCTAGAGGGAAAAAAGCAGGCGCTTAGCAATCCCCAGACTGGGGGTGCGCCATTGCCCTGACCGACGACAGGGGGAGGGTTTGAGGAGGGTAAGGGAGACCATCCACCAGCTACTTCATGGCTGCAGCAATTTCCCCTGACATCCCCAGATGGCTGGACTGTACCCAGGAGGAAGCCTTAAAACAGGCTTGCTGAACAGAAACACACTGAAGGCTCTGCCAGGTATGTTTCTTACACCCTCTAGTGGTGAAAAAATTGGATTTTTGTACTCACCGTAAAATCAGTTTGACGTCCATGGACTGACAAAGCCTCTTTAACACTTTACACGTGGGTTATGTCCCTGCTTGCAGGAGAAGACCTAGGCAGAATGTGAAATGTTACATACATTCTAAAAAGCCAGAGCTGAACAGCCCTGCCCAGGGGGGTGGTCCCTCCGGACATAACCCTCCCACTGCAGTCAGCAGACCTCAGTTCGTAACAAAGCAGTACAAACCTTGAAAAGAAGGGTGGGTGCTGTGTCAGTCCATGGACGTCAGAGAAACGGATTTTACGGTGAGTACAAAAATCCTATTTTTTCTTATCGTCCATGGACTGACACAGCCTCTAACACTTTACCCGTGGGTTGTCCCAAAGCAGTGTCAAGAGGGATGGGAGCAGTATAAATGGAAAACCAAAAACTTCACTCCAAACAAGGCAGAGCTCCTCAACGGAGGAGTTGCAACATTAAACAGCGGCCTGCAACATCTTGCGGCAAAAGGAAGCATCCGAAGATGCAGCCACATCAACCTTATAGAACTTAGAAAAGGTATGAACGGACGACCAGGTCGCCGCTTTGCACACTTGTGCAACCGACGCTTCATGTCGGAAAGCCCAGGAAGCACCAATTGCCCTGGTGGAATGCGCCGTAACCGGAAAGGGAGGCACCCGCCCCTTGAGGGCATAGGCCTGAATGACGGTCTGCCTGATCCATCTAGAGATGGTGGCAGACGAAACCGCTTGGCCCTGTTTTGGACCAGAGACAGACACAAAAAGTGGGTCAGACCTCCGAATAGAAGCAGTAGCAGACAGGTACACCCGCAAGGCACGTACCACATCCAATGTGTGAAGCGCAAACTCTGTGGGATGCGATGGGTGAGGACACAAGGACGGGAGGACAATGTCCTCATTTAGGTGAAACGCCGAGACCACCTTTGGCAAAAAAAAAAAGGTCAGACGCAACACCGCCTTATCCTTATGGATGACCAAATAGGGCGACTTGCAGGACAAAGGCTGCCAACTCAGACACCCGTCTAACAGAAGTAATGGCCACGAAGAAGGCCACCTTCTGAGACAAGGTCAAGAGAGGAATATCTGAGATTTTCAAAGGGAGGTTCCTGGAGAACCGAGAGCACCAAATTCAGATCCCAAGGAGGGAGAGGAGGCTTGACAAGAGGGAGCACAAAAGGTGCTAACCAAGGAATGACCCGCTAGCGGTCGCTGAAAGAAGACGGGCAAGGCCGAAATCTGACCCTTAATGGTACTCAAAGCAAGCTTTTGGGTCACGCCACGCTGCAAGAACCGCAGGATTCTGGGGACGGAATACGTCCTTGGATGCCAATCTAGCTCTTCGCACATGGCGATGTAAGCTTTCCAGCTACAGTGATAGATCTTTCTGGAGGAAGACTTCCGTGCCCTTAACATGGTCGAAATGACCGAATCCGAGAGACCTCGGTCCCTTAGCACCTGGCTTTCACTAGCCATGCCTTTAAAGCCAGAGACTGTAAAGCAGGATGAAATATAGGACCTTGAGACAGAAGGTCCTCCCTTATTGGCAACCGCCAAGGAACGTCCGTGACGAGACGTACCAGATCGGCGTACCAATGACGCCGAGGCCAATCCGGAGCAATGAGTTTCACCGGAATCCCCTTGGTCGCCACCATGCGCAGCAGGCGAGGGAGCAGCTGCAGCGGAGGATAAACATATCAGGTGATAATGACCCCATGGGGCAGCCAACGCATCCGCCCAAGGGTTCCTGGACCTGGCCACAAACCTTGACACCTTGCGATTGAGTCGAGAAGCCATCAGGTCCACATCCGGCGTGCCCCACCGCCGGCAAAGAAGTTGAAAAACCTCCGGGTGCAAGGACCACTCTCCCTGGTCCAGCGTCTGGCGACTCATAGTCCACCTACCAGTTGTCTACGCCCGGAATGTAGACGGCCGACAGAGCCGGCACGCTTCTTTCGGCCCACCTTAGGATGCGAGCGACCTCGAAAAAAACAGCTGAGCTCAGAGTCCCCCCTTGATGGTTGACATACGCCACGGCGTTGTCCGACTGGATCCTGAGGGAGTGTCCCTGTAGTCTCTCCGACCACGAGGAGAGGCACAGTCTGATTGCCCGTATTTCCAGGACATTGATCCGGAGTCCAAAAGCCCTTGGGCTGACAGGACTCCCCAAACTCCCCCCCAGCCCGTCAGGCTGGCGTCCGTTGTGATCACCGTCCACTGGATGGGGAGGAAGGACTTCCCGGACCGAAGAGCCGGGGACCTCAACCACCACGCCAGGGACGCCCTGACTGGGTGACTCACCTGGATCTGAAGATCCAAGGACAACAGGGATTTGTCCCAAGTGGACAGGATCTCCTTCTGTAATGCCCGTGGGTGTGATTGGGCATACCGAACGGCCTCGAACGAGGCCACCATGAGTCCCAGGACTCTCATGCAAAAAGGGATTGACGACCATTTTCGGGACGTCAGGACCCGCACCGCAGACTGAAGTGTCAGTAACTTCTCCTGGGGTAGGAATACCTTCACCTCCAAGGAGTCCAGGATCAGACCTAGATACTCCAAATGCTGAGTCGGGACCAGGACTGACTTCTGAATGTTCAGGAGCCACCCGAAGTCCCTGAGGGTCTGACTGACGATAGTCACACTTTCTTCTAAATTCTGAACCATTGTCTGCTCTTAGAAGATCATACCGATAGCCCACGATAGCAATGCCTCGCTGCCTCAGCAAAGCCAGAACCGGAGCAAGCACCTTGGTAAACACCATTGGTGCCGAGGCTAGGCCGAAGGGAAGAGCCACAAATTGATAGTGGACTTCGCTGATCGCAAAGCGCAGAAACTTCTGGTGACTTGCGCAGATTGGAACATGCAAGTAGGCGTCCTTGATGTCCAAGGACGCCAGAAAAATCCCCTTGGAGTTTAGCGATCACCGTGCGAATGGATTCCATGCGGAACTTTTGCACCTTCACAAAGGCATTAAGGGCCTTGAGGTCCAGGATTGGCCGAACCCCGTCCTTTTTTGGGACAACAAACAGATTCGAGTAGAACCCCTGAAACCTCTCCTGTGACGGGACCGACACAATTACTCCGGAACAAATCCTGTACGGCCCCTAAGAAGGCCGCCCGACGGGCAGGAAGGAGAGGGAGATTCGAGGGAAAGAATCTGTCTGGGGGCCAGGAACAGAACTCTATCCTGAGGTGACCACCTCGCACACCCACCGGTCGGAGATCCAGGAGGTCCACCGATCCGTGAACCTGCGAAGTCGTCTCCCCCACCCCAGAGTCGGGCAGGGGCAAGACTTAACGCAGAGGCAGGCTTGGGAGCCGCTTTGTTCGGCTTACGCACCCAAGTGCGCTTGTGTCCACCAGCCGCACTGTTGTCAGTCAGAGGGCTTACCCGTGGACTCTGACGAAAAAAAAACCTTTTTTGCTGGAAAGTAAGGACCCGGTTTACGGCGGGCCTCCTTACCCTTGATAGTCTGAGGAAGAGTGCTTTTGCCCATTCTCCTTTGCAAAATAGCTGAAGCTCTTTTAGATTGGATGGACCCCCTAGTGGTTAACCCCTTCCCTGCCAGTGTCATTTACACAGTAATCAGTGCAATTTTATAGCACTGATCCCTGTATAAATGACAAAGGTCCCAAAATAGTGTCAAAAGTGTCCGCCATAATGTCGCAGTCACAAAAAAAAAAAAAAAAAAGCTGATCGCTGACATAACTAGTAAAAAAAATTTTTTAAAATAAAAATGACATAAAAGACGACCCCCTATTTTGTAAACGCTATAACTTTTGCGCAAATGAATAAACGCTGATTGCGATTTTTTTTACCAAAAATATGTAGAATACGTATCGGCCTAAACTGAGGAAAAAAAATATGTTTTTTTATATATTTTTTTGGGGATATTTATTATAGCAAAAAGTAAATATTGAATTTTTTTCACAATTTTCACTATATTTCTGTTTATAGCGCAAAAAATAAAAACCGCAGGAGGTGATCAAATACCACCAAAATAAAGCTCTATTTGTGGGGGGAAAAAAAAGGACGTCAAATTTTGTTTGGGAGCCACGTCGAACGACCGCGCAATTGTCAGTTAAAGCGACGCAGTGCCGAAACGCAAAAAGGCCTGGTCTTTATGCTGCGTATTGGTCCGGGGCTTAAGTAGTTAAGGACACGACATACAGGGATATGGGAAATTTAAGACACGAACACCTACACAGGTTGAACTGGATGGACTATGATCTGAAGCAGGAACTGAAGTGGTTAGCACAGTTTGAAAATCCAATATACCTTTTATTGCTTTAGATTTCTTCTAAAGGATACAGGATTTATAATTGAAAATTTAAATTCAGATTCAGTGTTGTTGTGTAAAGTGATAACATATGAATGCTAGTTGAAAGCGATAATGAATGCCATTTGCTCTGGATGTGTACTATTTTGCTCTTTGTTTGGACTACAAACCACAGTCCACTGTAAGATGTCTTCGTCGGGAAGCAGAAAAAAAAAATAGGGCTATGGGAATTAGAGAATAAACATCACACACATATGGACTGAACTGGATGAACCTGTGTCTTTGTATAACCTTATAAACTGTGTAACACAAATATCACATATTAGATTTGGCATGTGCGACAGTATTTATTCTAAATTAGCAAAAGTGTGACTATTCCTAAAATCTACAGGTTTTGGAATATTAAACAATTCTGAAGAAGTGTTTTAGCAGGCAGCATGACAGCAAGTAGTATGTGCAGGACAGAATTAGTGTATGACAGCAGACAGTGCTAAAGAGATGTTTACAGGGTATGAACTGTTAAGTATCTGTAGGTTAGAAGTGCCGGAGGGTACAATGGTGAGTGCAGTCTGACAGTGGGCAGTATGTGTAGAAGAGGAGCATGCACAGTGTACACTGAGGGAAGATCAGGTATGAAAGACGTGGGTAGGTGGGGGATGGATTGGAAAATGTTGGAGGGCAGCGTAGCATAGGAGACATTTTTATTACTTGGTGACAAAAAGGATTCCTTGATGACGAATCGAACGTTAAACCCCCAACGACAATCAAAACCACTTTGGGAAAAATGTCCAATCTGTACCTGAGCTAGCTTAGTGCACTGGCCACTAAGCACTTGCAGATTTCGCTGTGTGTGGAGATTGGTGTCCTCCTGCCATGCATTATGAGAGTAGCAGCTTAAATGCAGTGCTCAGCTTCCTTTCTTTGGAGCTCAGGATATCTGCCATTGCAGTTAGGAGAGGCATAGCAACAGGCTATATAGTGGTGGAAGTCCCAGGCACCCAGGTGCAGACATTGAGGTCATCAGTAGCAAAAGCAACTTTGGAGAGACAGTCTTGTGAGTAGAGGTTTGGAGACCCAGACATGTATTAAGCAGGAACACCTTACATGTGGCTGTATTTCCTGTTCTAGTACCGTATTTGCCAGTGTATAAGGCGACTGGGCGTATAAGACGACACCCTAATTTTCCAGCAAAAATTTGGGTTTTGGGATATACTCGCCGTATAAGACGACCCCCCCCCCTTCCGACCAGCCATGCCTCACCTCACTGTGCCATTGCATGCCTCCCTGTGCCATTGCATACCTCACTGTGCCCCTGCATGCCTCGACGATCACATACCTTATCCCTGACATGTCGAATCTCCATCAGACCGCGGCCGTCCATTTTTTCAAAAGCCGCGCCTCCTCCTCGTGCTGTTCGGTGATAGGCGGAACACTCCGCTTCCCAGCAGACACTGTGTTCAGTGTTCCGCCTATCACAGATGCCCTCTCATCTGAGGCCGAGAGGGCATTCATGATAGGCGGAACACTGAACAGAGGCTTTGCTGGGAAGCTGAGTGTTCCGCCTATCACAGAACAGCACAAGGAGGAGGCGCGGCTTTTGAAAAATGGACGGCCGCGGTTGACCGAGATTCTACATGTCAGGTACCGGCGTATAAGACGACCCCCGACTTTTGAGAAGATTTTTATGGGTTAAAAAAGTCGTCTTATACGCCGGAAAATACGGTAAGCTTGCAGTTGCATTATGGTTACATTTCTACTGATTGCTTTCCCTTGTATTCTTTTAGTAACTCTATCCCCTCATTTTAAGAGAAAACCTAATGGTATTTTTGGTACTTAAAGTTTAGTCTTTTACTTCTTAATGAATAATATCTGCTAGCCACTTATTTTTTATCCAACACATATTAAAAAAGATGCACAATAAAAATTCATAACATTGCACACAAGTTCATATTGTTTCTAAGGCAATGCCCTTGTTTCACATACATCATCCATAGAGAGTACATTTAACAGAATGTAATTCTTAAGCAGGTACAGATCTTAGACAAAATTACAAAGAGAAAGTGGGACAGCACAAGGAGCCAATCAGATGTGCTGCATGCACATATGCAGACAAGGAACATGCTGACAGGAGTAAAAAGCAGTATAAGCAGATGCGCGTTGCTCCTTCAGTGACCAATCACAGACTGATGGCAGGCAGGTGATTAAAAACAGTTTGGTCACAATCCTAAGATATGAATATTTTAACAACCCTTGCAGCATTGTGTGGCATGGCTGGGCAAATCTCAGTGCTGGACAGGCAGAAGGCAGAAATACAAATCCTTTGGCATGTCAAAGAGGCTTCCGTATATGTATTCCAACTATGCATCCCAACCTCCCCCCGAAAAAAAAAAAAAAAAAAGTACAAAGTGTCTGTGCTAGGGCTAAATTCCAAGCATTTCTGAATAGTAGAGCTCCAAAAATTGCTGGTGGTGTTGATACTTGCCTGCCCACTACATCAAAAATGATGGGCGAAAAGGAATCAGTCAAAGCCAGGCAGATCAGGCAGGCATTGACACCGCCAGAAATGTCAGAGGGTAAGAAATTCAGAATGGCTCTGGATAAGGCCACCGTGTTTGTGACTTCTACAGGCATGTGCTAGCATCTTATTTAGTTGCCTACTTGTCACATTTGCAGGGGATGCTCCAAGAATGGGGGGAGGACTTTAACCACCTCATGGTCAGAGCAAGTAATGCACAGTATCCATATTATATTTTGGAGAACACTATGACCCTTGCACCAGGTTACTTATGTCCCAATCTTGAGAGCAGAGTGATGAACCACCATAGGGGAGAGCAAACCCTGTGTAATCTGACATGTATCGTTCCTCCCATATGTAAACATACCGTAATACAGGTTGGGAAACACTGCTCTAGGTAAGAATACAAAGTAGCCTATACTCAAAGCTCAAATGAAGAGAATCTGCAACACCTGAGACTCAAAAAGAGGTAACTTCTTGTCTGAAGCCTTACACAGTCCACCATTTAGTGTAATTATGTCTTTATAGCATTTAAATTGCATTTTTATAGCAGTTTAAGGGATTGAGGCCAGGAAAAGAGAAGAAGAACGCAAGTCTTCCCTCCAAGCAACCACACTACAAAAATCCACTGCTCCACTCATAGGCACTATCTTTTTCTGAGGGCTCGTGTTGGAGTTAGGAGCATGGGAATCTCACTATATGGTCCAAGTATATACACACTGAAAAAGAAAAAAAGAAAAAAAGAAAAAAAAAAAAAAAAAAACTTAAAAATGTTGCTGGCCTTGGGTACTCTCAACAATGTTTGGACAGGAATACATTGAAGAGTAGAGAACGGCCTTTAAAATGGAACAAAGCACCTCGATTTAATGGTCTCCCAAAACAGTTACATTCAAGGTATGCCATGAATTAAAACGGTCTCAGGTTGCTTGTGCTCTCATGCCTGGTGTCATAACCGATCACATGAGCTACACTATGGCAACTGCAGATCAGAGAGAGGCTAAGATGGCAGCTTCCTTGGCTGTAAAGTTTAGTTCCATTTTAAAACCATTTACTTCCTATCTCAATAGTCAGGCAATCTTAGTTCATGAAATGAAAAACTGAGGCAATAACGGCCATATTCATGTAATTATTTTTATAAATACAGAACTGCATTACATGGCATATTATATATATATATATATATATATATATATATATATATATATATATATATATATATATATATATATACACACACACACATATACATATATATATACACACACACACATGCCTACACACACACACACACACACACACACACAGTACCTTGAAAAATAATTCCTACCCCTTGAAATTTTCCACATTTTGTCATGTTACAATCAAAAACGTAGATGTATTTTATTGGGATTTTATGTGATAGACCAATACAAAAGGGACACATAATTGTGAAGTAAAAGGACAATGAAATTGTTTTCAATTTTTTTTTACAAATAAATATCTGAAAAGTGTGGCATACATTTGTACTCAGCCCCCTTTAATCTGATAACCCTAACTAAAATATAGTGGAACCAATTGCATTTAGAAGTTGCCTAATTAGTAAATCGAGTCCACGTGTGTAAATTAATCTCAGTATACATAACTGCTGTTCTATGAAGCCCTCAGGAGGTTTGTTAGAGAACCTTAGTGAACAAACAGCATCATGAAGACCAAGGAACACACCAGACAGGTCAGGGATAAAGTTGTGGAGAAGTTTAAAGCAGGGTTAGGCTATAAAAAAATATCCCAAGCTTTGAACATCTCAGGGAGCACTGTTCAATCCATCATCCGAAAATGGAAAGAGTATGGCACAACTGCAAACCTACCAAGACATGGCCGTCCACCTAAACTGACAGGCTGGGCAAGGAGAGCATTAAAAATCAGAGAAGAAGCCAAGAGGCCCATGGTAACTCTGCAGGAGATCCACAGCTCAAGTGGGAGAATCTGTCCACAGGCCAATTAGTCGTGCACTCCACAAATCTGGCCTTTATAGAAGAGTGTCAAGAAGAAAGCCATTGTTGAAAGAAAGCCATAAGAAGTCCCATTTGCAGTTTGCGAGAAGCCATGTGGGGGACACGGCAAACATGTGGAAGAAGGTGCTCTGGTCATTAGAGACCAAAATGTTATTTTTTGGCCTAAAAGCAAAATTGTGATGTGTGGCGAACTACTAACACTGCACATCACCCTGAACACACCATCCCCATCATGAAACATGGTGGTGGCAGCATCATGTTGTGGGGATTCTTTTCTTCAGCAGGGACAGGGAAGCTGGTCAGAGCTGATGGGAAGAGCCAAACAAAGGGCAATCTTAGAAGAAAACCTGTTAGAGTCTGCAAAAGACTTGAGACTGGGGCGGAGGTTCGCCTTCAAGAAGGACAATGACCCTAAACATACAGCCAGAGCGACAATGGAATGGTTTAGATCAAAGCATATTCATGTGTTAGAATGGCCCAGTCAAAGTCCAGACCTCAATCCAATTGAGAATCTGTGGCAAGACTTGAAAATTGCTGTTCACAGATGCGCTCCATCCAATCTAAAAGAGCTTCAGCTATTTTGCAAAGGAGAATGGGCAAAAATGTCACTCTAGATGTGCAAAGCTGGTAGAGACATACCCAAAAAGACTTACAGCTGTAATTGCAGCGAAAGGTGGTTCTACAAAGTATTGACTCGGGGGCTGAATACAAATGCATGCCACACTTTTCATATACATTTGTAAAAAAATCTGAAAAACATTTAGCAATTTCATTCCACTTCACAATTATGTGTCACTTTGTGTTGGTCCATCACATAAAATCTCAATATAATACATTTACGTTTTTAGTTGTAACATGACAAAATGTGGAAAATTCCAAGGGGTATGAATACTTTATCAAGACACTATCTGTCTCAAGTCAAATTTTAAACGTGAAGAATAATCTGTTTAACCACTATTGTACCACCATACATAAAAAACAGCAAAGTGGCGGACAGTTATCAAGTGACTGCTGCGCCTGTGAACCGAGCCATCCTTGGATAGCTTGGGTCACACACACACACACACGCTGTGTAGAGAGCCAATTTGACGGCCTCTGTACCTTGGAAACACTGTATTTGGTTTGACCAACAGTGCAGAATTTACATCTGTGAGCCCCTCATGGCAGTGGAAACAGGAACTAATGAATGGTTAAGAGCTTCTTCCTATGTGTCACTGATTTATTTTCACTTTATTACTAGAGCCTGATTTTTTCTTGTTTTATGGATAGGTTAAAGCAGCTGCAATCACTCTATGCTTTACTGGCCAGTGAAGCAGGTGAGAAGAATGTCAGGTCTGAGGAATTAAATGAATGCATGTTGGAAAGGTGTACGGTAAAAAAGGTAAAGGAAATTGAGGCTTTTATTTTTCTTTAATTAAAAAAGGAGCATGGCTGGCATTATAAATTATACAACTAGTACACAACTTTAAAAACACTTGCAAGGAAGTAAATTACATTTGCCAACATTAAAAAAAATTGATTTGTATTCCTGTTCAGCCACTTTTGTGATTAATGCCAGACAACAAAACAGGGGGTGTCGCCACTTTCACCATTGCAGTTAAGGAACACAATAGCTACACCTTCCAGCCCACAGGCCACTGACTTGGCGATATCAAAGCAGAAACTCACCAGTAAGCCATCGCATATACAGAATCAAGTTATTATGTTAAATGTGAAACATAAAATGTCATACTTGTGCTAAGATGGTACACTACTTCATTTTTATAGTTAAATCAAAAGAATTTCAATTTTAAAGCCCAATTGAAGTCTCACACCTTTTTATCCTAAAAAAGTCTTATACCCTTGCATGTTACGATTTGTAACTAATTTCTGCTTGGAAAAGGTCTTAACATACCCTTTTCTCTCAGTAAAAATAGAATTTTTTACTCACCGTAAAATCCTTTACCCTGCGTTCATGGACCGACACAGCTTCCTCTTGACATAGTGGGTATTATCCGTTATTGAGGAGTGACTAGGCAGAAAAACTTGTAAAAAGTGTTGCATCACACCTTCTACAGCACCGCCCAGGGGGAGGACCCTCTGGGTATAATCCCTCTCTCTGCACCTCGCAGATCAGTTTGTCAAAAGCAGTACAAACTTAAAAACGAGGGGTGGGTGCTGTGTCGGTCCATGAACTCAGAGAAAAGGATTTTACGGTGAGTAAAAAATCCTATTTACTCTTTGGTTCATGGACAGACACAGCTTCCTCTTGACATAGTGGGACGTCCCAAAGCAGTGTCAAAAACGAGGGGTGGGAACAGCTTTAAAACAACTTCACCCCAAAACAAAACAGAGCTCCTCCATGGAGGAGTTGCAACTCTAAACAGCCGCCTGCAATAGCTTGCGGCCGAAAGAAGCATCCGAAGATGCACACACATCAACTTGTAAAGTTTAGTGAAAGTGTGAACGGACGAGCATGTCGCCGCCTTACACACCTGGTGAAAACAGACGCTTGATGCTCTCAGAGCTCGGACAGCGTCCAAAAATTACGTTGTTTCCTTAGGATTCGACGGATGAGGACACAGGGATGGCAGAACAATGTCTTCCTTTATGGAAGGTCGAAAGACCCTAGGAAGAAAAGAAGGCTGCTGACGCAGCACCACCTATCCTTGTGGAAGATCAGATAAAGAGCCTTGCATGACAAGGCTGCCGGCTCAGAAAACCGTCTAACTGACGTAAACCAAGAGGCATCTCTCGCTCTGGTCGAATGCGTCGGGAAAGGGAGGCGCCTGACCCTTCATGGCGTAAGCCTGATCACAATCTGTTGGATCCACCTAGAGATGGTGGCCGACAAAACAGCTGGGCCCTATTAGGGACCAGCCACTGAAAAACAGTGAGCCTGGACTCTGGAACGTAGCAGTACCAGACAAGCATTCTCTCAGAGTTTGGACAACGTCCAAGGAATGCAACGTCGTCTCCTTAGGATTCGACGGCTGAGGACACAAGGATGGCAGTACAATGTCTTCCTTGAGATGGAAGGTCGAACACGACCTTAGGAAGAAACGAAGGTTGCGGACGCAGCACCACCTTATCCTTGTGGAAGATCAGATAGGGAGGCTTGTATGACAAGGCTGCCCGCTCAGAAACCCGTCTTAACTGGCATAACAGCCACCAAAAGGACCACTTTCTAAGAAAGTGTCAACAAGGGAATCTCCCTGATGTTCTCAAATGGTGGTTTCTGAGACACTTGGAGGCCATGCCGTTGAAGCCATCGACTGCAGGCAGGATGGCATATGGGACCCTGCTACAGCAGGTCCTCTCGCAGTGGTAGACGCAAAAAAGGACGTCTGCTACACAAGCCCCACGGAGGTAGTGGAGGGTGGCCCAGAGGGGCCAGCTGCCGAATCCACTGTATAAACGTTCTCACTAGAGAGTGAGCCACCAGGGGTCGTTGAAAAGAAAGCCAGGGCAGATACCTGCCCCCTAATTGTACTTACAGTAGAATTTTTGGCCCGTTCCCTGCTGAAAAGCAGCAGGACTCTGGAACCAAATAAGTACGCGGATGCCACCTCATTTCCTCACAATAGGATATGCAGGTCTTCCAAGTGCAATGGTAATCTTCCTAGGGGATGATTTCCGAGCACTCCTCATTGTAGAGATCACCGAGTCCGACAGGCCCAGGTCTCTTAGCACCTGGCTCTCGAGCCATGCCGTTAAGCCAGTGACTGTAAAACAGGATGGCGTATGGGACCTTGCGACAGCAGGTCCTTCCTTAGCGGTAGATGCCAAAAGGCGTCTGCTACCGAACGCACTAGATCGGCGTACCAAGGACGTCGAGGCCAATTCAGAGCAATTGGGACCATTGTAATCCTCTTTGTCTCCAGTCTGCGAAGCAGATGAGGGCGGAGCTGCCGAGAAGGAAAGGCATAGATTAGTCGGTACTGACTCCACAGTGCCATCAATGCATCTGTCGTGCTTGCCTATGGGTCTCTTGACCTGGCCACAAACCTTCCGATTGAGTCGGGACACCAGAAGATCTACGCCTGGCGTGTCCCATCTTTGGCAGAGGAGCTAGAACACATCAGGGTGTAAGGACCATTCTCCCTGGTCCAGCATTTGGCGACTCAGGTAGTCCCGCCTGCCAGTTCTCCACACCCGGAATGTACACGGCCGACAGTGCCGGTACGCACCTTTCTGCCCACCTCAGGATGCGAGCGACCTCCGATGCTGCAGCAGAGCTGCTTGTTCCTCCTTGATGATTGAAATACGCCACCACTGTGGTGTTTGTCCGACGGGATTCTGACTGGACGCCCTTGTAGCCTCTGAGCCCATGTGGGAAGGCAAAGACAGCTCGTCCGGATTTCAGGCCAATGAATGGGAATCCTCCGGAGTCCAGCGACCCAGGTTGACTGCCCGGTTGCAGAGGAGTCTGAAGAGCTCAGACAGGCGTCCGCCATGACCACCATCCAGTAAACAGGAAGGAACAATTTCCCAGACAGAAATGCCGGTGCTGTCGGCCACCAACTAGGGAGGTCCTAATTAGGTGGCTCACCCGGATTTTGATAATCCAGAGATGAAGGGCACTTGACCCTTCAGGACAGAGTTACCTTCTGTAACACCCGTGTGTGAAATGGCACCTATGGTACCGCCTCAAAAGGAGGCTACCATGAGGCCCAGGACTTGCCTGCAAAAGTGGCGTGACAACCCCTCTTTGGGAGGTCAACTGCCGCTCTGCAGCCCGAAGGGTCTGCAACTTTCCCCTAGGGAGAAAAAAAAAAAAAACTTGCGCCTCTGAGGAGTCCAGAATCAACCCTAGACACACTAGGAGTTGTGTCGGTTCCAATACGGACTTCTGAGTGTTCAGCACCCCACCAAGTATCGGAGGGTCTGACAGGTTAAAGACACGCTCACTTCTAAATTTAAGTTTGAAGTGACCCTCAGAAGATCGTTCACGTTGCCCATGATAGCGATTACACGCTGTCTTAGTAGGGCCAGAATTGGGGCAGGCACCTTAGTGCCGATGCCAGGCAAAAGGGGAGAGCTACCCTTGGTAGTGGTCTTCCCCGGCCACCAACGCAGACATCAGATGCCTGGTGCATATGGGTACATGCAAGCATGCGTCCTTGATGATCAAGAATGCCGGAAAATCCCCCGGATGGAGGGCAGCAACAACAGAGCGAGCCCACTCCTTTCCGGAATCTTTGTACTTTCACAAAGCAGTTGAGGGTCCTGAGCTCCAGATTGGACGAACCCCCTCCAACACTACGAACAGATTTGAGTAGAACCCCTGAACCCGTTCCTGTACTAAGACAGGAAGGCCTACCCTGCGTATCAGCAGGTCCTGGACCACCCCATGTAGGGTTTCCCGACAAGTCTGCTGAAGCTGGCGGTTAAGAGGGGAAAAAAATCTGTTTGGTAGGCAAGCAAGGTTGTGCTTGCAAACACAGGGACGCTTCTGTCCCTCAGAAAACGCCTTATCAGCCTGGGGTTGTTTACTTGCCGCACTAGGTGGACGAAGGGACCGCTTGTGTGCGGTGCAGGAGGGCCCTAGCCTATGGCGTGGCTCCTTAACCTTTTTTGGCTTGCAGAAGCAATGTGCTCTTACCTCCTGTAGCCTCTTAAATTATGTCATCCAGAGAGGCCCCAAAAAAGTCTGTCGCCCTAAAAGGGCAAAATCAAACAGGGCCATCTTGGAAGATTGGTCCGCAGACCAGCACCTTAGTCAGATCAGGTGGCGTATCGCCACAGCATAAACTAAGGCTCAAGGCAGCAAGGGGATAGTATTCGTGTCCGATTTGCAGACAGACTCAGGGCCCTGTACCAACTGGTCGGCCAGAGCTACCTCGTACGGAGGAGCCTCCCGTGCTTTTAGCCCCTGGAGAAGCATCTTGCCTACTCAGTAAGTGTCTGAGGCATCAGAAAAAAAAACCACCAAGCCAATGTTGGACATACCGCTGAGCCCCCCACTGTGTATAGGCAGCGAGTGTCCCTGAATACAGGAGCCCCTTCCACTGGAATCGTGGCAAGTCTGGACACAGGGGGGTCGACTATCAGGGGAGAGGTCCATCCCTTTCAGAAACTCTCCTCAAGGGGTACCGGACTGCCCAAAAAAAAAAAAAAAAAAAAAAAGTTATTTGGGGCTGCAAAAAAAACGTCAGTGGGGTTTCCCACTCCTTGTACAAGCTTATCAAAATAAGACACACAAGGAAACACCTTAGCAGTGTGGGCCAGCTTACGGAACCCAAAGGGGACCGGTGTTTCTGCTGCTTCCGCCCCCCAGGTGACCCTCAGCACCCAGAAACCTTAGCTCAGAGCCCAGGGAGGAGGGAAGGCAGGGAGAGAGGAAAGCAAGGGGCCACAACCACTTACTTGCTCTCTCCAGTAATGTCCAGCCAAGTCACGCGGCCGAAGCAGGGGAGCTACTTATCTTTCCTGCGTGGATCATGCTGGAAGACATTCCGGACAGATCATCATCCGCGCATGGAGGGGACTGTCGGCCAGGCATGCTGTGATTGAATCCTAAGGAACGATCGTATGCATGCCCTGGAGCGCTAGCTCACCAAACAGGCTACTGCAACTTGGCCGTAAGGTCAGCCGAAGCTGAGCGGTCCGATGCAGGTCCTGGAGCGTAGGCTCACCGGCCACCCGTAGAGTGACGGGCATGTCGTGGAAAACCCAGAGCGTAGCTAGGGTCGGCACACGCTCGATGGCCGAAACTGGGGGGACTACAAGGATCGAGGACCCAGCCTGTCACCCAGTCGGCAGTTGATCGAAGATCGCAGGAACCAAAAAAATAAAAAATTTCCCTGGACCAATGGGCCCGAAGGGAGCCATGTCCTACTCCTTGCTAGACAGAAAAAAACTGATCTGGGAGGTGCAGAGAGAGGGTGTAGAAGGTGTGATGCAACACTTTTTACAAGTTTTTCTGCCTAGTCACTCCTAAATAATGGATAATACCCACTATGTCAAGAGGAAGCTGTGTCGGTCCATGAACGAAAGAGTAATGCTGTTTCTACTCCAGTTCTCTATGTTGGCATAGCTGAGTAACAAACACCCCCCATATCCCAAACTTCTATTACAAAGGAAGAGAGTGAGAATGTTGTTACTTAATGCTGATACTGAAAGTCCTGGGTCTAACCCTGGTATCTATTCAACTGCATAGTCATATTTAGATACCCACCATAACTGTTGTAACAGAGAAATGGAGGTAAAGCCCCATACACACGGTCGGACTTCCATCAGACTTTTCCGTGTTTTTTTTGTCCGGAGTTGGTCGGGAACACCCATAGCATACACACGCTCTGACTTTTCTGCAAACTTTCCCAAAACTTTTTGCAACATCACGTGGTTTTTCTGCTCTTTACCGCCACCCTTTGGTCAAATTCTGCCATTGTTGGTTGATTTTAACATTAGTTGTTTTGTCCATCGGACAAAAGTCCGATGGTTTTCTGTACACACGGTCGGACTTTGCTCGGTCGGACTTTGCTCCATCGGACTTTTGTTGGGCAAAAGTTTGTCTGTTTGCAGACCCAACTTTTGTCCGATGAAAACAAGAAAAAAGCAAAAAAAGTTTGTCCGATGGAGCGTACACACGGTCGGATTGTTGGTCCAACTTGCTCAAAATGAAGTTTGTTGGCCAAAAGTCCGACTGTGTGTACGGGGCTTTAGACTATGAAAATTAAGGTTGACAGTGCAATGTTTATCGAACTACACACAGTATCTATTTCTGTGACTTCAGTTGGGTTTTAAACTAATAATACTGAACATCAAGTGCAAAACGAAGATACATAAACACAATCACAAAGGTTAAATTAAAATACATTTTTTTTTTTTAAGTTATTGGTTTTAGTTTCTTTTAAAAGGACGAAAAAGTCTTGGACAGTGGAATGCAGGAAACAAACACCATGCAAAGCTTAAGAAAAATAGGAAGAGGCGGAAAATGTAGCTCACAAAGCGAAATAAAAAAGAAGCTCTAGGTCTTTCTTGAATGCAGCTTTCAAGACCCGAAGAACACACTGACCTGGCTTTGGAGATTAACGTGCCGTCTGTTTCACTTACAGCTTGGATACATTTACTGTCTTCCACTATTCTGACTCTTCTCTGTTGTGGAACACTAGTGGATTTGTCTGGACTTGTTGACCCAGAAGCTGCATCTTGGTTAACACAAAGTGACTGTGGAATGGGACAAGCGTCAGTCTGCATTGAGAGTGTTGCATTTTCTTTTTCTTGATTTGTGTCAGGCGGTAATTCAGCAGTGCTGGGTAGATCACAGTTTAGACTACCTGTGGTTTTAGGAAGGTTATCAGCTGGAAGCTGTTCTCTTCTTCGTTTTTGTGTCCGCAATTTAATCATTTCTATAGCAGTGCACAAAAAAAAGGGAAAAATAATGATAGTTATTTACTACAAATAAGACACTTGCAGTCCACATATTCCCAATCTAATTAACCCGCTTTTCACTTTCAAAAGTCTCAATTCTTCAATGTCCTTTCCCCTTCTATTTATTTCAGTTTTAAATTTTCTGGTTGTCATTGGTAATCTACATACCAAAGAACACGTCAAATACAATTTCTACTAGCCTAACCTTGCCTACCAGCTGAACACTGCTGTGATTTCACAGCAGAGGCAGAATCACAAAAAAGAAAAGAAAAACCAATACAGAATCCCATTCATAACCAATTAAAGTGGTTGTATACCCATTCCGATGACTTATGTAATTGGACAATTGCAGGTTTTAAAACAAGTTGCGCTATATGAAAGTCTCCTTACCTGCTAGCCTTTCATGTATTCTGTATATATTTCACTTCTGACGTCACCTGCGCATGCGCCTTATCTACTATTTTTCTGGCAAGCAGAGACCCTGCCGGAAAAAATGCAGGGTCTATGCCAGGGCTGCGTAATTTCCGAGTGTCGACGTCAGCCCTGACATCACGCGAGACTTGATTGTACTTCTGCAACGTGAAGAGGATCGTGGACACCTTGGATAGCGCTATTACTGCGCATTTGCGGTATTAGGGACAGTAATAGCTACTGGGGGCATAAGTAAAATAGATTACAGAACCCGGAAGACCACAGTTCCTATGGCGGCGGCCAATAGATGAGCGTTTAGAATATAAAAGAAAAAAAAAACAAAAAAAAAACAGTAAGAACGATTTTTGGGCATACTCTTAGTGTCCATTTGATTGAAAATCGATATTTACATTAGAATGCTTTTTAAATAGGGTATCTATTAGAGAGTTTAATACCGCTTTAAATGTCTGTAGTAATTATGGCAAATTACCTTTAGAAGTTAAATGTATGAAAACATATAAAACAAAATTGGCCCGACATGCTTTTTGATAGCTACCAAATGATTTAGGAGATCACTAGATTTTTTTGCATTATCTATAACTGGCTGTATGGATAGCATGCAGGATTACAGTCATTACTTCTTTTGGGTACGTTTTTAAAGGGTTTGGACAGAGTGAATAACTAGTCATATCAACGCTTTGTTATAAAGTACCTTAATGAATATTTCTTTATTATACATATGATTTTGTTTCTATTAGAGTTTTGTGAAAAGTAGTGATCTGTAAATCCTGTGAAGAAGCCAATCCTGGCGAAACATGTTGGGATCAAACACCACGCTTTGATCATCTATATTTTTGGACACCAATGATCGATGATATGATGTGTACATTCCTAATATATTTTTATTAAACCCATCTTTTAACTTTATGTGAATAAACTTATAATGTTTTATATATAAAAAGTGGTTTTTCGATGACTTGTGGCACCGCTATAATCCCACACAATACCCTGTTGCTCCATATATAAAACAAATTATATTCTTCCAGTTTCCATGGTGAAACAGGTTTAAGACAACATCCTATTTCCACAACTGATCTTATGTTTTGTTGTGGATGCCATTTTTTATTTTCTGTAATAAACCAATCTCAAAATCAGCAGAAAGAAGATTTATATATCTTACCAGCAGCTTTTAAACGTAAATCTATCCTGGATAGATACTTATCACTATGATTTTAAAGCATTCACTTTCTTGTTTCAGTTTAAAAACAAGCTAAAGGCCCTAAATGTAGTAGGGACTATGCATTGCATAGACATTGGGCATCCATTCTTGCTACTGTGAACAGAGTATTCCAAGTAGACATCCCCTCTGACGCCAGGAGTTTTAGATTATATTATACTGGGTGCCTTTACTAAGAAATCGGTTTCCAGGGCCTCGTTTCAGGCATGCAAAGCTATCCTTCTCCACCCCAAGATATGAACGAGTCATCTATCAGCACTGCAGATGCCCTGCTAAATTTGAGAGGGGTTGGGGAAGTTGGCTACAAGGTCTGGCTCCGGCAGATTTGGTTATTGATAGGATACTCAAGTAGGATGCCTGTGTCTATTAAACGTTGGTTACTATTATTCTGACTTTGGAGTATATTATGCTACATCTGTATTGCAATTGCTGTTCTTGGCCGCTAGGTGGGGCTGTATGGTCTCTGTAGAGAACGGATGTCTGAAAGTAGTTTTATGCTGCTGGACGCTGTAATCGATCGCCTGTTCCTATACATCACAATTTTTTATTGTACTGTGAGCTTTTCTGGAATCTGTATGCTTGACTTTGTTCGAATAAAAATCTGACAAAAAAAAGAAGGGGAAGAAACGTAAAAGGAGACTACTTATGAAATAAAAGAAAAGTGAGCTGCCACAGATGACCTAGAATGAGAACTAGAATGCTAGGTTCTCCGGTTGGCATGCTGGTCAGAAAGCTTTTAATATTTTCCAGTGCACTGATCCAGAATGTGTATTAAGTAAGCAAAATTATAGGATCAACATGTCAGACTGGAAACATTGATATTGAAGCAAGGGTAATTTTTTCTTGCCTTACGTGTCCATCTTGAGTACAAACTTAAGCACAGTCTAGCAAGATTGGAGAGTATGAATCCTAAAGACCTTTAGGATCAATGTCAGTAGTCCTGATCGTCATTGAACTGCCATGAAAAAAAAACAAAAAAAACTGCTTCCTTATGTTATTGTGACTTGCTCTGGCCTGCACCCTACTACTGCTCCCTTACCATTAGTAAAGTAGGGGAAGTTATAACAATAAAAGCTGGCCTGCATTTGCATATTAACTCCATTGGAGTCTGCACCTTATTTCTGGTTATTTTTTAAGCATCTAAGAAGCCCTCAATACTTGAACACCCTGTTATGCAAAACACAACCAGCTACCATGGTCATCAGTTGTGGCTGGCCAGCCCCCATTTGGCTTTACTACTGGTTACTGATGCTGCCACTGCAGGGATAGACAATGGAGCACTGGAGGTTGGAGGACCAAATATAGAAAGGATATTTGGCAAGTTATTGTAAGCCACAAAAAATACAACTATACAGCCTGATACAGAGCTAACAGACTAATATTTAGTACCATCGGGCTCATATTTCATTTTCAGTTCATCCAAGCTGACACGTAGTTTCATGTTTTCACTCTTGGATAGCTTAAGATGCCTATCATTTGTAAACAGCTTCCGTTCAAGTTCTAACACGCGTTGGCTTTCTACTAATGCTTTCATCCTTTGAAGGGATAATTCATCCTTCAACTTCTCCATCTCTTTACTGTAATAAAGAAAAAAAAAATATTTGAACTCATCTGAATTATTTACTGTCAAGTTACATTTCATTCACATTCATGCAGTAATTAAAGTGATATTAAATCTTTGGATTAAAATAATAAACATGTTATACTTACCAGCTCTGTGCTCTTCTGGCCCCTCCCACCTGCCAAGTTCCCCCGGAGCAAGGAATTGCTCTGGGGGCACCTGAGCAGGCTTGCTCCCAAGACGCTGCTCTGCCTGTCTATTCAGACACAAAGCCGCGGCTCAGCCCCGCTCCTCTCTCTCCTCATTGGTTCACTGACAGCAGTGGGATACAATGGCACAGCACTGAAGGAAGATCAGGCTCAGGTAAGTATTAGGGGGGGGGGGGGAGGTAAAAAACCCTAAGACTTTAGAACCACTTTAAACATGCATTTATATGGCTAGTTTGACAATGAGTACATTACCCACTTCCCGGTGGTTGCCTGCCTGCCCAGGACCACCAGGATGCTGGAATGAACCACCAGGGATCGCCACCCCACTGGACCATCAGGTATTCCACCTAGACCACAAGGAAAATGCCAATCTGGGCCCAGGCAGCTGCCAATCAATGCCCATCCACAATGCCTGTGGGTGGTATAAAAATAAGAGGGCGCTTAACCAATAATAGTGATTGCTATGGTTTAGATAGCATATACAAAAAGTTGACCAAATGTGCTTGACAATTGTAAAAACAGCAATATAAAGTGCATAACAAATTCTAAAGTAAACAGTAGTGCATGATTGGATACCAATAATAATACACGCTATGGTTTAGATGGCACATAAAACGTGCTTCGCAATGTATAATCAGCAATATAAAGTGCATAAAAAAACTCTAAAAGTGAACAATAGTGCATAGTTGTAAGCAACAATTGGATGAATAGCACAGTAAATATCCATGAGGTATAGGTGGCCGAGTCTTTACATCAACACCATGGGAAATGGAAGATCCTGTAGAAAGGCACACACTCAGTGGGCAAGGTAAGTAGCCTACTTACCAACTGACCGTGACCCAGGAATTTGGGAGGGGGCGCAAAACATTAGAGAGCCTCATGCTTTGTCTCCACCTCTGCGTTGCCAATTCCGTCCAAAAGCAACGCTGAGAATGTGCCTTACCTGCTGCAGGCTTCCCAGGAAAGAACACTCTCCTGGGCACACGTTTTCCTCACAGGCTAGGCGGTTGGATCAGGACAGTGAGAGCTCCAGTACAGGTGGGTAGCGCAGATAGCAGTACACTGCAGCCCCGATCATCACTGCCCAGCAGACATCTGAGCTTTTCTCTCTCCTGGCACAGACTTGAGATAAGGGGTGACAGATAACAGACTGCTTTTCTCCTCCTGTGAGTCCAGACCTGTTCTGCTATCCACACTGTGCAATGCTGTAAACCTCTAGTAAACCTGCACTGCAAGGGTCAGCAAAGTTGAAAGTAAAAGTTTTATGAATAGGTTAGAAATATACTGGGTTTCAGGCTCTACATAGATTTATTGCGCGCGCGCACACACACACACACAAACACACACACAGTATCTTAATGAAAATCATGCATTTTAATAAAATATAGTGTGTATGTGGAATACATCTATGTTGCAACTGAAAATTTCCAGCATATTTCTAACCTATTTAAAGACCACAAACAGCAAGTGATGGGATGCAGCCCAACTCCAGCAAAGTAAAAAAGTCCACCCTGCAATGCTGGAGGAAAGCTTGTACTTGCTCCAGCCAGCTGTAGTGCTCTCCCCCTCCACCCAAAGCCTCAGCATCATCATACAATGCAGGAACATTAACCCTGTATGGTAGGATGAGGCTGGAGTGTGACCACAGCCACTCACAATTAACCCAGGAGCTCCACAGGACCAATCACAGCATTGGCAGAGCCTACTGGAGCAATGAATAAGATAAAGCTGGGTACCCACGGATCAAAATGTGTTCGGTTCAGCAGGGACCAGCTGAATCTTGATCTATGTGTGGCCTTGCCTGTTAGAAGCCGCCCCATCAGATCAGCTTCTGTAGAATGGGACTGATGGAACCTTGTTCGACCAGCGGCTTGCAGCCAATCAGCTGCAGCGCTGATCAGTGAATTCTGACAGAGAAGAGTCCTCACTGTCAGAATACGTCTCGGTAGAGCGAAATTAATCATGCATTCGCCTCTTGTGTGGATGGATGAATCTGTTAGACTGGGCTCACACTGCTGTGCAGAGCAGCTCACAGCAGGGGTCCGATGCGTCCCTATTGTCCGTTTCAGGTCTGATGACCTTGTCTCGGCACCGCTGGTCGCTAATGTATCAGAAACCAGTGGCAATACATTAAACCCCTCATTTTGCATTTTACAAATTGAGTCAAACACCAGTGATAAACACAAAGTCCCAATGTGCTAAAAAAGGTTCTGTGGTTCTGGTTTTGAAACGACATTGATTCTTTCTTAAAAAATGGGGGGGGGGGGGGGGCGCAGTTTGTCATCTTTGCCCTGGGCACCAAATGGCCTTGTCCCAGCACTGCTGTGACCCCTTTAACTAAAAAGGCAGGTCAGGTAAGGCTCAATTGATTGGAATAGAAACCAAATCAGTAGGCAAGTCTGGGGGACACTCCACCTCGCATTAATCAGAGAAAGAAAGCACGGCACGGCCATAGCATGATATTGTTTAATAAAAACTTTATTAAACAAGGCTTGTTCCCGATCACGTGTTTTACTTCCGGTATCCGGGTGGTGGAGCCCACGCCATTCCAGCGCGAGCGAGATGGCTGTTTTACTAACCCCTGGGTTTACATGCGGATTTCCTCCAGTGCCAAGGAAAGGCACCATCTATAGTAAGAGGCCATTTGGCTTGTTTTGTTTTTAACCACTTAACGACCGCCCACTGTAACTATACGTTGGCAGAATGGCACCGACAGGCAGAATCACGTAGATCTACGTGATCGCCTTTGTATAGTTGGGGGGTCCGATCGGACCCCCCTTCTTTACAGTGAGCGGCCGTTATTTGTTCGGGAGCGATCAGGGATGAGGGGACGGCCGTTAGATTCCGGCCACCCCCTCGCGATCGCTCCCGTCGAATGAGAAAGCTTCCCTGCCTGTGTAATGTAAACACAGGCAGAGGAAGTGATGTCATCTCTCCTCGTGTCGGTCTTTTCGATCCGGCGCGAGGAGTGAAGACATCTCACAGTAAGTGCACCAACAGCCCACTGACACCAGTACACGTAGGCACACAAATCACCCCCCAGTCACCCCCAGTCACAGTGCACCGTTTGCAGTGGTCATTTTTTTACTGATCACTGTAATCAGTGTCATTTGTGACAGTAAAACGTTGCAGGGCAGTTAGGTTTAGGCCCCTTTAGGTCCAGGGTAGCCCCCTAACCCCCCCTAATAAACGTTTAACCCCTTGATCGCCCCCCAGGTAACCCTTTCACCCCCTTACGCCTGCGTCACTAAGCGATCGTATTTCCGATCGCTGTATTTAGTGCCGGTGGTGCCCTAGATAGCCAGTTATTTATTTTTAGTTTCGTCGCAGGTTTTTATAGCGTCAGGTACCCCCATATATTATTTTAACCCCCTGATTGCCCCTAGAGTTAACCCTTTCACCAGTGATCACCGTATAAGTTTTACTGGTGACACTGGTTAGCCGGTTAGTTATTTAGTTATTTAGGTTACCCGTCAGGTTTTTATATAGCGTCAGGTACCCCCATATATAACCTAATAAAGGTTTTAACCCCCTGATTGCCCCTAGTTAACCCTTTCACCAGTGATCACCATATAAAGGTTACGGGTGACGCTGGTTGGTTAGTTTGCTTTTTATAGCATCAGGGCACCCGCCGTATTTATAACCCAATAAAGGTTTAACCCCCTGATCGCCCGGCGGCTGATATCAATTAGGTTTTAGCGCCAGAGAGGGTCTGCGTCGCCCCAGGCAGCGTCAGGTTAGTGCCAGTAACGCTAACACCCACGCGCAAAGCATACACCTCCCTTAGTGGTATAGTATCTGATCAGATCTATACTAGCGTTAGGGTTCCCAAAACCGCAGTGTTAGCGGGATCAGCCCAGATACCTGCTAGCACCTGCGTTTAGCCCCTCCGCTCAGCCCAGCCCACCCAAGTGCAGTATTGATCGATCACTGTCACTTACCAAACACAACACACATAACTGCAGCGTTCGCAGAGACAGTCCTGATCCCTGCGATCGCTAACAGTTTTTTTGGTAGCGTTTGATACATTTGCTGACAGTCAGGTGCTTTTTTTACCTGTGAATCTTACTAGTGTACAGCTAAATTTAGAGCCCAAAATGGCAAGACGAAGGTACACTAGTAAAGAGGTCTACGAGATTCTGAGCATGACAGATAGTGAAGAGGAGGTCACGCATCTGTCAGATTCAGGCTCAGAATATCTTCCCGTAGAAGACAGTGACATCAGCGGCCCCACGTCAGATAGCTCCGACGACGAAGTTGATGTCCCTGCTAAGGTTAGGCATACCCGATCTTCTGAGGTTGTTGAGGAGCAAGAACCGCAGGTCTCTCGTATCATGGAGCAGAGTAGAACTAGCGCCGCTATTCCTTCTGGTGAATTGGCAAGCACCAGCGGCCTAGTACAGCCTGGGCGTACATCCAGCACTATTATAAAGGAACTAAAGCTGCGCAACTACGTAAAAATTGTGAATAAAAATAACCGAAAATTATTTAGTGTGAAATCACAATGTGATATCACCTTAAAGGGGACGTGACTGAACAATGTAACATGTAAATTAAACAATGAATGATATACTTTGAGCCTCTGGGTAATAAATGATGTTACACTCTATTCCTTGGTATTAACACAAGAGAATTCAATAGCAGTTCATTAATGGCATAAAGTCCCCAGAAAAAAGAATAAAGTGAAAAAGGGTTCAATCTCTTCAAAATTTAATTCGTGACTTCAAAACTGAAACACCATGGAAGAAGTGCTGATACGACAGAAAGGAATCCACCACCTTATCTTTCTCAGGCTGCTTACCAGAAATCCTGATCCCTGAGAGAGATCAGTCTGAGTAGATGGCTATTATCCCCGCCAGGGTCTCTAATTGGCTCTCTCTGTACTTATATTCCTCTAGGCTTCAGTCTGTAGTCCCCAGATATCTCCACGAATCACATTTAGGGTGAAAAAGAAAGCCCCATAGCGTAATCCAATATTATAAAACGTTTATTAAAATAAAAAGATGCACTTACAGCATGTTGAATAAAAAACAGCAGTGGTTGTGTATAAGGCCGGCCGACTCTCACTACCCGTTGCTTCCGGGATTCGTATTGTGGTGACGTCAGCACGCCGCTCCTCCCTATGTCGTTTCGACAAACCTGTCGTCATCCAGGGGCACGGGCGGCGTGCTGATCCACCACCATTTTATGTGCTGTGAGCGATAGCTGGGTCCGCCCAGAACAGAGTTCCCTGCATCCCAGCTGCGGGTGTCGCCATCTTGAAAATGGGCAAACTGCCCTTACATTAATAACCTTTTACCTTTGATCTCACTGTCGGATCCTACTCCGACATATAGATACAAAAGATCACGGCCGGGATATCCACTCACTAGGAGTGAACCTATTCAGTATAAATCATTGTAACATATCAGTGACATTAACGGAGTCCGACTGGATCTGAACTCTCGGCATCTCCGCTACACATATCACCATATTGAAAATGGGCAAACTGCCCTTACATCCAAAACACTGACTAGCGTTGGCAATGTCAGACGTAAATCAGATATGTAAACGAAAAAGGGATCCAACTAAACAGTTCGCTCACTGTGAGTGAAACTTGCATTAAAATAGCAAGCACACTCCGCCCATATGCATCCTAAATATACAGGCGCATAAGATATAAGGCTACAGAAATACTATACGTTGGTTGAAATCAAACCTAATATGATATAAAGGGGTTCACATCCCTACCCCACATTTACTGGATATATCATAACATATAAATGTATTCCAAGCCATTAAAATATTTAAAAATTTTAAGTGTTTCTCCATATGCTTGATAGGTGTAATGTGACCGCCACCCTGTGGACAGATTCACAATTACACTCATTGTTTCTTAATATAAAAAAACCATGGCCATCTGCATATGGAATGTCACTATGGGAGAAGGAACTAAAAAATAGAAAGAAGGGAATTACTGAAGAAAGGTTATTGTAAACCAAATATCTAAGCGAATTGGATCTGTCTGTTGGATTCTATGAGCATATATATTCACCATAAATGTATGGGTGCCGCCGAAGCACACACCCCGACACCATAATGAAAAAACACATGTTCAACAAACCTGATGTGTACTCAAATGAACCCATAGACATCCCCAAGGGCGACCCCCTTAAGATGTCCATGGATCAAGGCACTACACCAATCTGAATGTGTATAACTGGAGTATTTGTCTCGGTGCCATAGGTGCCCTAAGGGTATCGATAGTGATCCAGCACTGCAGTATCACGTGGTGACGTGGCGAGTCCCATAAGTGCAGTTCAAGCTGGCGAGGTGGCAAGCACAAGTAGTGTCCCGCTGCCACCAAGAAGACAAAGGCAGGCCCGTCGTGCCCATAGTGCCCTTCCTGCAGAATTTGCCTATCCTGATTGGGTCCCCACCACTTCTGCAGAACCCGTACTTCCCCCATTCACTGCCCAACCCGGTATTCAGGTGGAAACAGCTGATTTTATGCCAATTGATTTTTATTCTCTGCTTTTCACGGAAGAGTTCTATAGATCTATTGTGGACCAGAGTAATTTATATGCTGGTCAATTCATCGCCGCTAACCCCCAGTTGCCTAAAATTGCCAAAGATTGGAAACCAATTACGGTTTCCGAATTTAAGACCTTTCTGGGCCTTTCCCTCAACATGGGCACACATAAATTCCCGTCATTGCGTGCTTATTGGTCCACGCACCCAATTGACCACATGCCCGTGTTCTCTGCCTCCATGCCCCGGACACGATACGAGCAGATTTTGCGGTTCATGCACTTCAACGACAATGAACTTTGTTGTCCACGTGGGGACCCTGAATACGACCGGCTCTATAAAATTCGGCCCCTCATAAACCACTTCAACGAACGTTTTGCAGCCTTGTTTATTCCCGTTCAAGTTGTCTGCGTTGATGAGTCCCTGATTAAATTTTCTGGCCACTTGGCTTTCAAGCAGTACCTTCCCAGCAAGCGTGCCAGATACGGGGTCAAGCTCTATAAGTTCTGTGACAGGGCAACAGGCTATGTATTGAGCTTTATGGTTTATGAGGGAAAAGATAGACAGGTTGAGCCGGTCAACTGCCCGGATTACATAGGGAGCGCTGGCAAGATAGTGTGGAACTTGGTGTCACCCTTATTCGGAAAGGGGTACCACTTGTATGTGGACAATTATTACACGAGCGTGCCACTGTTTAATCACTTGTTTGATCATCAGATTGGAGCATGTGGCACCGTGCGACCTAATCGCCAGGGCTTTCCCCATGGGCTTGTAGATTCCCGTCTTAGGCTGTGGGAGAGAGCCTGCTTGAAGTGTAATAACTTGCTCGCTATGAAGTGGAGGGATAATAAGAATGTTTTCCTTCTTACCGCCCTTCATGCAGACACGACAGTCAAAATTCCTACGGCGACTGGTGTTGTGGAGAAACCCCCCTGTGTCCACGAATATAACAAAAATATGGGAGGGGTGGACCTCAACAACCAGTTGTTGGCGCCGTAGCTAATTGACCGTAAGGCGAGACGCTAGTACAAAAAAGTGTCTCTATCCTTATTCCAATTGGCTTTGCTGAACGCTCATGTGCTATACAGAGCTTCAGGTGGGACGTTATCTCTTCTAAAATTCCAGAATGAGATAGTCACAGAACTCCTGTATCCAGGTGGTTCTGCACCTCACCATTCCCAACCAAATGCTGTAAGCCGGCTGCATGAGAGGCATTATCCGTATGCCCTCCCGAGTACCCCTACCCAACGAACCCCCCAAAAAAGATGTCGGGTCTGTAGCAAGCACGGATTTAGGCGTGACACCCGTGTTTTTTGTCCACTCTGTCCTGACAAACCTGGTCTTTGCCTTGGTGAATGTTTTGAACGCTACCACTCAAAAGTGAAGTTTTAGCGTAGGGTACAGCATTTCACAGACTAGGACACACTTACACAGGGTCTCCCAAGATGCCATTACATTTTGAGAGACCCGAACCATTACAGTTGGTAAAGTTACAAAAAAAAAGTGTAAAAAAGAAAAAAAAAAAAAACGTAAAAAACAAAAACACAAAAGATATATATAAATTAAAAAAACCAAAAATAGTTGTCGTTTTATTGTTCTCTCTCTCTCTCTATTGTTCTGCTCTTTTTTACTGTATTCTATTCTGCAATGTTTTATCATGCTTGCTTTTCAGGTATGTAATTTTTTGTTTTCAGGTGCGCCAACAGCGTTTGCTCCCACGATACATAAAGCCGTGACTCCAGTGCTGTTGGAGGTGATTTCACCACCACAGTTAAAAAAAAAAAAGGGCATATATGCCGAAGCATGGGGGCAGCAGGGGCGGAAGAGCGATTTTGCTCCTAATGCCGCGTATATACGGTCGAAATTCCGACCGTGTGTACGCGGCATAACCTTTTATGCCACGTAAATACGGTCGATATTCCGACGGAGGCTTGCCCGTGGAAAAGTCCGACCGTGTGTACGCGGCATAACTTTTTTGCGGGAGGATGCCCCCATGCTTCGGCATATATATATATTTTAGGCACAGGTTGCGTTAAAACATTTTTTTATTTTTTACTAGGTTTTGTTTTGGTATTTGCTTTGCAGGTACTGTTGTACTGTAATGTTACTTTGTTTTAATGTTAACCACCATTTGCTTAGCAGGTACGCCATTTAGTTGCAGCGCGGATCTATTTATCTTGACAGCAACAGCATTTGCTCCCACGATACATAAAGCCGTGACTCCAACGCTGTAGGAGGTGATTTCACCACCACAGTTTAAAAAAAGAGCATATATGCCGAAGCATGGGGGCAGCAGGGGCGGAGGAGCGATTTTGCTCCTAATGCCGCGTATATACGGTCGAAATTCCGACGGAGGCTTGCCCGTGGAAAAGTCCGACCGTGTGTACGCGGCATAACCTTTTATGCCGCGTACATACGGTCGAAATTCCGACGAAGGCTTGCCCGTGGAAAAGTCAGACCGTGTGTACGCGGCATAACTTTTTTGCGGGAGGATGCCCCCATGCTTCGGCATATATATGGTGCATGTATGCCCATCATTAGAAGTGGGTGGATGAAGGGAGGTATTCTAATGGTGGGCATACCCACCAATCAATCTCTTTTTTTTGTTCAGCCAACAGGCTGCATGAAAAAAAAAAATTACAATACATGTCCAACAAGGACCAGCAACGTACTGGTATGTTGCTGGACTTTGAATGCTTATACCAGAATGATGCCTGCAGGTTTAGGTATCATCTTGGTATCATTCTTTTCAGCCAGCAGCCGGCTTTCATGTAAAAGCAATTCTAGCAGATAATTAGCCTCTAGACTGCTTTTACAAGCAGTGGGAGGGAATGTCCCCCCCCCCCCCGGATATAAACAGCGCCATTGGGAAATTGGGAAAGCATTTTATCACACCGATCTTGGTGTACTTTCCAAAATAGGGGTCATTTGGGGGGGTTTTGTGCTATTTTGGCATTTTATGGCCTTCAAAACTGTGATAGGTAGTGAGGAGTGAAATCAAAAATTTACGCCCTTAGAAATCCTGAAGGCGGTGCTTGCTTTTTGGGGCCCCGTACGCGGCTAGGCTCCCAAAAAGTCCCACACATGTGGTATCCCCGTACTCAGGAGAAGCAGCAGAATGTATTTTGGGGTGCAATTCCACATATAACCATGGCATGTGTGAGCAATATATCATTTAGTGACAACTTTTTGTAATTTTTTGTCATTATTCAATCACTTGGGACAAAAAAAAAAAAATATTCAATGGGATCAACATGCCTCTCAGCAATTTCCTTGGGGTGTCTACTTTCCAAAATGGGGTAATTTGGGGGGGTTTTGTACTGCCCTGCCATTTTAGCACCTCAAGAAATGAGATAGGCAGTCATAAATTTAAAGCTGTGTAAATTCCAGAAAATGTACCCTAGTTTGTAAACGCTATAACTTTTGCGCAAACCAATAAATATACGCTTATTGACATTTTTTTTACTAAAGACATGTGGCTGAATACATTTTGGCCTAAATGTATGACTAAAATTGAGATTATTCGATTTTTCTTATAACAAAAAGTAGAAAATATTTTTTTTCAAAATTTTCGGTCTTTTTGCGTTTATATCGCAAAAAATTAAAATCGCAGAGGCAATCAAATACCATTAAAAGAAAGCTCTATTTGTGGGAAGAAAAGGACGCAAATTTCGTTTGGGTACAACATTGCATGTCTGCACAATTTACAGTTAAAGCAGCGCAGTGCAAAATTCTGAAATCACCTCTGGTCCTTTAGCTACCAAATGGTCCGGGGCTTAAGTGGTTAAAAAAAGTTTTTATTAAACGATAACATGCAATGGCCGTGCCTTCTTTCTTTCTCTGATTAATGCGAGGTGGAGTGTCCCCCAGATCTACTTTGTTGATTCGTCCAGCGGAGTGTCCCCCAGACTTACCTACTGATTCGGTTTCTATTCCAATCAGTTAAGCCAGGGTTCGACAAATTCCGGGTGCCAGGTCGCATTTGCGCCTAGAATTAGCGACCTGGCACCTGAGGCAGCACAGCCGAGGTATCCTGTGTCTCTGTGCCCCCCCCCCCGGGCGTTTGCGCGATATCATCGGCCGTGCTGGCCGGTAATTGAGGCTGCGGATTTGCGGCCTGCTGGAGCGAGATGCCCTGGCGCCCTCTTGTGTTGGCCGGGGCTGCGACAAGCAAGACATGCCCCTAGCTATTTCCCGCCGATATGTGATGCTACGGTGACGTCCGTGCCCACAGCGAGCTGTAACAGGAATGGGAGACTTGTTACCTGCAGCACACAGCCCTCCCCGGTATTATCCGACCGCCACACTGTATGGGGGCTCTTGTTCAGCGGAACCAGATAAACGTTACCTGGGAACAGCGGGGTTAAGCGTGCACAGGTAGGAACCGAGTTTCTTGTGTATACCAGCTGTAAGGTGACATATTGGTTGCCATGCTGGCGAAGACCATGCCTTTACGTCTGACTGATGAGGGAGGTGTGATTGTCGCGTGTTAGTAAAGCTAGCTTTGTTTTGAATGGATGGTAAGGAACTGTGCAGGAGTTCTGCCATGTCCAGACATAGCCAGCTGTATACTGAGCTCTGTATACAATTATAACACAGCCAGCTGTATTCATCATTGTAAACCTTTGAATGCTTGACGGTCATCTCATGCGCAGGAGTATGTGTTTGTTTTTCTTGTTACCATATATAAGCTGTATACTGAGCTATGTATACAATTATAACACAACCAGCTGTATACTGAGGACCTGTCATCCACCTGCTCAGCGGGGATTAGCGGAGAAATCTCTGCTGAGCAAGCGGATTCCGCTTAGCAGAGGTGCCCGTGTGCAAGGGGCCTAGGGTGGCATGCGTTACTGAAGTTACCGGATCTCCCATCATCCCCACCTTGCTGCACCGAGCCGCTGCCCATCACACCATCAAGCCTTGTACACAAGGGCCGAATGCCGGGCGACATTTGTCAGTTCAATAAAAACTGGCTGCCGAGGGGCGTGGCCTGACTGGGGTCTGAACAGGACGTTCTGCGACAGAGCTCCTGCCATCCTTGTGCAAAATCACAAGCATCCACCCTCCAGCGAGTTGATCCTGCTCCCCACACGGCACCCAACGCTAGCCAGACCACCAGACCACCACCTGAAGGTAATATTTTAAGTGTCTGAGGCCGTCTGGAGGACAGGCCGCAACTCCGGCCTAACTCCCGGAGCGGCGGCCATCTTGCTACACCCGGCCGCAGCTCCGGCCCTCAATCATGGCCTCTCGGACCCCCCTGGAGCAGGCTCTTCCTCCTCACGACAACTGGAGACCACCCTCCCTCCGGGGCTACCATCTACACCCCTGCACGGCGGCCTGCAAGCAAAAAACGGCTCCGGCCCTGTGATCGGCGGCCATCTTGCTAAACCCGGCCGCGGCTCCAGCGCTTAATTCTGGCCTACCAGACCCCCCGAGGCTCGGCTTTTCCCCCCACACAGCAACCGGAGCCCACCCTCCATCAGGGGCTCCCATCTACCCCCCCCCACAGCGTCCGGCAGGAGGAAAAACGGCTCCGGCCCTGTGAACGGCGGCCATCTTGCTTCACCCGGCGGCCACCTTGCTCACCATTCTGCCCCCCCCCCCCCCGAGTCTGGTAAACCGCCCCTGGAAGCTGGAGCACTCTGGCCGGCCGGGTTGTGACCCCCAGGGATGAACAGCTTGACTTTACTCCCTGACTGATGATAAAACCACAACCCGGGAGGCGTGGCTTAGCAATGGCCGAGTAAAGACGGGCACCGACAGAGCTCCCGGCCTAACCTGATACACTATGGCCATTACCTGCCATTTAACTCCTGTGGGCACGGCATGAGCACCCCAAATCAATACAGGACACGCTCGACCTCAAGAGGGACCAGATCCCAGAACTTGCAGACCAGTATCCATAACTTTTTTGGAGGTACACCGAGGCAAACAGGCGCCATAGAAGCCGCTCCACGTGGGCCGCACGTGGAACGGAACCCGGGCCTACCCCAAAGAAACCCGCCAACACCACCGGAGGACCCGGACTACCTTACAGAGACACCGGCAGCATTCCGTACAGAGATGTCGGATGCACCGCAAGGCCGATTAGACGACGACCTCCACGCCATGCTGCGGGCCCTCCCCACCAGAGCTGACATTGAGGCCTTACCGACAAGGGCCGACATAGAAACGCTGATCCTAAGGATAGAGGAGGCGCACAGCAGGGACATCCAGGAGGTGAAAGCAGAGCTGCATAACAGTGTCGGACCGTGTGACATCTGGAGAATCACGCGTGTCGGCACTGGAGACACGCATACAGGCCCTGGAGCAGGCACAGGTATTACACACGATGGACTCCCAAGACATGCAATTGCACCTGGAGGAAATGGAAGACCGCAGCAGCCGCCGCAACAACCTGCGGCTGCGGGGGATACCTGAAGCCACGGGCCCGGAAGACCTGGCGGAGACAGTGACCGCAATATTCCACAGACTGCTGGAGACCTCCCCGCCGACGCTTGAAATCGACAGGGTGCACCGCACACTGGGTCCCAGATCCACCGACCCAGCCAGGCCACGCGATGTACTATGCCGCCTCCACCGCTTTACAATTAAAGAAAACATACTACAAAAGGCCTGGGAAGCAGGCGATATCGAATTTGATGGGGCCAATATCCAGATCTTACCGGACTTATCCAGGGCAACCCTACAGCGCCGGGCTATGTTAAAGCCAGTATTGGAATCGGCGAGGATACACCTACCGCTGGGGATACCCCCTGGCGGTAATCTTCCCGAACAGCGCAGACCTCCTTCACCCTGAGAACGCCTGCAGACCTGCCGGGATTCTTCTCCTTTATAGGCACAGAACCAGTCCAGGTCCCCAATTGGCTAATGAGGCTACCGAAGGCACCGGGACGCTCGGGTCCAGCAACGGGCAGATACAACCAACCACCGCGCTCCCAGAGGAACCGAGGCCGATCCCGCTCCAGCGCCGCCGTGGTCGATGGTACACGTGAGCCCTGATTACTGCAGAGCTGCCTATACCTGAACCCATTGTTTGGGACGCATAGGCCACCGAACTTACCTTGATGCTGCCCCTCGTTTTCTGCCCCCCTCGCTTGCCGCGGAGGACCCGCCGGGGGTCCGGTTTTGTGTCCAGGCCGCCCCCACGCCTCAGAGTTTGAATGGGGAGAATGGTCTGCCATGGTGCAACGATGCACACCTACCCCCCTTTTCCCCAACACTTTGCATACTACAAACCGAGACTCCCACTAAGAGAGATGCCTTTCACACCGCAGACCCCCCCAGAACTGAACACAAGGGTTACTCCGGGGTTCATTATAACCCCCCCGGAGTTTTTGCCCTTTTTGTTGTCTGGAGGGGTGGTGTCACAAAGGGAGAGAAGGACAATACGTCCCTCGCACCCCCCCCCCGGGGACACATGCCGGAGATCATATTCTAGCAGCACTATCCCAGGTGGACTACCGAACCCCAATCTACCTGATCACCAAACTGGAGAACCACCCCTACAGGCATCATCCTTTGCTCCACAAGCTGAGAACTACACATGTACTTACCTGGCTCTCCCGTCATGCCAGCTGGGTCATAGCCACCTACCCAGAAAGGAGCTAACAGATGACAGATGCTAAGATACTTTTTAGGTAACAAGACCCACGCCCACAGATGTGACTCGTGGGGGATCACAGGGGAGCAGAACGTACACTGGGTGGTTGCTTGGGGAGGAATGGGGTTTGGACCCCATCAGAGGACAAGATGCATCCTTGGAGGGTATTTGGGGGTGGGAGAGGTGCGGTGCCAGACGGAAAGGGGAGACATAAATGGGGGGGGGGGGGGGGGGGGAATAATGAAACCGCACCAAATTGCTCAGGACCATAAATGATTATGGGGAATTTCTCTGGCACGGGTTGGGGGGGTTGGATTATGTGGGGGAATAATTGGTTGACAGATGTAACCTATGCATTTAAGCTAATGTTGTTTCGTTGATACCTTCTTTCTGGTTAAAGTTTTCTTTTTGATAACTAGAAAATGATTAAGTATTGAATTTACATGTCCTTGTGTTATATTATATATTATAGCCTGAAATGTACAAAAAACTCTACGATACACCATTGAGCACGTATGCCCACACACTCTTATACAAGCAGAGGCCGGGTGGTCGGGGAGGGACCGGGAGACTGGCAGGGACCCTTGCTGATTTCACCCCCACATAGGACGACGCACGATACCCAGGACACCTGGAGAGCGTCTTTGCAAATATTTTGCACGCACATTAGAGCGCCAGCTAAATTGGTAGGCAACCACTAGAGGCACTAGGCTATCGGCGGGCCCATTTCATACCCTTTTAGTACTGGTTGAATATACCTATCTTTATCTACTACATTCTTATCTCTATTCTATACCTCTCTCTAACTCTTTACTGTACTTCCCTACCCCCCCCCCCCCCCCACGAACATGGATGACATTACTATTGTCACTTTAAATGCGAAGGGACTCAACATCCCAGAGAAAAGGAGAATGTTGCTTAATGATATGCGACACCTAAAAGGCAGACATTGTTCTCTTACAAGAGACACACTTCCGAGAAAACACACTCCCGATCCTCAGGAATAGATACTTCCCGACGGTGTATCACTCGACCTACAAAGAATCCAAATCACGAGGAGTTTCAATATTAATTTCAGCCAAAATCCCATGGTCCCCGACAGACATACTGACAGATCCGATGGGAAGATTTCTATTCCTCAAGGGCCAAATTGGTGGCATCAAAATAACACTCGCAAACCTTTACGCCCCAAACACCCAACAAGATACGTTCCTAACAAGACACTTGATCAAACTACAAAACTTTACTGAAGGGCAACCAATAGTGGGAGGAGACCTGCATATCCCCCTAATACCCAAGGAGGATACCTCAACAGGGAGTTCATCAACCCCGAGAAACACACGCAAGGCCATCCACATAGACACATGGCGCCTCTTTCACCCTGGCGAACGAGATTATACGTACTACTCGCATCCCCACAACACATATTCGCGCATTGATTACCTGTTGATACCACACAACCAACTTCACGCCGTTAGAAACACCTCACTAGGATCAATCACTTGGTCCGATCACGCCCCAGCTATCCTGAGATATGCCCTGACAGACTTCCAAAAAAATCAAAGGAAACCGTGGAGGCTTAATGAAAGCCTTCTGAAAGACCCAGACACACTAGCAGAGGTGACAAGGGAAATAACCAACTATTTTCAAACCAATAGCGACTCAGAAAGTGACGAAGGCCTAGTCTGGGAAGCACACAAAGCGGTGATTCGCGGAATACTTATAAAACACAGCGCAAGACTAAAAAAACAAAGGACAGCCCAATTGACTTCTCTCCTCAGCAGACTTCACACCCTAGAAATCAGACACAAGCAAACCCCGACTGACCAGATAGGGAACGAACTGGACGCATTACGCACGCAAGTCACTGACCTGTTAAATTTTAAAGCAAAGACGGCACTACAAATATCACGTAAAAGGATTTACGAGTCAGGCAACAAATGCGGCAGGCTACTAGCACAGTCATTACGGGACCAAAGAACAGAGTCATACATATCCTCCATACGCTCGCCATCGGGACAGAAGATAACCTTACCACAACATATAACACAGGAATTTAAATCCTACTATGAATCGCTCTACAACCTGTCCAACATGCCACCATCATTAGAACACATAACAGATTATATTACTACCTCCCGTATGCCCACCCTCTCCACTGACACCCGAGATCTGTTAGAAGCCCCTATCACATTATCGGAGGTACAACTCGCGCTGAAAAGCACTAAAATCGGAAAAGCCCCAGGGCCGGACGGACTCACGCCACACTACTACAAGACACTACTACCAGTATTAGGAGGACGCCTAGTTAATGTGCTTAACGGCCTCACTAAAGGAGGGAAACTACACGCCACCACATTACAAGCACAGATATCCGTCATCCCGAAAGAAGGCAAAGACCTGACCAACTGCGAAAGCTATAGGCCTATCTCCCTACTTAATTCGGACCTCAAACTATTCACCAAAATAATAGCGACCAGAATACAGACTCACCTGCCCCACCTAATACACTTAGACCAGGTGGGATTTGTCCCCACAAGAGAGGCAAGGGACAATACCACTAAGGTCTTGAATCTACTACATACGGTCACCCGCACCCAAACGCCCAGTGTTTTTATAAGCACGGACGCTGAGAAAGCGTTTGATCGTGTTAGTTGGGCCTTCATGTTTGCCACGTTGCGGCATGTGGGACTGGGAGACAACATGCTAAAATGGATAACCGCAACCTATGAAAAAACATCTGCCAGAGTGAGGGCTAATGGAGTGCTCTCAGACCCTTTCCTGATTACAAACGGGACAAGGCAGGGGTGCCCGTTGTCCCCCCTTCTATTCGCCCTCACTCTGGAACCATTCCTACGCCACGTAAGACAAAACCCAAATATCTCGGGAGTGAAAGTACAACAAACGCAACATAAGGTATCGGCGTACGCCGACGACCTCATGTTCACACTTACCACCCCCTCAATCTCCCTCCCCAACCTCTTACAAGAATTTAAGATATATGGAGCCCTCTCCAACCTAAAAATTTATTTTACTAAATCCGAGGCGATGGGAGTAGGAATACAACCAGCACAACTTGCACATCTACAATCAAGTTTCCAGTTGAAATGGACACAGACAGCCCTAAAATATTTAGGTACTTGCATCCCTCGCACGCTCCCACGGTTATATGAGCTGAACTTCCCACCACTCTTGAAAACAATCAAAATATTACTTAAAAAAATGGCACACCGGTCTACATTCATGGATAGGTCGCTGCAACATCCTCAAAATGATGATACTCCCAAAATTCCTCTCTCATGCAGGCGATACCTATTCACATTCCCACACTCTACTTCAAACAAATACAAACAATGTTTACAGACTTTGTATGGGCTAAGAAAAGACCACGACTCTCTTATAAACTCTTAGTTCTACCTAAACATGGGGGACTCGCGTTTCCGAACATTCGTACATACTACCAGGCAGTACACCTGGGCAGGCTTATAGACTGGTGCCGTCACCAGGAGACTAAGCTCTGGACACAACTGGAGCAACATCAAAGCGAGACTCCGCTTAGTAGGGCTCCCTGGTGCTACCCATCCCTGCCAGCGGAAATCAAGCGACATCCACTAATAGGAACCACAACACAGGTCTGCGCAAGTCTCCTCTCGACGACCCCCATATCATCCCCCAATTCACCCCTCTTCCCCATTTTGGGAAACCCTGAATTTGCACCAGGGTTACATGACGCGGAATTTAAAAGACTGAAAGATGAGGGCACACACCAGGCCTCCCACTTTAGCACCAATGGTCGTTGGCCCACGATAACAGAACTTTCAGACACCACAGGACCATTTCGGCTGGACTTCTTGAGAGCCAGTCAACTGAGCCACTTCTTACACTCACTGACAACCCCCCCGACAACACCCCTTCCCCTCAACACTAGAAGAACTCTGCAACACATCGGGTACCATAACGCACACACTCTCACAAACCTACAGCCTGCTAAACGTACCACAGACTTTACCCCGCCAGGGCTGACTAAATGGGAAACGTTACTGAATTGCCACTTCAGGACAACTAAGAAACAACGAATAATTAAATACACTCACAAATCCTCGATATGCGCCAAAATCCATTAGACTAACTATAAGCTACTGTCAAGATGGTACAGAACTCCAGACCTGCTCCACAGATTCTTCCCGACAACGCCGGACCTTTGCTGGCGGTGTCGAGCAGAAAAGGGAACACTGCTGCACATATTCTGGTCCTGTCCTTTACTACACCACTTTTGGAAAGTGGTTCGAGAAGTTATACAAAAATTTACAGACAGCCCCATACCAGTAGACCCTGCTTTCTTCCTACTCCACGCATCAGACACTCCGGAAAAAACAAACATACAAAAAAATCGGTAATCAGACACTTGCTAGATGCAGCCAAGGCCTGCATACCGATAATGTGGAAATCCACAAGCCCACCTACCATAGCATCATGGATAGCGAGAGTGGAGGAAATAAGCTATATGGAGGACCTCGTCCTCACAGCCCAGCATAGACGAGAAACATTCTCCAACACCTGGCAGTTGTGGATTATCTTCATCTACTCGGCAGAGGGCCAGGCGCTGAAGGGAACCTCAACAGACACACAGAGTTGCACTCCGCCACCGCCAATCCCATCTGACACACATGTTTGAATTACTAATGACCCATGTTTGTGGGTCCCAGTACCCCCATACCCCCCCTATCCACCACCCAACCCAACTTCCCACTACAGCTCCCCCTCCCCTCTTCTTTTTCTCTTTTCATACTTTTCTCTACTCTAATATTCTACCTTCAACCAATCCCACCCTAAACTGGGGGGGGGGGGGGGGGATTTACTTTACTCTCTATTTTCCACCTTTTTTCTAACATAAACAGGAAAAACCGAGGAACTGGGCCCATGTCCCCGGTACTGCACAACACGACAACCTCAAGCACAAATACCCTAACGGAGCAAAGGGAACCAACAGGCAGAACTAGACACCTAGGAAGGAACAAGTCGCTGAAACAAAATTAAAGACAACAGAAGTCACGAATAAAACTAACAATAGCTCAGACACACTAAGTGACATTACACCATGGAGCGTAATCTCCACCAATTTGTCCACACTCAGATATGTTTAAAACCTGTTTTTCTTTTCCTTCCTACATTAAGACTGTGTGATGTAATGTATTCTGACTGTTTTGAATAAGTTGTTTGTCTTGATACCCGTACTACTTTGTAATGTATCGACCCGACAGGGTCCCTTTCCTTGTTATAAATAAAAAAAATAAAAAAACTGGCTGCCATTCGGTCCGTGTGTATGGCAGCCGGTCCGACAGAAGCCAGCCATTCGGCATGCTGGAAAAAAAAACTAGCTCCTAACTTTTCTAGCTGGCTCCTAGATTTCAAGCAAATTTGTCAAGAGATGAGTTAAGCCTTACCTGACCTGCCTTTTAAGTTAAAGGGGTCATGGTCAGTTGGTAAGTAGGCTACTTACCTTACCCACTGGGTGTGTGCCTTTCTACAGGATCTTTCATTTCCCATGGTGATGGTGTAAAGACTCAGCCACCTATACCTCCTATGGACTTTTACTGTGCTATTCATCCAATTGTTGTTGTACTATTGTTCACTTTAGAGTTTTTTTATGCACTTTACATTGCTGATTATACATTGCGAAGCACGTTTTATATGCTATCTAAACCAGTGTGTATTATTGGTATCCAATCATGCACTACTGTTCACTTTAGAATTTGTTATGCACTTTATATTGCTGTTTTTACAATTGTCAAGCACATTTGGTCAACATTTTGTATATGCTATCTAAACCATAGCATTCACTATTGGTTTAGCGCCCTCTTATTTTTATACCCCCCACATGTCACAAAGTCATTATATTGCACTTTGAGGGGAGCAGCTCTCACACACACACACACACACACACACACACACTATTATCATTATTTTATTTAACCAAAAGTGCAGGGTTCTTTTACATCCACAATGCCTGCCAGTGCCAGAAGGAATGCCCATCAGTGCCACCTTATCGATGCCGCCTTATCAGTGCCCATCAGTGAAGGAGAAAACGTAAATATTTAAAAAAAATTATAACAAACAAAAGAAAAACTTTTTTTTTCCCTTTTAAAATTTTCGGTCTTTTTATTTGTTAAGCAAAAAATAAAAACCGCAGAGGTGATCAAATACCACCAAAAGAAAGCTCTATTTGTGGGAACAAAATGATAAAAAATTCTGTTTGGGTACAATGTAGCATGACCGTCATGCCAATTGTCATTGTGACAGCGCTGAAAGACGAAAATTGGCTTGGGCAGGAAGGGGGGTAAGTGCCTGGTATTGAAGTGGTTAAAGTGGTAGTAAACTAATTATTTTTTTAAATTGCTGACAGGCAGGGTATTTATGACAGAAGAGACCCAATCGGTCTCCGTCATAAATGCTTCCTCCTGCTTGTCAGCTGTCATGTACACCGAGCTGGGCATGCACAGCGAACATTTGCGGCCCCAGATCTGTGCCGTGGCAATGTGACTCCCGTTCGCATGCGTGGGAGAAACATAATCGCAGCCTGACCATTCAAACAACCGAAGGCATGGAACCCGAAAGGAAGACCGGGCGAAGATTGAATCGCTAGGGGCCTGCTGGATTGATCGCACTGCAGCGCTGGAGGGCACCATTTGACAGGCAAGTGTGCTAGTATGCTTACATACTAGCTACTAGCACATAATGGCCCCCTCCTGAACCACACCAGGCTACATGACCTCAACATGGGAACAAGGTGCTTTGGGGCAGGGTGGGAATCTGCCCCCCCACTCCTTCAAAGCACCTTGTCCCCATGTTGATGGTGACAAGGGCCTCTTCCCCACAACCCTGGCCAGTGGTTGTGGAGGTCTGTGGGCAAAAGGGCTCATCGGAATCTGGAAACCCCCTTCAACAAGTACATACTAATTCCCAAAAAATAAAATAAAAAGTTTGACAATTCCTTTATTAAAAAAAATATAAACAGAAATGTCCCCCCCCCCCCCGCAGTAGATGCATCATTAATCACAAAGCCGCCCGCTCCTTAACAACCAGTAACTGTCATGGTGGTTAAGCATGCCGGCGCCCTCCCGCTCCTTAAAGCGGAGCCCCCCCCAGCATATAAAAAAAAAAAAAGGCAGCAGCTACACATACTCTAGCTGCTGACTTTTAATATTAGGACACTTACCTGTTCTGGAATTCAAAAACAGGTACCCGCTCCCCCCGCCGAAAGGTGCCAAATATTTTTTTCTGCCAAAAGAGCAGGCTTTTTGTTTTTGCAGAACCCATTTTTTGTAAACTGTATTCCAAGTTGGAATTCAAAGAATACAAACCTGCACTGCTCAAGTTTCATTTTCAGTAAGTCCACATAATAGACATCATCACTCTGGCGGACAACATGTGTATTGATGTTTGCTGTATTTTCACAATTTTGCTGCTAAAGAAAGAAAATATTATTAGAAACAAATGCACATTTAGTATGTGAAAAAATCTTCAAAACACAAGTTTGACACATTGTTGCAGCATACAAATGATTGTAATGCAACTGTGTGAGAATGTAACATGTTTAGTTTAAATGGCTGCATATAGGCACAATTTTGTATTTTACAGTGTTGATTGAAGGGAACAAACAAGAGAATGTATACAAACTGCCTACAGACAGAGGCAAAAACATGTGACATGAACATTCACTGTATTGTTCATTTAAGCACAAGAGACTCCATTTTGTTCACGCTGTTGAAATGTGTTCTGTAACCTTCACCTAACGGACACATCTAATGCTAGAAGCCCTCTCCGTCTCTTCTCCCCCCTCCCCTCTCAAGGTTTTACTTTTGCAATTGTTCTATTCACTAGTTTTTAATAATTCACTGCTCAAAAAAATTAAAGGAACACTTTTGAATCAGAACTCATGGGATATTGATCTGGTCAGTTAAGTAGCAGAAGGGGTTGTTAATTTCAATTAACAGCAAAGCAGCTGAAACTGGTTAACAGGTGCACTAGATGGGCAACAATGAGACGACCTCCAAAACAGGAATGTTTTTTCAGGTGGAGATGTCCGACATTTTTTTTCCTACTCATTTTTTCAGACTGTTTTTCACTAGTTTTGCATTTGGCTAGGGTCAGTGTTAGTACTGGTAGCACAAGGCGATACTTCGACCCTATAAAGTTTGCACAGGCAGTCCAACTCCTCCAGGATGGTACATCAATACGTGTCATTGCCAGAAGGTTTGCCATGTCTCCCAGCAGTCTCAAGAGCATGGAGGAGATTCTAGGAGACAGGCAGTTACTCTAGGAGAGCTGGACAGAGCCGTAGAAGGTCCTTAACCCATCAGCAGGACCGGTATCTGCTCCTTTGTGCAAGGAGGAACAGGATGAGCACTGCCAGAGCCCTACAAAATGACCTCCAGCAGGCCACTGGTGTGAATGTCTCTGACCAAATAATCAGAAACAGACTTCATGGGGGTGGCCCGAGGGCTCTACGTCCTCTAGCGTGCTCTGTGGGGCTCGATTGGCATTTTCCATTGAACACCAGAATTGGCAGGTCCGCCACTGGTGCCCCATGCTTTTCACAGATGAGAGCAGGTTCACCCTGAGCATATGTGACAGACGTGAAAGGATCTGGAGAAGCCGCAGAGAACTTTATGCTGCCTGTAACATCGTCCAGCATGACCAGTTTGGTGGTGGGTCAGTGATGGTCTGGGGAGGCATATCCATGGAGGGACGCACAGACCTCTACAGGCTACACAATGGCACCCTGACTGCCATTAGGTATCGGGATGAAATCCTTGGACCCATTGTCAGACCCTACGCTGATGCAGTGGGTCCTGGGTTCCTCCTGGTGCACGACAATGCCCAGCCTCATGTGGCGAGACCATGCAGGCAGTTCCTGGAGGATGAAGAAATTGATACCATTGAATGGCCCCCATGCTCACCTGACCTAAATCCAAAAGAACACCTCTGGGACATTATGTTTCGGTCCATCTGGTGCCGCCAGGTTGCACCTCAGTCTGTTCAGGAGCTCAGTGATGCTCTGGTCCAGATCTGGGAGGAAATACCCCAGGACACCATCTGTCGTCTCATTAGGAGCATGCCCTGATGTTGTCAGGCATGCATACAAGCACTTGGGGGCCATACAAACTACTGAGGACCATTTTGAGTTGTTGCAATGAAATTTCAGCAAAATGGACTAACTTGCTGCATAATTTTTTCACTTTGATTTTCGGGGTGTCTTTAAATTCAGCCCTCTGTAGGTGGATAATTTTCATTTCCATCAAATGATGTGCCATCCTTTTATTGCCATCCTTTAAAGACAGAAGTTGTCAAACAAACCTGATTTCTTTTTATGAAGAGGTAAGTAAGACCTTGGATAGAGGGGTGGCTGTGGACGTGGTATACTTGGATTTTGCAAAAGCTTTCGATACAGTTCCCCACACACGGCTCATGTGCAAGGTAAAGTCTACAGGATTGGAAATATCAGTTTGTAAATGGATAGAAAACTGGCTAAAAGACAGAATTCAGAGAGTAGTGGTTAATGATTCTTACTCTGAATGGTCCAAGGTTATCAGTGGTGTACCCCAAGGTTCAGTGCTGGGACCCTTACTTTTTAATATGTTTATAAATGATATTAGGCCTGAGATCAAAAGTAACATTTCTGCCTTTGCAGAGGACACCAAGCTATGCAGTGGAATAACGTCCTTACAGGATGTCGCCAATTTACAAGCCGACCTCAATGCTCTGTCTAATTGGGCGACTATGTGGCAGATGAGGTTTAATGTTGATAAATGTAAAGTTATGCATTTGGGGGCTAAGAATATGAATGCATCATACATACTAGGGGGAGTACAACTGGGGGGATCCGTAGTGGAGAAGGATCTGGGGGTTTTGGTAGATCATAAGCTCAATAATGGCATGCAATACCAAGCTGCGGTTTCCAAAGCGAGCAAAGTCCTTTCTTGTATTAAGAGAGGTATGGTCTCCAGAGAGAGATATCATTTTGCCCCTGTTCAAATCATTAGTAAGACCTCATCTGAAATATGCAGTTCAGTTTTGGGCCCCAGTTCTCAAAAAGGATATTGGGGAACTGGAGAAAGTGCAGAGAAGGGCAACCAAACTGATAAGAGGGATGGAGGAGCTCAGCTATGAGGAAAGATTAGAGGAACTGAATTTATTCACTGTTGAGAAGAGGAGATTAAAGGGGGATATGATCAACATGTACAAATATATAAAGGGGTCCATATAGTGAACCTGGTGTTCAGTTATTCACTTTACGGTTAACACAGAGGACAAGGGGGCACTCTTTGCGTCTAGAGGAAAAGAGATTTCACCTCCAAATACGGAAAGGTTTTTTCACAGTAAGAGCTGTGAAAATGACTCCCTGCAGAGGTGGTTCTGGCCAGCTCAGTAGATTGCTTTAAGAAGGGCCTGGATTCTTTCTTAAATGTACAGAATATAACTGGGTACTGACATTTATAGGTAAAGTTGATCCGGGGAATATCCGATTGCCTCTCGGGGGATCAGGAAGGAATTTTTTCCCCTGCTGTAGCAAATTGGATCATGCTCTTCTGGGGTTTTTTGCCTTCCTTTGGATCAACTGTGGGTATAGAATTGGGTATATGGGATTGTACGATATTTTTTTTTTTTTTTTTTGGTTGAACTGGATGGACTTGTGTCTTTTTTCAACCTGACTAACTATGTAACTAACTATGTAACTATTCCTAACACATTACCCAGTCCATATCAGTATGGATATCCAGCATGAGATTTTGCCCCGTTGAGATCAGATGCATTTTCAAAGTGTTCCTTTAATTTTTTTTGAGCCATGTATATTCCTATTTGTTCGTTTTTAACAACATCTCACACCACTCCTTTCTTCTCTATGTATAAAATAACATGTAATAAATTTTGTCACTGAACGGACATTTTTACACACAGTGATTGCGTCCTGTGTATCTGTTCCTGCAGCTGCAGTATTTAACTTCGATTTTTAGAGTCCCAATCAGAAATAATTCCATAACAGTTTTGGCAAGTCAGATATCAGGAGTTTGGCAGAGTCTCCAGAAGGAACTTTGATCGGGATCATCGGGAACGCAGACCTCTAGATGCCGGCTAGGTAAGCTGTCCTTATGATAGGCAGAAATATAGCAAGCTTATCTGTCGGTTCTCAAGGTAACTAGACCACTCTCTGACCTTTCTGGTTGGGCAACGTGAGAGAGAGTGTGAGAGAGAGTGTGAGAGAGAGTGCGAGAGAGAGAGTGCGAGAGAGAGAGTGCGAGAGAGAGAGTGCGAGAGAGAGAGTGCGAGAGAGAGAGTGCGAGAGAGAGAGTGCGAGAGAGAGTGCGAGAGAGAGAGTGCGAGAGAGCGCGAGAGAGCGCGAGAGAGAGCGCGAGAGAGAGCGTGAGAGAGAGCGTGAGAGAGAGCGTGAGAGAGAGCGTGAGAGAGAGCGTGAGAGAGAGCGTGAGAGAGAGCGTGAGAGAGCGTGAGAGAGCGTGAGAAGGTGTTTGTGTCCCCCTTCACAGGTTGGACTGTGTGTGGATAGGGAGAATCCTCTGCAGTTCCCTGCGTTGACTCCTTGTGGGCGACCTGGGTCAGAGGCGCATGGTAGAGTCAGATAAAACCGACAGAGAAGAGACGAGGAGGGTCTCTTAAGTAGTGTTTTGTCTATGGTCATAAACCCCTTCTATCCACGTAGATAAGTGGAGACTATTCTTGTAAATCTGCAGATTTGCTGTACTAATTGTTTTAGAGGCAAGAGGGTATAGGCACAAGTAGAAAAGACTGGCCAGTCATTATGGGCATTCAATTAAATAAGGGAATGAAGGGTGAGAGGCCTTCAGATAATGCCCAGCGCAAGATGAGCGCTAGAGAATATATGAACCGAAGGTACGGTTCCGCCTATACTGAGCCCCTAGATAAATGGGTAGAATGGACAAAAGGAACAGCTAAACCTTTAAAATCTGAAGGGACTTTTGATTCACAAGTATGGCAAACTTTTCTGCACGATTATGGTTCACTACTATGCAGTGAAGGAACGTGGATAATAGCTTGCACATGGAAGACAGAAGCTAAAGTAGCAAATCAAACAGGCTTGACGGAGATGTTTAATAAAAGTCCTGCCCAAATTGACTACGTTTGGCCAGAAGACTCTGTAGAGGAGGACCCCCCACCTTATGTGGCTGCCAGTTTGGCCTTAAGGGGTCCATCCACAAAAGCACAAGAATTTCATTACATGAAACACAAAAGATAAGCTGGGCAATATAGTAGAGAGCAGAGGTTTAACAGCCCCATATCAACCTACAAAGAGGGATTTGGCTCGTGACCTAGAGACACATGATTGGCATAAGTCAAAAGGCACATATGCAAAACTAACTCTCTCAACTTAAGGCTTTGGCCAGAGAAAGATAGAATCTTAACTTCCAGAGCAAATCATAATTTCCAAATTGTGGCAGCAAGATGGAGAGTAGGAAGGGAGACGCCACACCTTCTGCCCGTCACAGAGCAATCTGTTGCAGTTTATCTTGTCAGAACCCAATTAGTTTTTGAAGGTAATGCTGTGGACAGCAAGTCTCAAATTAAATGGCATGTACCTTTTTGTCCCCAAGAAATGAGAGCCATATTAGAGGGATTGGGAAACCCTAGAAAGAATCCAATTGGGTTTGCAAACAAACTTAGTGCTGCACAGGAAGCATATCAGGCTTCTGCTACTGACATTCATCAGCTTCTTAGTAAAGCAGTGGGAAGCAACATGTCTGGCTATATAGTTGAAGAATGTGATGTAGACGTCAAACATCTAAATAAGATGGCTAGTGTGAAAAATTGCCCCCAAATATATGGACAAACCAGACATGCTGAGTTTATGAATGCCAAGCAAGGGAAAGAGGAAGCCGCAGGTGCTTATTGCAGGCGGTTAAGCGCTGTGGCTGAGGAAGCAGGCCTTAAAATAGAGGGAGAAGACGGGAGAAACTGCAAGTCCATCTACACAACTTGTGAAACAAAAAGGTTTCTTGATGGTTTAATACCCCAGTTGAAAGAAAAGTTGTTCACAGCAAGGCCTGAGGCAGGCAATATGTCTATTAGAGACGTCCTGCCCATCCTGTTATCCATAGAAATCAGGATTAACCAAAAAGACAGCAAACCCAAGGTTGGGAAAGCAGAGAGGAAGAGGCAAAAGGCAATTTCAGAACTCATGGCAACCGGGGACCAATTATATGCTACAGTTGTAATGGGGAAGGACACATAGCCAAATTCTGCCATCTTCCTGACCGTAGACTGGAAAGGGGCTTAGAGGCACCTCATGCTGATCCCAGTTCTCTACCAAAAGCAGTGGATCAGGCATAGGAAAATGGCATGCCAGTATCAATCATGTTAAATAGGGGAGACAATGGTCCCGAGGCCAGAATAAAAAAGTGTTTATACAAGAACTTCCCTATCCTGGAGGAGAAACAGAATTAACCTGTTTATATTAAAAACACTTTGGCTTGCACCAGTATCTATTAGAGGACTTACCTCCAGGATTATTATCTACAAATATCTCTGGTGTTGGCCTAACCATGACCTCTACTGATTTGGTTGAGTCCAAGCCACTTAAACTCAGGCTAGGACAGAAAACAGAAATAGTCACTAAAGTGTTAGTTTTAGACACAGTTCCTACCAGTCTTTTGGGAGCTGACATTTTGAACCAAATTTTAGCAAACGTAGACTACACTCCTACAGGAGGCCAAGTGGTCAGTAGTCTGTCAGGAGAAGTTTTAAATTCTGCCAGTGGAGTATTTTTAATCCAAGACTCCACTCAGCCATTTCCACCAGAATTGGAAGATGATTCCCGCCAATTTATGGGCCACCAGCAAGTATGATGTAGGTCTGCTTGACTGCACGCCAGTCATGATAAAAATTAAACCAGGAGCCCATCTCCCACAGATTAAACAGTACCCACAGTATTACTCAGACCGAGGGGATAAAGGGTCAGATCATTCAACTTAAAACAGCAGCACGGGTTGTTGTACCAATTAAGTCCCAAGCAAATACACCCCTGTTCCCAATTGCAAAGAAGCCAGACAAGAAGGGTGGGCAAGTAACATACCACATGGTGCATGATTTGAGAGCCATTAACAATATAATTTAGGCAGATACCCCGATCGTGCGCAACCCCCGCACTTTACCAAGTACCTGCTTTACAGTGATTGATCTTGCAAATGCTTTTTTTTCTGTGCCCCTGCACCCAGATTGCTGGCACCTTTTTTCATTTACCTATGATGCCCAAAAGTTAGCAAGGACAAGATTGCCCCAAGGTATCCCCAGTTGAAGTAATATAAAAAAAAAAATCATATTACACATTAATTCACAATGTTTTTATGGTATCCTGTAACAATACACACTAATTACCACCCCCCTCTTCCTTTCACATTTCACACACTGGACACTAGTTATAAAGGAAAGGAAAGAGGAAAGAAAAAAGGAGAGAAAATAGAAAAGGGGGGAGAAAAGAAAGAAAAGGGAAAAGGAGAAAGGAAAAGAGGAAAAAAAAAAAAAAAAAAAGGGGAAAAAAAAGGGGGGGGGGAAGGGAAAAAAAATGAATTTTTATAATTTTTTTTACCAAGTTTTTTTATTTATTTATTTTAAATTAAAGTTGTTTTTTTTTTTAAGGACATTTATTTTGCAAATATGTGGATAAAAAAAGATGCCAACTTGGAGAGTTTACACCAGAACGTCCAAGAGCTAGTTTATATCGAGCCATTGATTTACACGCACACTGTCCTCACTACCGCAATCACATAATTAGTTCTATGGTTCCCCCCCCCCTTTTTTTTCCATTTTTAATTTCTCCTTCTTTCATCCCTATCTTATGTTTTTAAATTCACTTATTGTCCATATGGGTCACTCACCCCATATTTATATTCTTGAACGTATAGGGATAGTTTGATTGAATTTTCTCGCATATACATATTAATACACATTGCACATGTGATCATACACTTTATATGCATTAGGTGAGGTTTTTTCCTGCACTATTGTAATCATGCCACACAGGCAGAGGGTTTATGTTTATGTGTATGTTACATGTTCGTGCAAAAATATATGCATTTACTTGTGTATATATTATAAATGGTCTTTATGAGTTGGTATATAAAATGTAGGTGTGTGTGTTTCTGATAACATGATATGTCTTAATTGTACTAATGGGACACAGCTGCTAGCCTATCCATCAGTCAATTGAAGTCTTAATTGCTTTGTTCTTATCATGAGTTTATGTGAGTATATATAAGAGGTGCATTAGATGTGTATGTCAGCTATGATTAAGCACTGAATCGCAGTGCGAAACGTCAGCTCATACTTGCTGTGGCATGTTGTTTGTGCTTTTGTTTTAAATAAAAGAACCTTTTTGGAGTGCGGCTGTCCAAGCGTTTTCCTCAGATTTTTTGCATTAACACACAGACATCTTATGCTAGAAGCTCTGTCTTTACTCTTCTCAAGGGTTTTACTTTTGCAATTGTTCTATTCGCTAGCTGTTAAGAATATATTCCCATTTGTTAGTTTTTAACAACATCTCACACCAACCCTTTCTTATCTATGTATAAAATAACATGTAATAATAAATGTTGTCACTGAACGGACATTTTTGCACACAGTGATTGCGTCCTGTGCATCTGTTCCTGCAGCTGCAGTATTTAACTTCTGTTTTTAGAGTCCCAATTAGAAATAATTCCATAACACACACAATGCACAAAGAAACCCCCTGGAAGAGAACCAGAACCCTAAACTGTCGCTTGTAAAACCTTACAGCTAAAACACTGACAATGGCCAAACCCAACTTAAAGCTTGGAAAGGATATGGACAGATGACCAGGTAGCAGCGCAGCCGAGACACTGATGCCTAATGCTGAAAAGCGCAAGACACACCAAGTTGAGTGCACTGTGACGGGAAGGAAGGAGCCTGACCCCTAAAAGGCATAGGCTTGAACGGCAATCTGTCCAATCCAACGGAAAATGGTGGCAGAGGAAGCTGAAAACCCAGTACGTTACCCAGCACAAAACACAAAGAGGAAGTTCAAAATATTTGTGAAAATAGGCCGTAACAGACAGATAGCAGAGCCATCAGAGGGGGGTGGAAGAGAGGGCGAGAGTCCACTGAAGAGCGAATGGAGTACCTCCACAAAAGGGGTTAAGAGCCCAAAGGTCCAGCTCTGCCAAACCCCTAACTCCATTGGTAAAAAAACGAATTGCAGCAGAAACCCCTGAACTTCTTGTTGCCAGGGACCAGAGTGAGCACGCCTGGATGACGTAACCCCTCAACTGCCAGGTAAAGGCTACACAGTTGAGATGGCGAAGGCCTGGTGTTGGGAGAAAAGAATTTGTCAGGTGGAATAGGAAAAAAAAATATTCTGAAGCCCATGTAAGGTGTTCATGAATCTATCGGCGGAGAGATGCCCCAACCCAGCCATCCAAAAGGCTCATGGCCAGAGGTTTGCAAAGACCAACAGAGTTTCCCTTACTGAAATATTAATATAACACCCAACACTACCCCAGGGCTGCAGTGGGCTGTCTGCACCACCCCCAGGATCAGGGTTGCCAACTTTCAGTAAATTTACAAACAGTTTGCAAAATCTGTAATTTTTGCATCTCTCTGTGAATGTCCATTATGAACATGCAGGCTGCATGTCCATAATGGACATTCATGGGTAGATGCAAAAATTACAGATTTTGCAAACTGTTTGTAAATTTACTGAAAGTTGGCAACCCTGCCCAGGATATACGTTTCACCAATGGCCCTACAGAGATGTCTAGGACAGCTTAAAAAATGGCACCTCTGCAAAAGCATGTGCCGCAAATACCATGCGCAGGCCCGTTCAACAGTACCAGAAAAGCGTGCTGGATAGCAGATGCGGGAGCAATGTGAAGGCATACTAACCCCCACAGGACAGTTACAGCCAAAAACTTCCAGGAGAATGGGACCCATAGGGCAGTCCACAACAGATAGGTATTTCCTCCAAGGAAATACTGGCCACTAAACTCTGTAAGGCGAAAGGGCCAAGGTATAGTATGGTGTATCATGTGCGACAGGGAGTATCTGGCACATGACACACTGATCCTAGTTATGAAACCATAGTAGACAAAAACTGCAAGCATCTGCATCAGCATGGAACAGAACACACCACAAGCCTGGGACTAGCTACCCATGACCCCACAGAAACCATATAGCTGCAACAGGGGAATAAAAGGGTACAATCAGGACTGCGGAAGACACAGCAGTAAGCCCCAACACTGCGTAGCCCTGCATGCAGATAACAGTAATACAGTCTCAGTCAAAATGAGAAGGGGCCCATTTGTTTGGTGGGGCAGCAGTTTTGGCAATCAGGGACTAGACCTGAGAGATCACAGCAGCCCCTCCCCCCAGGAACTACACAACTATAGCCTTACAGAGCCCACAGGGAGTACAGTAGGGAAAAGTTCCCACCATTCCCAAGCAGGAGTGTTCGACCCCTCTAGAAGCCCAAGGGCCCAGGTTGGGGAACTAGCAGAGGGCACCAAGGAATCTTCTACAAACAGGGTGGAGGCAGTGCCGTTGGGACTTGCTGCACCATGGAAAGCAATAAAGTACCAATGCTTACCCAAGTGACAGCCTCTCCGCCGCTAGGACGACAGATCAGCAAGACTCCAGGGTGTGAAGTCAGACAGCGGTCGCCCACCACAGAGCCACACATCCAGACAAGGATGCTGGGCCACACACATCACATCCTTCGAGTTCAGGCACAGAGTGCAGACAGAAGCTATAGCAGAAAAGGGCAAATTCCCTAAGGTAAAATGGCAGGCGCACAGCCCACCCCAGATCTCCTAATCAGGGAAAAGGGCGCTAGGCTACATCACGTACGCCCCCAGCTCAGATACAGAGCACAGGCAGAATCAAGGTCAGGTAAGGGCTACTGCCCCAAGACAAAATGGCATGTACCATAACCCGACCATGTAGGCTGCAAAGTCGCACCTTAAATGTAGGAGCAGCCTGATCGCGTGGTGCGTGCAAACACAGAATGGTCCATAAGAAAAAACACTAGTCAAGTAAGGCCCAGAGGATCCCCTGCACACAAACAGTATTGGAAAAAGACACATTTTAAAATATGCCAGATCCAATTTCTGCACTGCATGTCCCCGAAGCCTCTGGGTCTTTTTACCAACTAGGGAAGGGGGGAGAAGTGCGCACATGTCAGCAGTGCTGCCCAAGGCACCCCAGAGCTGAAACCAGGGGGCCACCCGCCTGTCTGGGGACATGGGCAGGACTACCTGAGATACGTGTCCTAGTAGAATGAGCCATAGCACAGCACACACACAGCAGCACTGTGTCCCCTCAGCTACCCCTGTTACAAAGTACTGCAGACACACTGGACACAGGGGGGTTGATTTACTAAAACTGGAGAGTGTAAATGTGGTGCAGCTGTGCATGGTAGCCAGTTTCTAACTTCAGCTTTGACAAAAAAAAACATGGAAGCCGATTGGTTTCTGTGCAGAGTTGCACCGGATTTTGCCCTCTCCAGTTTTATTAAGTGAACCCCAGGGAGACTAGGGGAGTAAGATGCCCAAAACCTCACCTATCCAACCCAAAAGATATGGGGGGGGGGGGTTTGGAGTATGCCAACTTAGCTTTCCTGAAGAAAACAGGGGTCTTCCCCGTGACAGGACACCTCTCAGCCAAAGCACTGTCTGCCTGGGGGAACACTGACATCCAAGCCTGTAGCCGATTGCTCATATGTGCCCCCCATGAGGAACACTAACAGGCTGCTCACTGTCCACATCCAGCTGTCACAGCCGACCTACAGTAGTGGTGATTACAGGATCTACTTTATGTAAAAATCAATGTACATTCATTGGAAAAATAGGATTTTTATAACAGCTTACCTGTAAAATCCTTTTCTTGGAGTACATCACGGGACACAGAGCGGCATAGTCATTACTATGTGGGTTATATAGTTTGTAAAACTGGTAATATTAAGTTGCGCCCTTCCCATATATACCACCACCGCGCTTAAGGGTTAAAACTAAACCTATACCAAATATGCAGCAGCCACTTTAAATAAAAAATATGAACAAAATAGTGTAAAATCAAAAATAACCTCACACAGCGGCGCTAAAAAACGATACCCTCCCCCTCCTGTGTCCGTGTGATTGGACTGGGAGAAGGTTACTGTTAATCAATTAAATATATACACCCTGTGACATAAGTGAATAATGTGCACAAGTAAACTAAATAAAGTCCACACAAATTCAATCCAAATGTGAGACAATCTTCTTCCAAATTCTCCACCACACACAGTGTTTAGTGTTTTCGTGATCCCGCTCCCATCAGATGGACACTCACCACAGCAAGTTGCCTCACACTTTCGTGTTTGGCTTAAAGACGTGTGCAAAGATCTTATACAGCTTTGCGGGCGATCCTCCCAATTCAAATCAAGTGTTTTTAAAGTTGTAATCCATATGCAAATGTAAAAGAAAGCTCCAAATAGTGTGATAACGTAAAATCAGTTTAATTACACACCAAACACGCACTTAAATACTGCAATTACCTAAAACACAATTTAAATAAGCGTATAAAACCACTGCAACTCCAAAGGCAAAAGTGCACCGAACAGCGAGTGTACAGGTCGCGGCGGACCCTCAATAAACCAGTCAGATCTCACCACCTTCCCGCTGCCACTCACTACTCCTTCGCTGCTCAATTCGATCCTGTGACGTCGAATAATCCGTCAAACGGTTACCGCATAGCCATGCCCCGACATGTTTCGTCGAATAGACTTATTCATGGGATTGGCTGTGCGGCATACCAGCTCCACCTTTTATTTCTCTTAACTTATGGGCGGAAGTACAATCTCTCCTCCATCCGCTTTGGGCGGATATGCGTCGTTCCCATACGACTTTCCATACCGCCCACCTTCCCAGCCCATCTGAGGGCGGAAGTGCGTCATCCGTTATATGCACCATGGGCGGAAGCCGGATATAACTTCCATTGACACAAAGCGAGTGTCCCCGCTGCCCACATACACTCGCTATTGGTGTCCATCTATATTTCAACTCAAATATCCTATACCATATTAGCAGTCGTGTGGCACATATCTACTTGGGGATGTAGTTCAGTGTTATCAAACATTAAAAACATTAACAATAATATATAGCACATATGCTAAATATCATAGAAAAAATTATCAATATTTTAAAACCACTAGTAGCACCATGAGATCTTAATCTTATTATTACCACTCTGTATTTAATGTGATACAGATATACTCAGTTGCGGGATCAAAAAACATCAAGTATTCTGAACAAAAAAAAATATATATATATATAAGTGGTAAATATTAGATATTTTTGTTTAACCTAAAGAAAAAAACCAATTAGTATATATATATATATACGTGCTGCGAATTTTTGAAGGACACAGCTGACTTATTACGTCTGTTAGAAAAAGTGGAAATTAATATGGATTCTGAGACGTATTTAGTTACAGCTGATGTGTCAGCACTATACACTGTTATTCAGCATGAAGATGCTGCATTAGCACTGAATTGGGCTTTAAGTAAGAGGGACGATATTCCGGATATGCAGAAACGCTTTTTAGGACATATATTGGACTTTTGTATGAGCCATAACTATTTTTGGTACCACGACTGCTTCTTCTCACAACAGGTTGGCGTGGCGATGGGGGCTAAGTTTGCCCCCAGTCTCGCCAACCTGTTTATGGCCGAGTGGGAGGATAAACACATTTTCAGGAATAAAAAACCACAATTACGTTTTTATCGACGATTTATTGATGACCTCCTATTTATCTGGGAGGGATCGAAAGAATCGGCGGTTGAGTTCTTAGAAATATTAAATAATAATAATAACAACATAAAGTTGGACTATCAGATCAGTAATGAGGAGATAAATTTTCTCGATGTCACTATTATGAAGGGAGTAGGATGCTTGAATACCCGGGTATACTTTAAGCCCACGGACAGAAATAGTTATATTTCAATTAGAAGTGGGCATCATCCAGCCTGGATACGAAATATTCCAAAAGGTCAGATACTCCGGGTGCGCCGTAACTGCACTAGTCAGGAGGACTTTGTGATTCAGGCAAATATGTTGAAAGACAAATTTATACATAAAGGATATCGAGAGGAACCTCTTCAAAATTTAATACATGAAATAGGTGAAGCCCCAAGGAGCCAGTGCTTTGTAAATAAATCAACTCAGATTAATGATGGACAACATCAATGGGGCTTTATAACAGGTTTCCATCATCAATACAAAGAAATTGAGACCATCATTAGAAAGCATTGGCACATTTTGGGACGTGACAGACATCTGGGGGAGGCTCTACCCAATACACCAAAATTTATATATAGAAGAGCCCCGAGTTTTGGTGACAGGGTGGTTAATAAAATTTTGGATCCCCCAAATGAACGTAATTTGCGGTTTGATCTGAAAGGATTTTACTCATGTAGAAGATGCAAATGCTGCAGAACAGTAAAAGTACAGAATAGAGGGATAATGAGTGTTACCAATAATGACCAGGAAACATTTGATATTAAAGAATTTATATCTTGTAATTCATCTTATGTGGTATACCTCATGTGGTGCCCTTGTGGGCTTTATTACGTGGGGAGAACTAAGAGATTGCTCAAGACACGTATAGGTGAACATCTTACAAATATAAAAAATGGCTTTAGATACCATAGCGTGTCGTTACATTTTAAGGAGAAACACCAACAAGATCCCTCTTTAATACAATTCTGTGGTATAGATTTTGTGCATCCATCGTGGAGGGGCTCAAATCGTGTGAGAGATTTATCACAAAGAGAGACAAAGTGGATATTTCTTTTAAAAAGTCTTTACCCTAGGGGCCTCAATATTGAATTGGATTTGAACTGTTTTATTAACAACTTTTAAATGATTTTAAATAATTTTAAATAATTTTAAATAATTTTTAAATTATTTTAAATAATTATAGTTGGTTGTGATATAGTTTAACAATTTTAGATATTTGTGGGTCTAAAATATTTATTTAATAGCTTTCCATCACGGTCTAGGTCTGCTAACACATTCAATCAGTGAATGTATGTTACGGACATATTATTATTAATATTATTGTTTTTTTCTAGTAATAGTTTCCTGTAATGTACACATAGGTATGGTGATGTGTATTAGGTGTATATATATACCATGTGTAAGATAGGATAACTGTCTATGAGTAAAAAAATTCGCAGCACGTATATATATATATATATATATATATACTAATTGGTTTTTTTCTTTAGGTTAAACAAAAATATCTAATATTTACCACTTATATATATATATATTTTTTTGTTCAGAATACTTGATGTTTTTTGATCCCGCAACTGAGTATATCTGTATCACATTAAATACAGAGTGGTAATAATAAGATTAAGATCTCATGGTGCTACTAGTGGTTTTAAAATATTGATAATTTTTTCTATGATATTTAGCATATGTGCTATATATTATTGTTAATGTTTTTAATGTTTGATAACACTGAACTACATCCCCAAGTAGATATGTGCCACACGACTGCTAATATGGTATAGGATATTTGAGTTGAAATATAGATGGACACCAATAGCGAGTGTATGTGGGCAGCGGGGACACTCGCTTTGTGTCAATGTAAGTTATATCCGGCTTCCGCCCATGGTGCATATAACGGATGACGCACTTCCGCCCTCAGATGGGCTGGGAAGGTGGGCGGTATGGAAAGTCGTATGGGAACGACGCATATCCGCCCAAAGCGGATGGAGGAGAGATTGTACTTCCGCCCATAAGTTAAGAGAAATAAAAGGTGGAGCTGGGTATGCCGCACAGCCAATCCCATGAATAAGTCTATTCGACGAAACATGTCGGGGCGTGGCTATGCGGTAACCGTTTGACGGATTATTCGACGTCACAGGATCGAATTGAGCAGCGAAGGAGTAGTGAGTGGCAGCGGGAAGGTGGTGAGATCTGACTGGTTTATTGAGGGTCCGCCGCGACCTGTACACTCGCTGTTCGGTGCACTTTTGCCTTTGGAGTTGCAGTGGTTTTATACGCTTATTTAAATTGTGTTTTAGGTAATTGCAGTATTTAAGTGCGTGTTTGGTGTGTAATTAAACTGATTTTACGTTATCACACTATTTGGAGCTTTCTTTTACATTTGCATATGGATTACAACTTTAAAAACACTTGATTTGAATTGGGAGGATCGCCCGCAAAGCTGTATAAGATCTTTGCACACGTCTTTAAGCCAAACACGAAAGTGTGAGGCAACTTGCTGTGGTGAGTGTCCATCTGATGGGAGCGGGATCACGAAAACACTAAACACTGTGTGTGGTGGAGAATTTGGAAGAAGATTGTCTCACATTTGGATTGAATTTGTGTGGACTTTATTTAGTTTACTTGTGCACATTATTCACTTATGTCACAGGGTGTATATATTTAATTGATTAACAGTAACCTTCTCCCAGTCCAATCACACGGACACAGGAGGGGGAGGGTATCGTTTTTTAGCGCCGCTGTGTGAGGTTATTTTGGGTTATATAGTTTACCTTCAGGTGCTGGCACTGGCAACTTCCAAACCGGAAGTACCCTCCCCTATATAAGCCCCTCCCATCCGGGAGCACCTCAGTTTTGTAGCAAAGCAATAAGTGTCCCCAAAAGAGGGGTGGGAGCTCTGTGTCCCGTGATGTACTCCAAGAAAAGGATTTTACAGGTAAGCTGTTATAAAAATCCTATTTTCTTTCTCGTACATCACGGGACACAGAGCGGCATAGTCATTACTATGTGGGATGTCCTAAAGCAATGCCCAATGAGGGGGGGGATACACCATACATAAGCTGAGCGCTATCAGACATGAGGATCTTTTGCGGCCTGCAACACACTGCGCCCAAAGGCGACATCCTCCTGACTTCAAACGTCCACCTGGTAGAACCTAGTAAACGTGTGTACTGAAGACCATGTTGCGGCCTTACAGATTTGAGCCAGGGAGGCCTGGTGATGCACTGCCCATGAAGTTCCAACTGCTCTCGTGGAGTGCGCCCTAACTTTGAACGGAGGCGGTCTCCTTCTCAAGCCATAGGCTTGCATAATGACCTGTCGAATCCACTTGGCTAAAGTAGATTTTGACGCTGCCTGACCCTTTCTGGGGCCTTCCGGCAGAATAAACAAAGTATCCGTTCTGCGAATCTGAGCAGTGGCTTTTAGATAAGCTTTAACTGCTCTTACTACATCCAAAGAATGTAATAATTTTTCCTCTACTGAACTAGGTTTGGGGAAAAAAGAAGGAAGAACCACATCTTGGTTCAAATGAAACCTCGATACCACCTTAGGAAGAAAGGCTGGATGAGGACGTAACACTACTCTGTCCTTATGGATAACCAGATATGGCTCCCTACAGGACATAGCGGCCAATTCCGACACTCTTTTAGCCGAACAAATGGCTACTAGAAAAATCAATTTCCTGGTGAGAAGAACCAGGGAAATATGCTGTAATGGTTCAAATGGTTGTTTCTGTAGAACCGACAGAACCAGGTTTAAGTCCCATGGACATATGGGAATATTAACCGGAGGGCTAATACGCATCACTCCTTGTATAAAGGCTTTGACTAGTGAATGCGAGGCCAAGGGCCTCTGAAAAAATATTGACAAGGCCGAAATCTGACCCTTGATTAGCGTTGTCCCGATACCACTTTTTTAAGACCGAGTACAAGTACCGATACTTTTTTTCAAGTACTCGCCGATACCGAATACCGATACTTTTTTTTAATCTCATGTGTCAGTATTTTTTTTTTTTTTTTTTTACAATGCTTTATTTTTTTAAGGGGGGGGGGGGGGGGGGTGGACAGTGTCAGTGTGTGTGTTTTCTTTTTTTTTTTTTTTTACAATTCATTTTTATTTTATTCTTTTTTTTTATCAGCCCTGTTGTGGGGGGCTTTGGTGAGATATCGGGGGTCTTAACAGACCTCTGACATCTCCCCTTTGAGACAGGGAAAGGGACTAGGGACACATATTCCCCAGTCCCTTTCTCAGCAGCCTCAGCTGCGCTGAAAATGAATGGAGAGAAGACAGCGGCTCCTCTCCATTCATAAACTGAAACATTGTAAACACAGTTCAGTGATGACTCGGTACATTCAGACAAGTAAGGAGCCGGATTTATCGGCTCCTACCTCCGCTCTCCATCCTGAGATACCGAGGGGGTGGAGGAGGGGCACGGAGGGGGCGGCAGCACGGAGGGGGACGGCGGCATGGAGGTGAAGGGGGAACAGCGGCATGGAAGTGAAGGGGGCACAGCGGCATGGAGGTGAAGGGGGAACAGGTAGCATTTGAGCAGCAGACAGGCAAGGCAATTTGATCAGATTAATTTTACTTACCCGCCTGAAGACTCGCTCTGCTCTCCGCTCTGGTCTCTGCCACGCTCTCCGTCTTGGTCTCCGCCCCCCGCCCCGCTCTCCGCCCTGGTCTCCGCCCCCCGCCGGACACTCTCCGTCCCGCTCTCGGCCCTGGTCTCCGCCCCCGCCACGCTCTCCGCCCTGCTCTCCGTCCCGCTCCGCACACTCTCCGCCCTGCTCTCCACCCCCCGCTCTGAGAAAAAAAAAAAGTATCGGACTGGGCATCGGGAGCATTTGCGCGAGTACAAGTACTCGCGCAAATGCTTGGTATCGGTCCCGATACCGATACTAGTATCGGTATCGGGACAACCCTACCCTTGATAGTACTCAAGGCAAGCTTCCTATCTACAGCCCACTGTAGGAAGTCCAGAATCCTACCTATTACGTACTTACGTGGATGCCATTTCTTGGCCTCACACCAGGCGATTTACGCCTTCCAGATTCTATAGTAGATCTGCCTGGATACCGGCTTCCTGGCATTGATCATGGTAGCTACCACAGGATTAGAGAGACCTCTCTTTTTTAGAATGTGGGCTTCAATAGCCAGGCCGTCAAACCTAGGGCTGGTAAGGAAGGGTGGTATATCGGTCCTTGCGAAAGCAGGTCCGGACGATGTGGGAGGGTCCAAGGACTCCCCACAGACATTTTTACAATCTCCGCGTACCATGCTCTTCGGGGCCACGCTGGAGCCACCAGAATCACTGGTTTCTTTTCTACCCTGATTCTGCGGAGTAATCGAGGTAACAATTGTGGCGGTGGAAATGCATATATCAGCTTGAACTGATCCCAAGGGAACACTAGGGCATCCGAGCCGCAAGCTAGGGGATCCCTTGTCCAAGAGACAAACCTGTCCACCTTTGCGTTGAATCTGGATGCTAGCAGATCTACATCCGGTGTTCCCCACCGCTGACATATTGTCCGGAAAACCTCGGGGTGAAGGGACCATTCCCCTGGGCATAATTGTTGGCGACTTAGAAAGTCCGCCTTCCAATTCTCCACTCCTGGAATGAATACCGCGGATATGGCTGGGACATATCTTTCTGCCCATTTCAGGATGCAATTTACTTCCCTCTGGGCTGCACGACTCCTGGTGCCACCCTGATGATTGATATATGCCACTGCCGTGGCATTGTCCGATTGAATTCTGACAGGGGACCCTTGGAGTTTGGATGTCCATGCTACTAGGGCATACCGGGCTGCTCGTATCTCTAAGAGATTGATGGGCAGGGCCTTTTCTGCATCCGACCATCTGCCCTGGAGAGACCATTGCTCCAGTACTGCTCCCCAGCCTATAAGGCTGGCATCTGTAGTGACCACCTTCCAAGAAATCGGACTGAAGGATTTCCCTTTTTCCAGATTCTGGGGAACCAACCACCAACGGAGGCTCTTGCGAACGGAAGGGGACAAGGACATTGGTAAGTCTAGGGCCTGAACTTTTTTGTTCCAGGCTGACAGTATAGCCCTTTGCAAATTCCTTGAATGGAATTGACCGTAGGGTACTGCTTCGAATGATGCCACCATTTTTCCCAGCAGCCTCATGCACAGGCGTATGGATGGCTGTCTTTTTGTACCCACTAGGTGGATCAAATCTCTGACGACACCTTTTCTTGAGGCAAGAAAATTTTTCTCTGGTCTGAATCCAGCCTTAGCCCCAAGTATTCCAGACTTTTGACTGGTTTTAGGGCTGACTTGTCTCGGTTGATAATCCAACCGTGAGATTCCAGATACTCGATTGTCTCGTGAACAACCACTTCTAGTTTTTCCACTGAGTGGTCTATCAGCAACAAGTCGTCTAGATATGCCATTATCGTTACACCTCGTGTTCTTAAATTGGCCAATAATGGGGCCAGAATTTTTGTGAACACGCGTGGTGCTGTGGCCAGACCGAAGGGTAAGGCTCTGAACTGAAAATGACGCCCTTCTACTGCAAAGCGTAGAAATTTTTGGTGGACTGGAAAGATGGGAATGTGCAAATAAGCATCTTTGATGTCGATCGAGGCTAACCATTCCTCCCCTTGTAGGGCAGTGGCCACCGATCGGATCGACTCCATCCGGAAAGTCCTGATATGTAGGAATTTGTTTAGCCCTTTTAGATTTAATATGGGCCTCACGTCCCCGTTTGGCTTCGGGACTGTAAAGAGGTTTAAGTAAAACCCGAACCCCCATTCTTCTAGGGGGACCTCCATAATTACTGCTTGGAGCAATAGTTGTTCTAGTGCCAACAGGAGGGATCCTCTCTTCCGGGGATCCCTTGGCACGTTCGACCTTATAAAATGGGAAGGAGGGGAGTCTTTTAACTCCAATTTGTATCCCAGACTTACTGCGGAGAGCACCCATCTGTCTCTGATCGTGTCCCGCCAGGTCTCTGCTTACAACTGAAGTCTTCCCCCCACCCGATTGAGTGGGGGCAACCCTTCATGCATTTGACTTTGGGGGAGGTTTTGTACCTCTCCTGACCCAGGGCTTCTTATTACCCTGCGATTGTCCCTGATTTTTACCCCCGGGATTTGACCGAGGAGGCCGAAGGAACTGTTTCACAGCCGATGTCCTAGGGACTGGAGAAGCAGGCCTCTTAAAAGAGGGACCTCTAACTCTGTTTTTAACCGGCAAGAGTGTACTTTTACCGCTGGAAATTTTCTGGATATATCTGTCCAGGTCTTCCCCGAATAAGCGTTCACCATGAAATGGGAAGCTGACCAGCAATTTTTTACAGGGGGCTTCAGCAGACCAGTTTTTGAGCCATAGAAGCCTGCACATATGTACTACAGACAGCGTAAGGCGGGAGGCCTGATGGATTGAATCCTTTATAGCGTCAACCGCAAAGCATAAGGCCCTAGGTAGATCAGCTAGGGCAAGGGCCTGCTGATCTGGCAAGTCCCTTAAGACCTGTTTCAACTGATCCTTCACTGCTTGGCAGACCCCAATAGCTGCCACTGCTGGTTGTGTCACCAAGCCTGCTGTAGCAAAAGCAGATTTTAATAAGGACTCCAATTTTTTATCTATTGGGTCCTTGAACATTTGGACATTATCCACTGGACATGTCAGTGATTTATTCACACAAGAGATGGCTGCGTCCACTGTAGGGACCCTCCATTTTTTGATGAACTTATCCTCCATGGGATAGACCACCTGAAATCTCTTGGGAGGAGTAAATATTTTATCAGGATGTTCCCAATCCTGGTAAATGAGCCCTTCCAGTAAAGGATGGATTGGAAAGGAACAAACAGTCTGGGGAGCTTTTAGCGACCCCAACGAGGAGACAGAAGTGGATGATGGCTCCGCAAGGGGCATTTTAAATGCTGATCGGACTATGTTAGTCAGGGACTGAACCCATAATCTTTCAGCATGTGATGCTGAGAATGGCTCTTCCACTGTTGATTCCTCTACAACAGAATCAACCTCATCCTGATCCCCTTCAGGTAGGTCGATCCCTGTATGGGACTGTTGCTCTGCTAACAGGTACTCTGAGGGAGGAGACAGAGATCGGGCGCGTTTTCCCTCTGACAGGGAAGCAGCGATCAATGTTGACAATCTCTCTTCCAGCCCTCCCAGAGCTGAGGAAAAAACCTCCTCTGTTACATACACAGGAGCAGGTGAACTGAGGACAGCCACAGTACCAGGTACTCCTGAGGGTGCTCTATGGTCACTAACCTCTGATTTTTCAGGGGAGATTGGTGCAGCCGAAGCATGCCCAAGATCCTCAGAGCCCGATGGAGACCCCCTATGCTTCCTGGGATTTTTAGTCCCAGAGTTTTTAGACGGCATATTCCTAAGCCCAAAGCTGAGGTATTCCAGCACAATTAGTCTAGCACAATTGCTGCTATAAAAACAGTTGGTGTCTACTAATGTGCCTTTCTATGGGGATGCCTGCATCAACCGCTTGCTGTATGCCTTTTTTAAATGTTGCCAGCTCTGTCTCTGCACTCTATAGCCAGCTCACAACACATAATTGTGCCTTTTAACATGCTGGGGCGCCCGCACATGCGCAGAAGCGCTGCGGCGCGCACAGAGCGTCATCCCCCAAGCTCCGCCCCCTTTTCCAGCTCACCTCTATATATAGAGGCGCGGGCACGTGCACCTTCGGCGCTCTTTTTTTGAAAAAGGAAACTAGGGACAGGAGACAGGGCCCTTTTGCCGCAGGCCGGGGGATGGACGAGCATTGCAACATGGCAGAGGAAGCAGTTTCCCACAAGAGAACTCACCATCTGCCTGGACTTGACTCTGATGAAAAGAAAAAGTCCACATGACAAGAAACGTTCCACAGCGGCCTCTAGTGGATTAACACAGGTACCGCGGTCTATCTATATTTTTCTTGACCACTATTAAAATTATTACATTTTTTAGTAGTTACAGGCATGCACAGATATTTAGCGGGAATACCGTTAGGTAACAGGCAGAAAGACATATTAGGCTTGGGGGTCCCCTAATAGAACCAAGTTCCTGGGGGCCCCCACTTACCTTTTCCCCGCCACAGGACTCTGTTTGGTCCACAGAAGCCCAAACTTCACCTCTCACGGCAGGCATTGTAATTAAACCTTCAGGGACCGGGTTCCCAAGGATTCCACTCCCCTGGACCTGTATAGCACCCTGCACAGAAAGCATCTTAGTCGTGGGTATGACCAGAGCTCTGGATCCCAGGGTCCAGCTCTCCTAAGAGAAGCATTACAGGCAAAACCTTGCTCTTCTCTGCAAGGCCCGGGTATCGACCGTTTAGCTATGAAGCTTTTTTGGTTGGATCCGGAATAGCTTACTGAGGCCCAAAAGAACCTGTACGCAAGCTCAGTGAAAAACACATGTTACTTCTTGGCCAACACCTTAGACACTGGCAAAAAACTGAGGTGCTCCCGGATGGGAGGGGCTTATATAGGGGAGGGTACTTCCGGTTTGGAAGTTGCCAGTGCCAGCACCTGAAGGTAAACTATATAACCCACATAGTAATGACTATGCCGCTCTGTGTCCCGTGATGTACAAGAAAGAAAAATGTCTAGCAGTATATGTGGCTGAAAACCAACAAATCTTGCACAACAAGCTAAAAAGCATGATTCCAACACACATTTAAAACAAATGAGCAAAATTAATAATAATTTATGAATATTTAAGAAACAAACCTGACTTTTTTCCAGTTGCCGCACTTTAACAAGGAGTTTTTCTATTTCACTGTTCTTTTGTTCAACCATTGATTGCAATCTCTCCATCTGGTCAGGGTCCATCTGGGATCCCTTCAGCTGTAACAATGTTGCAATCTGCACCTATTAGACAAGAAATATAATAAACACAATTAAAATAAAATACAAAAACACTACAAGGCCCCTTGCACACGGACGGACGTCATAATTTACTGATGCTATACACTCAGGAGCTTGCTGACAAAGTTTAAAAAAACTGTGTGCAAAGACCTTGTGTAAACATGCGTAAGTGTATGCAAGCGTATACATGCGTAAAAGCCTCTTCTAGCTCCCAGAGTCTTCTGTTTGCATGTTGCTGCTTCCTGCTCTTGGGAGTGTTCTAGAGGGAGGTGGGTGTTATTTTACTGGTTTTCCAGTGCCTTTCTCTTGGGGATATTAAGGAGTAATTTTGTGAGCTTGACAAAACTATATTGCTGGTCATGTGGATGCAGAGGACACAGAGAATTTGGGGGAAAAGAGGAGACCCATTGGTGGTCAGTGTCCGCGCGGTTCCTCCTCCTCCGCCAGTTAGAGTTCTACACCCTGAATGTACACGGCCGACAGAGCCGGCACACTTCTTCCCGTCTACCGCAGGATGTCCAGATGGTTGACATAAGCCACAGCCGTGGCATTGTCCGACTGGATCCTGATTGGGCGCCCACGACTACGAAGAGAGACATATCCTAATCGCCTGAAGTTCCAGAACATCGACCGGCAGACGGGATTCGTCCAGCTACTTTGGACTGACTGGACCCCCCCAGCCTGTGAGCCTTGATCGTAATCACAGTTCAATAGAAAAAAGGAAAAAAACTTCCCGGACAGAAATGCCGGGAATGTCAGCCACCAAGTCAGAGAGGTCCTGACTAGGCGATTCACCGGAATCTGATGATCCAGAGACAAAAGGGAATGTGTTCCAATAGGACAGACTCTCCCCTCCAAATGTGGACCTGGGAAAACGGGACTGCCTCGAAGGAGGCCATCATGAGATCCAACTCACTGCAGCCTGGAGCATCCGCAACCTCTCTGGAGGGAGAAAACTCTTGCCTCTGATGAGCACAGAGCCAGCCAGTATTCTAGATGCCGAGTCTGAACTAGTACCGACAACTGGAGGTACAGCATCCACCCGAAGTCATGGAGAGTCTGACTGACTATAGACACGTCTTCTAATTCTAACCTGAAAACAGGTTATAAAAGAAGACCATGCAAAGAACAAACAATGACAATGCCGCGCTGCCTCAGCAAGGCTAGAAGAAGCGGGACGAGCACCCTGGTAAAACACTTGGTGCTACCACTAGGTCAAAAGGGAGAGTCATAAATTAATAGTGGTTCCCCTTGACCGCTAAACGCAGGAACCTCTGGTGCCTGTCGCAAAAGGGGACCCAGCACACGTCCCTGAAGTCCAGGGATGCCAGAAGATCCCCTGGATGGAGCGAACTGACTCCATCCTGAATTTCCGAATCCCCAACAAGTCTTGAACTGCCCCATCAGGGCAGTCCGACGAGCCGGTAGGGCAAAGAAACCATTCGGTGAACAAGAAAGAAAACATCGATCTTGTATGAAGAGACCACTTCGCAAACTCCGTGGCCGGAAAAACCGGAAGGCTACACAAAGGCATTAAGGGCCTTGAGGCCTAAGATTGGAGGACTCAGTCCTCTTCTGGGACCATGAATAGATTTGAGTAGAATCCCTGAAACCTGTCCTGCGGCGGTATGGGTTTGACAACCCTCAAAAACACTGCAATATATTGGTAAAGGAAGGTCCCCGTCTTACGGGGCGCCCCTTTTGAAAGGCAAATCTGTCAGAGCTTCCATAGAAACTCGGTCAGCGGACCAGTATATCAGCCACCTCAGGTGGCGCACCTGCTGGTCGGCCAGTGTCACAACTTTTAGAGGAAGCAGAAGCTCTTCCACTGTCTGGTACAAAAGTTATGCCCATTCAGTGAGTGTCCGAGACACCAGAGACGCAGCCAATAACGGGCGCAACGCTGACCTCAGCGTGGCGAACACGGTCCGAGCCACTGCTCCTGATCACCTCCTTAAGGCAGGTGTCCCCCTATCGGGATAGTGGTACCCCTGATACCAGGGGGTCAACTTCATGGGAAAAAACCCATATCTTTTTTTAAAATGCTCTACAAAGAAATAACGGACCGCTGTGCAGTGAGGGACCAAAAAAGGACCTCTGCGGCAATCCCCAGTCCTTAAAAACCTATATAGGAGCGGGTCGGTCAACACGACCCCCCCCCCCAAAAAAAAAAAAAACCCGACACCTCAGTGGATGTTCCAGCAGCTACTACATTGATAAGTGCTGATTGTACAAACACTATGTATTTATACTGTGTATTGCGCAATTGGAGTGTGAGAGGAAACCCACGCAGATAGAGTATAGTACATACACATACCGTGTATGTATTTTAGTATGTGTGAATAAACATATTGAACATGTTTATGCTGTGCAAAGCGCCGAAGGCACGCACACCTTTGGGGCGTGGGAGGAAACCCACGCAGACTGCATACACATACCGTGTAGGTATTTTAGTATGTGTGAATAAACATATAGAACATGTTTATGCTGTGCATAGCGCTGAAGGCGCGCATAGCATTGGAGCGTGGGAGGAATCCAGAGTACCCGGAGGAAACCCACGCAGACACAGTAATAATACATACATATACTGTGAATGTATTTAGTGTCGTGTATAAACATATTGTGTATGTTTATACTGTGTATGGTGCCGAAGGCGCGCACGTCATTGGAGCGTGGGAGGAAACCCACACAGACACAGAGAGCAATAATACATACATACACTGAATATATCCAGTGTTGTGTATAAACATATTGTGTATGTTTAAACTATTGCGCCAAGGGCGTTTAATCTTCTCTGTATCATTCCAATCTGAGTATATGTGCTGCCGAAGCAAGCACCAAACTGCAGGTAAAAGGCAACCTCAGACCGGTGGTCCTGTCAGAGTATTCACCAGGATATGGCGGGAAACCACAGGTGCAGGGGCTCTGCTGTTGCCTCTCAGATACTGACTCCATATTACACAGCTCTCAGGGACCAGACAAAATTAATGAATAAAGTCCCCACACCATGCTGCACCGACCGGGGGGGGGGTCACCCAGGGGACTCACCAGCCCAGAATGAGACTGCTCAGTGCCACTGCCCGCCTCTATACACGAAGACTGTATCACTGTATTATCCATGCTGCTCTAGAAGCAGTGTGTGAGGAAACCGTGAGGAAGCTGTGAGGAGAATCGTGCTGCGCCAAGAGCCAGCACTAGAGGCCAAACCTCCAAAGATGGCCGCCGGACGCCTCAGGGAGAAGGAAAGGGCGCGACCACAAGAAAATGGCCGCCCGCAACAACAACTGCGCCATAGCGCAGCCACGGTAAGATGGCCGCCAATGGGCAAATCAATGCCATAGAAAACACACCCCGAAAATGGCGGCAGCACCGCGGTGTGGACGAGAAGGCTCAGCATGGCTACCCCGGAGCAGAGTATCCCCCCCCCAGAGAAAAATTGGCCCTGACACCCCCACCAGGACCGGAGTCCCCACAGGTACGCCCCGGTTGCAGCCAGCCCCATTAGGACAGAGAGAGAGTAAAGGTGACAGAGAGCAGGGAAAGGGAGGACAGGAGAACCCCCTATTCCTAGGAACACCCAGCTATTCCCACCTGCCGAGGCAGGAGGAACTGTACTTACCCGTCCTAACGAGGACATGCTGGTGCTTTCCTGACAGGCCTACAACCGAGCAGTACAGAGTAGTTGTCGGCCCGGTCCACTGTGATTGAGACAGCAAGCCGCCCAGTCATAAGTGGACCCCAGAGCAGAAGCTCACCGGCCATCCCTGGAGCCATGGGGTATGTCGTGACAGACCCGACGCCTATTTGCAAGGGACTGTACACGCTCGCTGGCCGGACTGGGAAGACTACAAGGATCTATATATCCAGCCTGTCGCCCAGCCGGCTGTTGATAGAAGAATCACAAAATAAAATAAATTTAAATAAAATAAAAAAAGTCTTCAGGACTCTGGGCCCAAAAGGGAGCCACGTCCATCTCCTCTGCTAGGCAGAACAAAACTGAGGCTGCAGGGCGGAGGGTTATGTCTGGAGGGACCACCCCCTGGGCGGGGCTGTTCAACTCTGTTAAAGTAACATGTATTGAAATATCTAACATTTAGTCCTCTCCTATGAACAGGAACATAACCCAACTGTCAAGACTTAAGAAGGCTGTGTCCGTCCATGGACGAAAAGAGAAACATTTTTTTTTTCGTTTTGGATAGAGTGGAGGGATTAGAACACCTGTCAGTTTTTATTGCTGTCTGTGTCCCTGCTAAGGAGAGTCACCCTCTTTATTCGTTTTGTTTACCATCATCATTAAAAGTGAAAGAAAAAAGAAAAAAAACCCACATTTGGAATTGTTCCCAGAAAAGTAAGAGGGGAAATCTTCCAATGGGGACACTAGTTCTTTTGACCTGGGGGGCCCCCCAATAGATTACCTTAATTTGCAGGGATTTCCTCACTTCTGTTTGTCTATGAGACAGGAAGTGAAGGGAAATCTCTGCAATGGGACACAGATGGCTAACAAAAAATCTGGCAGGGGTTATAACCCTCCCTTGCTATATCCAAAAGGAGAAAGGCTGATCCAGATAGCTCAAGCAACAATGTTGTGAGGCATTTTGATTGAAGCTGATGGAAACTAAAATCCAAGAAAAAGATTGATAAAGAAATAAAAATAAAAGGCTAGCAAAATTTACTTAACAGAGCTGATGAATATCTATCCCTACAGAACACCAGCAAAAAAACTGAGACATGTTGGGTAGGAGGAGGGGTTATACTTGGACTGGCTTACAATTTTTTACCAGAGTTCAAGACCTCCTGTAGGCTTCATTATAACCCGACTGTATCTGAAATTCTGAGTCCATCAGTGGACATTATTGGAAAGTTTTTATATTGAATATTTCTAATTTTATTTTTTCCTTCAGAGTCCAGGATCAGGTCAGAGGGTCGTGATCTAGCCCCTCCCTTCATGCAATGCTGCAGAAACAGATCACTTTAAAGTGGATCAGCTCCGCCCTGTTTAACAATAGCATGTAAAGTTAATAAAAAAACTGAAGTAGAAAAATTTAAGCGTCACATCATTAATGCTTGCCATACACTATGAATTTTAGCCAGTTCTTGATGAAGACCTGTGCTCTGGAATCTTGACCCCCCCCCAGTATGGCATTCAGTCCCGTCCAGCCGCAGCTTGCTATAGACTTTGACAAGCTACTGTACCTGTCTCTCCCGGGCACACTAAAGTGCCAGGAGTGACGCACTGCAGCTGAACAGCCCTGTGTGCAAGGGGCCTAAATAATAACTGGTTAAAAATAAATAGTTCCTCGGTGGGCCTTCAGAATTATAAAATGAATGAATGCTCATCTTCTTTTAAAAATTGTTGCTGGTTCTGATCCAAATACAGAAGAAAAATAAATAAAAAATTACTATCATTTTGCGCAGTCTCAATACAAACTTCTTTAAAACAAACTTATACCAAAAGAAACATGGGGACTGCCACGGCTGCCTTCTGAAAATATTGGTTGCCTGGTCATCATGGCTTAATTATTTCTGAGTCACGGTTGTGTAATAATCATTCAGATCAGGAATTCAGATTCAACTCCAACTCCAATTGCAGCATGTTTTTTTCCAAGGCAATTCCTCAGTATGTATTGAATTCAGAGGATTTTCATGATTGATGAAAAACCTAAAATTTTTAGAAGGTTTACGTCGACAGCCTCCAGACTTTTATTAACATTTATTTAGTGCAACTTAAAATATAAAGTTCTAAGTAGAACTTAAAGTAACCTGGTCATTATAGGCCCAAGTGTAAAAACTCTGCCACGTTGCTGATCCTCAGCAGCTGCCGTTTTCAACAGTTCTAGTATTGCATATACCTGTTCCCCTGCTGCATGCCATGGTTCCTCCTGCTGGCTTGTACACCCTGTAGTGATAATGGAGCAGGTGGGAGGAAAAAAAAAAAAAAATGTATGCAGAAGATGCAGCAGGTATTCACAAACCCGATCACATTAAATACCTACAGTGAGTGTCAGTTCAATGTGGGCTGACGGAAAAGTATACAGGCTAGATTTCCTTTACAGGCGGTCCCCTACTTACAAACATCCGACTTACGGAGGGAGACAACAGGAAGTGAGAGGAAATCTACCCCTAGGAAGGGAAATTCTCTCCTGTAATAGTTAATATGGGAAAAAGGTGTCTCCACAGATGCTTTATCACCAATCCTGGTTTCCCTAATAACCCCAAATTTTCAAAATCCAATTGTCATTGGGACAGAAAGTGAGGTGAAATCTTCTGAACGGGGGCACAGACAGCAAAACAAATGTTACAGGGGTTATAACCCTTCCCTATGCTATCCAAAAAGCTTAAAAATAGAATTTTTGGCTCGAGCTACACTTAAAAATGTACCTGTTCCAACTTACAGATTCAACTTAAGAACAAGCCTACAGTTCCTATCTTGTTTGTAACCCGGGGACCGCCTGTACTTACAACCATCTAATGACTGGGTCAGTTACGCTGATCATTCACCTTACAATACAATAAAAGTTTCCTTTAGGCAACAACTATGTAGTACAGCCCTCAAAATTTGTACTCGCCTGCTCGCATTTGGCGAGTACATATTAACTGACTGTGAGTAGCAGAAGAGGCGCCCAATCAAGTGGAACTACTGGCTTTCTCCTGTTGTCTCCCAAGTCCCACCTGTAAAAACGATTGGTTCCTAGCATCCTGACAACCAATCAGGTGCTTGGAGGACCCGGCGTTCAGAGGAGGAAGATGTAACTTCCTCCTTCCCAGCTTCCGACCTGCTGACAATGGAAGGGAACAGGAGAGGACTTGCTGTCCACTCTGGGACACTGCTGAGCTGACTGGCCAGGAGTATGAGGGGACCTGTGTGCTGTCTGGATCTGGACACTGCTGATGATTTGAGTGAGGGTCCTGGGGAGAAAGTGAGCAGAGAAATCCAGCACTCAGAGCAGGGGGGAGGGGTCAGGGATCACACTGAACAAGTGTAGAGGGCTGGCATGCTCTCCCAGGTCCTAGAGCTGGGTACACTAAGCTGCAACATCTACCCCTCTACAGAAATGTGGAGGGATGGGGGGAGCCATTCATCACCACACCATCCACACCTGTATCATGTCTGTAGTCTCTGACCCTCTCCTTGCCATGCCTGCAGTCTCCCCGACCCTCTCCTTGCCATGCCTGCAGTCTCTCCGACCCTCTCCTTGCCATGCCTGCAGTCTCTCCGACCCTCTCCTTGCCATGCCTGCAGTCTCTCCGACCCTCTCCTTGCCATGCCTGCAGTCTCTCCGACCCTCTCCTTGCCATGCCTGCAGTCTCTCCGACCCTCTCCTTGCCATGCCTGCAGTCTCTCCGACCCTCTCCTTGCCATGCCTGCAGTCTCTCTGACCCTCTCCTGTAGTGTTTCTACAGGGGGCACGGAAATGTTTGCCCAGGGTCCAATTAACATTAGACGATCCTGCATACCATGAATGATCTGAATAAAATATGATTGTAACGGGTCCCCAAATATCAAGGGGATTAACGCCGTTTACGATGTCCCCTCTCCTGGACACACATCCACTCGCTACCAATCTTCCACAGCCAAACGACCCTTTCCCATAGGAGTTAATCCTTTTGAAAGAACGAGACAACATGCTCTGTATCTTTCTGGGGTAGAATGACAACTTTATTGAGAAAACATTGTAACTTTATACACACCTCCTGTCACAATGATCATTTACAAGGGGCGTGTTTAGGGGTGGGGTTGGGTGGGACAACCTGTGGCGAGCAACTCTTAAGGCCTGGCTAGTAGCTTAGGACTTGAAATTTTGAGCCCTGATATAGTATATAGCTCCAGTTATTCAAAGCATTAAAATATTCAATCAAATAAGACCTTGCAATACTAAAGTAAATCTAAAAGTTAATGCATCATGTGTAAGCATCTTGTACAATTAGACTATGATGTAAAGCCTGATTAGAATTTTTACGATCAGACCAAATTTTAAGCCTCAAGAGGCCTTTGTACAATCAGACTGCTTTATGTGGACAGCTCAACATTTTTATCTAAACTTTTACCTTCATGCGATGCATTTGCTGCCTGGAAAAAGCATGTTGTTTCTGAAGGGATTGATACTGAACTTTCATACTAATCAACTGACGTTCCATTTCTGCTCTATGGTCTTCAACCTGAAAGAGAGCAAGACAGAGGGAAAAAAGGAAGAACAAGAATATTAGCTCATTACATATGCAAGCTGTACTCCAGTGTAGTAGCCCTGCATTTAAAAGTAAAGAACAGGTATTGTCAATAGTTTTACCATGCTCTCCCATATTCCTACTGGCCCATTACCATGATGGGCTGCCTCACTGGCCAACAAGAATGCTTGGAAGGGGGCAGGCAAGCAAGCTCTGTCACTTCAAGAAGTGCCAAAGCTTTGCCAGTTTAGAACAGTCTGGGTATTCAGGTGTGTATGCGGCGTTTAGACCTGCTGGCATCTTTGTATATTAAAGTGACAGGGACATTTTAAAGATAGTTTGACAAGACTGGGCCTATCCAGGTCAACATACACCATATTACCAAAAGTACTGGGACGCCTGCCTTTACACGCACATGAACTTTAATGGCATCCCAGTCTGTAGGGTTCAGTATTGAGTTGGCCCACCCTTTGCAGCTATAACAGCTTTAACTATTCTGGGAAGGCTGTCCACAAGGTTTAGGAGTGTGTCTATAGGAATGTTTGACCTTTCTTCCAGAAGCGCATTTGTGAGGTCAGGCACTGATGTGAAAGAGAAGGCCTGGCCCGTACTCTCCGCTCTAATTCATCCCAAAGGTATTCTATTGGGTGGAGGTCAGGACTCTGTGCTGGCCAGTCAAGTTCCTCTACCCCAAACTCACTCATCCATGTCTTTATGGAGCTTGCTTTTGTGCACGTTGTAAGACTCCAAGTCACCTCTGGCCCTCACACTCAAGCTGAAGTGTAAGATTTGGACGAAGAAATTAAAAGATGTTTATAAAGTCATTTTATTTTATTAATATAATAAATAGGTTATACTTGCTTGCTCAGTGCAATGGTATTGCACAGAGCAGCCTGATCCTCCTCTTTTGATCTTAAGCCAGGCTACAGCGCAGCTTAGACTCAACCTTAACCCCCCCACTCCCTCCTCACAGCATTGGATTGAGGACAGCAGGAGCAAATGGCTCCTACCGATCAGTACCTGTGAGTAGCGGGAGAGGGGAGAGGGGAGAGAAGAGGTGCAGCCATACACAGCACTAGACCAATTGGGAACTCAAGTATTTAGGCAGATGGGGGAGCAAACCAAGCCGTAAAAACAGGTTTACCTTAAAAGCAGGGAATGCTGGTCAAAACCAGGTACCCGCCTCCCCCCTCCCCCCAAAAAAGTCACCAAGGATGGAAAAAAAATAAGACATCTACCCGCTCATGAATAGCCTTTAAGTTGGTCATGAGAGAAACAGATGGCTGAAAAAAAGTATGCAGAGGAGAACCTGCTACTTTACTAACCTAAATATTTGTTCAGGTTGGGCATTCAAAATGTAGTGAAGAGAATGTGTCGGCATAACAGTTTTAGTTAACAGGAGAAGATTTAGTAGTGATGATCACTGTATTTCTCCCAAAGCAGGAATATTTAAAAGAAAACAGTCGCAGAAATATAGGAATTAGGGGTTCTATTGCAGACTTCTCCTGAAAATGAAAGCTTTTGTATGTTATGCAAATCCAGTGGCTTCAATATCGAGTCACTGGCCTTTAGCAACAATGAATTCTTAAACAAGAATGTAGATCAGGGTTCAAGCTTCACTAACTGCATGCTTGTTTTGAGTTTGACGGAAACACACACTTTTAATAGAAAGTCAATACCAGCATTGTTTTCTGTTAAAGCGCTCTAGATAAATACAGCAGGTTAAAAAAACAAAAAACTGTATACATATTAATGGTTACACAGTGATTAAGTGCAACTAACTTTAAAAATGTAAACATTTGCTATGTAATAGGAACATTTAGAAATGTTGAAGTGTTTAAAACTATATCCTTAGTCTCCTAAAATAATCCCTACATACCCACTAATTAAAGCAGGTACCTACCCCCCCCACCCCTTTGTCCGCAGCTTCCTGAGACAGGTGGCTGCAGGGCTATCCACAAAGTGCAGCGCGTGCATGTGCATTGGGAAGCCAGCTGCCAGCAAGGAGCAACAGTCAGCTTCCCAAGGTAAACATGCCGACGCAGGGAACACAAAGACTGGCAAAAAACACGATCCATTTCCCACGTTTTTATGCATAGGACATGGAAACAAGGCTAAGCAACTCAACTATGCACAAAACATAGCAACTGGAGTGCAGAAAAATGGCAGCAGGTCCTCTGGACTGACGAGTTAGAATTTTTAATAATTTGGCTGTAGCAGGAGGCAGTTTTTTCACCAAAGGGCTAAAAGCGGTACAATAATGTGTCTGCAGGCAACAGGGATGCATGATGGAGGTTCCTTGCAAGTTTGGGGCTGCATTTCTGCAAATGGAGATGAAGATTTGGCCAGGATCAATAGTGTCTTCAATGTTGAGAACTACAGTCAAATACTTATGCATCATGCCTTACTATCAGGGAGGCGTGTGATTGGCCCCAAAATGTATGCAGCAGGATAAGACCCCAAACATACAACCAGTGTGATTAAGAACCATCTTCAGCAAAAAGAAGAACGAGGCAGCCTACATCCACAGAAGATATGTGGCTAGTTCTCCAAGGTGTTGGAACAACCTGCCGAGTCCCTTCAAAAACTGTGTGCAAGTGTACCTAGAAGAATTGATGCAGTTTTGAAGGCCATCTGCATCCTCTCCCCTCCGGTGCCACATTTGGTACCTTCCAGGGAGGAAGGGGGAAACAGTTACCAGTTTGACAGGTTCCCTTTCCCACGGCGCTGTCCCTTGGAAGCGCGACCCACCTCCACCATCCTCGGCCGCTGGGCGAGTTAGAAAGCACAGCAAGCTTTGCGCAAGTGCAGTAGGGTACCGGCAGCAAAGCCAAAAGGCTTCACTGACGGTTTCCCTTACCAAGAATGGCGGTGGCAGCACCCGAGAGCAGAACCGAAAATCGGCTCGGGTGCCGATATCGTGGTAACCCTGGAGAGGTAAGTGTCCTAATGTTAAAAGTCAGCAGCTACAGTATTTGTAGCTGCTGACTTTTCATTTTTTTTGTGGAGGGTGGAACTCCTCTTTGATGTTCAAAGTCAGGTCACAGGTGCACATTGAACTCCGAGGTCCAACATTCTCATTAGCCAGGCGATTCACTGCACTATCCATCTGTTACCCAAAGCAGCTTTGGTTATCTCTGCATCATTTATTTTCCTTTAAGTGGCACAGAGCAGGAGAAGCAGGGTTCTGCTTTCTGATAGTGGGGGGGCAGTGCACTTGGTAACTAGACTAATAGTAGCTCTAAGCCTGGGAATTCATAAAAAATAGGATTTTTTACTCACTGTAAAATCCTTTTCTCTGAGTTCATGGACGGACACAGCTTCCTATTGACAAGTGGGTATTATCCTTCATTTAGGAGTGACTAGGCAGAAAACTTGTAAAAAGTTACATCACACATTCTACAGCACCGCCCAGGGGGCGGACCCTCTGGGTATAATCCCTCTCTCTGCACCTCACAGATCAGTTTGTCAAACAGCAGTACAAACTTAAAACGAGGGGTGGGTGCTGTGTCCGTCCATGAACTCAGAGAAAAGGATTTCACGGTGAATAAAAAAATCCTATTGGCAAGTGGGACGTCCCAAACACTGTCAAAAATGAGGGGTGGGAAAAGCATTAAAACAACTTCACCCCAAACAAAACAGAGCTCCTCAACAGAGGAGTTGCAACTCTAAACAGCCGCAATACCTTGCGGCCGAAAGAAGCATCCAAAGATGCACACACATCAACTTGTAAGTTTAGTGAAAGTGTGAACGGACGAGCAGGTCGCCGCCTTACACACCTGGTGAAATAGACGCTAGATGCTCTCAGAGCTCGGGCAGCGTCCAAAAAATACAACGTCGTCTCCTAGGATTCGACGGATGAAGAGACAAGGATGGTAGTACAAGGTCTTCCTTGAGATGGAAGGTCGAACGACCCTAGGAAGAAAAGAAGGCTGCGGACGCAGCACCACCTATCCTTGTGGAAGATCAGATAAGGAGCCTTGCATGACAAGGCTGCCGGCTCAGAAAACCATCTTATCTGACGTAAACCAAGAGGCATCTCTTGCCCTGGTCGAATGCGCCGGGAAAGGGAGACGCCTGACCCTTCATGGCGTAGGTCTGATCACGATCTGTTGGATCCACCCAGAGATGGTGGCCGACGAGACCGTTGGGCCCTACTTTTGACCGGTCATTGAAACAGACCGTGAGTCTGGACTCTGGAACGTAGCAGTACCAGACAAGCATTCTCATAGTGTTTGGACAACGTCCAAGGAATGCAACGTTGTCTCCTTAGGATTCAACGGATGAGGACACAAGGATGGCAGTACAATGTCTTCCTTGAGATGGAAGGTCGAAACACAGCCTTAGGAAGAAAAGGCTGCGGACGCAGCACCACCTTATCCTTGTGGAAGATCAGATAGGGAGGCTTGCATGACAAGGCTGCCCGTTCAGAAACCTATCTTAACTGGCATAACAGCCACCAAAAGGACCACTTTCTGAGAAAGGGTCAACAAGGGAATCTCCCTGATGTTCTCAAACTGAGGTTTCTGAGGCACTTGGAGGCCATGCCGTTAAAACCATTGACTGCAAGCAGGATGGCATATGGGACCCTGCGCCAGCAGGTCCTCTCGTAGTGATGGACGCCAAAAGGACGTCTGCTACACAAGCCCCACGGGAGGTAGTGGAGGGTGGCCCGGAGGGGCCGCCTGCTGAACCCACTATACAAACGTTCTCACTAGAGAGTGAGCCACCAAGGGTCGTTGAAAAAAACAGCCAGGGCAGATACCTGCCTCCTAATTGTACTTAAAGTAAAATTTTTGGCCCGTTCCCTGCTGAAGAACAGCAGGACTCTGGAACCAAATAAGTACGCGGATGCCACCTCATTTCCTCACAATTGGATATGCAGGCCTTCCAAGTGCGATGGTAAATCTTCCTAGGGGATGATATTGGAGCCCTCCTCATGGTAGAGATCACCGAGTCTGACAGACCCCGGTCTCTTAGCACCTGGCTCTCGAGCCGTTAAGCCAGTGACTGTAAAACAGGAGGTCGTATGGGACCTTGCGACCGCAGGTCCTTCCTTAGCAGTATATGCCAAAAGGCGTCTGCTACCAGACACACTAGATCGGTGTACCAAGGACGCCGAGGCCAATTCAGAGCAATTGGGACCATTTGTAATCCTCTCTGCCTTCAGTCTGCGAAGCAGATGAGGAAGGAGCTTCCGAGGAGGAAAGGCATAGATTAGTCAGCACTGACTCCCCAGTGCCATCAACGCATCTGTCGTGTTTGCCCATGGGTCGCTTGACCTGGCCACAAACCTCAATACCTTCCGATTAAGTCGAGAAGCCAGGAGATGTACGACTAGCGTGCTTCCCCTCTGGTAAGGGAGCCCCTTAGAAGGTGAGCGACCTGGGGGCGTGGCCTGGAGAGCAATGGAATAGGCCGCATCTAAAAGAGAGCTCCGCTTGCCCAAACTCCTTCTATAGCCATCCTGCCGGTATCCTGTCCATCAGCTGCCATCCTAGGCACCCTGGGACCTGTACTGCCTCTTCTGATACCCCTGAAGCCTGCCAGATCTCTGGAACGCCGCCCGAGGCCGCCGCGGGGGGATTCTCCGGTCCTGCATTTGCCCTGGGAAAGGCCGCGGCTTTGGCCTGGTTCCCGGAGCGGCGGCCATCTTGGTACACACGGCGCAGCCTCCAGCTTACTATCCTGGCCTCCCTGGTAACCCAGAGCTCATCCCCTCCTGGAATAGCAGCCGGACGGTCTGGGGACACCGCAGAAGTGCATTCCCACCCTGCCTTTGCCTCAGGACAGGCCACGGATTCGGCCTACTACCCGGAGCCATGGCCATCTTGCTTCACCCGGCAGTGGGCTAGGTGAGATTCCCTGGCCTATCTGACTGTCCGAGGACACATCACCTCCTGGAACGGCCTCTGGTCCGCTTGAGGACACTGTGGTACCACCTACAAGTCCTGCATCTGCGTTGGGGGACGGTACGTGGCTCTGGCCCAACTCCTGGACCAGCGACCGTTTTGCTGCACTTGGCGACGGCCTAGTCGTCCACACTCCGGACCATGTCTCCGCCGAAAAAGGCCTCTGAGGCGGTGGACAAGCTGGCAAAATACCGCCAACAGGATCAAGAACAGCAGGCCAAATGAGGCGACGGCGCGTGCTCCGCGGTGGTTAATCAGGGCGCGGAAACAGCCAAGGTCCTGGATGCCATCGCGTCGCTGCAGGGGACACTCACCGCCAAAATAGATGAGGTAAAGGTTGACATCTCCCTCTTACGTCAGGACCTATATAAAAGGTAAAAGACAGTTACCGAGGCCGAAACACGCATCGGAGCAGCAGAGGACATCCTACACCCCCTGAACCACGCCACGGAGGACCTGCAACGCCAGATCCGCCAGCTACACGCTCATCAGGATGACATGGAGAATTGTTTGAGACGCTGAAATCTCCGGTTCATCGGTCTACCTGAAAAGGCTGAAGGTACCAACCCTGCTGAATACTTGGAATCCCTCCTGATCCAACATTTGGGAAGAGAGGCCTTTTCGGTTATGTTCGCAGTGGAAAGGGCGCACCACATCCCAGCTAAACCTCCACCTGCGGGAGCCCCCCCCCAGGACCTTTATCGCCAAGTTTCTTAATTTCAGAGACAGAGATAAAATCCTTCGGTTGTCTAGAGAGAGAAAGGCAACATCACCCTGGGAAACGGCCATGTTGCAGTGTTCCCTGACTTCTCTAATGAAGTCCAAGGAAAGCGCGCACAGTTCCAGGATGTTAAGAGGAGGCTCAGGGTGATCCACCTTAAATATGCCATGTTGTTCCAGGCCAGATTGAGAGTGGAGGTGGATGGCAGAGCCCTATTTTTTGAGGACCCGAAGGAGGCAACACAATGGCTGGATAACCGTGAACGCCCGGCTGGATGAACGGTTACACAGCCTGGTAATGTGAGTACTGTAGCCATTCCCAGATAATGGCGGGCCCTACTCCCATTTTATTTCTAAGTGTCCCCTCCGCTGTGGGGGGGGGGGTAGTTTTATCTCACCATGTTTTGTTTATTTGCACACAAGCTCCCCCCATGTGCCTCCTTCCCCCCCCCCCCATTTTTCTGACCCCCCGCATTACATGTTATGTGTTTGGAGGCCCCTCTTGTTTGGGGTAGAGAGCTCGACCCTCAAGCTCCCCTGGGGGAGAAAAGCCTCAGCTTGCTTATACTCCTGAACACTCGGCCCTTGGCCGGGAGCTGCTTGGACCACAAAGACTAACACCCTATGATTCTAACTGCCCCCACAGCACTTTCATGGAGATACCATAGGGCTAAGGCCCCAAGATCTTTCGTACACGAAGACAACCATGTATCCTGGCAGCGTGAGTCCCCCTTGGAAAGAGACGCGTAGGACATGCCTAGTGCCCTAATCTTGCGCTACACAGTGAATAATCGCCCCCGTCATGTTTGCAACCCCTATTTTTTTCTCATTATTTTGTACCTTTCTACTCAATATTTTCTAAGTACTGTACCTCCAGCTACTGTTGATGGCTGGAAGCTAATTCATATAAAGGTTGCAAGGGACTGTATGCTTCCACCAGGTTGGGGAGGTGGGAAGCTGGGAGGGAAGGAAAATGCCGGATCTCTTGAGCAGAGCATTGGGAATGTTAGCACCGTTGTGCACTTGTTAATTACTTGGAATCATTTTAAACGAGCACTTACCATTTATGCGTCATGTATGTGTAGTTATCTGACTGGTAGACACAATTCAACACGTGTACTGCTGGTGAAATGTATAGTCACTTGCACGATGACCCTGAGACCCTACATTGATAGTGATGATACCCTGCAGATCCGTGCACACAGCTTATACCTCTAAACAGTATGGCAGATGTTAAATTCCTACTATGGAATGTGCGGGGAATGCGGGATAAAATTAAACGTACGGCTGTATTGAACTATCTCAAGGGTCAGAAGGCAGATATCATCGCCTTGGTGGAAACGCATGTCACGGGTCATTTACAAGCAGCCTTGAAACGCCCCTGGGTAGGGTGGGCATACCATAGCACTCATACCAACATGTCTAGGGGGGGGGGTCACAGTGCTGGTTGCAAAATCTACTCCTTTTGAACTAGTGTCTGTGGAGTCAGATCGGCAGGGCAGATACCTCTTTATGCATGCCACTGTGGGGGGTGCCCCTATATTGATTTTAGCTAGCTACATCCCCCCCCCCCCCTTACAGGTCAGATGTGGTGACGTAGGGCCTTGCTTACATGGCACAGTACCCTTCGCTGCCAGTGGTGTGGATGGGGGACTTCAACAATACAATGACCCCGACACTAGATCGCCCAGTACAAGCTGGCCCTGGACCGGGCGAGCCATTACACACTAGACTATGTCGTACACTGACGGAGTTTGCCCTTATTGACGTCTGGAGACATAACCCCACGACCAGAGCGTATACATGCCACTCAACAAGCCACAACACCATGTCCAGGATTGACTTTATTCTTGTTTCCAGGGCCCTGCTGCCTAGGGTCACGGGTTCAGGGTTTGCCCCCCGGATCCTGTCGGACCACTCCCCGTGCTGGCTGACGGTGTCTCTTAGAGTTGCCCCCCCAGCGCAAATGTGGAGACTTAACCCCCATTGGTTGTCGGTCCTCACGGACCACGATTCCATAGCAAGAGAATTCCTCTTCTTTTTTGATAGACTATGGGGGCCCTTTACCCTCAGCTCACACTGGGATGAATTTAAGGGGCATGCCCGCAGGCTGTTATCCATCAGAATAAATAAGCGTAAACGTGATTCTACAGCCATACTCCAGTTAACCTCTGATAAACTTCGAGACTTAGAAGCCGCATATGCAGCCAGTCCAACCCCTGAAAATCTCAGAGTCAAACTCCAGTCCCGTATGGTTATGCAACTGCACACAGAGAAAGCTAAACAGTGGGTTTTTTTCTGCAGGCAGAGAGTTTATGAGCAGGGGGAGAGAGCGGGGAAACTGTTGGCTTATCTGACTCATCTGGATGATAAGCCTCCAGTTGTGGTTTCGCTTAGTGACCCTGATGGACATTGTATTACTGACCCAAGCCAAGTTGCAGCTAAATTTCAACAATTCTATAGTACCCTCTATAAATCTCAAGGTACATACACACATGGGGAACTGCAGTCCTATTTGGCCACCATTCAGTTTACTCGGCTTAACCAAGAGCAGGTTAAACTATTAGAATTGCCAATTACGGCAAATGATATTACTGAGGCGATTGCCCAAATCTAAAGCACCAGGACTGGATGGTCTCCCTTTGGAATTTTATGCTACCTACTCTGATATACAGGGCCTTGCGAAAGTATTCGGCCCCCTTGAACTTTTCATCCTTTTGCCACATTTCAGGCTTCAAACATAAAGATATAAAATTTAAATTTTTTGTGAAAAATCACCAACAAGTGGGACACAATTGTGAAGTGGAACGAAATTTATTGGATTTTTTAAACTTTTTTAACTAAGAAAAAAATGAAAAGTGGGGCGTGCAAAATTATTCGGCCCCCTTGCGTTAATACTTTGTAGAGCCACCTTTTGCTGCGATTACAGCTGCAAGTCGCTTGGGGTATGTCTCTATCAGTTTTGCACATCGAGAGACTGAAATTCTTGCCCATTCTTCCTTGCAAAACAGCTCGAGCTCAGTGAGGTTGGATGGAGAGCGTTTGTGAACAGCAGTTTTCAGCTCTTTCCACAGATTCTCGATTGGATTCAGGTCTGGACTTTGACTTGGCCATTCTAACACCTGGATACGTTTATTTGTGAACCATTCCTTTGTAGATTTTGCTGTATGTTTGGGATCATTGTCTTGTTGGAAGATAAATCTCCGTCCCAGTCTCAGGTCTTTTGCAGACTCCAACAGGTTTTCATCCAGAATGGTCCTGTATTTGGCTGCATCCATCTTCCCCTCAATTTTAACTATCTTCCCTGTCCCTGCTGAAGAAAAGCAGGCCCAAACCATGATGCTGCCGCCACCATGTTTGACAGTGGGGATGGTGTGTTGAGGGTGATGAGCTGTGTTGCTTTTTACGCCAAACATATCGTTTTGCATTGTGGCCAAAAAGTTAGATTTTGGTTTCATCGGACCAGAGCACCTTCTTCCACATGTTTGGTGTGTCTCCCAGGTGGCTTGTGACAAACTTTAGACGAGACTTTTTATGGATATCTTTGAGAAATGGCTTTCTTCTTGCCACTCTTCCATAAAGGCCAGATTTGTGCAGTGTACGACTGATTGTTGTCCTGTGGACAGACTCTCCCACCTCAGCTGTAGTTCTCTGCAGTTCATCCAGAGTGATCATGGGCCTCTTGGCTGCATCTCTGATCAGTCTTCTCCTTGTCTGAGCTGAAAGTTTAGAGGGACAGCCAGGTCTTGGTAGATTTGCAGTGATCTGATACTCCTTCCATTTCAAAATGATCGCTTGCACAGTGCTCCTTGGGATGTTTAAAGCTTGGGAAATCTTTTTGTATCCAAATCCGGCTTTAAACTTCTCCACAACAGTATTACGGACCTGCCTGGTGTGTTCCTTGGTCTTCATGATGCTCTCTGCGCTTTCAACAGAACCCTGAGACTATCACAGAGCAGGTGCATTTATACAGAGACTTGATTACACACAGGTGGATTCTATTTATCACCATCAGTCATTTAGGACAACATTGGATCATTAAGAGATCCTCGCTGAACTTCTGGAGTGAGTTTGCTGCACTGAAAGTAAAGGGGCCGAATAATTTTGCAAGCACCACTTTTCAGTTTTTTCTTAGTTAAAAAAGTTTAAAATATCCAATAGATTTTGTTCCACTTCACAATTGTGTCCCACTTGTTGGTGATTCTTCACAAAAAAATAAAATTTTATATCTTTATGTTTGAAGCCTGAAATGTGGCAAAAGGATGAAAAGTTCAAGGGGGCCGAATACTTTTGCAAGGCACTGTACTTTGTCCCAAGCTAAAGGCCCTGTATCAATCCATCTTTAACACAAACATACTCCCTGAATCTATGCAGGAAGCCCAAATTATAGTACTCCCCAAACCTGGCAAGGACCCCCACTACCCTGAATCTTATCGGCCTATTTCTTTACTGCAGGTGGATATTAAAATCTTAGCTAAAATATTAGCAACTAGGTTAAACAATGTCATACTGTCGCTTATTCACATGGATCAAACAGGGTTCATGCCGGAGAAGAACACTGCTATGAACATTAGAAGACTGTACATGAATATTCAGGCGCGGCATGACCACTCAGGAACCAGGGTGGTGGTGGCGCTAGATACGGCCAAAGCTTTTGATTCAGTTGAGTGGCCCTACCTATGGGAAAGTCTACATAACTATGGCTCTGGACCGCATTTGATAAAATGGGTGCAACTCCTATATCAGGCGAGAATCTATGTCAATGGATGGCTATCGGAGCAGTTTCCTTTGGAGAGGAGCACTCGTCAGGGCTGTCCCCTCTCCCCCTTGCTATATGCCTTGGCCGCTGAACCACTGGCTATCGCCATCAGGGCACACCCGGATATTCAGGGTTTGCATCGGGGTGACACAGTTGATAAGATAGGCCTGTACGCGGATGACACTATCCTATATCTAGCGGACCAGGGACCGTCACTGCAAACTGCGCTACGAATTATTGAACAAATGGGTGACTATTCGGGACTGCGCATTAATTGGGACAAGTCCCAAATTCTCCCCAAAGATGTCTCCCCCCCCCCCTTATGGTGACCCCTCCGTTGCCACTCTCCAGAGTGTCCAGGATTAGATACCTAGGAGTGGAAGTTATCAGGAGTTTGTCAGACTACACTCCCCTGAACGTGACACCGCTTTTTGATATGATCAAACTCAAAAACGCAGACGTGGGCTAGACTACCATTGGGGGTGATGGGGCGCGTGAATATTATTAAAATGATTATTTTGCCCAAAATCCTGTACATGGTGTCGCATGCCCCTCTATACATTCCCTTAAAAATCTTCAAACAAATGGAAGCTATTCTGAATTCATTTGTTTGGGGTAATGGTAGACACAAGCTAACTTGGCACATTTTAAAGAATCCAGCGGATATGGGAGGTGTTTCCCTCCCAGACCTCCATGATTATTACTTGGCCTCACAGCTCTCTCATATATACCACTTCAATACCTCGGAATTCCAACGTTCTAGGTCTTTAGTTTGCGATAAACCCGGGCACCCGGCGCACACGCCCCTTCAGGCTATCCTCCGCGGGAAACAAACACAGAAGCAGGCCTTAAGACAAAACTCGGGATGTTACTGCATCACCAACGGATTTGGGAAGTGTCCCTTAAAAAACAGGATGTTGGGAAATTTTATACTCATACCCCTTTGTGGCTTAACAGCCATATGCCAGAACTAGCGGGGATCCCCGACTCGGTGGTTTGGGCCAGACACAGAATAATATACTTACACCAAGTCCTATCAAACCCTGGGCTCAAACAGTTTCGGGCACTTAGAGAGGAATTCTCGCTCCCACAGCACTTAGCTTTCAAATACCTGCAGCTCCGTCATGCACTCCGAGCCCAGCTGACATCTCTGGAGGTAGAGACGGAACCCCCACCGGTGCTAGATATTGTTTTGGGGAGTGACCCCTCCAAGCTTATTTCAAGCCTGTACTACACCATCAGACGTCGGGGTACGGTAGCCATTACTCAGAAGGCTAAGACGGCTTGGGAACAGGACGTAGGCCCAATAGAAAACGCAGACTGGGACGAAATACTTGAGGGAACCAAGACTACGTCTCCTAAACTGTCAGATAGACTGACGCAACTTTACATTGTTCACAGAGCCTACCTAACACCACTGAGGATGGCCAAATTCCAACACTCATCCAATCCGACCTGTCGTCTGTGTCAGTCCACGCTTGGCACGTTTTACCATCTTATTTGGAGCTGTCCAAATATTCAGACTTACTGGATGCAGGTTGTCCGCTTTCTGCATGACAATATGGGATCCCCTGTGGTACTTGACCCTAAGTTGTGTATCCTGGGGCTATTGCCTGACGTTGAGGTAGATAAATATCAAAAATTTTCCTCTTTGAAGCATTATTTTTAGCACGTAAAGTGATCGCCCAGAGGTGGATGCAGGATCTGCTCTCCACTCTACAGATGTGGAAAAAGGCGGTTGATGACACTTTGCCATTCAAAAAGCTGATTTACACACACAGGGGCTCCGCACAAAAGTATTCCAAGATATGGGATAGATGGCTAGAGGATGGGGAAACATGTGTCTGATTCTGTCTTACCCAGAGGTTGTTCTACATTGAACTGCTCCTTTATTCTTGTGAACATGTGTATGTATGACTAGTGGTATCTAAGTAAACAAAGTGATCACGCATTTCACCATATGAAACTGTACTTTTATTGACGAATGTGCTTGACTATCTTGTAATCTGTGCTTTCAATTAATAAAGTTGGATTTTCCAAGTAAAAAAAAAAAAAAAAAAAAAAAAAAGAGAGAAGGTGAGCGACCTCCGATGCTGCAGCAGAGCTGCTTGTTCCTCCCTGATGATTGACCTACGCCACAACTGTGGTGTTTGTCCGACTGGATTCTGACTGGACGCCCCTGCAGCCTCTGAAACCATGTGGAGAGGCAAAGCCAGATCGCCCGGAATAGTATCCATCTGACTCGCAGACAGACTCAAGGCCCAGTACCAACTGGTCGGTCAGAGCTACCTCGTTCGGAGGAGTCTCCCGTGCCTTTAACCCTTGGAGTAGCCTCTTTGCGTACTCAGTCAGTGTCTGAGCCATCAGAAAAATAGGATTTTTTACTCACCGTAAAATCCGTTTCCCTGACGTCCATGGACTGACACAGCTGGATACTGTAAACGTGTGGGGTATATGTCCCTGCTCACAGGAGAAGATCTAGGCAGAATGTTAGATGTTGGGGCGTGGCTTGGCGCGCAATGGAGACAGCAGCTTAACTGAGGAGCTCAGCCGACCTCTCAGCCAACAGCCCGTCTTTCTGCACACTATCCCCCCAGGATGCACAGGGGGTCTCACAGCACCCCGATGACGAGATCCCGCCGCTCTTTAGCTGCCTGTAAAGGACGAGACATTGCGGATATCTTTAGATTCCCCTCGGCCTCGCAGAACGACAAAGCCCAGAGCAAGATGGCGCTGCCACACGTGGAGGACTGCAGTGAGGATTCCCAATCTGCTACCGAGGAGACTGGTAAGGGATCCTCACGCAACAAATCGCCCCCTCACATATGGGGAAATGACTAGCTTTGCAGCGGACATCAAGTCGACATTCTCGGCTGCCATGACAGACTTAAAGTCAAACCTCCTGGTGCTTAATGAGAAGATGGCGGGGGCGGAAGCCGCGGGGAGACACAGGGACAGGGAGATACGCAGAATGGAGAAGGTCATGGTCTCCCACTCCTCACACCTTGAGGTTAATAGACACTTAGAAGACCTGGACAATAGGGGACAGAGGTGTAATGTCAGTGTGCGGGGGATCCCGGAGTCCGTTGAAGCAGACCAGATGATGGCGCTGCAGAGAGTATTCAATAGCCTGTTAGATAGGCCCGAGGACACGGCCATTTAATTTGTCAGGGCACTCCAAGCTAGAGGACCTGATTGCCAACCCCCTCGTGACAATCTGTTGCCTCCAAAGCTTCTCCCTAAAAGAGGACATTATGAAGAAAGCCCGCAGAAACGACCGAATAATCTTTAATGGTGAGACTATCATGCTCTTCCAGGACCCCTTCTCAAATAACTTTAAAGAACCGCAGGGCGCTTCGCCTACTTCTGGATAAGCTCAGAGAAAGATCTTAAATACACATGGAGGTTTCCGTTTGCTCTCCTGGTGAACCATAATGGCAGGCAACATCTACTAAGATCCCCGGAGGAACTGCCGGAATTCTGTCATGCCTTGCAGCTAGATCTGATTGAGCTCCCGGAATGGTATCAGGACTTTCATTTGCCACCTCTGGAGAAAAGCCCGCCTGACTCGCCGTTTTCTTCTTCTGACAACAGGACCGCTAAGAAGCTGAAAGCCTCCCGCCGAGGGGGCTCCCACGCTGGATCACAGGCGGGAACCCCGAATCTCAAGTCCCGCTCATCCAGGGCCCTGGATGAATATTGAGTGCGATACAGATCCCTCCTCCTCGTTCCCATCTCCCCCCGGAACTAACAGGATGATGGCTTGTTCATCTGTACACCCCTTCTGCACCCTGGAGCCCGTTTAGATGAGTATACCCCTCCCTGGCAAGTGCTACCACCAGACACTTTACTGCTCTCCTCAGAAAATGTGCTACTCTGGACCAGCCCTTTTTTTTTAGTTGTTTTTTTTTCTCCTTTCACCTTTCTATTTTTGGTCTCCGGGTCCATATGCAGGTTTAGCAACCACTATATACAGACTGGAGCTCGGCATTCTCCACCTCTGCTCACCTAGTCACACCAATGTGCCTTCTTCTTGAACTTCCTGTGTCCTACTCCATGTTTGTTTTATTTGAACCAGGCTGAACACCCTCATGACCAACTAGAGAAAGAGTTATCCTACCCCCCCCAGGCCCATGCCGTTGATCTACCTCCAGACACAAACTCTGGCTGGGGAACTACACGTTGTTTTAAGTGTGATGCGGGGAGGGGGGTTCTGTGCAGTCCCATAGCCCGCAGCTATTGATGTATCCCATACTAAAAACCATTAAATGTGCATAAGGAGACTGGGGGGGAGAACTTTCTGACACCCGAGTTGTCTGGGGAGGAGGATGTTTATATGTACTTTTGCTCTGTTAATCTGTTTCACCTTTTACAGTTGATGTTTTAGCACAGTTTAGCTAATGTGTCTATGTCCTTGTTCTATGAGTTTTATGAGCACTGGGATCCAAGCGGGATGCTAGTTTTTCTTTTTTTTTGCCCACTCGCATCTATCCCATATTGCTCATAGTGTGCAGAGATGACCCATTTACACCTGTCTATTGCCCTTTTTTTGGCTGAGAGGCGAGCACCTCAGGCCACACGATCCTTAGAACTACTTTACATTAGCACTTGTTAATTCACAGACCTGTCATATAGCCGCCTTCCTATCCCCCAAATAGTGCATCTTGGGTAAACTTCATTGATTACCCGGGACTTGCTGCCTAGAGTTCCCTGTGGGTTTTTATAGCCCCAAGGAAGATAACCATTTCTCCATTCTCTGATCCCTTTCTCAGTACTCCTAACCCTTTCACCCCTCATCTCAGTCTAACCTTCCCCTCTCTTGCCCCCTCTCCCTTTTCTTTCAGTTTTCTCCGAACTCCCCTCAATTTTTTTGTTTTCACCTGTGGTGCTTGTATTGGTCCAGCAGTGCACCAACACCTTTGCTGCCATTGTGCTACGCTGGGTGTTTGGTGTGCTCCTGTACCTTTAAGGAGGGGTGGCTCCCCTTCAGTCCACCTGCCCTCATCTAACCATCAGAATGCATGTGCCTCCATTGTGGGGACACTCAATGTTAGTGTAGGACCACAGACTCCAGGGGGCCTTGGCGTGGCTCTGTGGCTCACGCATGCGTTTGCAAATGCATGCGGACAAACCCCTGTTTTTAACGCATACTGTTAGACAGGTTAATTGGTTGTCAGCGAGCTGGTCGGTAAGTAGGCTTGGTTTTTCCCTGGGCATTCCCCAGGCCATGTTGTTATCCCCTCAATTGTACCAGACTATTTTTACTCATTTCTTTTGTACTATATTCACATTGACCTCACGCAATATCTGTCTTTTTGATCAGTTTATCCGTTAGCCGCAGAGCACCAGCTCTCTCTGAATACTCGCCATGGCGTACTCATCTCTTGGCCGCAACCCAACAGTGATATCTCACAATGCAAAGGGACTGAATATCCCAGAGAAGCGCACGACTCTCTTAACACCTTCCTTACTGGGCATATATACCCCCTTCCTGCCCAGGCGAAATTTCAGCTTTCGGCACTGCGTCGCTTTATCTGACAATTGCGCGGTCGTGCGACGTGGCTCCCAAACAAAATTGACGTCCTTTTTTTCCCACAAATAGAGCTTTCTTTTGGTGGTATTTGATCACCTCTGCGGTTTTTATTTTTTGCGCTATAAACCAAAAAAGAGCGACAATTTTGAAAAAAAACTATATTTTAATTTTTGCTATAATAAATATCCCAATTTTTTAAAAAAAAAACGATTTTTTTCTCAGTTTAGGCCGATACGTATTCTTCTACATATTTTTGGTTTAAAAAAAAAAACAAAAAAAACGCAATAAGCGTATAGTGATTGGTTTGCGCAAAAGTTATAGCGCCTACAAAATAGGGGATAGAATTGACATTTTTTTATTTTTTTTTACTAGTAATGGCGGCGATTAGGGATTTTTATCATGACTGCGATATTGCGGCGGACACATCAGACACTTTTGACACATTTTTGGGACCATTCACATTTATACAGCGATTAGTGCTATAAAAATGCACTGATTACTGTATAAATGTGACTGGCAGGGAAGGGGTTAACCACTAGGGGCGAGGAAGGGGTTAAATGTATGCCCTATGAGTGATTGCTATTGTGGGGGGAGGGGACTGACTGGGGGAGGTGACCGATCTGTGTCCCTATGTACAAGGGACACAGCATCGGTCTCCTCTCCCTGACAGGACATGGATCTGTGTGTTTACACACACAGATCCATGTCCTTGTCTGTGTACAGGCCGATCACGGGTGCCTGGCGGACATCGCGGCCGCCAGGCACGCGCATCGGCATCTCAGTGATGCGTCGGGCACACACGCGCGCCCCCCAGTGGCCGAAGGAGCGGAGGCCTTATAATGACGGCCTCCCGGCATTTAAGAACCACTTTGCGGCCGTCATAAGTCGTATGACGGGCGCGAAGTGGTTAAGAGAACTCAAAAAAGGTAAGCCTTGGTTTGTCTTCTTGCAGGAGACGCACTTCAGGACCTCTCGTGTCCCCAGGCTCACTGACTCCTATTTCACTGAGGCATTTCATGCCAAAAATGACGTAGCAAAAACGAAGGGTGTGTCTATCCTAATAAGTAAAACCGCCTCTTTTGAAACCACTGACAAACTTGTGGACCCTGAGGGACGGTTTGTCTTATTGAAAGGGAAGTGCGGTGCGGTGCCCCTAACCTTAGCTAATGTTTACTTCCCCAATACATCCCACCTTACATTCTGCAAACACATATTACAGTTGAAGGGATTTGGCACTAGATGTGGGATTCTAGGGGGTGGGGGGTCAATATTCCACTGAACCCCCTGGTCAATCCTATATCACGTATAAGATTCTTAAAAAAAAAAAATCTAATCCCTCTTAAGTTCTTTGCAGCTGGTAGACTCTTGGCACCTCCTGCATCCCGATGACAGGGATTATACGTTACACTCCATCCCCCATAACCGATACTCGCGGATAGATTACATCTTCACGTCACAAAAGAGACCTCAACCTGATAACAGAGGCCAATATAGGAATCCAGTCCATTTCCGACCATGCGCCAGTTTCACTCACCTTGGACCTGACTAGACCTCCCCCTAAACCCAACACCTGGAGATTGAACCCGGCACTCTTAACAGACCCACAAAGGCTCCCTGGAATATCCAAAGCCAATAAAGAATTCTTTACACATATTGTGACACCAGACGCAGACCCTATGATGGTTTGGGAGGCACACAAATGCACCATAAGAGGGGAATTAATCAAACTAGGGGCACACTGTAAAAAGGGACCGGGAGAAGACAGTCAGCTGTCAGACAAGATTCATACCCTAAAAGCGTCACAAACAATCCCTATCCGAACGCTCGGCGAGCTCCCTTCAGGAAACTAGGAAAGCACTCCAACAACTTTTAGACTCAAAGACCAAAAGATTTGTTTTTCAGAAAAAAGGTCTATTACGAGCATGGAGACAAAACCGGTAGGTTTCTAGCCAGTGCTTTGAAAGACGCCAAATCGACTCAGAATATCCTGGGCATTAGAAACAATAATGGCAAAGTCGACATTACTACAGAGAAAAAGGGATTTTTATAACAGCTTACCTGTAAAATCCTTTTCTTGGAGTACATCACGGGACACAGAGCGACTTAGTCATTACTAATGGGTTATATAGTTTACCTTCAGGTGCTGGCACTGGCAACTTCCAAACCGGAAGTACCCTCCCCTATATAAGCCCCTCCCATCCGGGAGCACCTCAGTTTTGTAGCAAAGCAATAAGTGTCCCAAAAAGAGGGGTGGGAGCTCTGTGTCCCGTGATGTACTCCAAGAAAAGGATTTTACAGGTAAGCTGTTATAAAAATCCCTTTTTCTTTTTCGTACATCACGGGACACAGAGCGACTTAGTCATTACTAATGGGACGTCCCAAAGCAATGCCAAATGAGGGGAGGGATACACTATACATAAGCTGGGCGCCATCAGGCATGAGGCTCTTTTGCGGCCTGCAACACACTGTGCCCAAAGGCGACATCCTCCTGACTTCTGACGTCTACCTGGTAGAATCTAGTAAACGTGTGTACTAAGGACCATGTTGTGGCCTTACAGACTTGAGCCAGGGAGGCTTGGTGATGCACTGCCCATGAAGTTCCAACTGCTCTGGTGGAGTGCGCCCTAACTTTGAACGGAGGCGGTCTCCTTTTCAAGCCATAGGCTTGTATTATGACCTGTCGAATCCACTTGGCTAAAGTAGATTTTTGATGCTGCCTGACCCTTTCTGGGGCCTTCCGGCAGAACAAACAAAGTATCCGTTCTACGAATCTGAGCAGTGGCTTTAAGATAAGCTTTAACTGCTCTTACTACATCCAAAGAATGCAATAACTTTTCCTCTACCGAACTAGGTTTGGGGAAAAAGGAAGGAAGAACCACATCTTGGTTCAAATGGAACCTCGATACCACCTTAGGAAGAAGGCTGGATGAGGACGTAATACTACTCTGTCCTTATGGACAACCAGATATGGCTCCTTACAGGACAAGGCGGCTAATTCCGATACTCTTTTAGCCGAACAAATGGCTACTAAGAAAATCAATTTCCTGGTGAAAAGAACCAAGGAAATGTGCCGCAATGGTTCAAATGGTTGTTTCTGTAGAACCGACAGAACCAGGTTTAAGTCCCATGGACATATGGGAATACTAACCGGAGGGCTAATACGCATCACTCCTTGTATGAAAGCTTTGACTAATGAATGCAAAGCCAAGGGCCTTTGAAAAAATATTGACAAGGCCGCCTGACCCTTGATAGTACTCAAGGCAAGCTTCCTATGTACAGCCCACTGTAGGAAGTCCAGAATCCTACCTATTACGTACTTACGTGGATGCCATTTCTTGGCCTCACACCACGTGATGTACGCCTTCTAGATCCTATAATAGATCTGCCTGGATACCGGCTTCCTGGCATTGATCATGGTAGATACCACAGGATTAGAGAGCCCTCTCTTTTTTAGAATGTGGGCTTCAATAGCCAGGCCGTCAAACCTAGGGCTGGTAAGGAAGGGTAGTATATCGGTCCTTGCGAAAGCAGGTCCGGACGATGTGGGAGGGTCCAAGGACTTCCCACTGACATTTTTACAATCTCCGCGTACCATGCCCTTCGGGGCCACGCTGGAGCCACCAGAATCACCGTTTTCTTTTCTACCCTGATTCTGCGGATTAATCGCGGTGGGAATGCATATATCAGCTTGAACTGATCCCAAGGGAACACTAGGGCATCCGAACCGCAAGCTAGGGGATCCTTTGTGCGAGACACAAATCTGTCCACCTTTGCGTTGAATCTGGATGCTAGCAGATCTACCTCCGTTCCCCACCGCTGGCATATTGCCTGGAAAACCTCGGGGTGAAGAGACCATTCCCCCGGGCATAATTGCTGGCGACTTAAAAAGTCCGCTCTCCAATTTTCCACTCCTGGGATGAAAACCGCGGATATGGCTGTGACATATCTTTCTGCCCATTCCAGGACGCAATTCGCTTCCCTCTGGGCTGCACGACTCCTGGTGCCACCCTGGTGATTGATATATGCCACTGCTGTGGCATTGTCGGATTGAATTCTGACAGGTGACCCTTGGAGTTTGGATGTCCATGCTACTAGGGCATACCGGGCTGCTCGTATCTCTAAGAGATTGGTGGGCAGGGCCTTCTCTGCTTCTGACCACTTGCCCTGGAGAGACCATTGCTCCAGTAATGCCCCCCAGCCTATGAGGCTGGCATCTGTAGTGACCACCTTCCAAGAAACCGGACTGAAGGGTTTCCCTTTTTCCAGATTCTGGGGCACCAACCACCAATGGAGGCTCTTGCGAACGGAAGGGGACAGGGACATTGGTAAGTCTAAAGCCTGAACTTTTTTGTTCCAGGCTGACAGTATGGCCCTCTGCAAGTTCCTTGAATGGAATTGACCGTAGGGTACTGCTTCGAATGAAGCCACCATTTTTCCCAGCAGCCTCATACACAGGCGTATGGATGGTTTTCTTTTTTGTACCCACTAAGTGGGTCAAATCTTTCAAAGACGACACCTTCTCTGGAGGTAAGAAAATCTTTCTCTGATTTGAATCCAGTCTTAGCCCCCAAGTATTCCAGACTTTTGACTGGTTTTAGGGCTGACTTGTCTCGGTTGATAATGCAACCGTGAGATTCCAGATACTTGATTATCTTGTGAACGACCACTTCTAGTTTTTTTCACTGAGTGGTCTATCAGCAACAAGTCGTCTAGATATGCCATTATCGTTACACCTTGTGTTCCTAGTTTGGCCAATCGTAGGGCCAGAATTTTTGTGAACACTCGTGGTGCTGTGGCCAGACCAAAAGGTAAGGCTCTGAACTGAAAATGGCGCCCTTCTACTGCAAAGCGTAGAAATTTCTGGTGGGCCGGACAGATGGGAATATGCAAATAAGCATCCCTTATGTCGATCGAGGCTAACCATTCCTGCCCTTGTAGGGCGGTGGCCACCGATCGGATCGACTCCATCCGAAAAAGTCCTGATATGTAGGAACTTGTTTAGCCCTTTTATATTTAATATGGGCCTCACGTCCCCATTTGGTTTGGGGACTGTGACAAGGTTCGAGTAAAACCCGAACCCGCTTTCTTCCAAGGGAACCTTCATGATTACCCTTGGAGCAATAGTTGTTCTAGTGCCAGAAGGAGGGATCCACTCTTCTGGGGATCGCTTGGCACGTTTGACCTTATAAAATGGGCAGGAGGAATGTCTTAACTCCAGCCTGTATCCCAGACTTACTGCGGAGATCACCCATCTGTCTCTGATGGTGTCCCGCCAGGTCTCTGTGAACAACTGAAGTCTTCCCCTCACCCGATTGAGTGGGGGCAACCCTTCATGACTTGGGGGGAGGTTTTGTACCTCTCTTGACCCAGGGTTTCTTGTTACCCTGTGATTGTCCCCGATTTCTGCCCCCTGGATTTGACCGCGGAGGCCGTCGGAACGGTTTCACAGCCGATGTGCCAGGGACTGGAGAAGTAGGCCTCTTAAAAGAAGGACTTCTACCCTTGTTCTTAACCGGCAAGAGTGTACTTTTACCGGCAGAAGTTTTCTGGATATATTTGTCCAGATCATCTCCAGATAAGCGTTCTCCATGAAATGGGAAGCTAATCAGCAATTTCTTACAGGGAGCTTCAGCAGACCAGTTTTTGAGCCATGGAAGCCTACGCATATGTCTACAGACAGCGTAAAGCGGGATGCCTGTTGGATTGTATCCTTTATGGCGTCCACCGCAACACAAGGCTCTAGGTAGGTCAGCTAGGGCAAGAGCCTGCTGATCTGGTAAGTCCCTTAAGACTTGTTTCAACTGATCTTTCACTGCTTGGCAGACTCCAATCGCTGCTACTGCAGGTTGTGTCACCATGCTTGCTGTAGAGAAAGCAGATTTTAGTAAAGACTCCAATTTTTTATCTATTGGGTCTTTGAACATTGGAACATTATCTACTGGACATGTCAGTGATTTATTTACACAAGAAATGGCTGTGTCCACTGTAGGGACCCTCCATTTTTTTATGAACTTATCCTCCATGGGATAGATCACTGGAAATCTCTTGGGGGGAGTAAATATTTTATCAGGATGCTCCCAATCCTGGTAAATAAGCCCTTCCAATAAAGGGTGGATTGGGAAGGAACAGACAGCCTGGGGAGCTTTCAGCGACCCCAGCGAGGAAACCGTAGTGGTTGATGGTTCCGCCAGAGGCATTTTAAATGCTGATCGGACCATGTTAGTCAGAGACTGAACCCATAATCTTTCAGCCTCAGATGCTGAGAAAGGTTCTTCCACTGTTGATTCCTCTATAACTGAATCAACCTCATCCTGATCCCCTTCAGGTAGGTCGATCTCTGTGTGGGGCTGTTCCTCCACTAACAGGCACTCTGAAGGAGGAGACGGAGATCGGACGCGCTTTCCCTGTGACAGGGAAGCAGCGATCAATGCTGTTAATCTCTCTTCCAATCCTCCCAGAGTTGAGGATAAAACCTCCTCTGTTATATATACAGGAGCAGGTGGACTGGGAACAGCCGCAGCACCAGGCACTCCTGCGGGGTTCCTACGGCTACTGACCTCTGAATTTTCAGGGGAGATTGGTGCAGTACAAGCATGCCCAATATCCTCAGAGCCCGATGGAGACCCCTTTGGCTTCCTGGAAGACTTATTTCCGGAGCGTCTGGACGACATATCCTTTAAGCACAAAGCTGAGGTATTCCCGTCGTCATACACCAATTTTGCTGGTAATAGTCTAACACAGTTGCTGCTATATACCAGCTGGTGTCCACTAAAGTGCCTTTCAATGGGGATGCCTGCATCAACCGCCTCTGTGTGCCACCGTTTTGTTGCTAGCTCTGTTTGCATCCAGCTGACACTTGTACTGTGTCTTTTATACATGCTGGGACGCCTGCACATGCGCAGAAGCGCCGCGGCGCGCATCGAGCGTCATCCACCCACCCCGCCCCTTTTTTTTCATAGGAGGCGCGTGCACGCGCCCGTGCGCGCGCCATTGGCGCCCTTTTTTGAAACCAAGCAAGGACTAGGAGCCAGGGCCCTTTTTGCCGGAGGGCCTGTGCGGTGGATGAGCGCAGCAACAGGGCAGAGGAACTGGATTCCCACAGAGAAACTTACCAACTGCCTGGATCTTTTGACTTGAGAAAACCAAAGATCCACATGACAAGAAAAATGGACCACAGCGACCTCTAGTGGTTTAACACAGGTACCGCGGTCCTCTTTTTTTTTTTTTTCTTGACTACTATTAAAATTTTACATTTTCCAGTAGTTATAGGCATACACAGATATTAGCGGGAATACCGTTAGGTAACAGAAAGAAAGACAAATTAGGCTTGGGGGTCCCCCAATAGAACCAAGTTCCTGGGGGCCCCCACTTACCTGTTCCCCGCCGCAGGACTCTGTTTGGTCCACAGAAGCCCAAACTTCACCTATCACGGCAGGCATTGTAATTAAACCTTCAGGGACCGGGTTCCCAAGGATTCCACTCCCCTGGACCTGTATAGCACCCTGCACAGAAAACATCTTGGTCGTGGGTATGACCAGAGCTCCGTATCCCAGGGTCCAGCCCTCCTAAGAGAGGCATTACAGGCAAAACCTTGCTCTTCTGTTGCAAGGCCCGGGTACCGACCGTTTAGCTATGAAGCTTTTTTGGTGGGATCCGGAACAGCTTACTAAGGCCCGTAAAAGAACCTGTACGCAAGCCCAGGAAAACACGTTACTCTTTGGCCAACACCTTAGACACTGGCAAAAAACTGAGGTGCTCCCGGATGGGAGGGGCTTATATAGGGGAGGGTACTTCCGGTTTGGAAGTTGCCAGTGCCAGCACCTGAAGGTAAACTATATAACCCATTAGTAATGACTAAGTCGCTCTGTGTCCCGTGATGTACGAAAAAGAAAATTGCCAAACATTTCCATGACTACTACTCTAGCCTTTATAATCTGCCCACCCAGGGAAACCCCCCACACTCTCCAAAGTCTAGGCTTCAAGTGATTCAGGACTATTTAAAAGATTCCAACTTACCCACTTTGACAGGAGAGATTACCCGACAACGGACAGTCCCATTGACAAGTCAGAAATCCTGCAGTCCATTAAAGATCTGAAAGCGGGGAAAAGCCCAGGACCGGATGGATTCACTTCCATTTATTACAAGACCTTTACTGACCTGCTCCTTGACCCCCTACACAAAGCTCTGAACTCCCTATCGTCGCCTAGGAAGACGCCGCCGGCATTCCTCTCTGCCCATATAACTGTCATACCAAAACCGAATAAAGACCCCCCAACTGTGCGCCAGCTATAGACCAATCTCTCTCCTTAACATTGATGTCAAGCCTCTTGCTAAAATAATTACCAACAGGCTTAGGCCACTGCTGCACAGTATCATTGGTCCTGACCAGGCTGGCTTTATGCCGGGCAGGGAGACCAAGGATAGTGTGACAAAAGCACTCAACCTAATATATACGGCGTGTTCACGGAAGATTGAAGGCTTTCTCCTGTCCACAGACGCGGAGGCGGCCTTTGATCGTGTGGCATGGGACTACATGCTAGAGACATGCCAACACATTGGTCTGGGCTCTCGCATGATGTCATGGATCACGTCACTATTCAAATCCATCAGCACAAGTCAAGATCGATGGTTCACTGTCGGAAACGGTTCACATTAAAAATGGGACGAGACAAGGCTGTCCCCTCTCGCCCCTCTTCATACCATCGCTAGAACCATTCATCAGAAGGGTTTTGGCAGAAGAAGCTATACAAGGCTTTACGATAGCAGGCCGTGAATTTAAGATCGCGGCTTATGCAGATGACCTGCTCTTCTTCCTAACCAATCCCCACATTACCCTACCATCTCTATTGCGTGAATTCTCCGTATTTGGCTGCATCTCTAACCTTAAAATTAATTTCTCCAAGTCGGAAGCCCTAAACATAAATTTGCCCGCAGGCTCGCTTGATAGACTCAAATATAATTGTCCCTTTAAAAATGGGAAACATCAGCCCTTAAATATCTAGGAATTTGGCTGACTCCTAACATTGCTCAAATTTATGAACGAAACTTCCAGCCCATTCTTAAGATAATTGACCAAGATCTTCAAAAATGGCACACTCGTAATTTCTCCTGGTTTGGTCGGGCTGCCATATGTAAAATGGCTATCTTGCCAAAGCTCCTCTACCTTTTCCGCAACTTACCAGTTAAGATCCCCCAGAGCTTTTTCAGAACCGTCTGGCATGCAATTACGGTTTATCTGGGCACACAAACCCCCCAGAATCGAATCCCAACTACTAGCGAGGCCCAAACTTAAAAGGAGGGATGGGTATACCGGACTTTAGAAACTACTATTATGCAGCCCACATCACCAGAATCATTGACTGGCACTGTTACCATACACAAAAGGACTGGGTCCAACTAGAGAATGATCTCAGCCCCTTGCCCTTACGATTCTCCCCATGGATCCCTTGGTCTAGTTATCCCTCAGCACTTAAAACACACCCCTTCATAGGTACCTCGCTGGGAATCTTTCACAAGTTGACCAAAAAATAGGATTTTTATAACAGCTTACCTGTAAAATCCTTTTCTTGGAGTACACCACGGGACACAGAGCTAGTCATTACATAATGGGTTAAGGGTCACCAGCGGTGATTGGACACTGGCACAACCAATGGAAGACAGTTCCCCTCCATATAACCCCTCCCATCAGGGAAGTACCTCAGTTTTGTAGCAAAGCAGTAAGGTTCCCATAAGAAGGGGGGGACCTCTGTGTCCCGTGGTGTACTCCAAGAAAAGGATTTTACAGGTAAGCTGTTATAAAAATCCTATTTTCTTTATCGTACACCACGGGACACAGAGCTAGTCATTACATAATGGGACGTCCCAGAGCAATGCTCATATGAAGGGGGGGAGACACAGATCAAAACAGGCCGCTTGCGGACCAGAAGCCCTATACTGCTGCCTGCAGCACACTTCGCCCAAAGGCGGAATCCTCATGTCCTTTCACATCTATTTGATAGAATTTGGAAAATGTATGGACTGAAGACCAAGTTGCAGCTTTACAGATCTGAGCCATCAAAGCCTGGTGGTGCACTGCCCATGAAGCACCTATCGCCCTGGTAGAGTGCGCCTTAACAGGAAAAGGAGGAGTCCTGTTCTTTAAACCATAAGCTTGAATAATTACTTGTCTAATCCACCTGGAAATGGTGGATTTTGATACCGCTTGGCCCTTCTTGGGCCCATCTGGTAAAATAAACAAAACATCTGTTTTACGTATCTGAGCGGTTGCTTGCAGATACACCTTTACCGCTCTCACTAGATCTAGAGAGTGTAATAATTTTTCCCCCGCCGTCCGCGGGTTTGGAAAAAAGGAAGGCAGAACAATGTCTTGATTCAAGTGAAAAGCCGACACCACCTTAGGTAGAAAAGCCGGATGGGGTCGTAGTACGATTTTGTCCTTGTGACAAATTAGATAAGGCTCTTTACAAGAAAGAGCTGCTAGCTCTGATACTCTCCTAGCAGAAGCTATAGCAATCAGAAAGGCCAACTTCCTACTTAATATAATTAAAGGAATATGGCGAATAGGTTCAAAAGGTTGCTTTTGCAACACTGACAATACCAAATTCAAATCCCATGGACACAAGGGAGTCCTAACTGGAGGATTTATCCTCAGTACCCCCTTAATGAATGTCCGAACTAGGGAGTGAGATGCCAATGGTCTCTGAAAGAAGACTGATAGAGCCGATATTTGCCCTTTGATGGTGCTAAGGGCTAAATTCATATCCACTCCTAACTGGCAAAAAGCAAGAATCCTACTTATTTCATACTTCTGAGGATTCCAACATCTGGATTCACACCAGGAAACGTATGCTCTCCAGACTCTCTGATAGATGAGTCTGGAGGCTGGCTTTCTAGCATTAATGAGCGTAGAAAGAGCCGGACCAGAGACCCCTCTCTTTTTAAAAATGTGGGTCTCAGCAGCCAGGCCGTCAACTTTAGCCTTTGTAAGGAAGGGTGGAATACTGAACCCTGTGACAGCAGGTCGTGTCGGAGTGGAAACTTCCAGGGCCTTCCTATCGCCGTTTTTACAATCTCGGCGTACCAAGGCCTCCTGGGCCAGTTTGGGGCCACTAGGATTACTGGTATTCCCTCCTCCTTGATCCTGCGAAGCAGTCTTTGTAGAAGAGGGATCGGAGGGAATGCCTAGATCAGTGAGAACTGATTCCATGGAGTTATTAGAGCGTCTGTATTATTAGAGCGTCTGTCCCGTAGGCTAGAGGATCTCTCGTTCTGGACACAAAGTTGTCCAATTTCTTGTTGAACCTGGCAGCTAGCAGGTCTACATCTGGGTTTCCCCATCTCAGACATATGGCCTGAAAGATCTCGGGGTGAAGAGACCACTCCCTGGTAGCAGCTGCTGACGACTCAGGTAGTCTGCTTGCCAATTTTCCATCCCTGGAATGAAGATTGCAGAAAGGCAAGGTACATGCTCTTCTGCCCATGCCAGGATCCGGTTCACCTCTCTTTGGGCTGCCCGACTGCGGGTGCCTCCTTGGTGATTGATGTAAGCTACTGCAGTAGCATTGTCGGATTGAACCCGAACTGGGTAGCCCTGTAACCTGTATGTCCAGGTTTTGAGGGCTAGATATACCGCCCGGATCTCTAGCACATTGATGGGAAGGATCCCCTGAGTCTTGGCCCAGGTTCCCTGGGTAGAAGCCTCCTCGAATACTGCACCCCAGTCCGATAGGCTGGTATCCCTAGATACCACCTTCCAGGCCACTGGGAGGAAGGACTTTCCCTTCCGTAAATTCCTGGCTTCTAGCCACCAATCGAAGCTGTGGCGTACTTGTGAGGACAGGCGCATGGGTATATCCAGAGCTTGGCTCTTCCTGTTCCAGGAAGCTAAAATATTGCCTTGAAGTAGTCTCGAATGAAACTGGGCGTAAGGGACCGCCTCGAAGGAGGCTACCATCTTTCCCAATAGTCTCATGCAAAGGCGAATAGACGGCCTCTTGTTTGCTTTGACCTTGTGGATCAGGTCTTTCAGAGACTGTATCTTCGGTTCTGGCAGGTATACCCCGTTTTGGGCTGTATCTATGATCATGCCCAGGTACCCTATCCTTTGGGCCTGGAGAGAGGATTTTTGTAAATTTATAATCCATCCTAAATGCTCCAGGTATCCTACTGTAGTGTGTACAGCGTGACCCAATCCGTCCTTTGACTGATCTATTACTAGTAGATCGTCCAGATAGGCTGTTACCGCAATGCCCCGTGTTCTTAGGTTTGCTAACAGAGGAGCTAGCACCTTTGTGAATACTATGGGCGCGGTGGCTACACCAAACGGCAGAGCCACAAATTGAAAGTGGCGATCTTCTACCGCAAACCTTAGGAATCTTTGGTGAGCGGGGAGGATGGGTATGTGTAAATGTGCGTCCTTGATATCTATGGGCGCCATGAATTTTCCGCCCTTTAAAGTGGCGGCCACGGATCGGATCGTTTCCATTCGAAAATGGCGATCGTTCAGGAACCGATTTAGGGATTTTAGATCCAGGATGGGTCTGACATCTCCATTTGGCTTTGGAATCACAAAGAGGTTTGAGTAAAAACCTGAACCTCGCTCTTTTTGGGGTACGTCTGTAACTACCCCTTGAGCCATTAAGTGATTCAAACCTTTGAAGAAGGATTCTCTTTTTTGTGGATCCTTGGAGAGTCTTGAACCTCGGAATTGAGAAGATGGGATCTCTCGAAATTCCAGTTTGTACCCTGAGGATATTGTGGATACTACCCAATTGTCCTGGATTTCTGACCACCAAGTCGCTCAGAACTGACAAAGCCTTCCTCCCACTCGGCCGAGCGGGGGCGCCCCTTCACTGAGAGGCTTTGGGGGCTTGCTTATTAGCTCTTGCACCCCACGGCTTTTTGTTCTTCTGAGCTTGCCCCTTGGCTTTTGTGGGCGGCTAAAACAGGCCGCCGCCACTGGTTGGAGTCAGATTTCCCGGGAGCTGGGGAGAGAGCGTTTAAAACAAGATCTCTTGTTTTTCTCTCAGGTAAAAGTCGTTTTACCACTTGATCTTCTGTATATATTTTTCTAAATCTTCCCCAAATAGGCGTTCGCCATGGAACGGGAACTTGCCAACAGCTTTTTGCATGGGGTCTCCGCTGACCAATGCTTAAGCCAAAGTACTCTGCGCATCTGTACCAGCTGGAGTGTAAGGCGTGATGCCTGTATGATAGAATCTCTCATGGCATCCACTGTGAAGCATAAGGCTTTAGGCAAATTTTTCCCAATTTCTAGCCTGCTCTGAAGGCAGTTCCTTCAGCCCCTGCTTTACCTGTTGGCTGATGACCTGACCCATACCGACTGCTGCTACTGCAGGTTGGGTAATTGAGCCGGCCAAAAAGGAAGGAGGATTTCAACTTCCTCTCAGAAGGATCTTTTAAACCCTTGTACATTATCCACCGGACATGTCAGGTTTTTATTTACACAAGAAATAGCCGCAACTACCGCAGGCAGGCTCCATTTCTTTAAAAAAAAAAAATTCCCCCATAGGATAAAGAATGTTAAACCTTTTTGGAGGTGAGAAACGCTTATCTGGATGTTGCCAGTTTGCGTATTTAGATCCTCTAGTAACGGATGAACCGGGAAGGAGCATGCACCTTGCAGGGATCTTAATGACCCTAGGGAGGAGACAGGTAATTCCGTTACCTCCGCAGAGGTTAACTTAAATGCACTGCTATAGCATTGTACCTGTGACCTTAAAATCTGGCTCCTCATCCTCTGCTGATGTAGCCTCCTCCTCCTCATCCTCTTCCCTCAGGTACTTCTGAAGGGAGGTCCAATACTGGAAGAGACCTGCTTCGCTTATTGTCCCTTTTTAGAGGACTTAGCGATTAAGGTAGCAATTTTTTCCTCCAGATTATTTAGGGCAGCTGATAAAGTGTCCTCAGTGACATATACAGGCCCAGGCTCCACTGGGGAAGCCGCCATACCTGACAGAGGTAATGGCTCATCCTGAACAGGTGCATTTAGCAACACAGGAGAGAAAGGTACCGAGTCAGCACAGTTAGAGCCTCCTCTCAGGCGGTGGTGCTTTCTTATCTCTTTTTGTCCGTATTACTTCCCCTGGAAGGCTTACCGTTTAGACAAAATACAAGGTACCTAAATGCATATACTACCGTGTTCAGTTTAGCAAATACATTAAGTATGCAATTTTTAACACATAACTATGCATAACATGGATGTCTTCTAGGAAGTACCCAATCCAACCACATGGAGTCTTACGTCCCTGTATAGCTGCTGTGTTTCTCTGCCAGGAATAAGAGAACTAACGAGCTTGCTTGCTGCTGCAGTGCTTCTTACACTGACAGTCTTTTAAAATTGGCGCAGTTTCTGTGCCTGCGCGCGCCACGTGCCCGCGCACGCCTTCGCCCCCCCCCCCTCCGATAAAGTGCGCTCCCGCGCGCAGCGCGCGGCCCTTAGCGCTATGGCGGTGGCCATAGTGAGAGAGGACTCTCATCAGCCCTTGTTCCCACTTACCTGCATCTGCAGGTGTCTGGTCGGCCACCGAAAGGAGGATCGGGGTGCCCCAGCAAGCTCAGCAGCGGAGGTGACGAGCAGTGTACTTCGCCGAAGCCGACACTGAACAGAGTGAGGCGAGTATATTCAGCTCTTTACTCCCCCCAGTGGTGGAAAAAAAGAAGACATCCACTTTTTGAAAAAGGTCCCAACCTAGTTATGGACCTTCTAATCTCACCTTATCCACGCCGCAGGTTTTTCTGCTGAAAGATTTCAGACAGATACCAAACTTCACCCTTCACGGTGGGCTATGTGTGCCAACCTTCAGGGATATGGGTTCCTATTTAAAGGATACCTCTCCCCTGGGCCTTGTACAAGACTCTTACCAGGACTTTATAGCGAAATAGCGAAAGTGCTGGATCTTAGAGCCCAGTCCTCCGAAGAGAGACATTACAGGCGACGCCTCATGGATGAGGCCCGGATCCCATCCAGATTCAGCTCATTTGTAGGCATCTTGGATGGATCCGAAAGCATAGCTCTTTTACCCCCAGAGGGTCTCTTTGGTAGAGCTTTCCTTTAGCACCTCCTAACGCGTCCAACACCTTTCGACACTGGCGAAAAAACTGAGGTACTTCCCTGATGGGAGGGGTTATATGGAGGGGAACTGTCTTCCATTGGTTGTGCCAGTGTCCAATCACCGCTGGTGACCCTTAACCCATTATGTAATGACTAGCTCTGTGTCCCGTGGTGTACGATAAAGAAATAGACCTCTCTACCCCACTAAGTCCATTGACGCCCCTATTCAATAACCCAGTCTTTCTACCCGGAGTGGGGAACCGCTTCCTATGCTCCCTCCATGCTACCACACCGTTGCTGGCCAGAGAGTGCTTCCATAACGGCAGTTTCAAAGATTTCAGACGGCTTGCTACTGAGACGGACACACCTACACTTCCATTGTGGACGTACTTCCAGATTAGACATTACCTAAACCAACCCACCAGGAGGGATTCCTTTGGTAGGGAGTCAGTGTGCCTGGCGGGTGAACATGTGCTGAGAGCTACCTCGAGTTCATACGCATGGCTACGAGACCAACCTGTGCAGGGAGATGACAGATTCAGAGAGAGCTGGTCACGGGCCCTGAATAGGCCCATTTCTGCCAAACAATGGCAGAGAGCTTGCACTTTTGCACATAAGTGTTCCCTCAGCTCCAGAACACAGGAGACGGCCTACAAACTCTTGATCCACTGGTATGCAACGCCTGCCAAGATCCACACCTGGTTCCCACAGGTTCCAGACACGTGCTGGAGATGTGGGAAAGAACGAGGTGATCGCCTCCATATTTGGTGGCAGTGCCCCGTGATTGCTCCTTTTTGGGAGGCTGTTTGTGAGAAGATACGGGTAATCACCGAAACCACAATTAAGCTTGATGAGGCTTGCTGTCTGCTTCATATTACTGATGTGTCTTACAAACGATATAAAAACTCTGACCAAACATCTACTGAATGTGGCTAAAGCACTCATACCGCTATTTTGGAAATCCACCAGAATTCCCTCACTCCGGGACTGGCTTCAGAGTTTCCGAGATATGTGATATGGAGGACACGGTGGCCCAGTCTTCAGACAACACTGACAAAATTTTTGATACTTGGTCCCCCTGGATACATTTCAAATTCTCACAAGCATACAGGGACACGACAGTAGTAGACCTGGCCACCTAGTCCCTCTCTACTGGTCCTGAGAGACTGTGCTTACCTGAGTTTGGCCATTGGCCCTTTGAATCGCTGGACGAGTGGCAGTGCCTGACACCGCCCCTCCTATATATATGTACACCCCGATAATAATTGAACTTGACTTGTCTGAGTATACATATGTCTGCCTCTTTTTATCCCCTATTTCAATGCATATCCTCCCTATAAGCTTCCGGTGATGATTTCACCACTTCTAGTACTTTGTTCAATTCTTATACCTGCCCCTTCCCGAGATCCCTCCCTTTCCTTTTCTACCACCTTTTCTTCTTCCACCCCTTTGATCAATTTTGTTCTATACACCTGCAGTATTTAATTCAATCCTCACCTTGCTATTGACATATAACCCAAAGCCAAAAATTCCGCTATTGACTATTGAATATTTGTTCGATCAATGTAAATTTTACTGTTTACCTATTTTACAGCCAATACTGTACTGATCGCCGTTTGGGGAGCTGCGTCTCCCAATCTGACCCCTTCTGTATAACTTTTCAATAAACTTGACGGTCCCTCCGGACATTACCCTCCCCACCTGCAGCCAGCAGCCTCAATTCGTAACAAAGCAGTACAAACCTTAAAAGGAAGGGTGGGTGCTGTGTCAGTCCATGGACGTCAGAGAAAATGATTTTACGGTGAGTACAAAAATCCTATTTTCTCTTATCGTCCATGGACTGACTGCTGGATACTGTAAACGTGTGGGACGTCCCAAAGCAGTATCAGGAGGGTGGGAGCAGTAGTAAAGGAACAACCAAAACTGCACTCCAAACAAGCAGAGCTCCTCAACGGAGGAGTTGCAACATTAAAACAGCGGCCCGCAACACTTTGCGGCCGAAGGAAGCATTCGAAGATGCAGCCACATCAACCTCATAGAACTTAGAAAAGGTATGAACGGACGACCAGGTCGCCGCCTTGCACACTTGTGCAACCGACGCTTGATGTCGGAAAGCCCAGGAAGCACCAATTGCCCTAGTGGAATGCGCCGTAACCGGAAAGGGAGGCGCCCGCCCCTTAATGGCATAGGCCTGAATAACGGTCTGTTCCACCTAGAAATGGTGGCAGACGAAACCGCTTGGCCCTGTTTTGGACCCGAGAAGGACACAAACAGAGTCAGACTTCTGAATGGAAGCAGTAGCAGACAGGTACACCCATAAGGCTCGTACCACATGCAAATTGTGAAGCGCAACCTCTCTAGGATGCGATGGATGAGGGCACAAGGACGGAAGGACAATGTCCTCATTAAGGTGAAAAGCCGAAACCACCTTTGGAAGGAAAGATGGTCGCGGGCGCAACACTGCCTTACCCTTATGGAGGACCACGTAAGGCGACTTGCATGACAGAGCCGCCAACTCAGACACCCGTCTAACAGAAGTGATGGCCACTAAGAAAGCCACCTTCTGAGACAAGGTTAAAAGAGGAATATCTCTGAGATTTTCAAAAGGAGGTTCCTGAAGAACCGAGAACACCAAGTTCAGATCCCAAGGAGGGAGCGGGGGCTTGGCAGGGGGAATCACATGGCGAACCCCCTGCACAAAAGTGCCAACTAAAGAATGACCTGCTAGGGGTTGTTAAAAGAAAACGGCCAAGGCCGAAATCTGATCCTTAATAGTGCTCAAATCCAGCCTTTGGGCCACACCACGCTGCAAGAACCGCAGGATTCTGGGGACAGAGTGCGTCCGTGGACGCCAGTCTAGCTCTTCGCACATAGCGATGTAAGCTCTCCAGGTACGGTGATAGATCTTTCTAGAAGACTTCCGTGCCCTAAGCATGGTTGAAATCACCGAATCCGACAGGTCTCGGTCCTTCAGCACCTGGCTCTCAATAGCCATGCCGTTAAAACCAGAGACTGTAAAGCAGAATGAAAGATAGGACCTTGAGACAGAAGGTCCTCCCTCATGGGCAGTCGCCAAGGGACGTCCGCGTTGAAACGTACCAGATCGGCGTACCAATGACGCCGAGGCCAATCCGGGGCAATGAGGAACGCAATTCCAGAAAGTTGATTGGGAGACGAGATTCGTCCGGAGTCCAGAGGCCTTGCGCTGACAGGACTCCCCAAACTCCTCCCCCAGCCTGTCAGGCTGGCATCCGTCGTGACCACCGTCCACTGAATGGGGAGCAGGGCCGTTTGAAGGAATTTGGGGGCCCCAAGCAGATTGAGAATTTAGGGCCCCCGAGGGGGGTAGGGTTGCCACCTTTTCGTCAAGCCAAACCCGAACGCTTAAGTAGCGCACGCAAATTTTTTTTTTTTTTGTAGTACATTAAATTCATTACCTCTGTACAAAGCAATGCACAGAAATTTTGATATGTAGTATACACTATACATATATTTTTGTGATTAAATAACATTTCTAATCAAATGGAATTAATCACAAGAGTCTCCCTTTACATCAGAGTCAACAGAGTTTCCCTTTAGATCTGAATCCGCAGAGTCCCCCTTTACATCTGAATGCAAAGGGTTTGTTCCCCTTTACATCTGATTCTGCAGAAGAGGAGTGCAGAGGGTAAGATGGAGGCAGTATGTACATGAGAGGATTGCAGAGGGTATGATGGGGGCAGTATGTACAGGAGAGGACTGTGGAGGGTATGATGGGGGCAGTATGTAGAGGAGAGGACTGTGGAGGGTATGATGAGGGCAGTATGTAGAGGAGAGGACTGTGGTGGGTATGAGGGGGCAGTATGTAGAGGAGAGGACTGTGGAGGGTATGATGGGGGCAGTATGTAGAGGAGAGGACTGTGGTGGGTATGAGGGGGCAGTATGTAGAGGAGAGGACTGTGGTGGGTTTGATGGGGGCAGTATGTAGAGGAGAGGACTGTGGTGGGTATGATGGGGGCAGTATGTAGGAGGAGAGGACTGTGGTGGGTATGATGGGGGCAGTATGTAGAGGAGAGGACTGTGGTGGGTATGATGGGGGCAGTATGTAGAGGAGAGGACTGTGGTGGGTATGATGGGGGCAGTATGTAGGAGGAGAGGACTGTGGAGGCAGGGCCGTCTTTAATATTGATTGGACCCTGGGCAAACATTTTCTTGGGGCCCCCCATGCAATTTTGCCCCCCATCATTACACAGGACTCCCTCCCCCATACTACCCAAATCACTACATAGGACCCCATTCCCCATACTACCCCCATAATTACAGGACCCTCTCCCCAATACTACGCCCATCACTAAACAGGATCCCTCCCCATAATACCTCCATGATTACACATTGTGGGGTGCTCCATACTACATTGTCACTTATTAACTATCAGCACGCTGCTGTTTCTGCAGAAAGGAGGGGTATTGCTGTAGGGGGAGAAGCAGGGAAGGGGTTATTGTTAGGGATGGAGAGGCAGGGATTGGGGTTATTGTTGGGGGTGGAGAGGAAGGGATTGGGGTTATTTTTGGGGGTGGAGAGGCAGGGATTGGGGTTTATTGTTGAAGGTGAAAAAGCGGGGAGGGGGGATATTGCTGAGGGTGGAGAACCGGGGAGGGGGGGTTATTGCTGAGGGTGAAGCGGAGAGGGGGGTTATTGCTGAGGGTGGTGAAGCGGGCAGGGGGATTAATATTGGGGGTGGAGAAGCAGGGAGGGGGTTATCGTTGAGCACACAGCTGTCAATCACTGTCCTGCACTATAACACTTAGCAGCCCTGCCCTCCAAAAAGTTCTGCAGCAGCGAAACTCTGCCCTGCACTACAACTCCCAGCAGGCAGCAGCAACCCCTCCAAGAAGTTCTGCAGCAGCCAAACTCTGCCATGCACTACAACTCCCAGCAGGCAGCAGCCCCCCCTCCAAGAAGTTCTGCAGCAGCCAAACTCTGCCCTGCACTACAACTCCCAGCAGGCAGCAGCCCCCCCTCCAAGAAGTTCTGCAGCAGCCAAACTCTGCTATGCACTACAACTCCCAGCAGGCAGCAGCCCCCCCTCCAAGAAGTTCTGCAGCAGCCAAACTCTGCCATGCACTACAACTCCCAGCAGGCAGCAGCCCCCCCTCCAAGACGTTCTGCAGCAGCCAAACTCTGCCATGCACTACAACTCCCAGCAGCCCTGGCCTGCCACCCCAAGAAGTTCTGCAGCATCTGAGACTCCCTAAAAAGTTATCAGAGGTGATGGGAGGGGGAACCTGGCTCAGGACAGCACACAGTGTCTCAGAGGGAGACAGTTTTACTCACTTTGCAGAGCGATGTCATCAGCAGCTGCCCGCAGAGGAGGGAGAGGAGGGGCGGAATGCAGCACATCACCACCCGGGAAGAGGCTCAGTCCACTCAGACTGAGATAAGGGGAAAGGGCGGGGTCAGTAGAAGAGACACTGTAGGGACGCGACTTCACTTAACCCGTGCCGAGCTGGATAGAATGGAGGAGAAAACAAATGCACTTGATTTATCAGCGTTTGATGACTCATTTGCCCTGCATTAAAGACGGCCCTGCTCCCCGCGCCTGAATGGGAGGGGGGGGGGTGCCGATCGCGGGAGGGGGGCCGCTCTGCTGGGGCCCAGCAGTTGCTTGGTTTGCCTCTCCTGTTCCGACGGCCCTGATGGGGAGAAATGACTTTCCGGCCCGAAGAGCCGGGGATCTCAGCCACCACGTCAGGGATGCCTTGACTGAGCGACTCACTCGGATCTGAAGATCCAATGACAATGGGGACTTGTCCCAAACAGACAGAATTCCCTTCTGCAATGCCCGAGTGTGTGATTGGGCATACGGGACCGCCTCGAAGGAGGCCACGATTAGTCCCAGGACCCTCATGCAGAAACGGACAGACGACCATTTTCGGACCGTCAGAACCCGAACCGCCGACTGAAGTGTCAGTAACGTCTCCGCGGGTAGAAACACCTTCGCTGCCGAAGTGTCCAGGATCAGATCCAGATACTCCAAACGCTGAGTCGGGACTAGAACCGACTTCTGCATGTTCAGAAGCCACCCGAAGTCCCGGAGGGTCTGACTGACTAGACTATTGTCACATTTTCCTCCAATTCTGAGCCAGTTTCTGCTCTTAGGAGGTCGTCCAGATAAGCCACGATAACAATTCCTCGCTGTCTCAGCAAAGCTAGAACCGGGGCAAGCACTTTGGTGAAAACCCGTGGTGCCGATGTTAGGCCGAAGGGAAGAGCCATGAACTGATAGTGGACTTTGCCTATGGCAAAGCGCAGAAACCTCTGGTGACCTGCACAGATTGGGACGTGCAAGTAAGCGTCCTTGATATCCAAGGACGCCAGGAAATACCCTTGGAGGGGCGCAATGACCGTGCGAATGGATTCCATCCAGAATTTTTGCACTTTCGCGTAGGCATTCAAAGCCTTAAGGTCCAGGATTGGCCGTACCCAGTCCTCCTTCGGGACAACAAACAGGCTTGAGTAAAACCCCTGAAATCTCTCCTGTGACGGAACTGGCACAATCACTCCGCACCCGAGCAAATCATGTACGGCACCCAAGAGGGCCGCCTGGCGGGCAGGAAGGAGAGGGAGGTTTGAGGGGAAGAACCCGTTTGGGGGCCATGAGCGAAACTCTATCCGGAGGTGACCACCTCGCACACCCACCGGTCGGAGATCCTGGAGGTCCACCGAACCGTGAACCTGCGAAGACGTCCCCCCACTCAAGAGTCGGGCAGGGGCAAGACTTCATGCGGTGGCGGGCTTGGGAGCTTGCTTGGCTTACGTACCCAGGGACGCTTGTGTCCCCCCGCCGCACTTTTTTCAGTCTGGGCGGGCTTACCCGTGGATTCTGACTGACGAAAAAACGTCTTCTTCGCCGGAAAGGAAGGGCCCGACCTGCAGAGGGGCTCCTTTCCCTTAACAGACTGAGGGAGGAAGGTGCTCCTACCCCCTGTGACATCCTTAATAATGTCATCCAGGGCGGCACCAAACAGTTTACCGCCCTTAAAAGGGCAAGTCAGCCAGGAGCTTTTTGGAAGCTAGGTCGGCCGACCAGCATTTTAGCCAGATAAGGCGACGCAGCACCACAGCAAAGATGGAGGCCCCAGATATTAAAAGGGCCGCATCAAAAGTGGCGTCGCACACATAGACCAGACCCTGCACAAGTTGATGAGCCAGGGCAATGGTCTCAGGTGGGAGATTATGCTCCTGTACCGTCGTCTGGTGCAAAATCTTTTCCGATCCCGTGAGTGTCTGAGACAAGTGTTGCCGCCACAATAGGGCGTAAGGCAGACCCCAATAAGGCAAACATAGTTCTACTCACCTCAGACCTCCTGTCAGTGGGATCCTTAAATGCAGGAGTCCCTTCCATTGGGAGCGTGGTAGCTTTATTCAAACGGGCGACCGGGGGTCGACCACTGGGGGGCGAGCCCACTTCTTAACCAGGTCCTCCTCAAAAGGGGTACCTTATGGCTAGGCGCCACGGGATCGTCAAAATCTTCTGCGGCTTATCCCAGATTTGGTCAATGAATGTATTAAAAAAAAGGCACATATGGAAAGACCTTTTTTGAAGAGACGGTTTTAAAGGAACCAAAATAGAGACAGTTTCCACCTGGGGTTCCTCAGTCTCAACATTCAGCTTGAGAGTGTCCCTCACAGCATCAATGAGTTCACTTACAAGCACCCTGTCAGTTACTGGTTCAGGACTGGAGTCTTCCTCACAAGGAATGTCCTGTCCAAAGACATCAAAATCCTCAGAGCTAGGGTCCTGAGCAGCAGTAGCTTGGCCCATATCTGAGACAGAGCACTGCCCTACAGGAGAATGTGTGGGGAGGGGGCGCTTTACAGCTTCCCTTGCGCTCACACACCGCTTTCATTCTAACAAAGAATGATTCCAGGACTGCCGACAACTGGTCCATAGGGACCGCAGGTGCAGGAGCACTGCCAGTTGCCTCAGGCAAGTGTGGAGAAGCAGGTGTACCAGACTCCATATCACCACCCTCTGAGACCTTATACACTACTACAGTGAATATACAGTCCACCCACTGGCTACATGAGGAGGGGATACCCAGAGGACTCACCAACCCTTAAGGACCGCTCAGTTCTGCTGAAGAAACCACGCTGTTAAGCCTGAGGAGAGTGAGGAATCTGGAGATTGTGAGGAGATTCGCGCCGCCGCTAGAGGCCGAAACCGAAAGTAAAAGCGCCGCGGCTACAAGAAAATGGCCGCAGATATAACTGCGCCATTGAACCACGGCAAGATGGCCGCCGAGCGCAATATTCAAAAGGCAAACAGCGCTAATGGCGCACGCAATAAGTCCCCACCTCACACACCAGAAAAACTGCCCCTCTCCCCAGAGTCCACTACAGACATGAGCGCCTCCAGCCAGGCCAGAGTGACCCCCAAGCACCCCCACAGCACAGCACAGCACCAGTACAGGGTGCAGAGAGCAGCATAACAGGGGGGGAGACAGGGAGAAACCCCCCCATATAAAGAAACACAGCCAGCATGTACTCACCTGCAGTAGGAGAGACTACTTATCCGTCCCAGAGGGGCCCACTGGCTTGTTTCAGACAGACCTATCACAGAGCAGTACTGCATAGCTGTTCAATCTTGAGAGGACCGCAGGAGCATAAAAGCAACCAGGCCACCCCTGGAGTCATGGGGCATGACGTGAACCGAGTCTCACGCACACAAGGCGAGGATCAGCACGCTCGATGGTCGGACAGGGAAGACTACGAGGATACCAGTGTACCCAACCTGTTGCCCAGCCGACAGTTGAAGGTCTCAAAAATAAAATAATAAAATTCCCAATGGAATAAAATTTAAAAGTAAAATCTTCCAGGAGACTGGCTCCTGAGAGAGCCACGTCTTCTCCTTCTGCTAGGCAGAAAAAAACTGAGGCTGCAGGTGGGAGGGTAATGTCTGGAGGGACCGCCCCCCTGGGCGGGGCTGTTAAGCTCTGGTTTGTTCTAGAATGTATGTTGCTAACATCTAACATTCTGCCTAGATCTTCTCCTGCGAGCAGGGACATATACCCCACACGTTTACAGTATCCAGCTGTGTCAGTCTATGGACGATAAGAGAAACCCCCGCCAGTACTTGACGCACCGCTGAGCCACCCACTGTGTATAGGTAGCGAGTGTCCCTGAAGATAGGAGCCCCTTCCACTGGAATCGTGGTAACTTGTTAAGTCTGGACACGGATGGGAGGGGGGTGCACTATCGGGGGAGAGGTCCCTTCTTTCAGGAAACTCTCAAGGGGTACCGAACCAAAAAAAATTATTTTTTGCGGGGTTGCAAAAAAACCTTTAGTGGGTTGCCCCACTCCTTGTACAAAGGTTTATCAAGATAAGACACACAACGAAACACCTTAGCCATGCGGGTCATTTTACGGAACCCAAAGGGGACCGGTGTGTTTGCTGCAGCATTCTCCAATCTTGCAGTGGTAAGGTCAGATACCAAAAGCCTTTGTACTGTGGGGGTCTGCACTGTAGAGGTCTCTGTACTGTGGGGGTCTGCACTGTAGGGGTCTCTGTACTGTGGGGGTCTGCACTGTAGGGGTCTCTGTACTGTGGGGGGTCTGCACTGTAGGGGTCTCTGTACTGTGGGGGGTCTGCACTGTAGGGGTCTCTGTACTGTGGGGGGTCTGCACTGTAGGGGTCTCTGTACTGTGGGGGGGGGGGTGGGGGTCTGCACTGTAGGGGTCTCTGTACTGGGGGGGACCTGCACTGTAGGGGTGTCTGTACTGTGGGGGGGTGGGGGTCTGCACTGTAGGGGTGTCTGTACTGGGGGGGGTCTGCACTGTAGGGGTGTCTGTACTGGGGGGGGGTCTGCACTGTAGGGGTCTGCACTGTGGGAGGTCTGCACTGTAGGGGGAAGGGGGTCTGCACTGTAGGGGGGTGTCTGTGGGGGGCTGTGTAATGTAAAGGGGGGCATGGTGCTGTATAATGTAAAGGGGTTTAGAGGTGTAGGGTGCTGTGTAATGTAAAGAGGTCTTTAGGTGCAAGGTGCTGTGTAATGTAAAGGGGTCCAGAGTACTGTGTAATGTAAAGGGGTCCAGAGTGCTGTGTAATGTAAAGGGGTCCAGAGTGCTGTGTAATGTAAAGGGGTCCAGAGTGCTGTGTAATGTAAAGCGGTCCAGAGGTGCAAGGGCTGTGTAATGTAAAGGGGTCCAGAGGTGCAAGGGCTGTGTAATGTAAAGGGGTCCAGAGGTGCAAGGGGTGTGTAATGTAAAGGGGTCCAGAGGTGTGTAATGTAAAGGGGTCCAGAGGTGTAGGGTGCTGTGTAATGTAAAGGGGTCCAGAGTGCTGTGTAATGTAAAGGGGTCCAGAGGTGTAGGGTGCTGCAGAGGCGGCTCTTTAATTAGGCAAATTAGGCAGTCGCCTAAGGCCTCGCACTCACAGGGGCCTCACGGCCGCCTAACTTACCTAATGCATTACTCCAGTTTTGAGGGACAGGTGGACCTTAACGCTGCTGTGCTCAGGCAGCGTTAAGAGCCCTGACTCAGGAGCGGGGGCCGCCAGCATCCCTAACAACCAGTGAATATCGGTGACACCACCCCTTGTGATGTCAATGACCCAGCATGCCCTCAGTCAATGACGTCACAAGGGGGCGGGTTCACCAGGTGACATCTCGGGATGGCCTCCGCCCCTTAGTTATTAAAGAGCAGGATCTGGGGGCCGCCTTGTTAAAGGGGGGCTTCCAGATTCCGATAAGCCCCCTGCATGCAGACCCCCACAACCACCAGGCCAGGGTTGTGGGGAAGAGGCTCTTGTCCTTGAATTTTTTTTTCCATCATGGGTGTGAGTGGGGGCCCCATGTCAAGTTTTGCCTAAGGCCTCACAAAGCCTAGAGCCACCTCTGGGGTGCTGTGTAATGTAAAGAGATCCTTAGGTGCAGGGTGCTGTGTAATGTAAAGGGGTCCAGAGGTGCAAGGTGCTGTGTAATGTAAAGGGGTCCAGAGATGCAAGGTGCAGTTTAATGTAAAAGGGTTCAGAGGTGTAGGGTGCTGTTTCATGTAAAGGGGTCCAGAGGTGCAGGGTGCCGTTTCATGTAAAGGGGTCCAGAGGTGCAGGGTGCTGTGTAATGTAAAGGGGTCCAGAGATGCAAGGTGCAGTGGTAATGTAAAGGGTCCAGAGGTGCAAGGTGCTGTGTAATATAAAGGGGTCCAGAGTGCTGTGTAATATAAAGGGGTCCAGTGGTGTAGGGTGCAGTGTAATGTAAAGGGGTCCAGAGGTGCAGGGTGCTGTGTAATATAAAGGGGTCCAGAGGTGCAAGGTGCTTTGTAATGTAAAGGGGTCAAGAGGTGCAGTTGTGACAAAGAGATATTGAAGGATACAGAGGTATGCCGGGGCACAGTGGGGTGTTTTTCCATTTTAAGGTGGGGGGTGCCTGTAACGGGTCCCCAAATATCAAGGGGATTAACGCCGTTTACGATGTCCCCTCTCCTGGACACACATCCACTCGCTACCAATCTTCCACAGCCAAATGACCCTTTCCCATAGGAGTTAATCCTTTTGAAAGAACGAGACAACAAGTTCTAATCCCTTTGTATTGTAAATCCCAGTCTGCCTTTACAATACACACAAGTATAGTGTTAATTACCTCTATTCACACCAGACCTTCCCCAGTCACAATGAATAGAATGCAAAACACCTTAATTCCTCACAGCAATGATTACACAAAGGCAGGGCTGTGGGTGATGATATTAGCATCTAAGAGTATGTGTCCAAACATCATGAAGACGTCACTTTTCAATTAACCTGTTGAGGTCATAATCAAACAGTAAAAGTTCTTTGCAGAAATCCTGGGGAATATGGTGGATGAATATTACAGACCCAATCTAGATAAAATGTATGTACAGCATTGAATATGGCTATCATAGACCATATTGGGGTTTTTCCATTCACCCGGTGTCCAAAGTGACCCTCCTGTCACAGTGCCATATATAGGATCCGCCCCGGGTGCCAAATGCTCTAGGTACGCCCCTGCTTCTAAATATCACTTTTTATCCAGGTCTGTGAACATATTTTTCTCTAATGCATGACATATTAAATTGGCATTAATACAAGGGAGAAAAGTTATTTCAATACATTTTTATTCTACCATTTCTAAAAAAGCATGACAATTAATTTGCATACCTCAGCAAACAGCGAATTGCCTTTACTATTAGGATCTTGGGCCTGTTGCAAAGCTTGGTCAAGCTGAACCTGCAGTTCTCGTTTTTCTTCATGTGATTTCTATTAAAATTTCAAAAGAAGCAAGACTAAATTGCAGTAAGTGACGTTAAAAAAATATACACTTGTGGTCTTTCTATATAAAGAAAGAAAAAAAAATCACTTTGCAAACATCTCAGCATTCACATAGCGTTTGTTACCCCAAAACTTAATTTTCCTGCTATGTGCCTGCTGTACTTGTATGAAAAAGTATCCTGTTCTCTTTATATTGCTTCCTTTATGTGAAATCCATGGTGTTCCTGCCAGTCCCTCCGCTTTCCTATTAAAAACTGACCACACTAAGCAGGAGAATACATTGTGGTCAGTACTTTAGCTATGCTGGGAACTCAGCCCGCTCTCCTCCAATGATCAGACTTGTCCTGACATGCTGCACAGCCATTCACTGGGAAGCTTCTGTGCTGCTGCTTCTCCTCCCCCAGCTCCTATGCAGCTGAGAACAGAGGGAATGTGATGACTTATAAAAAAAAAAGGTCTATGTTTTTTAAATTTTTACAAAAATGTTTTATAAGCCTTTCATTTCTAATTTTAAACTGAATGTGTTATTTTACAAGGTGATCATTTACAATCACTTTAAAGTCATGAATAACACCTATGTTGTTTGTAAAACGTGTGAAATGTCAGTCGTTATCTATTGCTTTTCAGGCCTCATGCACACTGGACGTTTTTACAGCTGCAGTTTTTGGCTTCAGCCATTTTTTTTTTTTTTTTGCAGCCAGTAAACTCTCCAGCATGTTATCCTATATGTCTATGCACACATAGGCTTTTATTAGCGTTTTTAGGCAAGGGTGTTTTCTGGCTGAAAAAACTCCCAGACCTAGTGGGTTTAAAGAGGGGTTTTTCAGCTGTAAAATGCTCCAACGCTGAAAAAAACCCGCTATTCTGTGTTTATGAGCCGTAAGCTTTTGTGGGAGTATAGTCTTGCTAAAAATGCTAATGCAAAAAAGCGGCAAAACGTGCGTTTTTAATGCAACATTATACAGCTAAAGCTACTGCCATTTTTATAACATCCAGTGTGCATGAGGCCTCACAGGGAAAATTTAACATTTCTGAACATTTAAGCCTAAAGGCTCGTACACACACAATCGGATATTCCGACAACAGTGAAGACACAAGTTTTTCACTGGAAACCACAAGACAAGGCAAAGCAACGCTGTAATTTTCTTTAAAATCAAAAGCAGCATGTCAACCTGGAGATGTTTTGTACACCTCTGGTGTACAGAACACCCAGAGAAATGCAATGTCCTGCTTGTGTGATTGGCTCACTGATTTTTTCAGAAGTCTGCACAAAGATAGTCAGATTTTAGGCATCCTCTGCAACAAATTGTTCTTGGTGAGATATTTCCAAAGGGTTAATCACTTCTAAAGAGATGCAGACCCTGCACGTTCCCTCATTAGAACACTGCAAGCGCAGATATTATAATGAAATAGTCACTCCAATACAGATTCACTCTGCGCCCAGTTTTCTTCAGAGCAAAAACAGGTAGAACTGTGCAACAAAGTGCATTCATTACAGGCAGGATCAGCGGGTGAAAATAAAGGATAAGGGAAAGTTGACACCAGACGCAGTTCCGTGCCCTTTTTATTCTGCACTGAAAATGCATGCACAGTGTTTGCCATGTATTCCAATTGCCCCAATTCACACCATGCAGTGTCAGTTTCCGGTGCAGAAACTGACTGCATGGTGTGAACTAGAGCCATTGGAATACATGGAAAACACTGTGCATGCATTTTGTGCAGAAAAAAGCGCATGGAACTGAACGGAACTGCATCTGGTGTGAACTGGCCCTAAAAGTATAAAAAATAAAAAAAAAATAAAACACACACACACCATAAAAAACAAAAACAAATGTAGCCACTACACCATCTAGTAGGCTGGTAAGTCTCAAATGTATTACGCTTTTTGGTTTAGATATACATTACAAAAAAAAAATATTATATATATATATATATATATATATATATATATATATTTTACCTCTAAAGCACTGAAGTAGTTAACCGCTTCTTTTTCTCGCTCCTCTTTTTCCACTTGAAGACGTTCAACCTGACGACTTAGATTTTCATTAGCCAGAATAAGTTGTTCATTTTTGTACTGCAGTTCAGTCAATTCTTCTTGCAAATAAACCTGCCAGTGCAAATAAACAAAAACCAAAATACTTTTAACTGTTTATGTATGCCACTGAAATTATCCCTAGTACGAAGGTGGAAAACCTACGTTGGACTTACCGGTAACGGTATTTCTACGAACCTTCCAGGACGGCACACCTGAGAGATGAGGGCTCCTCCCTACAGGAAACACAATCAATTGACAGCTTGTTATAAGGCCCCACCCTTCCCCTTGATCCCCAGTATTCAATAAAGTAATCCTGAACTGGTTCACAAGGGACATAGCTCCATATAGGTGCTTACCACCTAGCGTTTAGCTTATTTTTCCCTCCACATAGGGCGGGAAGTAGGCCTGCCGTCCCGGAAGGTTCGTAGAAATACCGTTACGTCTAACGTAGGTTTTCTCCTATCACCTTCCAGGACGGCACACCTGAGAGGATAATCAAGTAACCACAGGCCTACCTTCAGGGTGGGACCACAGCTTGTAGGACATTCCGGCCGAAGGCCAAGTCTTGCTGTGACAACACTTCCACATGATCGTGCTTCAGGAACATATGTTGACTGGACCAGGTGGCCGCGCTGCGGATTTGTTCCCAGGAGGTCCCTGCTTTTTCAGCCCAGGAAGCTGCTAGTGATCTGGTTGAATAAGCTTTTACTTTAGCTGGTGCTTGCTTCCCAGAGCATTCATAAGCTCTAGTGATAGCTTCTCTGATTCATCTGGAAACTGAGGCCTTAGAAGCCTGAAGTCCCTTCCTGGGCCCAGTGTACAAAATGAGTAGGTGATTGGATCTCCTAAAACTTTTTGTTCTTTCTAGATAGGTAAGGAGACACCTTCTTACATCAAGACAATGAAATTTCTTCAAATTTTTTGGTTTATCACAAAAGGACGGCAATATTATGTCTTGCGTCCCATGAAATAAGGATGCCACTTTTGGTAGATACAAGGGATCTGCTCTGAGGGTGACTGGCTGTACCAGTAGGAATGGTTCCTTCATGGATAGTCCCTGCAAATCCCCTACCCTCCTGGCTGTAATAATAGCCAACAAAAATGCTATTTTTAAAGTTAGAAACTTAAAAGGGAACCTCTTCTATAGGTTCAAATGGGTGATTAGATAACGCCTCCAACACCGTAGTCAAATCCCAAGGTGGAAAACTACCTTTAAGGACCGGGAAACTCTTTACCTTGCTAACAGAAAACGCTTAATGAGGTCCTCTTTTGACAGTCTTTTCTCAAGATAGACTGAGAGGGCCGCTATTTGAACCCGAAGGGTACTGACAGTTAGGCCTTTGTCTACTCCGTCTTGGAGGAACTCCATAATAACCGGCACAAAAGTGGAGGTCATCTGTCCCTCTTTACCCCAGGAGCAGAAAGTCTTCCAAACTTTTAAGTAGATTTTTTTAGTTACTAGTTTTCTACTCAGAAGAAGGGTACTTATTACTTTCTCTGAGCAGCCTTTGCGTTTCAAGATCTGGTGCTCAGTAACCAGGCCGTCAACTGGAAAAATTCCAGTTTCGGATGTAGTACTGGCCCCTGTCTGAGAAGATCTGTCCTGTAAGGGAGCTTCAATGGTTCTGCTACTGCCATGGATCTCAGGCTTGCAAACCAAGCTCTCCTTGGCCACCAGGGTGCTATCAGGAGGATCTGACCTGGAGATCTGCTGATCTTCTGAAGGACCCGTGGAATCAAGGCCAAGGGCGGGAAGGCGTATGCCGGACTGTAATTCCAGGTCTGAGTCAGTGCATCTAGACCTTCAGATTCCTTCTCTTGGGAAATTGAGAAGTATCTTTTTACTTTCCTGTTTTGCCGGTTGGCAAATAGGTCTATTTCCGGATTTCCAAAGCACTGTACTAGGTTTAGAAATACCTCTGGATTTAGTTCCCAATCCCCTTGCTTTATCGTCTGAGGAAGTCTACCTCGGTATTGCTTATCCCCTTTATGTGGATAGCGGAGATTGAGAGGACCTTTTCCTCTGCCCAATCCAGAATCTCTTTGTCTAGTTCCAACAGGGGCCTGGATCTGGTGCCTCCCTGGTGACTCAGGTAGGCTACCACCGTGGCGTTGTCGGAGCTTACTTGAACCTCCTTGTCCGTGATGTTCTCCTGAAAGGCTTTTAGGGCTTCCCCTACTGATTTGAGCTCCCTGTAGTTGGATGACATCCGACTTAGCGAGTTGTTCCATTGCCCCTGGGCTACTTCCTTTCCTAGGTGGGCTCCCCACCCCCAGGAACTGGCATCGGTAGTGACCTTTACCGGACTCCACTAAGCCCAAGGCATGCCTCCTTTTAAGGTTCTTGGGAATTGTCCACCACTCCAAGGAGGACAGGACCTGAGGGGTTAGCAGTATCGCCTGATCCAAGGACTCCTTTTTGTCCCATGAGGACAGGAAGAAGAAATGGAGCGTCCTTGAGTGGAGTTGTGCCCAGACTATTGCTGGTATACTTGCTGACATCAGGCCTAGAGTTCTTAATACTTCCCTTCTGGAATACAACGGGGTCTTTATCAGATCCCCTACTGACAAAGTTAGTTTTGTCACTTTGTCTTCTGGTAAGAAGAGCTTCTGCAGCCTGGTGTCCACAATGTAGCCCAGAAAGGTCTTGACCTTATCTGGTACGAGGGAGGATTTTTCTGTATTGATTAACCAAACCAGGCTTTCCAGGACTGAAATTGCTTTGTTGGTATGTGACCTGACCAGGGGGGCAGTTTGTCCGGAGATCAGTAGATCGTTCAGGTAAGGTATTAGAGATATACCCTGGAGATGTAGAAAGGCTACTACCTCTGCTAGAATTTTTGTAAAAATCCTTGGACTGGCTGTTAGCCAAAATGGGAGGGCTCTGAATTGCCAGTGAAAAATCTCTTTGACTACTACCGCGAACCTCAAGTATGCCTGATGTTCCACGCGAATTGGCACGTGCAGGTAGGCATCCTTGAGGTCCAAGGTCGTCATGAAGGCTTCTTTCATGAGGTTTTTGCGTACAGAGTAGATACTGTCCATAGTAAACTTTTTGTATTCCAGATACCTGTTCAGGTTTCTCAAGTTTACTATTAGTCTGTACTTCCCTGATGGTTTGCGAACAACAAATACGTGGGAATAGAATCCTTGGTATTGTTGCTCTTTTGGTACTGGTACCACCACATGCTGTTGTACCAATTCCTGGATACCTACCAGGAGGGCAGATCTCTTTAAGGCATCCCTGGGGGGGGGATGTGTCAGAGTGATCATAGGAGGGGGGCTTTGTCAGAAATTCCAACCGATGACCTTCTCGCAAGATCTGGCAAATGTAGGTGTTGTCCGAAATTTTTTCCCAATGGAGGAACAAAATGGGACAGTCGACCCCCCACTCTGATCTTGGCGTCACTTTGACTCTTTGGTACCAACTTTGGGGGAGGTAAACAGAAGCAAAACCCCAGCATTTGTTGGGTTCCTTTTTGGTTCTATACTGTTGTTGCCCCGGGGGGGGCTCAATTTTTTATTTTATTTTGGGTTTTACTGGAAACTTTTTACCCTTTTCGGATGACCTTGACAACACATCGTCTAGGCCCTGTCCAAACAGTGAACCTTGAAAGGGAAGGCCACATAGTTTACCTTTGGATGTTATATCTCCTTCCCAAACTTTAATCAACAGCTATCTTAGCTGAATTGATTAAAGCTGCTGTTTTAGCTGAAGCTCTTGCGGACTCAATAGCAGCATCTGCGAGATAAGCAACAGCTTTGCCTATGACTGTCAGGGAATCAATAACATCCTCTGTATTGGTTCCCAGGGATATGTGCTTAGTAAGCTTTTCCACCCAGGAATCTGTATTCCTGGCTACACAGGCTGCCGCTAAGGCTGGACCCATGGCTGATGTGTTAGCCTCCCAGGCCTTCCCAAGAAGGGATTCTGCTCTGCGGTCCATTAAATCTTTAATACTGCCTGCGTCCTCGAAGCAGAGGTCAGACAATTTAGTGACTTCAGACAAAGATGCATCCAATTTAGGGAGCTTAAAAAATGTCTTTGTCAGTCTGGTCAAAGGGGAATCTCCTTTTCCAGGTCTTTTGTCTGACAATCCTTCTCTCAGGCTCCTTCCATTCCTGTAAGACCAAGTCTTTAAGGGATTGATGAAGTGGAAACACCCTAGATTAGGATTTTCCCAGCCCCCTATAGACTCTGTCCTGTGCTGAGGTGATTTTAGGGGTTTCTGCGATCTCTTCTGTGGCATAAATTGCCTGTAAGAGTCCATCCAGATCTTATACAGCAAAGAGGTGTCTCCTTAGTCTAATCTCTTCCTGAGACTGGCTTAAGGATTCTATAATCAACTCCCCCTCTGAGCTGTGACCGGATCTGGCTAGGCTTTCCATCTCCCCCTTTTCTTCCTCTGCTTCCTCCATCTTTTCTAGAGGTGGTGGTTGTGAGGGTGGGAGGAGAGCACTGGGTCCCCCCTGTAAAGAGGCTTTCTTGGGAAGATGTGCCTTCACCTTCCCAACTTGTTAAGTCAGTCTATTTTATTTTATTTTTTTTAGCACGTAATCAGAAAAAAAAGCCCTTCCGGGGGGGGGGGGGAGCTGTTGGGTGCTGCCGCAGCCATTGCGGGTAAGGGTACCCGGCAGCACTTTTTTCCCCAGTTTTGGGTGGAACTCCGCTTTAAAGTGATTTAAAAAAAAAAAAAACCTTTACGAAAAACAGACATGTTATACTTACCTCCTCTGTGCAAATCCTCCTTTTCTGGGTCCCCCGGCGGCTCTCCTGGCTCCTCCTCCGCATTGAGTGCCCCCAAGTATAGCCGCATTCCATGGGGGCACTCGTGCAGGTGCCCCCCATGTCATTGGATTGACAGCAGCGGGAGCTCCTGCTGCTAACAATCTATCCAATGAGGACCCGAGACAGCAGCTGGTGCTGCTTGGCTCGTTCTCGTCGCTGGAAAGCTCAAATTCAGGTAAATAAAAAGGGGGGCTTAATGCATAAAGGTGAAAAACCCTGAGACTTCACAACTCCTTTAATCGTACGGTACAGGACACAGTCTTGACCTTAGGACGTCCCCAAGCAATACAACCGAGGGGCATAAGCCTTAGTGATAATCTGCCTAATCAACCTATAGATGGTGAAATGAAATGCAGGACAGCCCTTTCGAGAGCCTGCATATACTACATCTAAACAATGTAGAAAGATCTCTTTGGGGTGCTTTGGAACAGGACAAATAGAAGGCAGTATGATGTCCTGATTAGAGAAGAAACCACTAAATGGAGAAAGGCGCCCAGAGGCCTGAAAACGACCTTGCATTTATGTACAATAAGGAAGGGTTCCTTACGAGAGAAGATTGCCAGTTTTGAGACCCATCTCCCTGACAGGATAGCCACAAGAAAAAACACCTTATGAGTAAGGTCAGCCAAGGGAATATCTAAAATGGGCTTAAAAGAAGACTTCTGTGGAACAGACAGGACCAAACAGAGAGCCCAAGGAGAGACAGGTGTATGAACAACATGAGATACCCCCTAAACAAAAGGCCTTTATCAGAAAGGGAGAAGGCAGCATTTCCTGAAGAGGATAGCCAATCCTGAGACTTGCCTCTTCAGGGTCAAAATGTTGATCCAGCCCAGATTGTTAAAAAAAAGGGCAAAATACATCCCATTGAGTATCGTCTACAGTAAAACTTCCACGCCCCACAACATGTGAAGTATGCCTTGAGAGAGTGAGTTTTAAGCAACGTAGGAATAACAGAACCAAAAAAGAACCCAATCTTTCAGCATCTGGGTTTCAAAGCCAAGCCAGTCCTTGAGACCGTAGGTCTGGCAGTGCCCATGAAGTGTCCCCCAGGAATTGGAATGTTTGAGTACCAAGATCTCCTTGGCCAATTTGATGCCACCAGTATCATGATAATGCCCTCCATCTCAAATCGTGCAAAGGTGTATATCAGCCAGAACTGATCTCATTGAGTCCTTTGGATCAGTTAGCCTGGTAACACGTCTATCACATTGCTGAAGCGGGACGACGGCAGCTCTCTATGCAACATCCCCAAATGGTGACAGATGTCCAAGAACACCTCCAGCATCCAGGCACTGACCACTAAAAGTCTGCCTGCCAAATGTCTACTCTGGGAATGTGCAGTGCAGACAAGACTGAAATGTGCCTCTCGACCCAAGTCAGAATTGGGTCCACTTCTTGAAGCCTCTGGTGCCACCCTGATTGATATAAGCCACTGAAGTGGTCTTGTCTGACTGAACCCTTGTCGACTACCAGTGTCCTCACTTGAAGGTGGCAGTGAACAACCCATGTTAAAAGACTTAAAAGGAGCCTGTTTACTGTACAATGAAGGTTAACAATAATACCGCTTGAACATATGTTTTACATTTTATTTGTAGTCCGAGTCTTCGAGTAAGTAAGCGTTAAACCCTAACAACCAAGGCCTGAGGTGTGCCTTGGCCTAGCTTGTCGGTATGCCTGAAAAGAGGGCATACCCTGAATGTAAGAATAAGAAAAGTATAAAGAGTGTGTATGAAGGCTGGGGGAAATGGGTGGGTGGGAACCCTGAAACGACGCCGACGCAGGACCTGGCAAGGGAGGAGGCTTAAGTAGTGCTCTCAGCCTCCTCCCACAAATACAGGCTAGCCTGCGGCCAGCCTTTACACTTGTAGTCCGAGTCTTCGAGTAAGTAAGCGTTAAACCCTAACAACCAAGGCCTGAAGTGTGCCTTGGCCTAGCTGGTCGGTATGCCTGAAAAGAGGGCAAAAGACACATATATTAGGTAAAGAAGGGAAGGTACCAGACCGACAAGGAAGGCAGCGCGTGCCCCAAAGGCAACAGTACGTAGCCGTTGAGTATCCGCAATGACTGGAGAAACCCATCGACTAAAGGTAGGCGGTTCCATCTATCGAACCTGCGAAGCAGCCCAGAAATCGACTGAACACCCTGAGAAGGTGGATAGAGCCTGACACCCGAGATAACCCAGACATGACTGAAGTGCTCGCGATGAGAGGATACGAAAAGGGAAGCAGAAGCCAGGCTCGCGCGGGGCCACTGCAACGAGGCCAAGCAGAATGAAATGCCTCAACGGGCACCCGTGAAGTGCTCTGTGAAGAACCCCCCAAACCCCTGGCCTAGCCAACCTAGGTATGGGAAGCGAGAGGGCAAGTTGCAAAAAGGACAATCGGGCAGGAAACTGAAGTGCTGGATACCTGGAGGAGCAGGTATAAAAGGCCAAAGCGCTTTGGCAACCAGCATCGTTGAAACATTGAAAAAAACAGACACACAGAAACACCGGTCCCACCTGACGGACTCGGCCAGCAGATCCTAGGCAGAAGCATGATCCGAACATGAGTCCTGAATGCACAAAGTCCAACCCTATCAACAGCAGGACTGATGGAACGAGTGCAAGACCGTTGACATCGGTGTGGAAGCCAATCCAACCCTCCCACAAGTAGTGCAAGTGCTGGACCGCCAGACCACGGACGAGTACCTAACGGAAAAAACTAGCAGGAAAAGCAGCCCAAAGAACCAAGCAACAGGAACTCGCCACTAGGTACCTAGGAGGCCCGCCCCCCCCTACGGAATGAAGTCAAAGAAACCAGACCATGCACCCCGAGATTGAAGGGATGCACATGAACAAGTCCAACAGACGGTCAGCGAGCCCAACCAGGAACACAAACTAAACAAGACAACAGAACCAGACACAAAAACACAACGCCCCTCCCGTGCCTACCTAAGAACGAGAATGAACCAATGTCAAGACCACTGTGCGTGAAGAACATGATAACAGGCCCCCCCACCCTAATGTGAGCCCGAGTAACCTGCAGCGCAGACAGGCAGTAGAACTGAACACTCAGTGCAAGTGCACCCACAGACCGTGGTGGGTAACGTACAGGTGTAAAGAATGAACGTACATGGTATGAAGCGTGGTATATACGGGCGAGACGATTGTGGTCATCAATCATTAAAAACGAAATCTCAGCCCGTATGGACCTGTAGACGTGACAGATCCCAAGATGTGAGCACTAGCTAAACAACCCAGGTTGTAACATGACAAAGACAATGAGACATGGTAACCACAAAGACGACAACGCTATGACAAACACTATGACAGGAAATCGTGGGGCAGCTGAAATGACAGAAATCGAGGGGCAGGAACGCTATGACGGAACCCTGGGGCAGAACAAAAAGACTAAAACGCAATGACCGAAGTCATGGAGCAGAAACGCAATGACCGAAATCGTGGGGCAGAAACGCAATGACCGAAATCGTGGGGCAGAAACGCAATGACCAAAATCGTGGGGCAGAAACGCAATGACAGAGATCGTGAACATGCTGAGGCCGATGTGCCAAGACAGGAAAACCTGGGGCAGAAAATGTACGAGAGAAATGCGGAGCCTGAAACGCAGAGCCTGAAGGCTGAGGCAGAAATACGACAGAAAACCTGGAGCAGAACGCGAAGACTGAAACCGCTACGGCAAAAGCAATGACAGAACCCTGGGGCAGAAAATGCTAAGACAACGCCGAGACTGAACCGCTGAGGCAGCCAAAATGCAATAACAGAAAACCCCTGGGGTAGAACCACTATGATAGAAACGCTACGACAGAATGCTGAGACTGAAAATCCAACGATAGAAACCTGGGCCAGAATGCAACGACAGAACGTGACTGAAAAAGCAATGAAGGCAACCTGGGGCAGAACGCTATGACAGAACGTGACAGAAAAAGTAATGACAGAAACCTGGGGCAGAATGCTAGGACGGAACGTGACTGAAAAAGCAACGCCAGAAACCTGGGGCAGAACGTGAGACTGACTGAAAGCCATGGCAGACCGCAAAGCCAGAACCCCTGGGGCAGAAACACTAAGACAGAAATGCTGAGACTGAAGCTGAGGCAGAAATGCGATGCCAGAAACGCTACGAGAGAAAAGTTGAATCTGCAATGCTGGCAGAAATCCTGGCCAGAAAACACGCTATGACAGAAAAAAGCAACGACAGAAACCTCGGGCAGAAAGCAGAGACTGAAACATGACGACAGAAACCTGGGGCAGACAAATGCTGAGGCCGAGCCAGAAGTATTGACAGAAACATTGAGACTGGAAACGCAACAGCCGGGCCAGAACCGCCAAAGACAAACGCCTGGTGCATGAACGCAGAGACACTGCGAAAACAGCGCAGAGACACTGAGAAAACAGCGCAGAGACACTGAGAAAACAGCGAAACGCTGAGCCTGAAGCTGAGGCAAAGAAATGACAGAAAACCTGGGGCAGACATGAACGCTATGACAGAACGCCAAAGACAAACGCCTGATACATAACGTGAAGACCGAAACACTGAGACTGAAAACGCTGAACAGGAACTATGACCAGCATGCAACGCAAGAAATACACTGCCAGCGTTGCCGGTGGGTGGACAGCCCCCCCCAATAAAAGGTGGACTGCTACTGCCAGCGGGAGGCCCCCCGTAGCAGTGAGGTGACCAATCCCCCCCCCCCTCACGCTGCCAGCGTGGTCCGGGAGGAGTGGAAGGAAGACCCCCTCATGACACCAGCATAGGCCCGGGAGAAATGGATGGATGGAAGAACGGATGGAAGGGCCGACCGCCCCCCCCCCACCCGTGAAACCAGCGAGCAGGCGAAGGAACAGAGGCGTGCAGAGAGTCCCCCCCCCAGAGCCGGAGTGAGAACCGGCGGTGAGCGACCCCCCTCCCCCTGGTGAGCGTGGAGACCAGGATAGTAAGCGGGCAGATGGGCGAACGCCCCCCCCCCTGCATGGAACCCGGAGCAGGAAGGGAGGCATGCGGGAGTACCCCATGTGAATGCCGGGAGGTGAGTGACCCATGGCAGACTGCCAGCACGTGACTCCGTACCCCCAGCGGCAGAGCAGGCTACTCCGACCGCCGCTCACACAGCAAAGCTTCCCCCCCCGTAAGGCATGCCGTGGGCGGGCGGACAGCTGGTGCATGACACCCCCCCCCGACCCATGCTTGCCGACTGGCATCCGAGCAGACCCCCCCTGTTGAAGCCCTCCGCCCCCCTACCCGAACCGCGAGCCCCGGGAGAAGGGAAGAAGAGGAGCCTCCTGCCGGGGAACCATGCTGCCGCTCTGCTGGAACGAAAAGCCGGAAGTGACGCGGAAGCCCTGTGCCCGGAAGTGACGACAGCAGGAACCCTGAAACGACGCCGACGCAGGACCTGGCAAGGGAGGAGGCTTTAGTGCTCCAGCCAGCCTTTACACTTAATAGCTAACAGAAAGGATAACAAAGATTGATCATGTTATGGTACAGCATACCTTTGATTTAAAAAGTATTGAGACCAGCTGATCAGGTCCCAACCTCAAATTCGCCTGACCTAAACCCCATTGAGAATCTGTGGGATATTGTCAAGAGGAAGATGAGACACCAGACTCAACAATGCACACAAGCTGAAGGCTGCTTTTAAAAAAGCAACCTGGGCTTCCATAACACCTCAGCACTGCCACAGGTTGATCGCCTCCACGCCACATTGATGCAGTAATTCATGCAAAAGGAGCCCTGACCAAATACACACACACACACACCGTGGGTACGGAAAGTATTCAGACCCTCTTAAATTTTCCACTCTGTTATATTGCTGCCATTTTCTAAAATCATTTAAGTTCATTTTTTTCCTCAATGTACACACAGCACCCCATATTGACAGAAAAACACAGAATTGTTGACATTTTTGCAGATTTATTAAAAAAGAAAAAAAAAATGAAATATCACATGGTCCCAAGTATTCAGACCCTTTGCTCAGTATTTAGTAGAAGCACCCTTTTGATCTAAAGCAGCCATGAGTCTTTTTTGGGAAAGATGCAACAAGTTTTTCACACCTGGATTTGGGGATCCTCTGCCATTCCTCCTTGCAGATCCTCTCCAGTTCTGTCAGGTTGGATGGTAAACGTTGTTGGACAGCCATTTTTAGGTCTCTCCAGAAATGCTCAATTGGGTTTAAGTCAGGGCTCTGGCAGCCCTAATGATTAGGGCTGTATTCAATAGTGCAACCGATATGACTATTGAAGCAAATAAGTGTATGTCACGCTGGCATTTGACCCCGGAGAGAATGAATAAAATCCATTCAAACAACTCCCCGCTATGTTGGAGGAAATGTAGACAAAAAGGGAACAAAAGCATATATGGTGGGAGTGCCCAAAAAAAAAAAAAAAAAAAAGTACTGGGAGGAAATTATAGATTACATAAAAGACATAACCGGCGAGAAGATCACACAAGACCCCTGGATATGCTTGTTCCATGGAACAAACATAAAAAAAAAAAAAAAACTGTATAAAAGAAACTTGATCCCGGTGCTGCTTAACGCGGCAAAGGGATTAATCCCGAAAAAATGGTTAGAAACAACAAAACAGACTATAAAAGAGTGGATACAACGAGTTGACTACGTAGCCGAAATGGAATGAGAAAGAAAGAAAAAATGCGCTCAGGATTAAGGGGTGGCAATTACTGGGTGACCCAGATTGCCTCAATTACGGTCTCAAGCTGCCACTAACCTGATAAACATACTCAGTGAAACAAAGGAAGAAAAATATATATAGTGGCGCTAAACCTATTAAAATTAGAAATTGAGCTGTATATGGTGCATAAGACCCTTATTGGTAATATGTCAATTGGTAAAAAACAAACCTAAAAACATAATTAACATAACCAATAAATGGTGATAAATATAAACGTGATAAATTTATAAACCATGCAAATGATATATTGTAAGATGACGCACAAGGCGTCAATCTAAATGTGCACAAATAAATCAATCCAAAAAATGAATGCTGGAGTGAAAACACCCGTGCATAAACAAAGTCCAAAGTTCCACCGTGCTTGTCTGAAGAGTGATATCCACCACCAAAAAAAAAGGTCAGCAGCTTACCAGATTGTATTGGTCCCCTGTTACGGAGGACCTCAAACTGCATACAAGTACTCCCAATTGGATGATATAGACTCCTATAACCAACTCTTCAAACGAACTTCCACAGCAAAAAGGCAGTATGACACCATGTAAAAAAAGGAGAGGGATACCTCGCTGGTGTAAAATCTTTGGGGTTTATTGTATAAAAATAAAAAAACACACTTACAGCAGTGTTGTAAGGAAACAGCCTTGAACTCGCGGCGCCGGCCGGACACCGACGAGTAAACCCGTCCTAGGAGATCGAGCAGTAAGGGGATGACGTCACCACGCCGCTCGGTCCGCCCTACGCGTTTCGTGATAGGTCACTTAGTCTCGGGGCACGGGCGGCGTAATGCGTCATCCCCTCATATAGGAAAGCATAATAATAAACCAAGCCTCGTTCCGAGGAGATGCGCACGCGCACATCGAAGTCGGGTAACCAAGCCTCCACTCCGGTGGAGCATCAGAGAACAACCCACATCACTCCATTGGGCCCATGGGATAGTGCTCCGACCCTCCGCGCATGCGCAATTCCCCCAAGAACCAGAGGAAAGGACATCTTAATGCTGTCTACCGCCGCAACATTCATCCACAGCGGGATGACCCCGCAGAGATGAAAAAAAGACAACCGGAAGTACAGCAGAAGTAAACAAACATAAAATTTAAAAAGACGTTATAGTAAATGACAAAAACTGGCTAAAAACCCGAAGGTTTGGTATCATCCAATCCTACTCCTTATGGGTAAATAAAACCCAAAGTATAAAACAAAGGAACAAAACAAACCTGAACATAATTAAAAAAGGCAGGGTTAGAGCATTGTATAATGTATGTTATAAATACATGCACAACCAATTACCTGTCATATACTTTATTAGTTGGTGTAATACCAACATAAAGATATTTTGTGTACCCCCACAATCAATCAAGATTGCTGCCACATATCCATCCACACATACCAATTGGCCATGCGTGGAGAGAAATTGGACGGTCAGGGACGACATCTTCGGGTAAGCATGAGGCAATCTTATAAATTCGCCACATGTGAACCCCCAAGAGGTCCCCCTGAATATCCACCGATGTGTATCTTGGAGGGTTACTATACTCTATATAAACATGTTAAAAACATACAATAAAATCAACACATATGGTTAATAACATATTAGTAAAAGGACTAACCAACTAGATTAAACATACTCCCTAAAAAAATACATAAATTCCCCTCAGACTCCCAAATCCAAATCGTGCATCGGATGGAAGATCAGATTATGTAATGGTACTATGAACCTCCACGCATGCATCAACTATGAGTTGTTGATGAATGCGTTGATATCAGTATCAACGTTCAGGCCAAAAGGCACATATGTTCTCAACCGATAGACCCAAGCCATCTCCTGTTTGGATATCTCCCTCACTAGTGAGCTGCCCCTCCAGTGGGGTCTATATTTGTCTATGGCCACAAATAGGGTCTTGGCAGCGTCTCTCTTATGCACAAGGTCATAATGTCTCGATACCGAATGTTTATCGAAGCCCTTTCTAATATTGGCTATATGCTCGTTTAATCTCACCTTCAGTGCCCTCTTGGTCCTCCCCACATACTGGAGGCCACAAGGGCACTGAATAAGGTAGACCACCCCCTCAGAGGAACAGGTTATAAATGGTTCCACCTCATAGGTTCGGCCTGTACTGGTTGATGTAAACTGACAAATTTTCCTGTCTTGACAGATGTTCAAGGAACAAACCTGGCACTTTTTACATTTGTGATAGCCAGTCAGATGTTGCAAAAAAGTCCTATTTTCCCTGGGGGGATCTTGTTCACTCGGCGCAACCCGACTCGACAGTGAAGATGCTCCTCTAAAGACAACTAACGGTCTGTCAGGTAGGATGGGTGCTAGTAATTGATCACTCGCCAACACATGCCAGTGCTTGCAAATCAACCGTTTGATGCTCTGATGTTGTGCAGAGAAGGTGGTGATGAATGGAAGAGAGTAACCTCCTCCATTCTCATCCCTTACCCGTTCCTTCAAAAGTAAGGCTCTATCTGTCTCTCTGGTTGATTGCACCAAATTAGACATAGCAATTGGGTCATATCCCTTTTCCAGGAATCTTTTAGAAAGAATGGTAGCTTGACTATCAAAGGCTTCCACCTCCGTACAGTTTCGTCGTAGTCTTGTAAACTGTCCCTGAGGGACTGCCCTAAGCCAAGGAGCATAGTGGCAGCTATCCAGAGGGATATAAGAGTTTCTGTCTGTTTGAAGAATGTGGTAGTGATGAACCTACTCCCTGAAACAGAAATACTCAGATCCAAAAAATTAACTGTCTCCTGACTGGCCTCAAAGGAGAAAACAATACCTCTGTTATTGGCATTAAGGGATTGCATGAACTCGTGCAATTCTGATTCGCCTCCATCCCATAGGAGGAGGACGTCGTCGATATACCTCGCCCAGAGAACCACCTCCAGTCTCCGGCAAGCATCCACGACGTCCTCCTCCCACTTGGCCATAAAGAGCTTAGCAAGGCTAGGGGCATACTTAGCCCCCATTGCCACACCTCTATCCTGGCGATAAAATTGATTGTCGAACCTGAAGTAGTTATGGCTAGCTGCATACTTCAGCAAAGCCATAACAAATTCAATCTGGCAAGGGTCTAAACCAGAACCTCTATCCAGATAGAATCTGACTGCCTCAAAACCCAAATCATGAGGGATGATGGTATAAAGGGAGGTCACGTCTGCCGTGACCAACCAAAGTCCATTTGTGGGTACCAAACTAGCCAGCATGTTGATGACCTGTCTGGTATCCTTAATGTAGGAAGGTATCGTCCGGACCAAGGGTTGCAAGAAAAAAATCAATATACTTGCCCACCCGGGACGTAACAGAGTCTATACCACTGACTATGGGCCATCCCGGGGGGGCAGGTTTGGTCCTTATGAATCTTCGGGAGATAATAAATCACCGGGGTGCGTGGAGCACACGGCACCAAAAACAATCTCTCCTTCTCATTCAAGATTCCAGCCTGGAGACCCTGATCCACAATAACCTCCAACTCGTTCTTATACTTAAACACTGGGTCCCTACTCAGGGGAGTATAAGTGTCTGAATCGTCAACAATTTGGTGCATCTCCTTTAGGTAATCGCACCTATCGAGGACCACAATCCCCCCCCCCCCTGTCCGCTGGCCTAATTACTAGTGCTTTATTGGAGTAAAGCGACTCCAAACCACTTTCAAGCTCCTTTTGCATTCTAACTTTTTTGATTTTTATCCCTTCCAGGTCCCTCAGAACTACGTCACGGAACACTCTAATACTGGGTGCAAGAGACCCAGGTGGATTGAACAGTGAAGCGTTCGCCAGGTTGGTATGGTGAAACTCTGGTAGGGGACCCGTCTTATCCTTAATTGGATTGGACAAAAAAGGTCTCTTAATGTTCAGTTTTCTTGCGAATTTGTGAACATCCATAAACGTCTGAAACTTGCTCAAGTTTCTAGGAGGAGCATACCTCAGACCTTTATCTAAGAGTCTTTGTTCTGGGTCTGTCAAAATTTGTTGACTAAGATTGAAGATGCCCAACCCTACACCCTCTTTCTTTTTGGCCGACTGGGCCCGCCTCCCCCCTCTTGTTCCCCTCCTTGTCCTAAAGGACCCCATCGGCCTGGATGGCTTCTGGGAAAACCCCAACTGGGGTTGGTCCGATGGTCTGATGGGCCATAGGGCCCAGATTGGCCATAAGGACCATCATATTGGCTGGGGTAATACATCTGAGTATTCCTCTCTGTATTAGATTGACCATATCCCCTATCATTAGATCCAATCCCTCCGGGCCCCAATGAGTCCGACAGGGGAAAGAATCGATTCTGGGTTGGAATATTATATTCCTGGTTATTACTGAACCCATAACCAGGATTTGGGTTCCCCCGACCAAATACTCCACTTTGAGGCGGAATTCTAGCCGGAGTGGAGGCTTGGTTACCAGACTTCGATGTGCGCATCTCCTCGGAACGAGGCTTGGTTTATTATTATGCTTTCCTATATGAGGGGATGACGCATTACGCCGCCCGTGCCCCGAGACGAAGTGACCTATCACGAAACGCGTAGGGCGGACCGAGCGGCGTGGTGACGTCATCCCCTTACTGCTCGATCTCCTAGGACGGGTTTACTCGTCGGTGTCCGGCCGGCGCCGCGAGTTCAAGGCGGTTTCCTTACAACACTGCTGTAAGTGTGTTTTTTTATTTTTATACAATAAACCCCAAAGATTTTACACCAGCGAGGTATCCCTCTCCTTTTTTACATGGTGTCATGCTGCCTTTTTGCTGTGGAAGTTCGTTTGAAGAGTTGGTTATAGGAGTCTATATCATCCAATTGGGAGTACTTGTATGCAGTTTGAGGTCCTCCGTAACAGGGGACCAATACAATCTGGTAAGCTGCTGACCTTTTTTTTGGTGGTGGATATCACTCTTCAGACAAGCACGGTGGAACTTTGGACTTTGTTTATGCACGGGTGTTTTCACTCCAGCATTCATTTTTTGGATTGATTTATTTGTGCACATTTAGATTGACGCCTTGTGCGTCATCTTACAATATATCATTTGCATGGTTTATAAATTTATCACGTTTATATTTATCACCATTTATTGGTTATGTTAATTATGTTTTTAGGTTTGTTTTTTACCAATTGACATATTACCAATAAGGGTCTTATGCACCATATACAGCTCAATTTCTAATTTTAATAGGTTTAGCGCCACTATATATATTTTTCAGCCGAAATGGAATACCTAGGCCGTGGAGAGCAGGGAGGAGATGAAAGATATAAGAACAAATGGGAGAAATGGAGAGTCTTCAAATTGTCAGATAGATATGTACAGGGAATGACAATTAGACAGATAAGATAAAAGGGAGGTAGAGAGATGGGCAGATCAGGGGAGGGGCCGGGGGGAAAAAGGGTAACGGGAAATAGGTAATAGGAAAAAATAAATAAAAATGGAAATATGAATGTTTACACCAATGATGGTGAGTTTTGTATTTGAAATTTTATTTTATTTATTTTTTTATTGCAAAAAGTCAGGGCTCTGGCTGGGCCATTCAAGAACAGTCACAGAGTTGTTGTGAAGCCACTCGTTATTTTAGCTGTGTGCTTAGGGTCATTGTCTTGTTGGAAGGTAAACCTTCGGCCCAGTCTGAGGTCTTGAGCACTCTGGAGAAGGTTTTCGTCCCAGATATTCCTGTACTTGGCCGCATTCATCTTTCCCTCGATTGCAACCAGTCGTCCTGTCCCTGCAGCTGAAAAACACCTCCACAGCATGATGCTGCCACCACCATGCTTCACTGTTGGGACTGTATTGGACAGGTGATGAGCAGTGCCTGGTTTTCTCCACACATACCGCTTAGAATTAAGGCCAAAAATTTATATCTTGGTCTCATCAGACCAGAGAATCTTATTTCTCACCATCTTGGAGTCCTTCAGGTGTTTCTTTTAGCAAACTCCATGCAGGCTTTCATGCGTCTTGCACTGGAGGAGAGGCTTCCGTCGGGCCACTCTGCCATAAAGCCTCGACTGGTGGAGGGCTGCAGTGATGGTTGACTTTCTACAACTTTCTCCCATCTCCCGACTGCATCTCTGGAGCTCAGCCACAGTGATCTTTGGGTTCTTCTTTACCTCTCTCACCAAGGCTCTTCTCCCCCGATCGCTCAGTTTGGCTGGACGGCCAGCTCTAGGAAGGGTTCTGGTCGTCCCAAAGATCTTCCATTTAAGGGTTATGGAGGCCACTGTGCTATTAGGAACCTTAAGTGCAGTAGAAATGTTTTTGTAACCTTGGCCAGATCTGTGCCTTGCCACAATTCTGTCTGAGCTCTTCAGGCAGTTCCTTTGACCTCATGATTCTCATTTGCTCTGACATGCACTGTGAAATGTAAGGTCTTATATAGAAAGTAAGACCAACCATATGTATACAATCTGTGCAAAAAAATTTGAAGAGACTTGCCAACATAGGATAAGGACCCTCCCAGAGGGGAAAGGCACACCGAGACCCATTTTATATATGGGTCAAATGCAAGAGGTGAGCGTATGGTGTGACTGGTGGTGGAGTTCATAAGGTGTCACTATACAAGAACTGGCAATTTTTTTTATATACTCTTATAAAAGAAAATTGGAATTGAATGTGTTCCCTTAAAGAGAGTCTGCGTTACAACCATGTGTTAGATATTATATCAATACTTCCTAACCCACTAGGTTAACTTGACAAATAAATCTGCAGGAAAAATGTGAATGTGAAGGGTCCTAAAATGATCCGTCTCCTGAATTGTATTTATTTTTTAATTACTAATCATTTCTATTAAATGCTATATGCTTTTCAAACACACACACAAAAAAAACTTTCCCCCTACCAACTCGCATACATCCCTTGGTGCAGAAATGTACATGTACAATAATGAAAATTAAATCCATACCAAGTATAAACACATCAGAATATAGATTAAGCAGTATTTAGTGCCCATGTAGTAAACAGTACCATAGATGCATTTTTTTGCTGTAATAATTAAGCGAACAGGTCCAATAGTTTAAAACTGTGTATTATCTTATTTGTAAATGTAAATAATGATGCATACTGAGGTAACATGTTATTTTTTTAATTGTTTTATTAGAAATACATCAACGTCCCATATGATATGCTGTATGATAGATTTACACCAGGGCTCCCATAGCTTTTGAATTTTGTTTGTTGATTGGCCTCGCTGCCATCAAGTTTTTCAAGCTGTAGAGAGATTAACAGATTGACGCCATTTATTGAGATTGGGAGAGGTGAGGAAATACCACTTTTAAGCAATTTGTTTACGTGCCAAAAAAAGTAATCTAGTGATAGCAATGAGTATATGTGGAGTGTATTAGTTCCTCATCAAGTAGACCCATTATACACAATTTGGGATCAGTGTGGAAAAAAGGGAGGACATATTATTTGGGTGTTCATTGATAAGAATCTTTGTCTCCTATGCTCCCATATGGGTTGCCCTGTGCAGTCCTGGCAACATGATTCTCTTGGCACTTATAAAAATCCTATTTTTTTTTTTTTTAACAGCTTACCTGTAAAATCATTTTCTTTGAGTACATCACGGAACACAGAGCTGCATAGTAATAACTGGGAGTACCTCAGTTTTTGTAGCAAAACAATAAGTATCCCAAGAAGAGGGGCGGGAGCCCTGTGTCTCGTGATGTACTCAAAAGGATTTTACAGGTAAGCTGTTCTAAAAATCCTATTTTCTTTTTTGTACATCACAGGACACAGAGCTGCATAGTAATAACTATGTGGGATGTCCCAAAGCAATGCCATATGGGGGGGGGGGGGGGATACCAAGATAAAGCAGGACGCCATCAGACGTGAGGACCTATACTGCGGCCTGCAGCACGCTGCGCCCAAAGGCGATATCCTCTTGCCTTTTTACATCCAACTGATAGAATTTTGTGAATGTATGTACTGCAGACCAGGTTGTGGCCTTGCAGATCTGAGTCATGGAGGCTTGGTGATGCACTGCCCATGAAGCACTAACTGCTCTGGTAGAATGTGCTCTAACTTGAAAAGGTGGAAATCTACCTTTTAAACCATAAGCCTGAATAATAACTTGCAGAATCCATAGAAATAGTAGATTTCGATGCTGCCTGGCCCTTCCGGCAGCACAAACAAAACATCAGTTTTACAAATCTGAGCAGTAGTCTTCAGATAGACCTTAACTGCTCTCACTACATCCAAAGAATGTAATGACTTCTCTTCTGCAGAACTAGGTTCTGGAAAAAAAAGGGAGAACCACATCTTGGTTCAAATGAAACCCTGACACCGCTTTAGGTAGAAAGGTAGGATTAGGACGCAATACCACCTTATCCTTATGAATTAAATACGGCTCTTTACAAGAAAGCAGCCAAGTCTGATACCCTTCTAGCAGAGGATATAGCCACCAGAAAAAAACAATTTCCTAGTCAAATGGACTAAGGGAATATGGTGTAAAGGTTCAAAGGACTGCTTTTGCAACGCCCAAAAAACCTGAATTCAAGTCCCATGGACACAAGGGTGACTTAACTGGCGGATTGATCCACATTACCCCCTGTATAAAGGCCCGAACCAAAGAATGCATAGCCAGCGGTCTTTGAAACAATACCGACAAGGCCGAGAGCGGACCTTTGATAGTACTCAAGGCCAGCTTCAGTTCCACACCCATTTGTAGAAAGGCAAGAAGTCTACCTATGACATACTTTCTAGGATGCCAACCCTTGGCTTCGCACCAAGACACATATGCCTTCCAGACTCTACAATATATGACTCTGGAAGCCGGCTTCTTTGCGTTAATCAGGGTAGAAACTACTGACCCAGAAAGCCCCCCGATTCTTTAGAATGTGGGGTCTGAACAGGCAAACCGTTAAATATTTCGCGTTTGTAAGGAAGGGTGGAATATTGGTCGAGAGCAGGTCTGGACGAGACGGAAGGGTTCATAGATCCCCTGCAGCCATCTTTACGATTCCTGCATACCAGGACCTCCTGGGCCATGCCAGGGCTACCAGAACCACCGGCTCTTCTTCCACCTTGACCCTGCAAAGAAGTCGTGGTAACAGCTGAACTGTGGGGGGGGGGGGGGACGCATAAAATCAGTGAAAACTGATTCCAAGGAGTTACCAATGCATCCGTCCCGTATGCGAGAGGATCCATTGTCCTTGACACAAAGTTGTCCACCTTGTTGAACCTGGATGCCAACAGATCTACGTCCGGGGTCCCCCATCTCTGACATATGGCCAGGAAGATGTCTGGGTGAAGAGGCCACTCCAACTGCTGGCGACTCAAGAAGTCCGCCTGCCAATTCTCTATTCCTGGAATGAAGACAGCAGATATGCAAGGAACATGCCTCTCTGCCCAAGCCAGGATCTTGTTCACCTCCCTCTGGGCTGCGTGACTCCTGGTGCCCCATTGGTGATGGATATAGGCCACTGCCGTGGCATTGTCGGACTGAATCCGGACGGAAAATCCTGTAACTTGCACCGCCAGGCCCTCAGAGCCAGGCATGCTGCCCGAATCTCTAGGATGTTGATGGGAAAAGTCCTCTCGGCTTCGGACCATCTGCCATGGACAGTTCTCTCCTAGGACTGCCCCCCAGCCTGATAGGCAGGCATCTGTTACCACCTTCCAGGTAACCAGAACAAAAAGACTTTCCCTTATGCAGATTTCTGGGCACCAACCACCAACTGAGGCTGACGCACCCTTGGGGTCAGGCACGTTGGGAAGTCCAGAGCTTGGATCTTCTTGTTCCAGGTGGAGAGGATACTGTTTTGCAACAGTCTTTAATGAAATTGGGCATATGGAACGGCTTCAAATGAAGCCACCATCTTCCCCAACACTCTCATGCAAAGACGAATGGAGGGATCTTTCTTCGTCTTGATCGCCTGGACCAGTTCTCTTATAGAGCTGAACTTTGCCTGGGGCAAAAAACAAAACTTTCCTCTGGTCTGTATCTATAACCAGGCCTAAATACTCCAGCCTTTTCACTGGTCGTAGGGATGATTTCTCTAGATTGAGAATCCAAACCAAATACTCCAGATACTTGACTGTGCTGGGCACACCCTGGTTCAAGCAGGCTACAGACTGATCTACTAGTAGCAGATCGTCCAGGTAAGCTAATACGGTTATACCCTGAGCCCTTAGCCTGGCCAGGAGTGGGGTCAGAACCTTTGTAAACACCCGGGGTGCAGTATCCAGACCGAAGGGTAAGGCTACAAAACTGGTAATGATGTTGCTCTACCTCGAACCGCAGGAATCTCTGGTGGGTGGGAAAAATAGGCGTCATTGATGTCGATTGAAGCTAGCAGTTTCTCCCCCCCCCCCCCGCAGATATTTAGGAACCGATTTAGACCTTTGAGATCTAGAATAGGTCTGACATCCCAATTTGGCTTTGGCACTGTAAAGAGATTTGAATAGAATCCCAACCCGTGCTCTTCCGGGGGAATCTTTATGATCACCCCCTGAGACAACAACCGGTCTAAAGCCAGAGAGAGACCTTCTCTTTACTGGATGTTTGGGAACGCTCAATCTCAGAAAACGAGGCGGAGGAAACTCCCGCAACTCTAGTTTGTACAAGAAGTGAAATATAAATGTGCAACCCTTCAAAAAGCAATCACAGTGCCAATATACTCCTATGTATATACACACACACACACACACGAAAAAAACTGGAACAAAGTCCTGTGCTGAAAAAATATCCCCTATATAAGTGCTACTGGTGAGAAAACAAAAAACAAAAGAAAATATAATCCCACAAGCAATCAGCAAAAGAACACCAGAATCAGATGGTATCTCCCTCTTCATGGACTTTCAAAGAGAAAACTCCCTCCAGGTGTCAGCTAATGCAAATCGCTCATGCAGCGAGATAAAGGTTTTAAAATAAAAAGGAAGAAAAATAAAACCTCATGGTGCAGTACTCCTTTCCCAGTGGACGCCTCTTACGACGAAACACCGCGTCGGGTGGAGCTGTTGAACGTGACGTCACTACGCTACAGCTGATCGGCATAGACCGCAGCTGAAGTACCTGTATCGTTTTGTTTGAGCTTGCCGCTTCAATTTGAAAACCTACATGTCATTTTTTTACCCAGGATAAATAAAGGGTATCCTACTTTTTAAGAAGTACTGCACCATGAGGTTTTTATTCCTTTTATTTTAAAACATTTATCTTGCTGCATGAGCTATTTGCATTAGCTGACACCTGGAGGGAGTTTTCTCTTTGAAAGTCCATGAAGAGGGAGATACCATCTGATTTCAGTGTTCTTTTGCTGATTGCTTGTGGGATTACCATACGAGTCTGAGCCCCTATAAATCTCCGTAATAGAGATCCATCTGATCCGGTAAGCTGCCATTTCTTCCATTCTTTACCTGAGCAAGTTGGATGTGGATTTTCGCTTATAGCTGCTTTGAAGATTTTATCACACATACACCAGCAGATGTGGTAGTTCGTCTCGTTTATGAACTAATTCTATTTGGAACTTTATATATTAATTTTCTTTTTCTTTTTTACACAAGTATTTTCTCACCAGTAGCACTTATATAGAGGATATTTTTTTTCAGCACAGGACTTTGTTCCAGTTTTTTTCGTGTGTGTGTATACATAGGAATATATTAGCACTGTGATTGCTTTTTGAAGGGTTGCGCATTTATATTTCACTTCTTGCACATATTTATTTAGCGGTTATTCCAGCTATTATTTGCAGCACCAACTAATTTAATTTTGTCACTAACATACATTATATATATATATATATATATATATATATATATATATATATATATATATATATATATATATATATATATATATATATATATGTGAGCTGCACGATTCTGGGAAAAATGAGAATCGTGATTCTTTTGCTTAGAACAAAAAAAAATAAAAAAGAATTTGCTTGTCGTTTTTACTTTTTTTTTTGCATAATTTTCTTATTTTTAATATTTTTCTTATTCTTTATTTTATTAAATTAATTATTATTATTTATTTTTTTTTATCTTTTTTTTTTCACTTAACTTTATTGCTATCACAAGGAGAAAACAATTCCCTGTGTGATAGCAATTGGAGGAGATAGGTTCTCTTTATTGACCCTGTCACTTCCAAAAACAGTAGTCCTGTCCTGTAGCCCTGTCACAGCTGAGATGGGAAGAGCACAGCTCTCCCCTCACTGTGTACATAGGCGGCAGGGACAGGAGACAGACTCGGCGGCCGGGGGTAGGACGGAGTCCCAAAGACAGAGCCAGCAAAGTGTGGTATGTGGGGGGGGAGAGGGGAGGACGGAAGGCAGCACGCAGTTTCTCCTAGAAAGCAACTCACCGCCCGTATGTTGAAACTGTCTCCGCTCTGCTCGCACACAGCCCCACCTCCTCCTAACCTCGCGCTGTGATAGACAGAACGCATTCCAGCATTGGACCCGCATTCTGTCTATCACAGTGCAGGGTTAGGAGGAGGCGGGGCTGTGTGCGAGCAGAGCGGAAACAGTTTCAATGCATCACGCTCTATGATCCATTTGCGTTCCACGCTGGTTACGTGGAACCGGCGGGGATTTAAGAAAATCGCGGTAATTCAAGATAGAGATCGCGCGGGGGGGGGTGAATCAAAATCGCGATTCTCATACGATTAATCGTGCAGCTCTATATATATATATTATATATACGCGGATTCTTTTACAACTCTAGTTTGTAACCTAGAGACACAGTAGAGATGACCCATCTTTTGGATATATTTGTCCAAATCATCCCCGAACAATCGTTCTCTGTGAAACGGAAAACCAGCCAAAAGCTTCTTGCATGGCGCGTCGGCTGACCAATTTTTCAACCACAGGATTCTACGCATATGCACCAACAGGAGCGTAAGGTGCGAGGCATGATGAATAGAATCCTTAATAGCGTCAACTGCAAAACATAGTGCCCTTGGCAGATCGGCTAAATCTCAGGCTTGCTGGGCAGGAACCATCCTGAGAACCTGCTTAATTTGATCCCTTAGGGATTGACAAATGCCTACCGCTGCCACTGTAGGCTGGGCTACAGCGGTTTTCAGCAAAGATTCCAGCCTTTTATCTGTTGGATCCCTGAACATTGTCCACCGGACAAGTCAGACTTTTATTCACACAGGAGATGGCAGCGTCAATTGCTGGCACACTCCACTTCTTGGTGAATTTCTCTTCCATGGGATAAAGTGCAGAAAATTTCTTAGAAGGAAGAGCGAGCTTATCTGGATGATCCCAATCTTCATATATAAGCTGTTCCAACAAAGGATGGACAGGAAAGGCATGCATGGCCTGCGGGGCTTTAAAAGAACCGAGGGAAGAAACAGACCTTTCAGCTGGTTCAGTTTGTGGCAACTTAAATGCTGAACGAACCATCTCTGTAAAGGGATTGCACTAGCAACTTTTCAGATTGTGAGGCTGAAAAGGGTTCCCCTACAGTAGATACATCAATCTTTCCCTCTTCCTTGTCTGCTGAGTGTGACTTATCCTCTGCCGGCCACTGCTGTTCTGCAGCCTGAGGACTCAGAGCGGGGGAGGGAGACCGTCCGCGCTTCCTACCACCCTGGGAAGAGAATGGGATTAAAGTCGCTAATCGCTCTTCCAGACCCATGAGAGCTGAGGAAAGCCCTTCCTCAGTAACATAGGCAGAGGCTGGGGGGGGTTGGAAGGGGCTACAGCGCCTAAGAGCCCTCACCCTGGTCAGCCACATCTGGTTTCTCCGGAGAGGACGGAACTGTGGAGGCCTGACCAGGATCCTCAGAGCCTGATGGTGATGCTTTTGGAGCCTTTTTTGAGGAATTATTCCCTGCTTTAGCATCCATTGCCCCTGAATTCCTGGAACACATAGTCCCAAACACAAAAGCGGAGGTACTATACCAAATGCATCCACTGCCAAACTATAGTCCAGCCTGAAAGCTGCTATGCTATCCACTGTTCAGCCTGATGCAAGTAAACGCGTCACAAGGAATGCCAGTATCACCCACTCACATGCCCCCAGCGTTTGTGTCCCTCCGACAGCCTGCACCTCCACGAGGTGATGTTTATGTGTGAGAAACAGTCCTGCGCCGTGTGAGGACATGACCGCCGGGGTCACGTACACACTCCGCGCTAAGCCACACCCCCTTTTCCTCCTCCCACATGTTTAAATCTAGCGCGCGCGCTGTTCGGGCCAGCGTGGTGAGAGGAAGGGAAGGGGGAGGGAGACAGCTTCCAGAACCCCCGAGGGGGTAGGAAAAAAGTGGGCGCCCAGCAATCCCCAAATCGGGAGTGCGCCGCCACCTGCATTTAACTGCCAGCAAATTCCCCCTGACATTCCCAGATGGCCAGACTGTACCCAGGAGGAAGCCTTCAGACAGGCTTGCTGAACCTGCCACACACTGAAGACTGACCAGGTATGTTTTCACACCCTCTAGTGGTGAAAATAGGCATGACACTTTACAAAAAAGAAGAAATCCATAAGTGAACCTTAAAAAGTTCCTTAGGAATCTTCACTTACCATTCATGCCGCAGGATTCTGCTGGAAAAAAGAGGATTTTTTTTGTACTCATCGTAAAATCCTTTTCTCTGTCGTCCATGGACGAACACAGCCTCTTAAGTCTTGACAGTTGGGTTATGTTCCTGTTCTATAGGAGAGGACTAGGCAGAACATGATATTTAAATACATGTTACTTTAACAGAGTTGAAAAGCCCCGCCCAGGGGGCGGTCCCCTCCGGACATAACCCTCCGCCCTGTAGTCAGCAGCTCAGTTTGTAAAAAGCAGTACAAACCAAAAAAGGAGGGGTGGGTGCTGTGTCCGTCCATGGACGACAGAGAAAAGGATTTTACGAGTACAAAAAAAAAAACAAAAAAAACAGATTTTCTCTTTTTGTCCATGGACGGACACAGCCTCTTAAGTTTTGACAGGTTTGAGGAGTTGCAACCTCAGTCGCCTGCAAAACTTTGCGGCCGAAGCTAGTATCCGAAGATGCACGCACATCAACCTTGTAAAACTTTGAGAAGGTGTGAACGGAAGACCAGGTCGCCGCCTTACACACTTGTGAGACAGACGCTTGATGTCGGAAAGCCCAAGACGCACCAATTGCCCTACGAATGCGCCGTGACAAGAAAGAGGCGCCCGCCCCTTAAGGGCATAGGCCTGGATGACGGTCTGCCTGATCCACCGAGAAACGGTGGCCGACGAGACCGCCAGGCCCTTCTGCGGACCAGACACCGACACAAACAGTGAGTCAGATCTCCGGAATGGAGCCGTAGCAGACAGGTACACCCGCAAGGCACGTACCACGTCTAAAGAATGCAGTGCAACCTCCTTGGAATGCGATGGCCGAGGACACAAGGATGGAAGTACAAAGTCCTCATTCAGGTGAAAGGCCGAAACCACCTTCGGAAGGAAGGCTGCGGGCGTAGCACCGCTTTATACTTATGGAGGACCAAATATGGGGACTTGCAAGACAAGGCCGCCAATTCAGAAACCCTCCTGACAGATATGATGGCTACCAGGAAGGCCACCTTCTGAAAGAGCGTCAAAAGAGGAATTTCCCTGATGTTCTCAAAAGGAGGTTTCTGAAGCGTCGAGAGCATCAGATTCAAATACCACGGAGGTCGTGGTGGTCGCACCGGAGGAGCCACATGTCGGACCCCTTGCACAAACGTATTCACCAGTGAATGAGCCGCCAGGGGTCGCTGAAAGAAAACAGCCAAGGCTGAAATCTGCCCCTTAATGGTGCTTAAGGCAAGTTTCTGATCCACTCCGCGCTGTAAAAACAGCAGGATCCTGGAAACTGAATAAGCCCATGGACGCAACTCCATGTCCTCACACAGAGATGTAGGCTCTCCACGTGCGATGGTAGATCTTCCTAGAAGAAGACTTCCGTGCCCTCAACATAGTTGAAATGACCGAATCCGACAGGCCTTGGTCCCTTAGTACCTGGCTTTCAATAGCCATGCTGTTAAAGTCAGTGACTGTAAAGCAGGATGAAGAATGGGACCTTGCGAGAGAAGGTCCTCCCGCATTGGCAGTCGCCAGGGTGCATGCGCCACCAGGCGCAAGAGGTCGGCATTCCAGGGACGCCTGGGCCAATTAGAATCACCGGAATTCCCTCCGTCTCTACTCTGCGGAGCAGACGAGGAAGCAACTTCAGTGGGGGAAAGGCATAAATTAGCCGATACTGACCCCATGGGGCCACCAACGCGTCTGCCCAGGGATCTCTGGACCTGGCCACAAACCTCGACACCTTGCGATTGAGCCGAGAAGCCAGGAGATCCACGTCTGGTGTGCCCCATCTCCAGCAAAGGAGTTGAAAAACCTCCGGATGCAACGACCATTCCCTCAGATAGTCCACCTGTCAGTTTTCCACGCCCGGAATGTAAACTGCCAATCCTGACTGACCACTTGGAGAGGCACAGCCTGATCGTCAGTCGTGATCACAATGAAAGGGGAGGAACGACTTCCCGGACCGAAGAGCCGGGGATCTCAGCCACCAACTCAGAGGTCCTGACAAGATGACTTATTTGAAGATCCAGAGACAAAGAAGATCTGTTCCATTAGGAGAGAATCTCCTTCTGCAAGACTCGAGTGTGGATCTGGGCATATGGTACCGCTTCGAAATAGGCTACCATGAGGTCCAGGACTCGCATGCAAAAAATGGAGACGCGACCATTTGCGGAATGTCAACAACTTCACCGCAGTCTGGAGTGTCTGCAACTTTTCCAAAGGAAGAAAGAAAGACTCTGGCCTCTGAGGAGTCCAGAATTAACCCCAGGTACTCTAGTCGCTGGGTCGGTACCAACACCGACTTCTGGAGGTTCAGTATCCAACAAACTCCCAGAGGGTCTGACTGGCTATAGACACGTCCTCTAATTCTGAGCCTGAAGCAGCTCTCAGAAGATAGCCCACGATAATGCCAGAATCGGGGCAAGCACCATGGTGAAAACTCTTGGTGCCGACGCTAGGCCAAAGGGAAGAGCCACAAATTGATAGTGGTCTTCGCCGATCGCAAAGCACAGGAACCTCTGATGCCTGACGCAGATGGGGACATGCAAGTATGCGTCCCTGATATCCAAGGACGCCAGGAAGTCCCCCGGATGGAGCACAGTGACCACCGAACAAATCGATTCCATCTGGAACTTTTGAATCTTTACAAAGGCATTGAGGGCCTTGAGGTCCAAGATTGTAGTCCGTCCAAACAGATTAGAGTAGAATCCCTGAAACCTGTTCTGCGGTGCTAAGGGTAAGATCACCCCGCACCTTAACAAGTCTCGCACTGCCCCTAGCAGGGCAGCCCGACGAGCCGGAAGGAGAGGCAGATTTGAGGGAAAAAAAATCTGTTTGGTGGACAAGAAAGAAACTCGATCTTGTACCCCAAGGTGACCACCTCCGCAGACCCACTGGTCGGAGAGCAGGGAGGTCCACCGAGCTGCAAACCCGCAAAGCCGCCCCCCCACCCAGGAGTCGGGCGGGGGCAAAACTTCATGTGGTAGCAGGCTTGTTTGCTGGCTTGGTGGGCTTGCGCACCCAGGGACGCTTCTGTCCCCCAGCTGGACCTTTGTCCATTCGGGAGGGTCTGCCAGCAGGCCCTGACTGACGAAAATACTATTTTTGCGCGGGAAAGGAGGGCCCCGGCTTACGGCGTGGCTCCTGCCCTTTAGTAGGCTGAGGAAGAAGTGTGCCTTTACCTCCAGTGACATCCTTAATGATGTCGTCCAGTGAGGCACCAAAAAGCCTCCCACCCCGGAAAGGCAAATCTGCCAGAGTTTTATTGGAAGCTTGGTCAGTGGACCCGCATTTTAGCCATATCAGGTGGCGCAATACCACCGCAGATGCAGAAGCCCTGGAGATTAAATGGGCCGCATCCAGGGTTGCATCACAGACGTACACAAGGCCCTGTACCAACTGTTCGGCCAGGGTCACGCATTCAGGAGGAAGCCGATGTTCCTCCACTGTCTGGTGCAATATTTTAGCCCATTCAGTGAGTGTCTGAGACCCCAATGTTGCAGCCAATATAGGCCGCAATGCTGATCCCAGCATGGTGAACATGGAGCGGCTCACCGATTCAGACCTCCTATCAGTAGGGTCCTTAAAAGGCAGGGGTCCCCTCTACCGGGATAGTGGTCACTTTAGTTAACCGAGAGATCAACAACCGGAGGAGAAGCCAATTTTTTCACAAGGCTCTTCAAATGGGTAACGGACCGCCATGCGCTGAGGGACAGCAAAGGACCTCTGCGGCCATTCCCTATCTGAACTTGTAATTCAAAATAAAGGAAAAACCTTAACAGAGCGGGTCGGTTTGTGCGACCCAAAAAAGTGACAGACCTTGCAGTGGAAGTCCCAGCTGTAGCTTCCAACGAGAGTGTCCCTCACAGCATTGATAAGCGCACCCACAAGTGCCCTATTTTGAGATGACCCGGACAAGGGGTCCTCCTCACTGGGAAGGTCCTGGTCCGCATCTTCTGACACACCAGAACCAGGGTCCTGTGCCGCAGCCAGGCCCGAGTCTGAGTCAGAACATTCCCCAGGAGAGGGCGGGGGCGCTTAGTACCACCTTATGCCCACACGCTGCTTCCACCCTGGCAACAAATGACTCCAGGACTGCCGACAAAGTGTCCATGGTAACCGCAGGTGCAGGGGCACCGGTTTCTGCCTCTGGAATGTCTGGGGAAGAAACACCAGCTTCTGACTCCATATTGCCCACCGACAGCCCTTAGGGACCAAGTCAAGACACCCGACACAAAAATTGTCCACCCTCCTTGCTGCACTGACCAGGGGGGTACCCAGGGAACTCACCACCCAGCAAGAGACTGTTCAGCGCCGCTTCCCGCTCTCCATCCACACACAGCGTGTGTCTGATGAACTCTGAGGTGAATAGCGCAGTTTGCGCTGTTTAGGAAGCCAGCCAGCACTAGAGGCCAAAACCCACTCCAAAATGGCTGTCAGGCACCTCAGAGAATAGCACGCAGACCACAAGAGAATGGCCACCCGCAATGCAGACCTGCGTCACAGCAAAATGGCCGCCAATTGTATTTTTCAATGCAATACACAGGCAACAGAAAAATGTCGCCTAAACAAGCGAGGTGGACGAGAAAGCCGCAGCCTTTAGGCAGCGCAGCGAGCCCCGCAAGGGGAGGAGGAAAAAAGGGAGAGGGGGACAGACCTACAACCGTGCAGTACAAAGTAGCAGTCGGCCTGGTCCACTGTGACTGAGACAGCAAGCAGCCCGGTCATATGTGAACCCTGGAGCAATAGCTCACCGGCCACCCCTGGAGCCATGGGGTATGTCGTGGCCGACCCAGCGCGTAGCTAAGGCCTGCTCACGCTCGATGGCCGGACTGGGGGGGGGGGGCGGGGGACTACAAGGATCTATATTATCCAGCCTATCACCCAGTCGGCAGTTGATAGATTTCTTAAAATAAAATCATAAAAAAATAAAAATTTCTTACGGACCCTGGGCACAAAAGGGAGCCAGGTCCTTCTCTACTAGGCAGAAAAAATTTGAGCTGCTGACTGCAGGGCGAAGGTTTATGTCCAAAGGGCAAGGCTGCTCAACTCTGTTAAAGTAACATGTATTTAAAAATATCTAACATGTTCTGCCTAGTCCTCTCCTATAGAACAGGAACATAACCCAACTGTCAAGACTTAAGAGGCTGTGTCCGTCCATGGACGAAAAGAGAAAACAGTCTGATCCAACCTTCATCCATCATGGCGGGCAATTTCTCTGACCTTCAGGGACCGGGGCCTTCCAGAACTTCCACTGCCCTGGACCTGTATTGCACCCAGCCAGACAAAAATCTTTGGTATCTGATATATAACCAAAGCACTGGTTTCAGCCCTCCTAGGAGGAACATTACAGGCAAAACCTCATTTTTCTTACTCGAGGCCCGGGTACCATCCACTTTGGCCTTAATGGCACTTTGGATGGATCCAGTTTGTAAAGCTTGCTTGATCCCGAAGGACCCTCTAGCGGAGCTCATCAAAGTATTTCCTTAACTGTGACCAGCATCTTAGACACTGGCAAAAAAACTGAGGTACTCCCAGTATGGGAGGGGACTTTCTGTCTTGGGTGTGCCAGTATCCATCACCTGCAGGTGGCCTATATACAGTACCCACATAGTTAATACTATGCAGCTCTATGTCCCGTGATGTACGAAAAAAAGTACCAGTTACTTACCGGTAATGGTCTTTCTGGTAAGTCTTCCAGGACGACACAATGAGAGATGACTGGTCCACCTGACAGGAAACACAATCAAATAGGTTAAAACCCCACCCCCTCCCTGTGCTCCTCAGTTTGTGAAAAAGTACTCCACACTAGTGCACGAGAGTAAAAACAACATACCACAACAACTCATATATATATAAATAACAATATACTTAACCAGAGCGGTGGGAAGTAGGCCTGCCATCCTGGAAGACTTACCAGAAAGACCATTACCGGTAAGTAACTTTTCTCAAGACGTCTTCCAGGACGGCACAATGAGAGAGAAGCAAGTAACTTGCAGGCCTACCTTAGGGTGGGACGACAGCTTGCAGGACCTTCCTACCAAATGAGAGGCCCTGAGGCGACAGCAACTCCACTCTATAATGTTTCAAAAAAGTGTTCTGGCTTGACCATGTCGCAGCTTGGCAGATTTGTTCGACCGAAGCTCCGGCCTTTCTGCCCAGGAGGTCGCCAGAGACCGAGTGGAATGTGCCTTAACCTTCGGGGCTGTTCTAGCAGCTTGGTCATAAGCTAGGGAGATTGCTTGTTTTATCCACCTATCTATGGTTACTCTAGAAGCCTGTTGGCCCTTTTTCTGACCAGAAAAATTAATAAATAAGTGGCTGGATTTTCTGAAAACGCTAACTCCATCCAAATAAGAAAGCAGACACCGTCAGACATCCAAACAATGAAAGGAAGCCTCCCTTTCATTCTGGGGATTGGAACAAAAAGAAGGGAGTATTATTTCCTGTGTTCTATGAAATTTTGATACTACCTTGGGAAGGTACAGGGGGTCCTGAGAACAACCCTGTCATCAAATAAACAAAAAAATGGCTCTTTAATTGACAGAGCCTGCATGTCCCCTACTCTTTTGGCTGTCGTTATCGCCAGAAGAAAGGTAAACTTAACTGTGAGAAGTTGAACAGAAATACTGTCCAAAGGCTCAAACGGAGCCTTAGTTAACTGTTCTAGAACCAAGGAGAGATCCCAGGGTGGAACTCTAGAAATCTGTACTGGGGACATTCTATCCCTAGCCGACAAGAATCTTTTAATCAAAAGGGTCCAGAGATAATCTTCTGTCTAGGAAGTAAGATAAGGCTGCTACCTGAACTCTTAGTGTCTTGGTAGCCTGCCCCAAATCAACTCCATCCTGGAGAAATTCCAGGATGACCGAAGTTTCCTGTTGGGAAAACTCTTTCTCTAAACACCAGCGAGAGAAGACCCCCCACACCTTAGCATAAATACGCCTGGTGACCTCCTTTCTACTAGAGAGGAGAGTGGTGATCACTCTCTCTGAACAGCCCTTCTCCCGCAGGTTCTGCCTTTCAAGCACCAGGCCGTCAGTTTGAAGAAGCTGGGCTCTGGGTGGAAGACCGGACCCTGATGCAGAAGGTCTGACCGAACTGGTAGGCGGAGAGGGGGAGCTACAGACCAGTTCTCCAGAGTGGGAAACCAGGCTCTCTTGGGCCACCAGGGGGTGACCAAAATGAGACGGCTTTCTGAGAGGTCCAGCTTCTGCAGGATCCTCGGAATCAGACCCAGAGGGGGAAATGCATAGGCCAGACGAAAATTCCACACCTGGGCCAGCGCATCCACTCCCTCTGAGCCCCATTCCCGGGTCAGGGAAAATAATCTCTCTAGCTTTCTGTTTTCCCTGCGGGCGAAGAGGTCTATCTCCGGTTTGCCGAACTGTTGGCACACCAGATCGAACACCTCTGGGTTCAACTCCCATTCTCCCTGGAGAATTGGGTGGCGACTTAAATAGTCTGCCTCTACGTTGTGAACCCCTTTTATGTGAACCGCTGTGATGGAGGGAATCCGGAGCTCTGCCCAGCTCAGGATCTCCAGAGACAAGGCCAGAAGGGTACACGACCTGGTACCTCCCTGATGGTTCAGGAATGCCACCGTGGTGGCATTGTCGGATAGAACCTGGCCCTCTCGGCCCTTGACTCTCTCCTCGAAGGCCCTTAGGGCCTCCCGGACCGCCAATAACTCCCGGAGGTTTGAGGAGGCGCCCCTCTGATCCCGGTTCCAGGAACCCTGAGCTCGCCTAAGTGAGCCCCCCAACCCCAGGCGCTTGCGTCTGTGGTTATCCTGAGAGGGTTGGTCTGAGTCCACAGACAACCCACCTGCAAATTCTGAGGAAGGAGCCACCACCTCAGAGACTCCTTTGCTACAACTGGGATGGGGACCCTGTAGTCTAGAGATTCCCTTGTTCCGTCCCAAGAGGATAGAAGGAATTTTTGGAGAGGTCTGGAGTGGAGCTGAGCCCACGGCACCACTGGGATGCAAGAGGTCATTAGACCCAGCACCCGCATGATGCTTCTGAAGGAGGATTCCTCTGCTTCCAACATAGACCTGACCGTTGTCACAAGACTCTGAAACTTGTCCTGGGGTAAAACAAGTTTCCTTTCCAAGGAATCCACTAGGAACCCTAAGTAAAGTTTCTTCTGTTCTGGGACCATCGAGGATTTTTCTTTGTTGATGATCCACCCCAGGGTTTCCAAGGCGCTCACGACTTTGGTAAGGTCTGCGAGAAGGAGCTCTCGACTCTGATTGTAGAGAAGCAGATCGTCGAGGTAGGGGACTACTGCTATACCCTGCAGGTGCAGGTAAGCGATTACCTCTGCCATGATCTTTGTAAAGACTCTTGGACTGGAGGTCAGTCTGAAGGGAAGTGCAGCAAACTGCCAATGCTGCACTCCCTGGGCAGAGGTGATTGCAAACCTGAGGAAAGACTGATGTGCCGGGAATATCGGGACGTGGAGATAGGCGTCCTTTAGGTCAATGGTCACCATGAACACCCCCCTCAGAAGGAGCTTTCTGAGTGTACACGCTCTCCATCCGAAACCTCTTGTGACGCAGACAAGCGTTTAAAGGTCTCAGGTTTATTATAAGCCGATGCTTCCCTGGCAGCTTTGGGACAACAAAAATATGGGAATAGACACCCATACCTTGTTGTTCTGTAGGTACCGGGATAACTACTCCCTGCCTTTCCAGTTCTGAGACATTCTGTACCAGACCTGCAGCTTTTAAGGGGTCCCTGGGTAGGTGTGTTACCAGAAACTTCGGGGGAGGGGAGTGAAGGAACTCTAGTTTGTAGCCCTCTTAAAATTCGGAGGACATGGGGGCTCCGAGTTAGGCTTTCCCACCTGGGGAGAAACTGGGAAAGCCTTCCCCCTACCCTTACGTCACTTAGGAGTTCTTGTCATTAGGCTTTTGGCTGGAGAAAAGGATACCTCCCTTCTGTTTGTCCTTGCCAGCACTCCACCTCCTAGTATTGACAGGTCTTTTGTCTGAAGACCGGTTCTTACCCTGGGGGCCTCGAAAAAACCTCCTTTTTTCCCCTTTTAGGTTTGGTAGGAAATTTCTTGCCCTTTTCGGTGGACCTTGACAGGGCTTGGTCAAGTCCTGTACCGAAAAGAAGGGAGACCTCAAATGGGAGACCACATAAACGGGTCTTGGATGCACTATCACCATCCCAGGTTTTGACCCATACAGCTCTTCTTGCAGAGTTTAAGAGGGCTCCAGTCTTTGCGGTGGTTCTTACGGTTTCTACCGCTGCATCCGCTAGGTACGCCACCGCACTACCTATTAGTTGCAACGACTCCAAGACTTCCTTGGATTTGGAAGTACCTGAAACGTGGTCCATTAATTTGGAGATCCATGAATCCGCATTCCTGGCTACGCATGCTGAAGCCAGTGCCGGGCTCATGGCTACCGCATTAGCTTCCCAGGCCCTCCGCAAGGTTGTCTCAGCACGCCGGTCTGATCTTTGAGGTTACCAGTATCCTCAAAGGAGAGGTCTGACTGTTTGGATACCTGGGCTAACGAGGCATCCAATCTGGGTGTTTTGAAGAACCTATCTTCATCTTCCTCCTTAAAGGGGCACCTACGCTTCCACGTTTTTGGTCTTAGAAGCTTCCTTTCAGGATCTTTCCACTCTTGAAGGATGATATCCTTCAGTGTCTGGTGGACGGGGAAGGTTCTGGGTTGAGACTTCAACAAACCCCGGTACATTCTATCCTGTGCGGAAACCTGTTCCGCTGGCTCCTGGATCTCCTCGGAAGCGTAAATCGCCCCAAGGAGGCCCTCCAAATCGTCGGCCGAGAAAATGTGCCTTCCTGGCCTGGAGCCTATCAACCAGACCCTCATCAGATACTTCCCTATCCGAGATATCTGAATCCTCCGGCTCTGAACCCTGTACAGATAAGGATTTTTGAAGCTCCGGACGCCTTTTAACCACCCTGGGAGTCAAGGAGCTCTCCTGAGAGGAAGAGCCCCCCCCCCACTTGTCTGAGGCTCCGGCTCCCTAGACCCGAGTGAGGACTGAAATTCCTTAAGTGTGGTCAGCATCTGGGTCTGGACAGAAAGGAAGTCTTTCATGACCTGAGATGTTTCTTTTCCAGCCAATTTCTGAATGCATTTAAGGCAAAAAGGTCTGGAATAATCTGGAGGCAACCTATCGTTGCAGTAGCCACATCTTTTGAGGCGAGCAGGGGTTTTAGAGGGAGGGCTGGCAGCCCCCTGGGCAGTGACGTCCCCTCCTGCAGAAAAAATATACACAGGTATAATTTAAGTACCAAACGCCCCTGTGCTGAGCAAAAAGGGAAGAGTCGGGGTAAATGCCCCATCTTAACCCCTGCTGGCTGGGTAGGACTCACCTCCTGTGGCCTCCTCTGTAGCCTTGGCTGCACCGGGCCTTTCCTCATGCTCCATGCGCCGTCCGGGCTCGAACTATGCAGCGTAGAGCAAACAGGAGGAATGGGCGCCTCTTTTCCTGGCAATCGTTATGGAGGAGGCTGGATGAAAGGATGCTGGCCGTCGCCATCTTGCCGTAGACCGGAACCGGAAGTGGTGCGGCACGCGGTGACGTCATTCCGAGCGCTAGAGGAGGAAACCAAGGTGTCCTCCAGGCAATGGGAAGATGGCGCCGCACATGCCTGAACGGCGCCGACAGCCAGAACAGCTCTGAACAAGCTGAGTTCACCCCCGGCCTCCGCGAGAGACCTGCCAGCCCCCCCTCCAGAGTGGACACCCAAACAGGTGGGGGGGGGGAAAGGAGGAACGTATGGCCCCTGAAGCTTCCAGGTACACCTGCACCTTAGGGCTTCAGAAAACTCAGGGGGGTTCTTCAAGCTATCCCCTCCCCCCCCCGAGCATGCAAAAAACAAAGGGGACCCCCCAGGAAGGATGAGCCCGTCCTGCTAGGTCCAGAGGCTTCCTAAGCGTTCAACCTAGGTCCCAGGGGGAGACCTCCAGCACCAGGCCTTAGGTCTTAGAAAAAAACAAGCGTTTCGCTGTGGGGAAACACAATCAAAAACTGAGGAGCACAGGGAGGGGTGGGGTTTTAACCTCTTTGATTGTGTTTCCTGTCAGGTGAACCAGTCATCTCTCATTGTGCTGTCCTGGAAGACGTCTTGAGAAAGAAACCTTTTGAACCTCATCAGTGACATTCCCATTTCCACTCTCTCACAAGGTTGCGTTTCTGTTACCCATGTGAGGCGAGTGAACAGGAAGCCTTGTACCAAAGAGCCATTTCTGGTCTTAAAACAAGGACAAGGTGGGGGAGGTGTGAGGGGATGGGGAGGAGCCTCTGCACGTAGCGCTCTGAGCCGAATGCCAGCCCCTCGCTACCATCCACCCACCTGAGATTCGCGCCGACGATGTGAGGCTAACCCCGGGGGAGAGGAGAGGGAGAGCCGTGTTCAGGCCGTCTGCATGGCGGACCGCGCTGGGAGCATGAGAGAGCTTAAGACCGAGCACGGCACCCGCTCTCCCCCCCCTGGATGGTATGGCGCTCTCTCCCGGCAGTTAGTTTGGGGCTCTGAGTAGCACTAGCCATCTCCCCTCCTTGCCTTCCTAGCCCCCCTTCCCCATGACACGGACACACTGCGGGCATCTAAAAGGTCTTGGAGAGCTGCTGCTGAAGGGCTGACCAACGGGAATTGCTATGCCGGAGACGGACTGCCCCCCCCGCTTGTTCTTTTGAATATACCGCTGCTGCTTTAAAGGATACGGAGGCTGGGTGGATACATCTCCCCTCACAAAGGAGCCAACAGTGTAGCAGGTATCATGGATGTCGACAGACCCCCTCTAACTGCTCCCCTTCTACCCCCCCTCTCGGGCTGAGAGGAAGAGTTCCACAAGGAGGTGGTAATGTAAAAACATAAAACGCTATGAAAATAAATGCACCTAGTGAATGAACTGTCTGAATAGAATAGAACTGACTGAGAGAACCGCCGGTACTTGTTCATTTTTTGGAGCTGTCCATCAGTGTTGCGGTGTTCACTGACATTTTTTCTGTGCGCCTTTTGCGTTTTTTTTTTTTTTGCTTTTTTGGTGCTTGTTCTATTCCTCTCCTAAAAACTCTGACATTTTAAACCTGCCATTACTTACCATTACCTGTTACCAAAGACTGCTTTTAGGCCCTGGGAAATACCAGAAGCTGTTACTGCGAGAACTGCCGATGCTTGCATACCTGCTTACCTGCCCAACGGCTTATCAGTGGTGCTGCGCTTTTTTTTTTTTGCGATCTCCCGTTTTTTTTTCTCCCTTTCTTATAAAATGCTGAATTGTTTCGCTACATGTCAGCAGACGAGCATGACGGAGGCCGGACATAGCAGCCCCAGGCAGACAATTACAACACGTACGAGGGCAGCTAAGCCCAAATTGACAGATGAAGAAACGAAAGGAGGGAAGGCCAATGACACATTCGTCACACGGATAAGAAACAGGGGGAATAACTCCCAAGGAAGTGGCGAAACACAAAACGGGGATTTGAAAAAGAAAGTAGGGGTGACCGCAGAGCTCAGAGAAGATTGCTGACTGAGGCGCTGACCAAAATGGAAACTGAAAGCAGATATAGCGGCAGTAAGAACAGATATTGGGCAGGTACTTGGGCGAGTAGAAGAAATAGAGGAGAGAATAGATAAATATGATCAAAGATTGGAGGAAATAAATATACAAATGGAATCTCTGAAAAAAAATCAATAAAAATGGCTTCTATATAAAATGGAAAACCAGGAAAATAGAAGCTGAAGGAAAAACCCTAAGGATAAGAGGCATACCAGAGAAAAACACAAAAACGAGGAACTACCAAAGGTGATGCAGGAACCGTTTAATCCCATGTTGGGGAGGGATATAGCAGAAGAGCTGAAATTTGATAGAGTACACAGGATTATAAGATATCAAGCCCAAGCGGATGATAATCCTAGAGATGTCATAATAAGGTTCCATTATTATAAACAGAAAGCTAAAATTATGGACAGTATACAGAAGATGACAGGAATTCCATATGAAGGAACCGAATTGCAATTTTTTTTAGATCCATCAGCAGAGACTCTGGCAAGGAGGAGACTCCTTAAACCTTTAACAGAACAGATGCGGACTATGAATGTGTCATACCAGTGGGGATTTCCAGCATGTCTGAAGGGGAAAAAAAAAAAAAAAAAAAGAAGAAGGATGGTCGCAGTGCAGTACTGAGATTCCCCAAAGACCTCCAAGACTTTTGTAACAAGCTGGATTTCCAACTCCTGGCTTTACCGGGTTGGGAGGAGAATAATGGAGCAAGATTGCCCCGAAGCAATATGCAGTGGACCCACAGCCGGAGGGAGGGAGAGGGGGGGGTAGAGTGGGAGCAATGTAGGCCCTCTGAGAAAATGCTAGTACAGAGAAATAATATAAGTACTCAGAGAGTCCCAAGATAGGAGAAATAGAAACTGCAAATCAGAGTAAAGAAGGAAAACAAAAAGTGGGGGGGGGTGTTGGACTGGTTGGGGGGCTGGAGACTTGGGAGGTAACACCCCTATCGATGTAGATGCCGTCAGACCCATGCAAAGGACAAATATGAAATTTGTTCATCCTCCAATAGGAAGGGGGGTGGTTTCCCCATTTTTTTTTGGGGGGGGGGATTTCATTCTCTGGCTCCCCCCCCCCGTATCTCCCTCTCTCCCGACGGGGCCTTCGGAGCCACCGGGGGAGGGGGAGAGTGAGAAAGGACAGTCATTTTCAACCTAAGTAATGACCACACTGAATGTGTAGTAACATATAATGTAAGAGGTTTAAATTCCCCAGGGAAAAAGTTTGCGGTAAATAAGGAATTACATTATTATGGGGTGAACGTGGCTTGCCTTCAGGAAACACATATCACACACTTCTCGGGGAGCAGGCTGACCTCTCGGTTTTTCCCTACATGGTTTTACGGGGACTCAATCTCAAAGCACTCGCGGGGGGTGGCTATAGGGTTCGATAGTAACACAGCGTTTGTGGTAAGGGAGCAGCTGGCTGACCCAGAGGGAAGATTCCTTTTTATAAAAAGAAAATTATTTAGTATGGATTGCACGGTAGAAAACATATACTCCCCAAATAGAGATCCAGATAGTTTTTTCAAAGTTTTCCTCAGGAACCTATCAAAATTCAAAGAAGGGAAATTGATAGTTGGAGGAGATTTTAACCTATGTATGGATCCACAGGTAGATATCAAAAAGGTGGAGGTTTGTGTAATAAATCTGTTGCGACTTAGCCAACATCCCTAACATAGAATACAAAAGTTTCCCCTCAAGGGCAGGACTTTATAGGCATAGATTGTATAGATCCATAGGTAGACACTACGGGAGGGCTTTCTCGTTTGGCAGTGCAGAGGCAGAATAAGATAAGGAAATTATTACTAGAGTACCAGCTGGTGGATGCTTGGAGGATTAGACAGCCAGATGCCCGGGATTACACATTTTACTCGTCAGTACATGGGTCATTTTCAAGAATAGACTATGTGCTAATAGAACACCAGCTGCTCTCTTCCCTTAAAAACATTGAGATAAAATTAACCTCTCGCTCAGATCATGCCCCAGTAATAGCCCAACTAGAAATAACATCAGGGCCCCCTTTGGGGAGGGGGTGGAAAATGAATGACTCTCTGATTCAAGACCCTGAGGTGAACATGAGGATAGAGCGGGAGTTAGAGGAATTCTCTCTCACCAATGATACACCAGAAATCTCAAGGGGCACCCTGTGGGAAGCCCATAAAGCTTATATCAGGGGTATATTAAGTATTGGAGCACAGAAGAAAAAAAAAAAAAAAAAAAGAAGGAAGCACTGGTGAAACTAATAGAGCAGGAGAAAAAAAAAGCAGTTAGTTTCTTACCGGTAACTCTGTTTCCAGTAGTCTTTCAAGGCAGCCCTTGAGAGATGGAGCTCCTCCTGACAATCAGGAAACACATTGCCAATAATTTTCCTCCCCTTAAGAGGCGGTCCCTCAGGTCCCTGGTCAGTCATCCCCGAGAACCGAAAGCCGGAATCTGAAACATAATACACAACACAAGCCCACAAGGTTAGACATTTTAGGGTGGGATCGTGCTGCCTGGGAAGACTACTGGAAACAGAGTTACCGGTAAGAAACTAACTCTGCTTTTCCCCCAGTCGTCTTCCAAGTCAGCCCTTGAGAGGATAACCAAGAATGCAACAGATCTAGGGTGGGACAACGGCTTGGAGGACTTTCCTACCAAAAGCCTGGTCCTGGCTGGAAATCAGATCCAGTCTAATGCTGAACAAAGGTCGAGAATCTTGACCAGGTTGCAGCCCTGCAGATTTGTTCTGGAGTGGCTCCTGCCCTTTCTGCCCAAGAGGCTGCTGAAGCCCTTGTTGAATGAGCTTTAAGTTCTTTTGGCGGTGTTATCTCCATGACACTGTAGCACTCTAGTATGGCTGCCTTGATCCATCTGGCTATTGTCTTTTAAGATGCTTGTTTACCCTTCAGTTGGCCTGCGTACAAGACAAATAGAGCATCTGATGTTCTGAATTCATTGGTAACTTCTAAATATTGAAGTAGACACCTTCTGACATCAAGACAACTTAGTTCTTGCTCTTTGCTGTTTGGTGAACTGCAAAATGAAGGTAAGACTATATCCTGGGATTTATGAAAAGTTGACGTCACTTTTGGAGTAAATCCCGGATCCGGTAATCTTTAGAAAAGGCTCTCTAACAGATAGAGCCTGTATTTCTCCTATCCTACGTGCCGTTGTGATGGTTACGACGAAAAACGGTTTTGAGAATCAATAGTCTTAAAGATGCATCTTTTAGCAGCTCGAAGGGAGGTTTGATGATCCCCCGAGCACCGACAAATCCCATGTGGGACATTGTGTCTTGGGCTTTTTGTACTTTGCTAATGCCCTGCAAAAATGAGAGACCAATGGGTCCTCTTGTAGTGTCTGTTCCAGATACACAGACAGCGCTGCAATCTGAACCTTCAGTGTACTTAGCGCTAACCATTTATCAGCACCTTGCTGTAAAAATTCAAGGATGGTCGGTGTATCCATTTTTAGTCTTTTGTATTCAGTGCACCAACTGTTAAACTTCCTCCAGGTAGAAGCCACGGCTCTTCTGCCGAGAGACTGAGGAGTTGAGAACCAGGCTCTCTTGGGCCAGTATGGTGCGATCAGAATAAGTTTGGTCTGTTCCTGTAGAAACTACTTTACCACCCGTGGAATCAGATGAACCGGAGGGAAGGCATAGCATATTTTGAAGTTCCAAGGATTGGAGAGCATCAATCCCTAGAGGCGGATCTTGCTGGTTTAGTGAGAAGAAACGCTTTACCTGAGCATTTTTCCGAGAGGCAAACAGGTCTATGCTTGGAACTCCCCAGCAGGCTGTAATTTCCCTGAACACCTCCGGGTGTAGTACCCATTCCTCTTGGGAGATCGCCTGGCGGCTGAGGAAGTCCGCTACTTGGTTGTCTTCCCCTTTTAGATGGACTGCTCCCAGTGACAGCAGGTTCCCTTCTGCCCATCGGCATATTTGATTGAAGATGTGGCTTAGGGATGGGCTTCTTGTGCCCCCTTGCTTGTTCACATAAGCCATGGCTGTGGTGTTGTCCGAAAGTATCAGGATGTGACGACTTTTTAGCTGGTTCTGAAAGAATTCTATGGCCTTGGCCATCGCCATAAGCTCTCTCCAGTTTGAGGATGCCTTGGCTTCTTCCGGGGACCATCTCCCCTGAGCAGGTTGCCTTGCAAGGCGAGCTCCCCAACCCCAACTGCTTGCGTCTGTGGTCAATTTCCGCAAGATCGGAAATAACCAAGCCAGACCCCGATTTAAAATTTGTGTGGACCCTCCACGGATGTCGGGAGTAATACCGACCTGTCCAGATCTTCTTTGGTTTCTTAAGAGAAATATTTGAAGTGGTCTTTGATGGTACTTTGCCCACTGGACTGCTGGTATTGATGTCATCAGACCCAGAACCAACATCAGCTCCCTGATGGTTATCAGGAGGTTGTTCTGTATAGAACTCACCCTCTTGATGAGGTTTTGGATCTTCTCCTTTGGTAAGGACGTCTTCTGCTCTATGGAGTGGAGTCGATGCCCCAGGAACCGGATGTTCTGAGGTGGACACAAGTTTGACTTTAAGTTTAGGATCCAGCCTAGTGACTTCAACCACAGTTGCGCTTCGGTGAGATCTTTTACCAGCTACGCTTCCGATGGTGCTGCGAACAGTAGGTCGTCCAAGTATGGTATCACGGTCATCTTCAACCTTAGGAGGGGGCCAGAGCTTCCGCTAACACCTTGGCGCATATCCTTGGAGACGAGGATAACCCGAAAGGAAGAGCTCTTCTCTGGAAGTGGTATTCCTTTCCCTCTATCTCCACCGCTAACATTAGGATATCTCTGGGACTCATCTCGGATGGGAATGTGATGATATGCGTCCCTGAGATCCATGGTCGCCATGAACGTTTCTGGTTGCAGGACGTTCTTGACTGAAAATATGGATTCCATGCAAAAAAAAATTGTATTGAATCGCTTGGTTCAAGGGCTTTAGATTTAGTATTAATCGAAACTTCCCGGAATGTTTTTTGATCACGAAAACGAGAGTAAAAACCTTTTTTCCTTCTCTGGGACTGGAGTAAGGACCTTCTGGTCCACCATCTCCCCTAGCAACAGTGGAATAGCCTTGGCTTTTTCCGGATCCCTGGGAAGTTTTGTTAATAGAAATCGCTCTGGAGGATGAAAATTGAATTCCAGGGAGTAGCCCCTGGCGATAATGTCCAAAATAAATTGATTGGCTGTCGTCTTCTGCCATTGAGGTAGGAAGGTAGCCAGTCTTCCCCCTACTGGCACTTTGTCACTGTTTGGTGGTTTGGTTAGAAGAACCAAAGAGGACATTACTCTTTGGTTTCCCTTTGTGACCCGTCAAGTTTTTCTTAGGGTACTCTTTTCTTCTTGGGGACGATCTCTTCATCCACGAAAAAACTGTGGAGGCTTGCATTTTTCAGCAGGAAAGGTTTTCTTCCCATCTGCCGTTCTTTCCAAGGCCTCGTCTAGGCCTGAACCAAAAAGAAAATCACCAGTAAATGGGAGATTGCACGACCTCGTTTTGGATGCAGAATCGCCTGTCCAGGTTTTTTATCCAAATCGCACGTCTTGCTGCGACAGCTAGTCTTCCTGACCTTGCCGCTAGTTTGACGGACTCTGCGGATGCATCCGCAAAGTAGCCAACTGCCTTGGAGAGAACTGAAAGTGTCTTCAGAATCTCCTCCCTAGGCGTTCCATTTTTTAATATGGTCTTGCAGCTGTGAGAGCCAAAACTCTAGGTTTCTTGACACGCAAGTGGTGGCAAGCGATGGCTTCAGACTGGCGACACTTGTCTCCCAAGCTCTTTTTAAGATGAGGTCGCCCCTCTTATCCATGGCATCTTTTAGGTGTCCTATATCTTCAAAAGCCAACGAAGATTTTTTAGAAACCTTGGAAAGTGACGCATCCAATTTGGGATTTTTGTTCCACACTACTGTGAATCGTCACTGAAAGGAAACAGTTTCTTGTGACTGGCCGCAAAGAATGGTTTCTTTTCTGGGTCTGCCCATTCGTTTTTCACGGTGTCTGACATCACCGGATGAACTGGGAATACTTTGGATTTTTTCTTCCTTAGACCTTAGTACATCAGGTCATGTTTGGAAGGAAGTTCCTTTTCCTGCTCAATATCCCAAGTCACATATATAGCCCCAAGCAAGTCATCCACATCTTCTAGAGAAAATTTGTATTTGGGTCCCCCTTCTTTCTTCTCTCCCCTCTTCCTGCTCTGAGTCTGAGCTGTCAGTGGCCAGAACGCTAGCTGCGCTGCTGCCCACTCTCTCCCTCACCGACTCATGGAACCCTGAGGCGAATTCTGATCTAGGTGTGGCCATGGGAGCGGAACTTCCAGAAGGAACTGCTGGAGGTTTAACCTCTAATGAATTTTTTGAGATCCTTACAAAAATAGGATTTTTATAACAGCTTACCTGTAAAATCCTTTTCTTGGAGTACATCACGGGACACAGAGCGGCATAGTCATTACTATGTGGGTTATATAGATACCTTCAGGTGCTGGCACTGGCAACTTCCAAAACCGGAAGTACCCTCCCCTATATAAGCCCCTCCCATCCGGGAGTACCTCAGTTTTGTAGCAAAGCAATAAGTGTCCCCAAAAGAGGGGTGGGAGCTCTGTGTCCCGTGATGTACTCCAAGAAAAGGATTTTACAAGTAAGCCGTTATAAAAATCCTATTTTCTTTCTCGTACATCACGGGACACAGAGCGGCATAGTCATTACTATGTGGGATGTCCTAAAGCAATGCCCAATGAGGGGGGGGGATACACCATACATAAGCTGAGCGCTATCAGACATGAGGATCTTTTGCGGCCTGCAACACACTGCGCCCAAAGGAGACATCCTCCTGACTTCTAACGTCCACCTGGTAGAACCTAGTAAACGTGTGTACTGAAGACCATGTTGCGGCCTTACAGATTTCAGCCAGGGAGGCCTGGTGATGCACTGCCCATGAAGTTCCAACTGCTCTCGTGGAGTGCGCCCTAACTTTGAACGGAGGCGGTCTCCTTCTCAAGCCATAGGCTTGCATTATGACCTGTCGAATCCACTTGGCTAAAGTAGATTTTGACGCTGCCTGACCCCTTCTGGGGCCTTCCGGCAGAATAAACAAAGTATCCGTTCTGCGAATCTGAGCAGTGGCTTTTAGATAAGCTTTAACTGCTCTTACTACATCCAAAGAATGTAATAATTTTTTCCTCTACTGAACTAGGTTTGGGGAAAAAAGAAGGAAGAACCACATCTTGGTTCAAATGAAACCTCGATACCACCTTCGGAAGAAAGGTTGGATGAGGACGTAACACTACTCTGTCCTTATGGATAACCAGATATGGCTCCCTACAGGACATAGCGGCTAATTCCGACACTCTTTTAGCCGAACAAATGGCTACTAGAAAAATCAATTTCCTGGTGAGAAGAACCAGGGAAATATGCTGTAATGGTTCAAATGGTTGTTTCTGAAGAACCGACAGAACCAGGTTTAAGTCCCATGGACATATGGGAATATTAACCGGAGGGCTAATACGCATCACTCCTTGTATAAAGGCTTTGACTAGTGAATGCGAAGCCAAGGGCCTCTGAAAAAATATTGACAAGGCCGAAATCTGACCCTTGATAGTACTCAAGGCAAGCTTCCTATCTACAGCCCACTGTAGGAAGTCCAGAATCCTACCTATTACGTACTTTCGTGGATGCCATTTCTTGGCCTCACACCAGGCGATGTACGCCTTCCAGATTCTATAGTAGATCTGCCTGGATACCGGCTTCCTGGCATTGATCATGGTAGATACCACAGGATTTGAGAGACCTCTCTTTTTTAGAATGTGGGCTTCAATAGCCAGGCCGTCAAACCTAGGGCTGGTAAGGAAGGGTGGTATATCGGTCCTTGCGAAAGCAGGTCCGGACGATGTGGGAGGGTCCAAGGACTCCCCACAGACATTTTTACAATCTCCGCGTACCACGCTCTTCGGGGCCACGCTGGAGCCACCAGAATCACTGGTTTCTTTTCTACCCTGATTCTGCGGAGTAATCAAGGTAACAATTGTGGCGGTGTGAATGCATATATCAGCTTGAACTGATCCCAAGGGAACACTAGGGCATCCGAGCCGCAAGCTAGGGGATCCCTTGTCCAAGAGACAAACCTGTCCACCTTTGCGTTGAATCTGGATGCTAGCAGATCTACATCCGGTGTTCCCCACCGCTGACATATTGTCCGAAAAACCTCGGGGTGAAGGGACCATTCCCCTGGGCATAATTGTTGGCGACTTAGAAAGTCTTCTAAAAAAGGTGCACATAAACTATAGGGGCCCACAAGTGCACTTCTCGGCGCCAAGGGGAACGGTTTACCAATTAACTTATTCTGAGATCAGAATAATAATAATAAAGTAAAAAGATAACATACAGATATATATATAAAATTAGATATAACCAATATCACATTAATGATAAAAGGTGTTCTTATAAGAAATAGCAGCAGCTGTTTAAAATTATAGATGAAAGAAACTGACACCCATAAAACAGTAAATATATAAAATGTATCAAAAAATTAAGAACAGAGTCTATTTGATAAAACAGCGCTTAGTATTGGATAATGTCCAACTTCAAAAAATGTATGCGGTATGGTGGAAAAGAAATAAAATCACAAAGGATGCAGTAAAGTCACAGTTCTTAGTGTGGTAGGTGTTTCTAAGAGATGGATGAATCGTGCACCCTACACCAGCTCCCAATCTTCACCACAGATGTGATATAAGGTCCCCCGCTGGGGTTCAAACTCACCAGAACAGTAAATCAAATGAGCCTTGCAAGATAAATTCCTCCTAATTCAAACTTCCATCACCACCTCAGGAATCGGTATGGGTTAAAACTCCATTCGAGGTACATATAAAACACAAATTCACTGACATAGTGTAATCCTGCTTTATTTTAAATTAACCCATATAAAACATATCCCCGCTTCCAATATACGTACAATAGTTCAACTTGTAAATGACATATAGGAATGAAACATAATCACCGCTCTCCTCCGAACACAGGGGCCGCACTCGTGCTGCAAGCGCAAAACTGCAGACGCTTCCTGGTTACGTTCTGGTTAGCGGTGGAACGCACACTCCTCACTTCCTGGATACGCCGTTGTAGCCACGCCCTGACGCGTTTCGTCACTTCCGACTTCAACAGAGGGCGTGGCTACTCGGCGTAAACACGGACCTTATATTATCCCTCCTCCACGGCCATTGGATAGGACAGCCCTACTCGCCCGCTCCTATTGGTACAGAGCCCGAGCGGAAGACGAGACGGACGTCGGCCGTGTTGAGTCACAGGGAATGCATAAATACATAAACAAGCTCCGTGACATAAAGACTGCACTTTTTCAAAAAATAATAATAACTGGTGAAATGCGGTTTGTTTAAACTATGAAAAATATTTGGTTTTCACCTAACAGTATATTTTCAATATAATAAATGTGCCACATTTCGAACACTACTAATCACTCTATTACAAACAGGGGGGGTTGCGATGTCACAGCCCCATATGTATAATATATTAAAAAGTGTGCCTTAATGGTCATTAAAATGAATGTCTGACTGTCGGTCACAGAGGGCCAATTAGGTATCCGTGATTTCAGTGGGTTAAATGAGAAATGGACACCCAAGTTTTTTATATGTCCATATCCCCAGTGTTTAACCCACTAATCACTGACAGTAGAATTAATACATAAAACAACAAGGGGAACACAATCAAAACTGGAGGATCTGCTACTATATAAATATAGCAGATAAAATACATACAATGTTAAATCTCAATAAGCATTACATGTATGAAAAGTAATGGAGAATTAAAAAAGCATAAATTAAATAAAATAAAATAAAAATAAAATAAAATAAAATAGACAAGGCTTGGAGTAAAATGAGCTGTATATATAAGACTGGATTTTGATAAAATCGTTCAAAGGTGATATGCCAAAATTAAAATCCTTAATAAAAATACGATGAGAAATAAAATGAAAACAGAGAACCTCAAATATCTAAAAAATTACATCACTTTAAAAATGAAATAAAATAATAATAGATATTTGTATATTCGTGGATAACAGTTGATAATATAAGAGGGGGCACAAATGCTTTAATAATCACTGATAAAGCAGTTGATATCTAAATCAACGTTTAACCCCCTCGGTGCCAATGTATCAACTGAAAATATCCATTGAGTTTCTAGTTTGGAAAGTTCTCTTACAAGATTTGCCCCCCTCCATGGAGGTTTAAGGTGATCAACCCCCCAAAATTTTAGGCCTGCTGGATTTTGATCATGAAAGAGCTTGAAGTGTAAGGACACGTTATGGTCTTTATAACCTAGTTTGATATTTGCTATGTGTTCAGCTATCCTTATTTTGAGTGCTCTTTTAGTGCGACCTACATACATAAGTTTGCATGGGCATTCCAGGATGTAGACCACATAGGTTGTGTTACATGTAATAAAATCATTTATTTGGAACTCAGAATTATTAGAGGTAGAGACAAAGGTCTCAATAGCTCTTAGAGGTCTTTCAACTTCTCTACATGGGCGACATTTCCGACAAGAGAAGAACCCATCTCTATCCCAGAAAGATGGAGGTTTTTTTGGGGGGTCTAATACCTTTTTAACTATTCTGTCTCCATAATTTGGAGCTTTTCTGTAGATAAAACCTGGTTTCAGTGGAATAACATTCCTGAGTATTTTATCAAGTAAAAGGATGTGCCAGTGAGAGGAAAAGATCTTTTCAACTTCTTTATATTGTGAGTGATATCCAGAAATGAAGCTCCACTCATGTATATTTTTGTTATGCAGAGGTGCGGTATCCGTTAGACAAACTCTTCTAGGTATTTTTAGGAGGTCACTTATAATTGTGTATCAATGCATATTTCTTTGTAGCCCTTTTCTATGAATTTTCCTTTTAGGGTCAGTGCTTGGGACTTGTAATCTTCATCGTTAGTGCAATTTCGACGAACTCGCATTAGTTGACCTTTCGGTATGTTCTTAAGCCACATCGGGTGGTGTCCACTTTGTGTTGGGAGGTAGCTGTTAGAGTCAGTTGGCTTAAAGTAGACTTTTGTTCCCAATTTATTACCAGTCCGAAAAATATTCAAATCCAAAAAGTGGATACTTTGTTGGTTGTATTCACTAGTGAGTCTAATATTGCACTTATTGTCCGTTAGTTCTTCTAAAAACATTTCCAATGAAGATAAAGTACCCGCCCAGATAAAAAATAAATCATCGATATATCTTCGATATAAAATCAGCTGATCTCTCCTGTGATTAAAAATGGTCTTATCCTCCCATTCCGCCATAAATAAATTAGCTATACTCGGGGCAAATTTAGCCCCCATAGCTACCCCTTTTTTCTGGGAGTAAAAATGGCCATCATACCAGAAATAGTTACTTGCAAGACAAAAATCCAAGCAGTTCCGTAAAAAGATTTTTTGAGCGAATGTGATATCGTCTCTTTTGCATAATGCCCAATTGAGGGCTAAGAGAGCGTCATCGTGCTGAATCACAGTGTACAAAGATGACACATCAGCTGTTACCAGAAAAACTTCTTCTTTCCCAGTTAAATCAATCTCTTCAAGTAATATGAGTAAATCCTTAGTGTCCTTTAAATATGCACGTGTCTGGGTAACGCTTTTTTGAAGAAAGTGGTCAAGATATTGGCCCACTCGAGCGGTAACAGACCCAATTCCATTTACTATGGGTCTTGCTGGAGGGCGGTTGAGATCTTTATGAATCTTGGGCAAAGTGTAGATGGTGGGTATTCTACTAGCGCTTGGTGTCAAATATTTGCGTTCTTTCATAGAGAGAGCTCTTTTCTGAAAACCAGCTTCTACAAGTGTCCCAAGATTTTCTTCATATTGTGAAGTGGGATCATTGTTTAGCATACGGTAAGTCTCTTTATCTAACAACATTTCCATCATCTGTTCGTGATAAAATTCTTTCGTTAAGATCACGACACCTCCACCTTTATCTGCGGGCCTGATGATAATATCCTTTCTCTTCTCCAAAAGTTCTATACCCTCTTTAATGTGTCTTGGATTCACATTTCTCTTCGGTTTTATGTGTTCCAGGTCACGCAATACCAATCCCTTGAACACGTCAAGAGGCTGATTAGTGCCTATCAGAGGGTTGAACAGAGATTTATTGCGCAAACCACTATCTGTGGGGACTGAGGATACATTTGTTACTGGATTAGAATTTTTTGTTAAAAAATATTTCTTCATATTTATCTTCCTCATGTACTTATGCACATCAATGAACACATTGAATTTATTTATCGGACGATTCAATCCACGTTTAAGTCCTAGGTTTAAAATGTTTGTTTCCTTATCGGTTAAAATTGCATTGCTTAGGTTAAAAATACCACTTATTCTTGTTCCCTCCTTCTTTTTCTGTTTTTGGGTCCTTCTCCCGGCCCTACATCCTCTAATTCTTCTCTCCACATACCGGTTTGTGGTGTCCTCTCTCGTTCCCAATGGGGTGGATTTTGCCACTGTGGTTCCCTGTATACCGGCCCGTGAGGGGGGTCCCTGTATTGAGGCATTTGTTGAGGGTGTGTAGCTGGTCTTCCTCTGTAATTGGATGATCCTCTGCCCCTTTTCTGCCATCCTCGGCCTCTCCCTAAAAAAGGCTGTGGTGCTTGATATCTTTGTCTATTTTCTTCCTCCCACAGGGGTTCATATCGATTATATACCGGTAGGTGGTAGTGATTATCTATAGGTGCAGGACGGTGTCCAGAAATCGATGGTCCCATATTCTTAGCTCTTCCCCTTGTCTGATTTGTTGTATTCCTTACAGGTGTAGAGTGACTAATAGGGGCATGAGGTAGAACCGAATCTCTCCTGTCTGTTGAGGGTAATATTGGATTGGCTGTTCCCTGTGGTCTGTCAGTATTGACATTAGTGTGAGGTCTATCAGAGATAATCTCTTGTTGAGTATCCATAATATTTCCCTCATTTTCTCTTATGGCAGCTGTATTTGTTTGTTGCCATAGATAAATATTGTTGGTTCTAAAGTCACCTACATCCCGATGGAATTTTTTAGTTTTCTTTTTTTGTGTTTCCTTGTCTACTTTCTCCAATTTTTTCTTTATACGACTATTGAAATCAACAACTTGTTGGGTGTCCTTAATGGGATCCAGTTGTTGTTGTAATTCATTAATTTTTCCTTCCAGTTTTGTCATCTTCCTCCTTTTTCTTTTTAAAATTAATTCTTGCAATTTAAAACCCACCCCATTAAAAAACTCCAACCATTCAGTCATGGAGTCAATATCGTCTAAGCCATCTTGGGAGACTACTTCCCACCTGAGGCTTCTAATTATAACATGCTCTTTTAGGTATTGTTCTAGGGTACAAATGTCCCACCAAGTTCTAACTTGTTTCTCAAGGGTATTACCCAGAGCAGTCATAATTCCATTATAATTCACTTGTGCAGTAGTATGTTCATTTACAGTGAATATACTGTTGATATCTAAATTTCTATTACTCAAAAAAAGTAACGCATCCATGGCAGCCAAGAAAAAAAAAAATATTAAAAAGTAATCTAAAAAAGGTGCACATAAACTATAGGGGCCCACAAGTGCACTTCTCGGCGCCAAGGGGAACGGTTTACCAATTAACTTATTCTGAGATCAGAATAATAATAATAAAGTAAAAAGATAACATACAGATGTCAGTGAATTTGTGTTTTATATGTACCTCGAATGGAGTTTTAACCCATACCGATTCCTGAGGTGGTGATGGAAGTTTGAATTAGGAGGAATTTATCTTGCAAGGCTCATTTGATTTACTGTTCTGGTGAGTTTGAACCCCAGCGGGGGACCTTATATCACATCTGTGGTGAAGATTGGGAGCTGGTGTAGGGTGCACGATTCATCCATCTCTTAGAAACACCTACCACACTAAGAACTGTGACTTTACTGCATCCTTTGTGATTTTATTTCTTTTCCACCATACCGCATACATTTTTTGAAGTTGGACATTATCCAATACTAAGCGCTGTTTTATCAAATAGACTCTGTTCTTAATTTTTTGATACATTTTATATATTTACTGTTTTATGGGTGTCAGTTTCTTTCATCTATAATTTTAAACAGCTGCTGCTATTTCTTATAAGAACACCTTTTATCATTAATGTGATATTGGTTATATCTAATTTTATATATATATCTGTATGTTATCTTTTTACTTTATTATTATTATTCTGATCTCAGAATAAGTTAATTGGTAAACCGTTCCCCTTGGCGCCGAGAAGTGCACTTGTGGGCCCCTATAGTTTATGTGCACCTTTTTTAGATTACTTTTTAATATTTTTTTTTTTCTTGGCTGCCATGGATGCGTTACTTTTTTTGAGTAATAGAAATTTAGATATCAACAGTATATTCACTGTAAATGAACATACTACTGCACAAGTGAATTATAATGGAATTATGACTGCTCTGGGTAATACCCTTGAGAAACAAGTTAGAACTTGGTGGGACATTTGTACCCTAGAACAATACCTAAAAGAGCATGTTATAATTAGAAGCCTCAGGTGGGAAGTAGTCCCCCAAGATGGCTTAGACGATATTGACTCCATGACTGAATGGTTGGAGTTTTTTAATGGGGTGGGTTTTAAATTGCAAGAATTAATTTTAAAAAGAAAAAGGAGGAAGATGACAAAACTGGAAGGAAAAATTAATGAATTACAACAACAACTGGATCCCATTAAGGACACCCAACAAGTTGTTGATTTCAATAGTCGTATAAAGAAAAAATTGGAGAAAGTAGACAAGGAAACACAAAAAAAGAAAACTAAAAAATTCCATCGGGATGTAGGTGACTTTAGAACCAACAATATTTATCTATGGCAACAAACAAATACAGCTGCCATAAGAGAAAATGAGGGAAATATTATGGATACTCAACAAGAGATTATCTCTGATAGACCTCACACTAATGTCAATACTGACAGACCACAGGGAACAGCCAATCCAATATTACCCTCAACAGACAGGAGAGATTCGGTTCTACCTCATGCCCCTATTAGTCACTCTACACCTGTAAGGAATACAACAAATCAGACAAGGGGAAGAGCTAAGAATATGGGACCATCGATTTCTGGACACCGTCCTGCACCTATAGATAATCACTACCACCTACCGGTATATAATCGATATGAACCCCTGTGGGAGGAAGAAAATAGACAAAGATATCAAGCACCACAGCCTTTTTTAGGGAGAGGCCGAGGATGGCAGAAAAGGGGCAGAGGATCATCCAATTACAGAGGAAGACCAGCTACACACCCTCAACAAATGCCTCAATACAGGGACCCCCCTCACGGGCCGGTATACAGGGAACCACAGTGGCAAAATCCACCCCATTGGGAACGAGAGAGGACACCACAAACCGGTATGTGGAGAGAAGAATTAGAGGATGTAGGGCCGGGAGAAGGACCCAAAAACAGAAAAAGAAGAAGGAGGGAACAAGAATAAGTGGTATTTTTAACCTAAGCAATGCAATTTTAACCGATAAGGAAACAAACATTTTAAACCTAGGACTTAAATGTGGATTGAATCGTCCGATAAATAAATTCAATGTGTTCATTGATGTGCATAAGTACATGAGGAAGATAAATATGAAGAAATATTTTTTAACAAAAAATTCTAATCCAGTAACAAATGTATCCTCAGTCCCCACAGATAGTGGTTTGCGCAATAAATCTCTGTTCAACCCTCTGATAGGCACTAATCAGCCTCTTGACGTGTTCAAGGGATTGGTATTGCGTGACCTGGAACACATAAAACCGAAGAGAAATGTGAATCCAAGACACATTAAAGAGGGTATAGAACTTTTGGAGAAGAGAAAGGATATCATCATCAGGCCCGCAGATAAAGGTGGAGGTGTCGTGATCTTAACGAAAGAATTTTATCACGAACAGATGATGGAAATGTTGTTAGATAAAGAGACTTACCGTATGCTAAACAATGATCCCACTTCACAATATGAAGAAAATCTTGGGACACTTGTAGAAGCTGGTTTTCAGAAAAGAGCTCTCTCTATGAAAGAACGCAAATATTTGACACCAAGCGCTAGTAGAATACCCACCATCTACACTTTGCCCAAGATTCATAAAGATCTCAACCGCCCTCCAGCAAGACCCATAGTAAATGGAATTGGGTCTGTTACCGCTCGAGTGGGCCAATATCTTGACCACTTTCTTCAAAAAAGCGTTACCCAGACACGTGCATATTTAAAGGACACTAAGGATTTACTCATATTACTTGAAGAGATTGATTTAACTGGGAAAGAAGAAGTTTTTCTGGTAACAGCTGATGTGTCATCTTTGTACACTGTGATTCAGCACGATGACGCTCTCTTAGCCCTCAATTGGGCATTATGCAAAAGAGACGATATCACATTCGCTCAAAAAATCTTTTTACGGAACTGCTTGGATTTTTGTCTTGCAAGTAACTATTTCTGGTATGATGGCCATTTTTACTCCCAGAAAAAAGGGGTAGCTATGGGGGCTAAATTTGCCCCGAGTATAGCTAATTTATTTATGGCGGAATGGGAGGATAAGACCATTTTTAATCACAGGAGAGATCAGCTGATTTTAGATCGAAGATATATCGATGATTTATTTTTTATCTGGGCGGGTACTTTATCTTCATTGGAAATGTTTTTAGAAGAACTAACGGACAATAAGTGCAATATTAGACTCACTAGTGAATACAACCAACAAAGTATCCACTTTTTGGATTTGAATATTTTTCGGACTGGTAATAAATTGGGAACAAAAGTCTACTTTAAGCCAACTGACTCTAACAGCTACCTCCCAACACAAAGTGGACACCACCCGATGTGGCTTAAGAACATACCGAAAGGTCAACTAATGCGAGTTCGTCGAAATTGCACTAACGATGAAGATTACAAGTCCCAAGCACTGACCCTAAAAGGAAAATTCATAGAAAAGGGCTACAAAGAAATATGCATTGATACAATTATAAGTGACCTCCTAAAAATACCTAGAAGAGTTTGTCTAACGGATACCGCACCTCTGCATAACAAAAATATACATGAGTGGAGCTTCATTTCTGGATATCACTCACAATATAAAGAAGTTGAAAAGATCTTTTCCTCTCACTGGCACATCCTTTTACTTGATAAAATACTCAGGAATGTTATTCCACTGAAACCAGGTTTTATCTACAGAAAAGCTCCAAATTATGGAGACAGAATAGTTAAAAAGGTATTAGACCCCCCCAAAAAACCTCCATCTTTCTGGGATAGAGATGGGTTCTTCTCTTGTCGGAAATGTCGCCCATGTAGAGAAGTTGAAAGACCTCTAAGAGCTATTGAGACCTTTGTCTCTACCTCTAATAATTCTGAGTTCCAAATAAATGATTTTATTACATGTAACACAACCTATGTGGTCTACATCCTGGAATGCCCATGCAAACTTATGTATGTAGGTCGCACTAAAAGAGCACTCAAAATAAGGATAGCTGAACACATAGCAAATATCAAACTAGGTTATAAAGACCATAACGTGTCCTTACACTTCAAGCTCTTTCATGATCAAAATCCAGCAGGCCTAAAATTTTGGGGGGTTGATCACCTTAAACCTCCATGGAGGGGGGCAAATCTTGTAAGAGAACTTTCCAAACTAGAAACTCAATGGATATTTTCAGTTGATACATTGGCACCGAGGGGGTTAAACGTTGATTTAGATATCAACTGCTTTATCAGTGATTATTAAAGCATTTGTGCCCCCTCTTATATTATCAACTGTTATCCACGAATATACAAATATCTATTATTATTTTATTTCATTTTTAAAGTGATGTAATTTTTTAGATATTTGAGGTTCTCTGTTTTCATTTTATTTCTCATCGTATTTTTATTAAGGATTTTAATTTTGGCATATCACCTTTGAACGATTTTATCAAAATCCAGTCTTATATATACAGCTCATTTTACTCCAAGCCTTGTCCATTTTATTTTATTTTATTTTTATTTTATTTTATTTAATTTAAGCTTTTTTATTCTCCATTACTTTTCATACATGTAATGCTTATTGAGATTTAACATTGTATGTATTTTATCTGCTATATTTATATAGTAGCAGATCCTCCAGTTTTGATTGTGTTCCCCTTGTTGTTTTATGTATTAATTCTACTGTCAGTGATTAGTGGGTTAAACACTGGGGATATGGACATATAAAAAACTTGGGAGTCCATTTCTCATTTAACCCACTGAAATCACGGATACCTAATTGGCCCTCTGTGACCGACAGTCAGACATTCATTTTAATGACCATTAAGGCACACTTTTTAATATATTATACATATGGGGCTGTGACATCGCAACCCCCCTGTTTGTAATAGAGTGATTAGTAGTGTTCGAAATGTGGCACATTTATTATATTGAAAATATACTGTTAGGTGAAAACCAAATATTTTTCATAGTTTAAACAAACCGCATTTCACCAGTTATTATTATTTTTTGAAAAAGTGCAGTCTTTATGTCACGGAGCTTGTTTATGTATTTATGCATTCCCTGTGACTCAACACGGCCGACGTCCGTCTCGTCTTCCGCTCGGGCTCTGTACCAATAGGAGCGGACGAGTAGGGCTGTCCTATCCAATGGCCGTGGAGGAGGGATAATATAAGGTCCGTGTTTACGCCGAGTAGCCACGCCCTCTGTTGAAGTCGGAAGTGACGAAACGCGTCAGGGCGTGGCTACAACGGCGTATCCAGGAAGTGAGGAGTGTGCGTTCCACCGCTAACCAGAACGTAACCAGGAAGCGTCTGCAGTTTTGCGCTTGCAGCACGAGTGCGGCCCCTGTGTTCGGAGGAGAGCGGTGATTATGTTTCATTCCTATATGTCATTTACAAGTTGAACTATTGTACGTATATTGGAAGCGGGGATATGTTTTATATGGGTTAATTTAAAATAAAGCAGGATTACACTATGTCAGTGAATTTGTGTTTTATATGTACCTCGAATGGAGTTTTAACCCATACCGATTCCTGAGGTGGTGATGGAAGTTTGAATTAGGAGGAATTTATCTTGCAAGGCTCATTTGATTTACTGTTCTGGTGAGTTTGAACCCCAGCGGGGGACCTTATATCACATCTGTGGTGAAGATTGGGAGCTGGTGTAGGGTGCACGATTCATCCATCTCTTAGAAACACCTACCACACTAAGAACTGTGACTTTACTGCATCCTTTGTGATTTTATTTCTTTTCCACCATACCGCATACTTTTTTTGAAGTTGGACATTATCCAATACTAAGCGCTGTTTTATCAAATAGACTCTGTTCTTAATTTTTTGATACATTTTATAGACTTAGAAAGTCTGCCTTCCAATTCTCCACACCTGGAATGAATACCGCGGATATGGCTGGGACATATCTTTCTGCCCATTTCAGGATGCAATTTACTTCCCTCTGGGCTGCACGACTCCTGGTGCCACCCTGATGATTGATATATGCCACTGCCGTGGCATTGTCCGATTGAATTCTGACAGGGGACCCTTGGAGTTTGGATGTCCATGCTACTAGGGCATACCGGGCTGCTCGTATCTCTAAGAGATTGATGGGCAGGGCCTTTTCCGCATCCGACCATCTGCCCTGGAGAGACCATTGCTCCAGTACTGCTCCCCAGCCTATAAGGCTGGCATCTGTAGTGACCACCTTCCAAGAAATCGGACTGAAGGATTTCCCTTTTTCCAGATTCTGGGGAACCAACCACCAACGGAGGCTCTTGCGAACGGAAGGGGACAAGAACATTGGTAAGTCTAGGGCCTGAACTTTCTTGTTCCAGGCTGACAGTATGGCCCTTTGCAAATTCCTTGAATGGAATTGACCGTAGGGTACTGCTTCGAATGATGCCACCATTTTTCCCAGCAGCCTCATGCACAGGCGTGTGGACGGCTGTCTTTTTGTACCCACTAAGTGGATCGAATCTCTCAAAGACAACACCTTTTTTCGAGTCAAGAATATTTTCCTCTGGCCTGAATCTAGCCTTAGCCCCAAGTATTCCAGACTTTTGACTGGTTTTAGGGCTGACTTGTCTCGGTTGATAATCCAACCGTGAGATTCCAGATACTTGATTGTCTTGTGAACGACCACTTCTAGTTTTTTCACTGAGTGGTCTATCAGCAACAAGTCGTCTAGATATGCCATTATCGTTACACCTTGCGTTCTTAGATTGGCCAATAATGGGGCCAGAATTTTTGTGAACACTCGTGGTGCTGTGGCCAGACCGAAGGGTAAGGCTCTGAACTGAAAATGGCGCCCTTCTACTGCAAAGCGTAGAAATTTTTGGTGGACTGGAAAGATGGGAATGTGCAAATAAGCATCTTTGATGTCGATCGAGGCTAACCATTCCTCCCCTTGTAGGGCAGTGGCCACCGATCGGATCGACTCCATCCGGAAAGTCCTGATATGCAGGAATTTGTTTAGCCCTTTTAGATTTAATATGGGCCTCACGTCCCCGTTTGGCTTCGGGACTGTAAAGAGGTTTGAGTAAAACCCGAACCCCCATTCTTCCAGGGGAACCTCCATAATTACTCCTTGGAGCAATAGTTGTTCTAGTGCCAACAGGAGGGACTCTCTCTTCCGGGGATCCCTTGGCACGTTTGACCTCATAAAATGGGAAGGAGGAGAGTCTTTTAACTCCAATCTGTATCCCAGACTTACTGCGGAGAGCACCCATCTGTCTCTGATCGTGTCCCGCCAGGTCTCTGCGAACAACTGGAGTCTTCCCCCCACCTGATTGAGTGGGGGGCAACCCTTCATGCATTTGACTTTGGGGGAGGTTTTGTACCTCTCCTGACCCAGGGTTTCTTATGACCCTGCGATTGTCCCTGATTTTTACCCCCGGGATTTGACCGAGGAGGCCGTCGGAACTGTTTCACAGCCGATGCCCCAGGGACTGGAGAAGCAGGCCTCTTAAAAGAGGGACCTCTAACTCTGTTTTTAACCGGCAAGAGTGTACTTTTACCGTTGGAAATTTTCTGGATTTGTCCAGGTCTTCCCCGAATAAGCGTTCACCATGAAATGGGAAGCTAACCAGCAATTTTTTACAGGGAGCTTCAGCAGACCAGTTTTTGAGCCATAGAAGCCTGCGCATATGTACTACAGACAGCGTAAGGCGGGAGGCCTGATGGATTGAATCCTTTATGGCGTCAACCGCAAAGCATAAGGCTCTAGGTAGATCAGCTAGGGCAAGGGTCTGCTGATCTGGCAAGTCCCTTAAGACCTGTTTCAACTGATCCTTCACTGCTTGGCAGACCCCAATAGCTGCCACTGCTGGTTGTGTCACCAAGCCTGCTGTAGAAAAAGCAGATTTTAATAAGGACTCCAATTTTTTATCTATTGGGTCCTTGAACATTTGGACATTATCCACTGGACATGTCAGTGATTTATTCACACAAGAGATGGCTGCGTCCACTGTAGGGACCCTCCATTTTTTGATGAACTTATCCTCCATGGGATAGACCACCGGAAATCTCTTGGGGGGAGTAAATATTTTATCAGGATGTTCCCAATCCTGGTACATGAGCCCTTCCAATAAAGGGTGAAGTGGAAAGGAATAGACAGTCTGGGGAGCTTTTAGCGACCCCAGCGAGGAGACAGTAGTGGTTGATGGTTCCGCAAGGTGCATTTTAAATGCTGATCGGACCATGTTAGTCAAAGACTGAACCCATAATCTTTCAGCTTGAGATGCTGAGAAAGGTTCCTCCACTGTTGATTCCTCTATAACAGAATCAACCTCCTCCTGATCCCCTTCAGGCAGGTCGATCCCTGTATGGGACTGTTGCTCTGCTAACAGGTACTCTGAAGGAGGAGACGGAGATCGGGCGTGCTTTCCCTGTGACAGGGAGGCAGCGATTAATGTTGACAATCTCTCTTCTAATCCTCCCAGAGCTGAGGAAAAAACCTCCTCTGTTACATACACAGGAGCAGGTGAACTGAGGACAGCCACAGTACCAGGTACTCCTGCGGGGTCTCTACGGTCACTAACCTCTGAATTTTCAGGGGAGACTGGTGCAGCAGAAGCATGCCCAAGATCCTCAGAGCCCGATGGAGACCCCTTTCGCTTCCTGGAAGATTTAGTTCCGGAGCTTCTGGACGGCATATTCCTAAGCCCAAAGCTGAGGTATTCCAGCCGTAATACACCACTTTTACTGAGAATAGTCTAGCACAATTGCTACTATATAACAGTTGGTGTCTACTAAAGTGCCTTTCTAGGGGATGCCTGCATCAACCGCCTCTGTGTGCCTTTTTACTGTTGCTAGCTCTGTCTGTGCACTTCAATAGCCAGCTGTGATTGCCTTTAAACATGCTGGACGCCCACACATGCGCAGTAGCGCCGCGGCGCACACCGAGCGTCATCCACCCGCTCCGCCCCTTTTTCCAGATCGCCTCTATATAGAGAGGCGCAGGCACGTGCGCCTTTTTTGAAAAAATAAGGAGCTAGATGGGAGCCAGGGTCCCTGCCGCAGGGCCCGGGGATGGATGAGCGCAGCAACAGGGCAGAGGAGACAGCTTCCCAAAGAGAACTTACCAACTGCCTGGATTTGACTTCGGAAGAAAAAAATTCACATTACAAGAAAAAAGAACCCTAGCGGCCTCTAGTGTTTAACACAGGTACCGCGGTCTTACATTTTTTTTTATTTTTTATTTTTTCTTGCCTACTATTAAAATGTTTACATTTTCTCAGTAGTAACAGGCATGCACAGAATATTAGCGGGAATACCTTAGGTAACAGGCAGAAAGACAAAATAGGCTTGGGGGTCCCCCAATAGAACCAAGTTCCTGAGGGCCCCCACTTACCTTTTCCTCGCCGCAGGACTCTGTTTGGTCCACAGAAGCCGAAACTTCACCTATCACGGCAGGCATTGTAATTAAACCTTCAGGGACCGGGTTCCCAAGGATTCCACTCCCCTGGACCTGTATAGCACCCTGCACAGAAAACATCTTGGTCGTGGGTATGACCAGAGCTCTGGATCCCAGGGTCCAGCCCTCCTAAGAGAGGCATTACAGGCAAAACCTTGCTCTTCTCTTGCAAGGCCCGGGTACCGACCGTTTAGCTATGAAGCTTTTTTGGTCGGATCCGGAATAGCTTACTGAGGCCCAAAAGAACCTGTACGCAAGCTCAGTGAAAAACACATGTTACTTCTTGGCCAACACCTTAGACACTGGCAAAAAACGGAGGTACTCCCGGATGGGAGGGGCTTATATAGGGGAGGGTACTTCCGGTTTTGGAAGTTGCCAGTGCCAGCATCTGAAGGTATCTATATAACCCACATAGTAATGACTATGCCGCTCTGTGTCCCGTGATGTACGAGAAAGAAAAAGGTGTTAGCAATATCATCCCTCACGGATCCAAAAATCTTTGCATGAACTGCATCTGACTGTTTGACCAGTCTGTCAATGCAAATTTGGCATAGCGGTTCAGTGTAATCCAAGGGCATCTTGGTAGTACACGTTAACAACGCTTTCTGGGAGTTGACTTTGGCTCTTTAGGCGGTTTCACCTGCCAAAAGAAAAAAAACAAACACAGGGGGACCCATGGCGGTGAGAAACAATACACTCCACCATAACATTACTTAAGTGCACACCCAGTGACACCAGTAACCCCCCTGGTAAGTCCCAGCTTGCTAGTGCACCATCACCATCTAGCTGCTGCCCCATTTAAATGGATACAAAGGTCGCCCACTGGTGCCTACCTGCATCCTGCTGGTGCTTTCGCCTCCCGGAGCCTGGGCTGATGGTATCTCATCCTCCTCCTGCATCCTGGAATCGTGTTGAGTCCGATACGGTCGTCTGCAGCCGCGTCCATGTGTGATCTCCCTACGCCTTTAAGGGGTCGGACCAGGTCCCCGGGCGCACGTCCACGACGTCATCCCACCCCGGAAAAGACACCCCGCGTCTTCCGGGTCAAGCTAGCCTCCAGCGTGGGGGAAACAGGCTTATCACATGGTGGATAAAGAGAGGCATCAGTGGGGCAAGAAGTCTGGGAAATGGTTAGCAAAAGCAGTAAGGAAAAAAAAAAAAAAAAAAAAAAAATGCATCTTTTATAGCTTAAATTTTTAATTATTGAGAAATAGTGCACTCATCCCCCGAAATAGCCGAGGTCTTTCATTTGTACTACAGTCAGCTTTATAACGTAGGACATAAAGAAGGAAATGGGGGGAGTAGAGAAAAAATACAAGAGTACCTGCAGGGCCTAGACCTTCCAGCGGTGCCTAAGGAGGAGTTGGCGCTTTTAGAAGCACCAATTAGGCAGAAAGAAGTACTTGGAGCAATTAAAGAAATGGCCACGGGGATGAGCCCTGGCCCTGATGGGCACTCTATTGTGTACTATAAAAGGTTCCAAAAATTATTGATCCCCAAACTATGTGAATACCTGAATGCACTGGCAACCTAAGGGAAGAGGCACTGTTGGCTTATATAACCCTAATAGTAAAGGAAAGGAAGGTAAGGACCCAACAGTACCAGGTAGCTATAGACCGATATCATTATTGAATACCGATATAAAAAATCTTCACCAAATTAATTGCGGGAAGGTTACAACCATTCCTCCCACAATGGATTCATAGTGACCAGGTGGGGTTCGTAGCAGGGAGGGAGGGGAAAGACAACCCTCTCAAGTCTGTTATTGATACATGAGGCGAAAGAGTGGGGCCCCAATCGTGCTGTCAGTAGATGCCGAAAAGGCCTTCGACAGAGTAGACTGGGGATTCATGCTGGGAACCTTGAGTCACCTAGCAATAGGAGAAAGGATGATGCGATGGATATCTACATGCTACTTCCATCCAACAGCTAAAATTAGGATAAATGGAACCCTCTCTCCATCCCTGGAACTGTTTAATGGTACAAGGCAGGGCTGCCCCCTCTCACCCACGTTATTTGTACTGGCACTGAAACCAGTTAGCCGCAATCCGGAAAAATTAGGATATGAGGAGTAAGAGTAGGGGACAAGGAGTATAAAATATGCAGGCGATGTTCTATTTTACATTTCTAACCCTAGGACAACAATACCAATTGTATTAAAGGAATTGAGTAGATATGTTAATTTTAAAGTATGTCAGTCTTCCATATCAAAATCGGAGATTTTAAATATATCTACTCCAAAAGAGGAACAGCAGGCAGTTCAGCCAGCATTCCCCTTTGCTTTGGTGCAAAGAGGAATTGAAATATTTAGGTGTAAAATTGACAGCATCATTGGAATCTCTATATGCAGCCACTATATTCCCATATTGAGAGAGGGGAGAGAGGAGAGAGAGAGAGAGGGGGGGGGAGATATAGAGAGAGGGGAGAGAGAGAGAGAGAGAGAGAGAGAGAGAGAAATAGAGAGAGGAGAGAGAGAGAGGGGGAGATAGAGAGGAGAGAGAGGGGGGGAGGGGGGAGAGAGGGGGGAGAGAGCGAGAGAGGGGGGCGAGCGAGGGGAGAGAGCGAGAGAGGGGAGAGAGCGAGAGAGGGGGGAGAGCGAGAGAGGGGGAGAGAGCGAGAGAGGGGAGAGAGCGAGAGAGGGGAGAGAGCGAGAGAGGGGAGAGAGCGAGAGAGGGGAGAGAGCGAGAGAGGGGAGAAGAGCGAGAGAGGGGGGAGAGCGAGAGGGGGGAGAGCGAGAGAGGGGGGAGAGCGAGAGAGGGGGGGAGAGCGAGAGAGGGGGGGAGAGCGAGAGAGGGGGAGAGCGAGGGGGGAGAGAGTGAGAGAGAGAGGGGGGAGAGAGAGTGTGGGGGATAGAGAAGAGTGTGGGGGGAGAGAGAGAGGGGGGGGAGAGGAGAGAGAGGGGGGGGAGAGGAGAGAGGGGGAGGAGAGAGAGGGAGAGAGGAGAGGGGGA